>CM056171.1:61638702-62365655 GCA_029691765.1 Entomobrya proxima | reverse complement strand
TGTGGTAGTCGTAAAGCGTCGAGAAAGTGTGCCGTGAACGATAATAGCTTGGAAAAGAAATCTCTGTCCCAATTTATATTAAATTGGAAATGGGCTGTAGATATTGCAAATGCTCGTCTCTGGGAGTGACTTTGACATGATTGTAAGGAAATTCGTGTTGGTTAAGCCAGAGCCTCTGGCCCAGAGGGCTGTACAAATTGACCACAAGAGAATCAGAATGAAGTTGTTTGATAAAGGGGAACGTAAGAACTTCGGGTAGTGAAGATGGTGATGGAGTGGTGGCGGGTTTTAAGTTGTGCTGTATGTTATCAGAAAAACCTTTTTGCTTGGTGGCGTAGTGTTGAGTTGAGGGTTACGGCTTAAAGTGCCGCGCAAGCTTGATGGTAAAATAAAGCTGAGCTGCGCCTTTGCCAGAGGGGGACGCCTCACGAGTATCTTATAAAATGTGTCCATAAAAAGTGCCAAATTGTAATAAGTCAACTATGCCAAACTTATAACCAATTCGTGAGTGACCAAACTTTTTAATTATGAGTTCATCGGAAATTTTTTTGAGTATACCTGGATACCGAGAAGAAAAAATTTTTCCCAAGGTTTTTCCAACCTAGATCAGTGCTGCTTCTCTGCTTATTCCTAGGGCTGCCGTTAATATTTACAGAGGTAAGAAAAAGTGCTTTTCAAAATTTCAAATTATTCATATTTTTATTTCTGTATTTTCACAGACTATGGCTACTATCAAAATCAATTGAATATGGACAATTTTACTGCCTTGTTTATTACAAACTGCTGGTTGGAAAAGGAAAAAATATGCACTCACACAATGTGAGTCACACTTCTGGTCGTACTCAGTCGTCATTAATTTTAATTAAGATGTTTCTATTCATTATTTGCAGAAACGAAATATTTAACATATTTTTATTTATGTACAGTTTTTGTAAACTACATACTTATTGTAATTTGGAAGTATATAGGTTTTTCGATCAGTTTATTATTTCGTCAGTTTATTTTTAATTATGATATCCCTTAATAGTCTTGACGATTTCCTCGTTGAATCTAGTTTACTTGCATTCCAGCAAATTTGTAATATGGATGTTAAAAACAACAAAACACGGTATTGGCTCCACTATCTGTAATACCACGTTTTTTGGATTTAATAGCAAAATGGCTTTTGTTTTTTAGCAGCTGACGGCAGTTTACTGCTTTTAAAATTTCATACATTTCGTCGCCAGGAAGTAGTACGGTACCACTGGTACCAATCGGTATGTCAAAAGGGGGTGTCAAGAAGGGCTGTGTTAGTGAATTTAATTATAAGGAGATTTGGTCACTGGGACACGTACTGTACTCAATGCGGCCGATTCCGACACCGGGAAATTTGTCCGTGAGATGAGCATCCAGATGCCCTTGGATTGTACTGACAACGTTAGGGATGGCCACCTTGGTATAAATGAGGAAGTTAAGCATGGAGAGGAGGTGTTTTACGACTGAGGAACTTAGACGGATCCTCTGGGGAGTGTTGAGAATTATAACAACTGTATGAACATGAGCTTCTGCAATCCGTAGATATATAAAAAGATATAAAAGGGTTCAAACGGTCTACCGGTCACTGGTCTTTGGCACAGGACCAATTTGGTATTTCCTCCGGAACATTGCCTTTACGTTGACAAGTCTGATGGCTTGAAGCAGTTTGATAAGCAAAGAAGAAGGACGTGGTGGCAAAATCCCATTTTGTTTTACTACGGACTACCACGATTGGATAGAGGGGCAAAAACATATTTATAATTCAGTACACTTGAGTGCACAATTAACAATATTCTGGTTTTTGAAAACAAAGAGTGAAGTTTGTATATTTATTTTGTGAAAGTTACTATTTTTGAAGTTTTTTAACGCCAATAGTATGGATTCGTTGAATTTCTTCGAATACGTTTGTCACAGATATTTGACGCATGGTATGATATTCGAAAATATTATCATGTTTCAAAATCTTTCATTCATTTAAAAGTAATTCAAAATCACAAAGTGAAAGGATTTCGATTTGAGTACAAATATGTCAAAGATTCCATTTAATTCTAGAAATAATAAACAGTTCACTAATTGTGCATGCATACAGATTAATTGTTTTTGGTTTGTGCGGAAAATGAATGGCAATAATCATAATTCGCTAAGATCACTGATTTTAGCAAATTTTAGTGCTCGTGAATTATTTTATGGTTGAGTTGATAATGTAACCGCTTTTTAATTATTTTTTATTTTTGTTTTTTCGGCTTATAACCAAAAGCCTTTCAATCAGTTAAACTGTTTGGGAAGGTAAAAGTAAAAAATCAAGATGCTTCAAATTGCTTATTCATTTTTTCCTAGAGAATTAGTTACTTTAACCAAATAATTAATTAATTAATTATTACAGTTTAATCGGTGAGTTTACATTAAAACTTAAGTAAAAAATGAGAGTATGAAATTTAGTCACACTAATTAATGGTGCAACATGGTTGCCATACTTGCTGCTGGTGTTGGTTTAAGGGAATATTCAAAGTGTGAAATAAAAATTTATATTTGTATAACTTGATGCTTACAACACACATTAGGAGAACGGGTTCTGTAAGATCTAACTTCCTAAAAAATTCCAAATATTTTTTTAAAGATCCTTGAGGCGTCGACTTTTCGCAAAAGCGAGGAATATACAAGCATATGTGCCAAAGCAATCTGCCTCAATAGCGAGAAAGGCGACGCATTGCCCACTTGCAGCTCATCCCAAGTTCCATATTTGTATGCCAAAATTCCAGATAAAAATATTATTCACATAAATTATAATTTAAAACATTTATTTGTTAATATTTATTTTAACAAAATTTAGCTACATTTTACCAACAAGCTCGTGCCACACCCCAAGCCGTAACCACCCCCAAACCCAATAACAGTTCATCATCCAAAAAGCTTTCTTCAATAACCTTCAGCACAACTCCAACTCAATGAACTCAATTCACTTCCACTACCAGCGCAACCCAAAGCCAGGATGTAGGTTTATCAAACAACTTTATCCCTACCCTCACCATCATTTAGTGGTCATCTCGGCTATTCACGCGAAAACCAAAAGTTTTCCAGTAACCAAAACAACCAACTCGGCGATCCCGCCAACATCATCCCCAAATCTCGCAGAATTCTAATAATCAACTATTTACCTTCAACAGGATACTACTTCCAACACAAGCAACCCCCAAGACCAAATAACGGCGATAGTTTAACTTCCACGCTACGAGTATATTCCCCGTATCGGCATACTGGCAGCAGCAGTTACGACATGTTCAACAAAAAAACCGCCAGTCTGCAGAATATGGTATAACCAATATGTACTTTTATCGAGTTACTACTTCCAGTGGGCACTTGTACCCTCATTATTCCTTTAAAGTTCGTCAATGCATTCCGAGCATTGTTTGGTTTCAACGCCGCCAACGAGCACTCTTGTATTTTGCGACTATATTTCTCACAAGGAACACTTTTCAGGTGCCAGGAAGATTCAGAGACGAGATATACCGATTCTGGTCAATTTTAGGGCGTAGATTACCAATCTGTATTTTGTTTTCTGTAAAACTAATGTTCTGACCTTCTACAGTAGGATTTCTGTAGCGCGCGCAAGCCGTAGTCGACGCAGTTCAGCATAAGCACAGCATGCATGCCTTTGCTCCAACCTATTCCCTCTACTCTTTTTTGCTTGCGCTTGAAGAGAGAGAGAGGGAGGGGGAGGAGCAAGCAGCTTGTTGTGCTATGTGCCGAGAAGAAACAAGTGCGCGCTCTCTTACGCGAGCAACAAAATGTAGAGAGAAGAGGGAGGATCAAAGGCATGCATGCTGTGCTTATGCTGAACTGTGCCAAGTACGGCTTGCGCGCGCTACAGAAATCCTACTGTAGAAGGTCAGAACATTAGTTTTACAGAAAATAAAATACAGATTGGTTTTTTAGTAGCGGACGACAACTCGCTGCTTTAAAAAATTTTCTAATAAGTTCATCATAATAGTTTAAGAATTTTAGTGAAATGCACAACACAACACACTGCTCTACTTTTCCATCTGCCTACATGCACCAGCGTACCTGCATACGAAAAAGGTAACCTTAAAAATCATGAAATTAAGAAAATAAATAAGTTTATTTCAAATCAAAATTGTAAACCTATTTTGTTACTGTAACCAGTTATGAAACTGTTGAGTCCATTTTGTCAGTCGCAAGACTGCAACTAATGCGCAGCACGTGCATTTTAAGGCCAACATGTAAAAGTTAGATGACACCGCAAAATTTGTTGTATTTATGCAACAATGCGATTACCTGATATATTTATCAAGGAGACTTTACCATAATAAGTTTCAAATTGCTATGCATACTTCTATTACCCATTAACTTTGAAGCTTTGTTAACAATCCAATTACTAATGCTTCTCACATACCTAAGCACAAAGTGTGGCAAATCATGTAATTTAACAATCTCACACACAAGCACAGCAACAGACGCTGCTAGTAAAACTCCTGTCATTGTAAATATGGACAAATTTCGTTCATCTGTTAACTTTGTTACAGCAACTTTTACATCTGATTTTAAATATCTATCTCTTCCCGCTTGGCATTTAATTTTCTGTGCATACAAGGTCACCCAAAACTTACGTATGCCTGTCTCGTGCATCACTAAATGCATTATAGCGCCCATTTTTTCTCTGTATGTTCCCATTGTAAACATTAGGTTAAATGTAGGGTAGTATCTCTTTTTCAAAATGTGACACATACTGCTTACGTGAAGGAAAGAAAACAGTTCCTCAAACTCTGTTTTTCTTTCTATCGATATAAGTTCCCTATCCTTCAAAACGTTTCCATTTATTGAATCGTTCAACAAGTCCCCACTAGCCTCCTTCCAGTACTTGTCATCAGTTAAGTTTCCATTGAAACCTTCTGATTTCAATTGTGTTTTCCACATTTCATATCTAAAGTGTCGAAAATATTGTTTAAATTCACTTTCCAATTTTCCAGAAAACTGTAAATCCTCATGCAGTTTATACTTTTTCTTTAATAATTCTGTCAAGTTTTCATAAACTTTCACTTGAGGAGGCGCAATCAATTTCTCAGTCATATCTCCTTTATAGAAAAAATTAATAATAAAAGTTGCTGCCATGAATAATACAAACGTTCCTTTAAGTTTCGACGTAAATCCCATTTGTAACAGAACAGCCAAAACTTCAAGGATTGCCGTAGACATATCTTGGCTATGCTTATGACGGTTGGTCATGTTAATAGGTACTTTGACCTATTTACATGGGTAATATTGGCTATGAATAGCCTAAGCAAGGTAAAATACACTACGCAAGTAGCTTTACACAAGACTAATGTACAGAACAGAGAGTTATAATACAGACATGGAGCATTGAGTTATCTCAGTCTGCTCCGGAATGGCATGAAGTAAACTACACAGTCTCGTGGCTCCTCGCCACACACTCATTCCGCATCACACATCATGGGCACTAGTTCAGGTGGCATCCGTTAATCCGGGGATTGGGAAATCACCCACCACCTATCACCCCCACCTTTTCTTATATCTGGCGAACACTGCAGGTCATCTCTGGTCTCTGGAGGAACCTGGAAACTTCTGGAGGAATTTTTTGAGGAAAAAGGGTGATTTTTTTCTTGTTGTTGTCTGCGTTACAAAAGAATAATTTTTTGGGTGGTGCAATAATATTTTTCTTTAGTACAGGCCAATGGAGTAGACGAATACACGATGGTTAAGTATTATATTTTGATAAATTGCATTGTGATGGGAAATAAGGCTATAATTTCTATTTTGTTGTGGGAATAATTATTTCTTTTTAGTTTACGGCAGTCTGCGTTACTGATTAATTTCGGGGTTCCTAGTATGAGTACCTATTATGCTGTTTGGTGTCCGTTTAAGAAATTAGTGGGAGTTCTACATTATCCTGTAAGGAAAAAGTCAGGATAGTTCATTTTCGGAAATTTTGCTGTTGGATACTCTCATGTAAGTTCGTGTATAATTAACTAATTGTGGCATTAGTACCGTTTTCATTACGGAGTGTCAGCTGCCACCGCTGCAGCATTTTGGTGCTTACACTGCACAATATTTAAAGGTTATAGAGTTACGGTTTATAAAAATGGTTCAGGTTAGGAAACTTGTAAGATTTTATGAATATTATGCAGTTTTAGTAATTTTGTGTACTTTTGATTGACAGAATGGGTTCAATTCATTTTTTTGTTGGGCTATAGAAGTTACGTTCAAGTAGTTTTTGGGGTTTAAAGTTAAAATAAGGTTCAGTAACGATGTGTTATTTTCTTTTGTGCGCTTAGAAAGAAAAGCTAAGATTCAAAGTTAAATCAGATTAATTTTCATTGTTAATGTAGGTATATTTGAGGTGGAAATTCTTCAGGTGGATATAGGGGCAATTTGAGATAGTGACAAGTTACTAGGTACATTAAACCCAAGCGAAGTAGAATGTTCGAGGTTATTCATTTTTAGTCAAGGGCGATCAACCCGAGTATAGGAAAATGAAGAAGAGAGGAAAGAGAAAGGAAATTTTTGTGTCCCAAATGCAAATGAGTAAGGTACATGAAGAAAGAATAGGTAGTTAGACCACGAGCATTTTCGTATCTTAACGGTATTCTGCTTTGTATTGATGGAATATGTAGTGAGTGCAGTCATTTTAAGTTCTTTTGTCTTGATTTTAGTAATTTTGTCTGAGGAAAAATGAAATGTGAATGAACCTAACGCACAAAGAAGTAGAAATTGTAAAGTGGAAAAAACCCAGGATTATTTTATAGTAATTAAGGAGCAGTAACTTCGTTCGATGCCTTCGATGCATGCACGCGAACAGAAGAAAGAATGGTTTGCATTACCACTGTAATTCGTTTGAGTATGTTTCTTGAATCAGTAAAGTGAGACAATGATTTGAGAAAATGAATGTATGTGGACTTTGTATGTGAGTCTGTTAGCTTATTTTTAAAATGGTTTTAATTGTTTTACTTCGTTGACTAAATTTTCTGAATGTTTTGATTTGAATAATGTTGTCTTCATGGACGACAAAAGTTTTTGTTCATGAGAGTTATTTCGATGCAAGATGCGTAGTAAGGAATATCGATTTGTTTTACGTTTCAAGTATTCTAGATATTGTGTGACGTGTATGAATACAGGTTTTGTTAGTGAGTCTGATCACCTTACTATTAAGCCTAAGATTATGTCTACGTTTTTCTTTTAGGTGTCGATTTTACTGTGAATTTTTGTGGTATAGAATTGAAAGGTTGTTCAGAAAATGGTTTATGTTTTAATAATTGAGGTCTCTTTCGTTAGGATACCTTACAATTTGAATTTTTGGATTGAGGTTAATTTGGAATTTGAGATTTGAGGTCTCCTTATTTGATTTTTCGTTTTTGGAATATTTGCGTATGAATGATCAAGTTTGATATCTTGGTTTGATTCTCGTTGTTAAGCTGACGGTCCAGTTAAAGTCTGAAGGTCAGGGTAACGTATTGTAGCAACGTTTTGCGATTTTTGAATGATTTGATTTGAATGAATGTTTTTGAATGATTTTGTTTAATGCAATATGTCTGATATTGTGGTTTGATGTTCACTGTTATGCTGACGGTCCAGTTAAAGTCTGAAGGTCAGGGTAACGTATCGTAATTTTGTTGGTTTAAAGGAATAATGACGGTCCAGTGTGATACTGTAGGTCAGGATTTATGTTTTATTTGGAATGATAATTTTGTTTGATTTGTTAATGACGGTCCAGTAGGATACTGTAGGTCATGATTGTGTTTTATTATTGTATGTTTCTGGGATGAAACTACAATGTTGTTTGTTCTGTTTGGCTAATAGGAATTGTGAAGCTACGTAAAGTTTTGCAATGGTAAAAGGATAATTAGTTTCGGTTTACCTTACCGGGAATTGGTATGAAACCAGTATGATGCTGTTTTCACTACAGCGTTGGTTAAGTATTTGCTGTTTTCACTACAGCGTTTGAAAGGAAATTGTCTACGTCTGCCTAAGTTAAAGCGGAAGTAGTTGAATTGTTGTCACCCGGGGAGGAAGCCAGGAGCTTATCTTTTCCGAGTGGGGGTGGATATGACGGTTGGTCATGTTAATAGGTACTTCGACCTATTTACATGGGTAATATTGGCTATGAATAGCCTAAGCAAGGTAAAATACACTACGCTAGTAGCTTTACACAAGACTAATGTACAGAACAGAGAGTTATAATAAAGACATGGAGCATTGAGTTATCTCAGTCTGCTCCGGAATGGCATGAAGTAAACTACACAGTCTCGTGGCTCCTCGCAACACACTCATTCCGCATCACACATCATGGGCACTAGTTCAGGTGGCATCCGTTGGTCCGGGGATAGGTGAAACCACCCACCTCACATCTTTTCTTATATGCTCTACTTGTTTGAGATAGACCAAATAAGATATAGAATATGCGCCTAAAAGAATCCAAATGGTTGAATCCAGTGGCTTGCTTAAAATTTTGAGCGTGTTTGATACTTCGTAGCAATTTATTTTGTCACAATAAATAAACCTATTAAAGTATAATTCAGAAAAACGTATTTCAAGTATGTATGAATTCATCATTTCCACTGTTCCTCCTATCATTACTGGACTAATATCAAATACACCTTTGGACAACGATGGAATAGTTGGCAACCAAACTGAATAAAACGTTTTGGGGTTGTTGACACTCTTGATTGGCATACAAATATAGGTCACTAGGTTTTGAAGCATAAACGCATAAGTAATTATCTCCAAACCGAACTTGGTTACCTTCTGATTTTGCCACTTGAAGCTGCAGTTTAACTGGGTAAATTTTTCTTGAGATTCGTATGTATCCAGTGTTTTTAAAACCGGCCATAATTCGATTATAGAGATTAGAAGAAAAAATGAAAGGATGATGGTTCAGAAACCATTGCAATTCCCATTTGCAGTTGATACAACTCCAAACAATGTTGTATTCTAGTTTGCTCCGTAACGTGTAAAACTTTACAAGGAAAACAGGAAATGGTGCCGCATACATGGTGCTATGCGTCTTTGGTAATTTACTATTTAGTTTTGCAACAGCAAACAAAAGTGCTTTGGTGGTTGCAAATGGCGACTGAATCTGGTTTAGCCATCTTCCCCATAGTCGAAAGTATTCGTTGTTGTATGATTGTGGACTTACCACTTTCATGGTAAATGCAATTTGATAAACGTCCGTAATAATTAGGGAACATGAGTTTGTGTTATAGCGAAAGTTTGGTGGTCGTAATATAGCGTATGGTGTCTCACTGTTTAGTTGACTTTGTTGAATTGACAAATTTAGGTGTTCTCTCCAAATCTGAAATGTCGGCTTGATCACACTTACAAACCAAGTAAACATGGTTGAATTTTCTGAGATACTTGATTGACTACTAAAATGTTTGTAATATTCTCGTTAAACGTGTTCATTGCATTGTAATTCCGATACAAGTTTTGTCGATCCCCCGAAAGGTCATGGTAATGTTTGACTATATGCATTGTACATGAGGATGTCTGTGGAAAGTCTGTTCAAAAATATAATAAACTTTCCGCTAAATTTGAAAGCATTATTGCCAAAATCAGTGCAAAAAGTAGGTTTTTAGTATGCATGATAAATTCTAAGTAGTAAACTGTTCATACGCGTTATGCAAAACGAAATACAAACTAACGTTTGCTACGCGGATAAACAACGAACTGATGTAACCTTAAAACTAGTCAAATCTCATATTTTCAAGTGTTTGAAATTGGAAGCCAGTTAGCTTCCTTTGTGAGTAATTTTAGTTAATAACAGGTTTGTTGGTTGTAAATTTGTAATGATAGCGCTGTTTTAGATTTACGGCAAAGTGTTATTTTCTGAAAGTAGTAATGTAATGTCAACTAATTTGGAGATATTATTTTGCAGATAGAGGAAACTTGCTTGTTAAAATTACGTAAAATAACTACCCTTTCGAATTGTGGCTTGACATAAGTAAGTAGTAAATAGTTTATGTCGTGCATTCTTACATTATTGAAAATATATGTGCTCCAAATACATGCAAAAAGTTTTCACTTATAACCTTTCCATCAAATACAATTTTACAGTAACATTTACTATAATACCATGGTAGTAAAACTCCGCAATTTATTTAAAATTGGCAAATTTGTAAAATAAACTGTATAGTAGAATCAATTATGTAAAGCCTTTGTTACCTGACACTAGCAATGTAATTGCTAATAAAGAATAGAGGTTAGTCAACGGTAAAGGTTTGGAACTGTAAGAAATAATTGGTTTATACTTATGTAAATTGCTGCCTATTAATTAGGGACAGTTTTTTCGTTTTTTCAAGCTTTGATAAATCCTAGGAAAGTTTACCCATAACAAAATGTTGCTTCGTAAGCTGCTCCTTCATTAGTGAAGGCAAACGATTAATCGCGATTCCAAAACGATTTCCGATCCAATTATTGATGAAAACGTTTGGAAAATCGGAAAAACCTGTTAGATTTTCCCAAACATTTTTGATTCCGATTCGATTGGTGTATTAAACGTTTGATAATCAGAAATATTGCAATTTTTGCCAACCACAGAAGTTATGCCGCAAAATCTATTTAAACCTTATGCAAGTTGAAATAACGAGAATTACATTTAAATAAAAATCGTCAAAACAGACAAACAAGGAAAATAATTAGGGTACAAAACGGGTTGTATTGAAGTTTCTGACCTACATGCCTATCATGCTTTCATGTTTGGTATACAACCCACACATAAATTTACTAGTGAGATAAAATCGCGATTCCAATCCGATTTTTTGCAAAAAACGTTTTGACAAATATCGGTTTAATCGCGATTAATCGCGTTTACTTTTCGATTTTCGCCATTACTATACACCATAGAGAAATTTAAAGTAAGTATTATTGATTTAATTTTTTTTGTTTAGATTTATACCCTGTTAAGGAATTCAATATTTATAAACCTTATGTTATAAACGACAAACTAGGAACAACGTTAGGCTTAGTCATTCCTTTTCTGACTACTTAATTACTGCAGCTACAGTACTGCACTTGTTTTCCCTACTAAATCTTGTTGTATTGTTTGACAAATATTGACACCACGACACTCGTTGTGCGCTGAACGTTTTCAGGAATTTTGTTTTTTTTTGTCTAGTTTTTTTGCTGGGTCCAACTTGTAGAATTAGACATACTGGTTTCGGTGCAAAGTGATGAGGGATAAAATAGATAATTTCTATCAATTCTATCTTGGCTTAGCTTGCCGTGGCATAGTAAATATATACTGTTTTATTTGAACCAAGAAATGATGATAGCTTGCGTTTTAGCGTGGTCCTACAACCATGCCACAACTAAAAATGACACTAAAACTTTCTTCAAAGCGGAACGTAGAACTTGCATAAGAATAACTATTTGGTAAAAAGGAGCCAGAGTATACAATAGGAATTCATGTAGATTATTAACATCCATTATAATACGTTAAGTTGCAACAAATGTATTGCTACGATGCCGCATCACACTACTGGCAACTTTTCTCGTACTTACATTAAGTGCAAATTGGTTGGTCGTTTGGGGTGTTAGTAATTTTTTAGTTAACAAAAACCGAACGCAAATGAAAGCAAAATAATATTTTGTCAGGGCTTATATAGTTTGTGTGTTTTGAAATAATAAATGTATCATCGAATTTCTGTGCATACTTCCGTATTTGTAAAACCTACACGATTTGCTTTTTAATTCTCTGTATGGCACGAGTAAACTTAAAGATATCATTTGCATAATAACATCTAAGTTCATAGCTTCACACCATTGTACAAACTCTAGGCAGGCGGCTGACCCAACAGGAAATTTCCTTGCCAGAAACAACCTGGAGTACGTTGTTTAAACCAGATAACTTGGTGGTGAAAGTGGCGGGAGGTAGGATTAGGAATCCGCTGGAGGCTATTTCTGAAACCTTTTAGGTTGGCGGGATAATGTTATGTTTGAGGAGGGTTACGGTTTTCGTATTATGCGAGCCAGGTGATGAACTGATGCTGTGTTGTGAGCTATAATAAAAATAAGAAATAAAATTTTAAACAAGTTTACGTAGCATTTTTAGAAGAAATTTGGGTTGACAAGTATGAACCTGAAAATGAACTGTTTAGCAAGTTCAAGCTCCTGAGTTTCTTTCACGTAAGCAAAGAATGTTTGTCGTTGTTGGGGCAAGCGCAGATAGTTTGGAACTCATTCTTTTGCACTCTTCTGCACCTTTGTCACAATGCGATGCCACACAAACATCTTAAATGATATATTTGGATTTTACAGGAATTCAGATCTAATGAATTCGCTAGAAAGTATAAGTGCGCAGCTGTATTCGAATTACAATACAAAAGCCATTTGCATTTTTAGTATTCCATAGTAATAAAACAAATAAGTGGTAGCAATTGCAAACTTGTTGCACCATTGATTTCTGTGATTAAATTTTTCTTCTAATTTTTTTACTAAAATTTTGTCATAAAGTTTTGAATGTAAACTTACAAAGTACATATAGTACTTTACTTTGATAAAAAATAATATTTATTAAGTTAAACTAACTAGTTATCATATGAGCAATTTGAAGTAGATTGATTTGTGATCTGGAATTTTTCTAATTCCAATGTATTCGATTTAACACTAATCGATGCATTCTGAACGTTGTTCAGTTTCAACACCACCAACTAACACTCTTATACTTTTGAAGCTACATGTGCTACGCCGATTGACAAAACCCAGCAGACTTTATTTGCTGTATAATTTAACGGGGCATGTAACATGCAAGGTCTTAAATTCATACAAATCAAATGGAAAGAGCTGCTGGGGCAAGATAATTAAAGCGTATTACTGACTTCCGGTTGAAGTTAAAATGACACTTGATTTGCACGTACGGTTGTAGCAAAGATATGTACCCATATTGACCTTAAGGGTTTTGCTATTTGCTTTGTACTTTTCAATGCCAAATTAAAAATATCAGTTAAATATGGTTAGAGCATTTCCATTGAAACTGAGCTTGTGCTGGATGAAAATTGGAATACATCTTCGAGTAAGCATAAAAATAGTTAAATTGTGTGCATGCGCTATCAGCTATACGTATCAGAAATTAATTTACAGCTTGAATCAACAGTTCATTTCCTTTTTTAAAATGATTGATTTCTGTTGACTATTACTAGCTACTGTAACAAAAACGTCTTAAACCAATTTTTACGTACGCTTGTGTGTATCTTTATATTAAATGGTGAAAAGAGTAATAGAGTTACCTATATTACAATAGACTTATTTCTAGCCACTGTACATTTTAAATGTGCAACCGTCTTCTCTAACTCACATAATGTTACCCTTTGTATCTTCGGTTGCATGCAATATTGCAGAATGGATTGAGAGAGCACTTAGCTGCAAAAGAAAACGGTTAACTAAAGGCATCAACAATATATCACGAACTAAAAATATTTTTGAAGTGAAAATATGAGAAGAGAGAAGATTTCTTGTGTTTTGACAAATTGCGGATTTGTAAATCATTTTATCAATCGCAGATCGCAGAAATGTATTTATCAGTGCCTTCTTTACGTAAATGTTAGTCTAGTCAACTTGTTAGGTTTAGCTGACGATACAAAGCATTTTCACTGCAGAGCAGTCAGTTCAATCAGATTCCAAGGGTGAGTTGTGAATTAGTCGGATTGTTGAAACGAAATAAAAAATATTAGGTACTCAGTATTCAGAATTCGGTTTTATTTCAGTGTTAAAAAATTTCAGGTAATACAATCAATGAGGTACTAATTGGTTAGTCTTGGTGTGTTGATGTTATTTTAAAAAATAAATTAGTATAGCAAATTGAGTAAAAAGAAGACGCCGCATGATTACTTCGTAGTTACGTATCGTGACATTTAAATGTATTTGGTAGGTATATTTTGGCATCATAACGTATTTAGCAAAATAATAATTTTTGAATTTTGTTGCAAGTTGAAGTGAACTATAAAAACACTATGAAATGCTATTTGTAAAAAGTTTTCTGATGACATTTTTTAGATCATTTTCTTATGCACTTTAGTGGCAACAAAAAGGCACAACTAATTTAAAATTCGGAAGGAGGGTTTGAACGCCATTTGATAAAAATATCCAACACTATGGTTTTACATGATGTCCAGATAGTTTAATTTTGGAAGCTTTTATGTTAGAAAACAACACTATTAAAAAGGTACGAAAGTTCACACTGCATAACTGTTTTGGTATGACTGAGTTTTCTATTTTTTCTATTTGATATCTTTTTATATGATGTTTATGTATTGCAAACAAGTTAATCACCAAAAAATGTCTATCAACGAAGTCCGCAACAGTAATAAAACGAGAAACATGTACTGGGTGTTACACCAGCATGGCGTTTATAGAAAATTCTACTTTCTATACTCAAATCAATATTTTTGAACAGATTTAAATGTTCGGTATAGTGGGTTATTGTTTCAAATTTATCCTGTTTTAAGGTGCTAGATTAAATTAGGAAATAGTTCCTGTATTGTTTTTTGGCTAGTTTAAATAAGATTTTGTTCACTGACATTTTCCTAGATGACAAACCGAATAATCATAACTAGAGGAATTATTTAGTCGAGAAAGAGCTGTTAAGTTTTGGAATAAAGATCCGTAACAAATATGTTTGTGGACAGCTTGTCAAACTGGTGATTTTCGAAAAGTTGCAGTGAATAATAATGCAGCATAAATGCAAACAATATGCTCGAGCCTGCTCCTGTACGTCTAACATTAATCGTTTGATGTGTTAACGTATAGTCAGTGCTGATTCATTACTGATCATGTTATTTGGCAAACAAATATTTGTTTATTCAGGTGTGATGCTGCAATTGTAAAATTTAATGTAGCTAAACATCTTATTTCGCATTATCTAAGAAATGTTTTCACGCCATCTAGAATATCTTGTACCTTTCCCAGGCTAATTGTGGAAACAGGTAATTGAAAATCTATTTGGCCATCTTTTTATGCTTGACTAGTTATGATGTAGTGGAAGGTGTGTTTTTTCACAAATTACTACCAAGCCTACTGCAATTAAGACAAGTAGTTAAATCTGAATTCGCTTACTGATGAACTAAAGGAGTTTGAAAATTGCTCTTGTCTGTTGTACTAAAGCTTTGTAGCAAGCAAAATTCAAAGTAGTTCAAGTTGTAAGTAGTTTTTCTCAAAGAAAATAGGAATGTTTTGACGTCGTCCAGAAACCACTAGTGCCTTTGCTAAGCAATATCTTTAACTGGATGCAATTGTCCAGGAAGGATTTTATTTAATGGCGGTTCAATAGGGTCTAGGACCTGGCTTCCATTTCCGGTTTTTCCCCGGACAATATGTCCAAACCAAGATTTCCAAAACCAATTTTTCCACGAAGACAAATTTTCCAATATACCAAAATTTCCATTGGACAATTTTTCAGGTACAGATTTTCCATTTCACAAAATCGTCTCTTCTACTGACATCTATGCTGGGTAGTGTAATGTTCTAGCATACTATGACCTTATTCAATGCATTAAGCATTAGGCATAGCAAAAGTTAGCATGCGTATGTGTCAGTAACTTTCCCTTTCCGCAATGCATTCCTCTCAGCTAAGCGATAAACTGTTTCTTAATGAACGGCGTTGGAGACAACCAGAGGGAATCTCAGAACCAAAAACACTTGCGGAAGTTAAACTAACATCAGAAAGTAGTGAATAGTGGAACAAGGAAGATGAATTATTGTACTGAATTCGTTATGTTATTATGTAATGCTATGCTTCTAAACAAAACCAGTTCCTCCAAAAAACTTGTTTTAACAGCAAGTTTTTACAAAATTTTAAGCGTACGTGCATGTGCAGCGTTCGAAGTTCTTACCCTCTAAGTTTTGGAGTGTCCAACAATCCCCGGACCAACAAGTAGTGTTCTGTCATGGAATCAAAAAATACAGATCAAAGTGAGCAGACATGGCTTAATTTTTATAAGCACAAAGGCCTGCAGAAGAGTCAATAAAGGACAAGCGCTACAGGGACAGGCAGTTAAATAGACGGATCTATCCTCTGGTTGCTACTTACAAAACAGAAAATATAGACGAATTTATGATTCGCATTGCATTTAATATGGCTCAGATTAGAACATTCCGAAATAAAAGAAATTAAAATTTATTCTGAATAAAGCTACGACTAACTAAATTTGGAAATTTGGAAAAATTTAAATTGGGTAAAATATCCGATTGGAAAAACTGTCCGCCTGAAATTGGAAATTTTGGTTTGGAAATCTTGGTTTGGACATATTGTCCGGGGAAGAACGGGAAATGGGAGCCAGGTCCGTCCCCCGGTTCAATAACGTGTCCTGATTTGATTTCTAGTAACAACGTTTTGTTAATTGAAAAAGCGATCCGATTTATTAAAATTGTGATTCTGACACGATTAGTGTTTGAGGAGTTTAGAAATTGACAAGCCGTTTTTTTGTTGCTGCAAAATTTATTCCCTCAGCCTAAAATAGAATTTAAGAAAGTTATGAATATTTTAGGCAAACGTTTAAAGGGCTTACCGTATGCGCTTTTATTATTACACGAAGCTAGGAATGTAAAAAGGTTGGACAACTGACTTACTAAACCGCATAAACAATTGTAATCAACTTTGTATTCAACTTTCTGAGTTCAAAAATACATAAGCAGGTTTAAATGATTGATTTACCATGAAAGGTGAATGTGCATTAAAAATCCGCGATTAAACATGAATTTCTAGTTCATTCCTATTAGATAATAGAATATAAACATACAGGAATGATCGAGCTTAATGCATCGAATCCTGCAGCGGCTGAACTCTGGCTCCGCGAAACTTCTATATGAGACCATTTTATGTGTTTGACAAGTATGGTGACCAGAGATGGCTAAACCCGCGGGTTTCCACATTTCAACCCGCCGGGTTGGGTTTAAATGGGTAATAACGGGTTTTTGGGTTTTAACGGGCATTAATGGGCATTAACGGTTTTTATTTTTTTATACATGCATGTATAAGGGGCCATAGAAAATGGCGCCATTTATGGGTTTAAATTTAACATGGGGCTTTATTTTTGCCCAAAAAACCCAGCCCAGACAGGTGCCGGGTGGGGGCGTTAAAACCCGGGCAAAAACGGGTTACCCGGCCTAGATTTTAACCCGCGAGCCATCTCTGATGGTGACAAATGCGGAAAGTTTGTATTTTGGGCGTCATGAATCTACTAGAGGAAGCACGCAGATTCCTACTTGAAGTTTGCTACTGCGAAGTTTGCTACTCAATGTTTGCTACCTGCGAATTTTCCTACCTACGAAGTTTGCTACTCGCGAAGTTTACTACCCGCGATGTTTACCACTCGCAAAGTTTGCTATCTATGAAGTTTACTACTCAACGAAAATGCTACTTAAAACTTTTATCAGCACTAAAATGATGAAGTAAGACGTAAGTACTAAGACCAAATAAGAAAGTAAGTCATTTCATGCATAGTTATTGTTTATTATTCTCGTAAAACAGTCAATTAATGAAACGTACCAAATTTAAGTACACTACGTTTGTCTTACTCAAAACACATATTACCAAAATAAGGTACAAGCTAATTAATTTCATTTTTAGAGCAAATTTTGGTTATAATTGTATACACAAAGACTTACAAAATATTATTCGGTATTTTCTTAAAAAGTGTTTGAGATTTCCAAAAGTCAACTAAGGATTATTTTCTTATTAAATACCATTTACAAATTTAACTGTGGATTGTAATTTACAATTTGTAAACTTACAATGAGACTAAAGTCATTTAACTGGTGTTTCTAGTAACAAACCTCCGAACCGAGAATGACTAAGTTACAGTGGAGCTTACGTACTTATATTTTTTACGTTTCGTTGACGGACCATTTTGTTCATATAATAAATAGTACAAAATGACTTACTTTCTTATTTCATGTTATCACTTACGTCTTACATCATCATTTTAGTGCTGATAAATGTTATAAGTAGCATTTTTCGTTGAGTAGTAAACTTCATAGGTAGCATACTTTGCGAGTAGGATACATCGCGGGTAGTTAACTTCGCGAGTAGCAAACTTCGTAGGTAGGAAAATTCGCAGGTAGCAAACATTGAGTAGCAAACATCGCAGTAGCAAACTTCAAGTAGGATTCTTCGTGGATCCATCTACTAGAATTTGAGGGGTATATAATTTAGCTTTAGTTCTGGGTTTACGTAGCGTTTAAACCCTGTTAAAAGATAATGCAACTTTAGTTTAAACTCAGGTTAATCTGGAAAAATTATTCAAGCGAAATCAGCACAAACTTTGCAATTCGACACTTTAAATTGAAGTCAATCCAAAACCTACAACCGGTCAGGATTAGTCGTAAGCCAGTTTACGATTGTCTACGGATATCGGAATAAATTTAATCTTTCGTATTCCTAATCGCGGAATTAGCCCCAATATTACGGAATTCGGATTAGATTTTAGATTACACAAAATTGGTGTAAACCTCGAATAACGAAAAAGTTACATTGTACGCCCCCTGCATGGATTCTAAGACATATCACTAAATCAAAGTAAATCAAAGGTGTCCATTGAACATTTCCCACTGAATCTGCTAATCATCCTGCTTATCTTATTGCTTGCATTCCACCTGATCAAAAACATATGAAACCGGTTGGCTTCAAATATTTAAAAATAAATGATACCTGTATTACTGTGACGATATGTTTTTACTATTAGTTCATTGCTACGCTTTTATTATGCAGGTAAGTTGGATACCATCGTTACGTTTTATTGTTTAACACGGTCAATCACTAAACTTGTATAGTATAGTTGTCAAAATAGGTTTATATTAATTGTATTTTTGCAGTGCAGAAAAGAAATTAGATCACTAGTTACAAATTAACTACATTTTACAACCTTTTAGTTTATCTTCAAAGCGTTTAATATTCCACCAGGCTGGAGGCAGGAAGGATCTTCGCCAGAATCACGATCCTGATTCGTTTGGTCCTGCTTGGTCTCCTAATCCTCCTACTAATCAACTATAATAGACTTTCAAAAAACTGTTTTTTGAAATTGTTTTCTGACATTTACAGAAAAAAATTGAACCTGAAGGTGATCTGGGTTTAGCAGGTTCAGGCTCGTGAAAGCAAAGGATGTATCGCCTTTTTGGTTTTTGAGGCAACGTAGTTGGTTATGAAACCCATGCTTTTACATTTTGCGTCTTTGCCCCAGGTCGACGTCTCACATGGATCTCAAATGATATATTAGGAATTTACAGGAGTGTCATTCCAGCATCAGCTGCATTTTTTATTCTGGTCACGCAGCCAATACCGCAGCTTATATAAATATGCAATTTATTTTGAATGTTACCTGCGGAGGATGCCTGGGACAATAGAGTCACACTTTTAATATTCTAACTCACCATAACAAACAGCAACAATTGAATCCATGTTCCACTAATAATTGCTGTATATATATTGACCATTCTAAATTTTTACTTAAATTTGAATGTGAACTCACGGATTTCTATGATAAAAGAAAGTAATTTTTAAGTTGAAACAAATTAATTATTCAAAGGAAAAATGAATGAAAATTCTTAAATATCTAGACTGACTTTTGGATTTTGTATTACCAAGCAGTTTAATTTCATTGAAAGCCTAGGAGAACTAAAAATGACTAAGATATTAAATGATTACAGTCTCAATTATGGTATGGTAATAATTATGGAAAATCACGTTCAAAGCAAACTGGGAGGAGTGGAGTTTTCTCCGGTGAGTTCGAAAATTTTAAAAGCTATTAGATATTCCTTTCAAACTAAGATATCTGTATGGTATTGTTTACAAAAGTAGTTTACATACAGTCTAAATGATTGCAACAAGTCAGAGGAATTTTTACGCCTTATAAAACGTGTTTGCTGCCAGTAGCCCATTCCAATTACTTATTAGATTTAACGTGTAAACGTGACGGGCGCTTGTGGAGTATTTGTACTAACCATTCCTTGATACAAATTAGAAAATATAAATTAATTAAAACTCCAGCTATACTACACGGTTTCTTGATTCAAATTTGCATCGTTTATTTATATGGACATCCAGGTACAGACACAACACATTCATGCAAGCAATTCTAGTAAACACGCTTGTTTACTCCGCATTTGCCATTGATTCCTATGGCATTGACCACAAAACTGGAGATTTATGAATCATCAGTGATGCTTGTTGGGGATATCTGCAAAGTGGTAAAATTTAAGACATTGACATACACTTGGACACCGTTGGAACTATCGGTATTAGAATAAGCTAGTATTTCAGTGCAGTTGCAAAAGGCATTCGTGGAATTCAAGGACTATGTGAAGTTGGTTTAGGCAAACTACTAAGTTCCTTTCAATTGGTGCTTATCTCCCACATCATTCAGATGGAAGTATCAGATACAGACAGAGTTGTCAGTGAGCAATTAGCAAGCTCATTAGTATTCCAGCATTTGGTCAAGAAATTGGTGAATTTAGTCCAACCACCAGAATTAACAAGCAAATCGGTCCTATTAAAGGACGTCAAGCATGCTTTTTGACCATTTTTCCTTTCAAGGGGTTTAGGAACCATCCGAGTTGAAATGGCTAGAGTGGACCCCCATTCTTTCTATTGACAAAAAATAAATATTGTCCATTGCTTTGCACGCCGCTGGAAAAACTCGGTATCCGGGTGTCTAGGATACAGGGAAATTTTGAGGCGATGGGGGTAGGGGAGGAAAGGATAGAAAAGGGAAGAAAAGGTGAAGGGAAGGAAAGGAAACTGAGGAAAATGAGAGGGAAGGAACAGAAGAAGTTAGCGGGAAGAAAGGGAAACGGAAATGGAAAACATAAAAGTCAGAAAGAAAATGTGCCAACATTTTCAGAAACTTTGTCAGATTTCCCGACTTTGTAAGAGAATTTACCGATCAACTTATTTATTGATTTCATAGATTAAAAGTGACACTGAAATGTTTTCGCTTTTATACAAAACTTTCTGATTGATACAAAAGTTTTGTAATTTCGTACAAAATTTCGCATTTTCATTTAAAATTTGCCCAGGTTCATACAAAATTATTCCATTTTCCTACGCAATCTTATTCTGTATTCAAACATTAAACAAACTTTTTCCTGTTTTATACAAAAAAATCTAATATCGTACAAAGCGTTCCCGATTTTATATTTACATTCCTGCAGGCTGCAGGACTAGTTTACATTATTACGTGGCATTGAAGTTTTGCAAAATTTGAATATTTTTCTTGAAGTTGTTTTATTATAAAATGTTGATTGCCACAACAAATTTTCTCACTCTTACTTATCAGTTTTAATATCTATGTGGATATATATATGTGGACCCTTGGGTCTCCCGGGTGTTTTGGTTGTGGTTGTGAAAATTTAAGAAGCTGGCGAAAAGAAGCGAAGGACAAAGAAGATGACTGGCTATGAACGAAATTGTCGAAATTGTTTTGGAGAAAGGGAAAGCTAAAAAACGCTAACAGCGAAGATTGATTGATTAACTGAAAGATAGAAATCCAATTTGCTCTAAATCTATGAATTAAAAATTTTTTCCAAAATAGTTTTAAATTCAAATAGCGTTTGAGACTTAAATAAAGTTATAGAATAATTAAACATAATTTTTGGTTACTGAATTGGTGCGTTCCACTGACTAATTATTTTACAATCAGTTCATTACATTTGTTGTAAAAATCATAAGGAGGCAATTCACGCAGTTATCTAAATAATCAATATTATCCTACAGTGAACTAGTATTTAAAAAATGTCGTCACAGTAGTGCATGTTTTTAGTATATTGTGAATACTTTAAGCCAATTTGTTTCATTTGGTTTTGATCAGGTGGAATACGGACAGGAAGATAAGCATTATGATAAACTTTCATCGGACAAGGTTCCAGGGACACATTGGGCTAGCTTTGCTATGGTGACTAGTCCTCGGATTCAAGCAGGATTTTTTTGCAAAAGGGGACAAGACTGAAGGTGTCCAGGGTCTGGACTCCAGATCGTCGGGTTTGGAATTTATAAATCTTCAATCAAGTTGTCGGTGAAATTTTGGTCAAGTTTTGAAGTTCGTCACTTGTCATATTTCTCTACACATTTTTGTCAAGCAAGGATCGGATTCAAAACTTGATGGATTGTTGGTGTGTGCTTGATATTGTCTACGTTGTCGAGTTACGATGAGTTGTCTTTATAAAATCCGTGCATTTTTACTTTTTTTAGAATTTTGGAATTTATAATTAACGTTGTGTTTTCTGGTATTGATTTCTTGACGGTGACAATAATGAGCACCAAAAAAGAAGCGGTGACGAGTAAGGAACTTCCCTCCCGGAGGTGCTAAAAATCCTGGCGTGACCCCAGTGACGATCCTATGATATTAGCGTAAATAAAGTAAAGGAATTGACAACGAGTGTAAAAAGTAAAGATAACCATGCTGCAAACTTACAATAAGTATAAATCAACCTTAAAGCTTGGACTTCAATTCTTTTGAAACTGAGCGACTTTTGACATGTTTCGGCCCCGATTTTTTAGGTTTGCCCTGGCGTTTTTGCAGAACACCCAGCTATATGGCTGCTTGGTCGATAGAAAATAGGAATTTGCCATGGCACCAGCAATAAAAATGCCAAATAACTGTTCCAACACTGCAAAACACGAAAAACGAGGAGGTGAGCTGCGTGCTTTTAACAAAACTGTGAGTAAAATAGAAGACGCAAGATATCAATCTGCAGCAACTACTCAGTATACTGGGACCAAGAGCTATGAAGCTTGACCATTTTAAATCTAACTTTTGTCACGGTTTTAAGTGCAAGCTTCTTGGGCGATTTTACCCGAGCCTTTTTGCTTGGCTCCCGACTATTTAGATTGCATGGATTGGAAGAAAAAAGGCTTTTCAATAGCGGCAGTAACAAACAAAGATGCCAAGTGACTAGTCAGGCACGGCAGTAAACGTAAAACGCCAACATCAGCAGTATGATACGATTTTTTGAAGCAAATAAAACGGCATGACTACACTCCAATGCAGGGCAATTAGTCGTTCATTTAGTCGGTTACTATGTAATTAGTCCCCCGAGTGGCACAGTGGGAAAAAGTCCCTTTACCACCCCGGGATTACTCTCCAGCACGGGGCAACGTGAGATAGCGTAGCAATCATTTCCGGTGTGACCGTACAGTGCGTTTTATAGCGAAACATGCTATCAGTTGTAGATTTAATTTTTAAAAATTGCTTTTTAGGTGTGTGCACAGCTACTTATTCAGGTCTGGTAAAAATTTACCTTGAATTCCATTGCTGTACTGGAAGACTATGATGATTGAAGATTATCATATTCATATCATGAGTATCAAACTACCTACCTGTACATTTTCAACGAAAGACGAGAAAATGTATTAGAGCACATTTCATTAGTGAGTAGTGCATACTTGTCCTCAGAGCTTAAATATATCACTTTTATTGACAACAAGCTAGTAATTAAAATGCGACACAGTTAACAAAAACTAGACTAGAACTATAAATAAAAAATTTCGTCCATTGGCTTGGACACGGGTAATGTTCCCATTGCACAGAGAGCGTTCCCGCGTTGTATGGCCAGTGATATACGTTGAATTAGGTAGAAAGAAGATCGGGAATCACCGCTAACAATGTTCAATTGACGGCCTATTGATTTTAGAAAGTTTACTGCTTCTTCTGACCAAGGTCCAAGAGTTTCCACTGCAAACGCGACAAAATGATAATTTTCCTTTACTTGGGAATATTTGTTGTGCTTCTTTTTAACTGCTGCTGCTGATGCTTGTCCGGGAGTGTTGGTAATACTAGAAGTATATGATTTTGCAAGGGAATCCACGCAAGTAGCGTCCCAACTAGAGCTTAAATTGTTTCGGGGAACTACAAAGATGATATTTGATGCTACGATGCTAAGTGCTAAAGGTTGCTCATGCATACTTTTACGTTTTTTTCGAAACATGTACCCGGAAATAGGGATTCAGCTTGATTTTTCAGTGGCCTGAAGAGATAACTAAAAAGGTCGCTGAAGGTCTTGAAGGTATCTCTAAGGTGCTTGTTGCCCACTGTGCCAATGAACGATTAATTGCACACTTTTGCTACACTCTTTACTTTATTATATTGAAAGGCTTGCACAAAATTTTTCAAAGCAACGCACAATCTTCTTTATCTTTTTAATTACCGACTCACACTCACACACTTGAGCGTAAAGAGATTGCGAGTATGAGTGCAAGAAAGGTTCGTAGAATCAATTCTCTAATGGAAGACCTCTGTCATGTTTCTTTCTTAATTAGGGGTTTTTATAGTGGTTTCTTTGAAGTAAATGACAGTTTAATTTTACTTTTGAGTCTCTCGTGGCAGAAGTGACAAATTATCAGTTAAAATTGCAAACATAGGGCAAATCCAAAACCTTAGAGCTTAGACTCATGTAAATTAAATCAATGGTGTGTACAAATATATGGCAATATTTTTTCAAATCACCACGAAAATTAAAGTGGCATTTCTTAAAAAACATTTTTAGATGTAAAAAGTACTTATAAACTAAATAAGCTCGTATACTTTTCTTACAATGGATTCATCAATCATCACATCATATTAAAGCACCTATGAATACTTATACATGCGAGGCAGCAAAAATATTTTGTGACGTCATTTAACCCTTTTGTCAGTAAGAACAGCAAAGAAATATGACAAGCAAATTTTACCATAAATTATTTTAGTAATTGGTCCATGGAAGGCATCTCGGACAACTTTCATGTTACACATGATTTAAAGTGTCGGTTTTAAGATTTTACAAATCAAGCACAGAACCATCTTATGTTATTTACATTTAAAAATTACTACATTTTTATACAGGAGACGCAATGTTTTCCATCTCGAAGACCTTGACAGTTACGAAACTCTTGTGTGCACATGCGGCAAGTAAACGGTCTTTTGTCTGTATGCATCCGATAATGCTTTTCTAATCTTTCTGAGGTTGGCGAACAGTAACTGCAAAAAATGCATGGAAAAACGCCACTTGCTATACCTGAAATATGTTACAAAACAACTTAGACTAATCATGAATACTTATTTTTGTATTTAAAGTAACTTCTTTGTACTTACCAGTGTGAGAATAGAGATGAACATTTAAGGCACCTCTCTCAGCAAACCGTTCTGGACAAAACGAACATTTTTCAGGTTTCTCTCCAAGATGCCTTTTTAGATGGTTTCTCATATTTCCTCGTTGAGCGAACTGTTTTCTGCAGATTTCGCATGAGAAGCGACGCTCTCCGGAATGTATTAATAGATGCTTTTTAAGGTCCGAGGAGCGTACAAAAGCTTTAGGACACTGCTGATACTTGTATGGTTTGACACCTGTGTGGATTCTAGAATGCTTTTTACAGTCCGATTTGCTCTTTAACCTACTTCCACATGTTTCACATGTAAAACATTTTGCTGCTTCTCCAGCGTGCACAAGTTGATGTCGCTTTAAATGATCGCTACTTTTGCATTGCTTTCCACAATCTGTACATGTGTACGGTTTTTCTTCAAGATGCGATTTTAGGTGTTCCCAAAGACCTTTATTTCTCAGAAACATTTTGACATGTTTTATGGAGAGGGTTCATAGTTGGCTCTATACCATTTTATGAGCACTCCAAACCTCCAGAAAACATATTTGCATCACTAAATTCAAATCCTGAAAAGTACAAAGTGACCATTGTTTACTATATAAGCGTTTTTGCTAAGCTTTGGGCTTTTACACTGTAAAAAAAGTGTACCGTTAACCGCATTCATACAATACTTAAGCGCAAATATACTTTGGCTACTACAGGAATGCAGTTAAGGAAACGTTCCCCACGAAACGTTGAAGAAACCGCCAAATTGTGCTTAAATTATAAAAATTAGTTTTAAATAAACATTTCTGAGAGGTTCTAAAGCTTAAAAACATCACAACTAGCTGAATTTTAGACACTTAAAGTGCACATTCGTGTAACTTCCAACTAAACTTATAATCAAACAAAATGAGTAAATCGGGTTTAATCATTTGCAACATTTGTCAAAAAGCATTTTCGGAGAATTATGCTCTTGAACTTCATATGCGCCTTCATACAGGTGAGAGGCCGTACAAATGTGAGTCGTGCGAATATAGTTGCTCTCGCTTATCTTACTTGCAAATGCATAACCAAATACACACAGGCGACGAACGATACCAGTGCAAAGTGTGTGTGTGTTTTTTCAAGTCTGCCTTAATAAACCACATGACTACTCATAGCGGTGAAAAGCCATGGGAATGCACAATATGCAGCAAGCGTTTTCCGTCTAAATCAAATCTAAAGCGACATGAGTTAACTCATGCCCCAAGAAATCTATTCAAATGCAAGGACTGTGGGAAAAATTATACGAAAAATTACACTCTTCTACGCCACGTCCAGAAACACCATTTAAATTATAATTCTCACGTGTGTATATTCTGCAGATATGAATGCAATGGACTCTCTTATCTTGAAAACCATATAAGAGTCCATACAGAAGAGAGGCCGTATAACTGCAGAAATTGTTCAAAAAGTTTTACCACTCAAGCCCAATTAACAGCACTTGAGAAAATTCACGGAAAAATTAAAACGCGTGCATATCATTTGTGCAGTAAAATGTTTTATAGGAAAGCAGATATAAAACCTCATTTAAAAACTCATCTTGAAGAAAAACCTTATGGCTGCTTGGATTGTGGAAGACGATACAAAGACAAACGCTCATTAAGGCAACATTCAGTTGTACATCCCGATCAACCACCGAAGTGCCAAACACGTTGTATTTTCATGCTTTTCGTGGAAAATTGGAAGAATCGTTTTTCTCCCAATTATACACCGAAACGAAACGCAGTTAACACGTGGAAAATTTCTGTACATTTTCAATTTGCTTTGAAATTGAGTTGAAGTCTTCGGAACGGGGAAAACACGTATATTTCACGTGACAATTTTTACATTAAAAATACTCATAATATTTCATGCATACTAAATCCCCAATGCCATTGAAAGCTGTGAAGCTAGTGGGGCAAGCTGGAATGCCCGGTAATCCCAGTTGCCGCAAAATTGCCAGCTTTTGTTTGCTGGCTGACGGCCTTGAAAATTCAAAACTACAGTTTATTTGTGAACAGTTGTAAACATGAGTTCTTCCACTCACAGAAAACTCCGCAGACATGCATTACAAAATTACACAGAAGCCAAATTGTTAATTTCCGAATCAACTTTTGAACCAATAAATCCCCCTAGAGCAGGACAAGTGTATCAACAACCGGGACTTAGCACTGACACCAGTGCACCAAGCTCTCTAGTAAACTTTAGTGACAACGATAGTGACACATCCTCCGATGAAAACAGTTCAAATAGTTACTTCGCGAGTTGTACTCTTCATCGGAATATCGACATAACTCTAGACTCAGAAGAGGAGGAGGGTGACACACCTCAATCGTTCCAGACTGAGCTACAAAAGTGGGCTACTAAAAACAAGATCACGCTTTCAGCGACATCAAATCTTCTGAAAATTTTGCGAAAACACAGGTGCTTTTCAGAACTTCCGGCGGATGCCAGAACGCTGCTATCAACCCCGAGAAGCTCCAAAATATTTGAAATCCCCGGAGGTTATTACAGTGACTTTGACTGGGTAGCTAATTTAACAAAAATCGCGAGGAATGAAAGACTTCATGACATTAAGCTTCAAGTAAATATCGATGGGATTCCGCTTTTTCATAGCAGCAAAAAAAATTTTTGGCCTATACTTGGTAGTGTGATTGGAAGCCCTGAAGTTTTTACAATTGGAATTTTTTATGGACTCGGAAAACCGACGGAGACTGGAAAGTATTTGGAAAGTTTTGTGAAGGTGGCTCGTTCTCTTTACATTAATGGACTTATCGTTGACGGAAAGCAGTTAAATTTCTCTGTGTCAAGTATTATATGTGATGCACCAGCCCGAGCATATATAAGTGGAATCAAAGGGCACACAGCGTATTTCGGTTGTGGAAAGTGCTGCACGAAAGGAGTTAGAATTGACAAGCGTCTGGCTTATCCCGAAGTAAATGCTCCACTGCGAACTGATACTTCTGTCCGTCAGCAACTGCAAACTGGCCACCACAATTCACAAACAATTTTGTCCTCCCTTCCAATAGATCTGGTACAAGACATTCCGTTTGAGTACATGCACTTGGTGTGTTTAGGAGTTGTAAGGAAATTGCTATATTTGTGGTGCAGAGAGAAGAAATCAAAGACAAGGCTCCCTCCCGCAACAGCTTCCGTACTCAGTAATCGACTTCTGAACATAAAACCGTTTACTCCATGCGAATTTTGTAGAAAACCTCGGGAAATCTCGGAATTGGATCATTGGAAAGCTACCGAGTTACGGCAGTTCTTGTTATACACTGGACCAGTAGTGCTAAAAGATTTAATTGGGCACGAGGCTTACGAGCATTTTATGTGCTTATCAGTTGCCACTACACTATTTCTAAAAAAGTCTTCATATCTGGACTACAACACGTATGCTGAGGAATTGTTATTGTATTTTGTTAAACTTTTTTCAAAATTGTATGGAGAGCAGTTCGTATCGTATAATGTGCATGGCCTAATACATTTAGCCGCAGACTCTAGAAGGCACGGGCCACTTGACAAGTATTCTGGGTTCAAATTTGAAAACCATCTACAATACATCAAATCACTAATCCACAGTGCAACCAATCCTTTGTCACAAGTCACCAACCGCATATTGGAATTCGAAGCCGCAGGGCTAGAACACAAAAAAGATATTCCTGTTGGATTAAAACGTCATTATAAATTCCGATCTCTTGCAGGTCTCCCAGCAGGTCAGCACTTTTCTGTTTTCCAGAGCAACGATTTCTGCCTCAAAGCTGCAACTACCAACAACTTTTTCCAGCTGACAAGTGGGGATTTTGCAAGGGCAGTTTCATTTTTGGAGACAGGAAGTCAACAACTTGTTTTGTACAATCGTTTTACGTCAACCTCGGAGTTTTACAGCACTCCTTGTTCGTCAAAGTTAATTGACGTTAACTTCGTCACTAATCTGGAAACAAGCATTAGAGTAGCGAACATATCATCAATTAGTCGAAAAGTCTACCCAATTCCATACAAATCAGGATTTGTTGTTGCACCGTTAGTCCACCAAGAAGATTAAAATGGCATGCGCAGCCAAATATTTTATTGTTGTGTTTCCCAATGATGACGGCGAGGATGACGTCGATGTGGTACCCCAAAACTGGATAATTACTGATGAGACCTGCTGGTGGCCTAATTACAGATCTGACAAACTTCGAAGAGCTTGCAGGACCAATGAGCTTCCAAAACCGGGATGGGAAATCCATAAAATTAGGATCCTAAAAACGTACAGTAAGTTTAATTGCGACTACAGTATTACATGATTATATGTAATGTTTATTCATAAAAATGGATAATAATTTTTGTTTTATTAAATGTTTTTTCAGATTCTTACGATGAAGCAAGGAAGCATCTTCTGGAAGCCGAAAATGACTCCGACCTACCCAGCGAAGGAGACGAAACTCCCAAACACCGTCGCACTTTTCAAGATTCAAAACGTCCGTTAGCATTGGATGATACTGAGGATGAAGGTGAGAACACAGCAACGAAGCCACCGTTGAAAACTCGGAGACAGGCGCAGGAACCTTCACATCATCT
Source organism: Entomobrya proxima (assembly GCA_029691765.1). NCBI lineage: Eukaryota > Metazoa > Arthropoda > Collembola > Entomobryomorpha > Entomobryidae > Entomobrya > Entomobrya proxima. The sequence continues at coordinate 62,335,984 of CM056171.1, read as the reverse complement.
TGCTTTGGTTAATTCATCTCCCGTAAAAATGCCGCCGCCACCACCTGTTCCAAAGCGATTGAGCAAAGGCCATTCTAAAGCTAGTTCGCGGACCGGAGTGGTTGCTACTCCAGCACCGGTGTCAACAGCAATGGAGGTTGAAGATGACAGCGTGTCAGATGTCGTGATCAACTTGGATGCTGTTTCGGAGTCGCACGTACATATGGGTGAAGATTATATCGGTGCCTCAAGAGGTTTAAGCAAATTTTTGAACCAGGCGAGCTGTGGGGGTGGACGAGGTGGACCACGACAAAATTCTAGCACGACGAACTTAAACAGTAGTAAGTATTATTACAACAGAAAAAAAATTTAAGGAATTTAATACTTTTAAATTTCTGTTCAAATTCTATTGTCTAGATTTCGAAGATTTTGTCATCCGAAATTTTGGAATTCTCAAGGCCCAGGTGAAACAGGTGCAAGAATCAGTGGATATTTTAATGAGGACACAGCCGCAAGGTCAACGCAAGGAAGAAATCTGCTCTGTACCACTTCCAAATGTTTCTCTTCCACTAGGAAATCTGAACGACTTAAATAGTTTGGCGGAAAGAGTGAGGGATGAATCCGTCAGATGTGCACTTGTGAGACAATTATATTCTTGCTGCTGCTTCTTGTCTTATGATATTCACAATATACAGTTTTAAGTATTATTGAATTTGCGTTTTGACAGGTTTCACAATTGGCTCAAAGAGGAGGAAGGGACTTAGGAAAGTGTGCCCGACGTGTGATGGCTAAGCTTTTTAGTGACGAATTGGCACAACGGTTTTCCTGGCTTGGATCTCGAGGAGAAAAGGAGTCATTCTTAAACAGCGTCTTTAAGAATATTGTTTTTGGTGAGAATGATAACCCTATCACTCTATATATTTCCAACTCAACACTTAATTTCACATATTTTCCGTCTGAATTCTAGACGCTATCAGGCAAAACTTTGGACCCACCGTGGCATCAGATGTGGAGATTGAGGCAACCATTAAGGACTGGCTAAAGAATGCAAAGAAGCGCAGTTTGGCAAAAATCAAGTGAGTTTTAATGTACATTACTCCGTTTAGATTGTGTATTGTTTGTTTGTTTTTCGTGTTACCATTATATCTGTATTCTTTCTAGTGTCGCGGATAACCCGGTAAACAACGGAAATGTTTCTATCGAAGACGATTGAATCCTAACAATTAACTTCAATTATAGTTTACTGTTAACATTCAACATTAATGAATAATATGTTGCACAAGTGTTAATTGTACAGATTTAGATTTTTAAGAATACAGATTAATAAGTGTAGCTTGGTTAAGCTAATTCTATTAATTATTAGAATTAGAACCTAGTAGCATGTGTAATGAGTATCTGTTTGTCTAGCTAATAAAAATTTACGGATTCAGTATTTCTGTGATATTGTTATTTCTGCATTCAAATTTTCCGTACGCCTATTTTGCCTGCTTAGGATGATAGTTGAAAATTGGTTTAAAACTGGTCGATTTTCCGTGCAGTTGTCGTCCAAAAATCAACGTGAATTATCCGCAATATAGACGGACATTAGCACCATATTTCTACTCACTTAACCCCAAAATTCGACGAGTTTTACTCGTCGATGAGATCTTCAAATGTGGTGTAGAATTGGTAGAAAACTCGGTTTTTGGTTGATCGGGATGGTGCAGAACCACTCAAACGTTACAAGTGCGAAGACTGTGCAAAGGAATACTTGAACTACTCTTCATTCAAAATGCATCGTATGTCCCACACTGGCCTGATACCATACAAGTGCGATAATTGTACAAAAGGCTTCCAAACCAATGCAGCTCTGAGTACTGATGGAAAACGATTAATCGCGATTCCAAAACGATTTCCGATCCGATTTTTGGTAAAATCGTTTAGATAATCGGAACACCGATTCGATTAGTGCTTAAAACGTTTAGAAATCGGAAAAATCGCGATTTTTACTTCCTTAAAATTTCCATAATATCAATCAGGTTTTCTTAAAATTTACTCACAGTCCTACAAATAGCAACCACAAAATCTGAGAAAAGTAAATATTTGACAACATAAAGCATCTGACTAACTCAATTCGTGTAATTTTCTGTGTAAATAGGTTACTCACTTCTAATTTAACCAACTTTAAGTGCTAATTTAGTCATAAAATTGCGTTTTCTAGAAATCGCGATTAATCGCGATTTTCGATTCGATTTTTGTATAAAACGTTTCCCATCATGCACAAAACGGTTGGACAAAAATCGGAATAATCGCGATTAGTCACGATTAGTTTCCGATTTTTGCCATCACTAGCTCTGAGAAAGCATTCAGCTACAGTTCATTCTGGAGAGCGTGCGTTTGCCTGCAAAATATGCAACAAACGGTTTACAACCAACAGCAGCATGATGTTTCACGTAAGGAAACATGTTGAAGAAACACCAGATCAGTGCACATATTGTCCAGAAAGATTTAAGGATAAGTTGGATCTTAGAGTTCACTTTTATAAGCATACAGGTAAGTTTAATTGAACATGTATTTTTAAAAACAAATTACTATGGATGCTAATTTTTGTTTCCAATTTCTACAGGTATTGCTGATGGCGTGGCTGTCTGTATATTTTGTGAATATTCAACAGCCAGCTTGGGAACGTTTCAATACCATTTACGTTCGCATACAAATGAAAAACCTTTCATTTGCCGTCGGTGTTCCAAAGAGTTCACAAGAGGTTTGGCTGCTAAAAAAATACACAAATGTATTAGCTAATTATGCTAGGTTTTATTCCAGCATATGGTAGAATTTGAAGACACAAGCAAACTTGCCTATTTGTTGTTATTACGTAAAAAGTTTACACGTACCTACTTGAATCGTCTCATTTTTGAATTAGTTATGTAAAATAAATGTGTTGCTACAATATAAACGGTATTTGGGGAATAACCTAAATTTAATTAGTTTAGAAATTCAAATATAATTTGTTTTAAAATGTTTGTTGAAATGTATTATAGTGGTCAGAAAACATTATTTTGTCAATGTGTGAAATGCAAATAAAATGAATTATTTTTGCATGTACTCACAAGGAGTACTTTTCGTTGACTACGCATAAAGAGGAATGTAATTCATCATTTCTGGTAGATTTGGGTGCGTGGATGACGATGATTCTCGTTAAAATCCCGAATGGGCATCTGCGTTTCAGATTCTGCAAAGTCGCTGTCAGCGTTGGACGCCACGTTTCGTAAGCGTTGACGCAGTGCTTACTACACTATACAGCATGAAGCATCTCGAAGTGTCAGCAGCACTCCTCCCATTCCCTTCCTTCTAATTTTCTCTTTTTGCTTCTCTCAATCACACTAATGTAGCAGTAGCTCCTCCTCAATCTCCTCCGGCGCTCTCATTTTATCTTTCACAAGCTGATATAAAAACAGGAGAGATTGTTAGGGGGAAAAGCAAAAAACTTGCGTTGGCAGGAGCTTGATGATGTGTAGTACGCACTGCCTTATGCTTACGGCGGGTGGCCTACAACGCAGACAGCGTCTCTGTAAATCCCCATTCGGCATATTAATCTGTACCGTGGTAATCTACACACCCAAATCTATCAGAAATGATGAATTGCATTCATCTTTGTGCGCAATCCTTGTAAGTAAATTGTAGTTGATTTCTTCCCATAATTAATTAAAGAAACTCTTAACCCGGCAAGTAATCTGTTTCAGGCATGGGTTGCCCAGCGGTGAAAATGTTCTTTATCATCGGCTTAGTCTAACAAATTTGACTAACAATAAGTAGTAAATGTGATAGTGATGATACATTTTTGTGATTGATTAAATGATTTACAGAACTCCGATTTGTTAAAAAATTAAAAATCTCTTATAATATTTTGATTTATAAACTATTTTTAGTTTTTGATTACTTTCATGGAGTTTTGTAGTTGTTTCTGCTGAACCGTTTTCATTTGCACTTATATGCTCGCACTCCATTCTGCAACATTGCAAGAATGGAAACTGAAGGAAGGAAATGCTTTGATTTGTAAGTTTAAATAAATATGACACATTTAAAATGTGCTGTGACTTAAAATAAGTCTATTACTCGGAGTAATTTACTCCTTCCGCGATGAAGAATGAAGCAACATCCAAACGTATGTGAAAACTTGTACAAGACATTTTTTCTTACAGTAGTAGTCAACACAAACCAATCAATTAAAAAGGGGAAATAAACTGTTGACTTCAAGCTATAAATAAATTAGTTCATGGTACGTATAGCTAACAGCTCATGTACACAATTTATTTATTTATGCTTACTCTAAGGTGTATTCCAATTTTCATTCAGCACAAGTTGAATTTCAAAGCAAACGGAACAACCATATTTAACTAATATTTTTTTAATTTGGCATTCAAAAATGCACAGCATACAGCAAATCGTTAAGGTTAATACGGTCACAAATCTTTGCTACAACAGTAAATGGAAAAAATGTGTTATTTTCACTTCAACCAGAAGTCAATAATAGGCTTTAATTATCTTGCCCCATCAGTACTTTCGATTTGATTTCTATGAATTAAAAACTTTGCATGTTACATATCCCATTTCGTTAGATTATACAGCAAGTACTTTCTGTTTGTTTGGGCGATCTACGTAGCACAGGCGGTCACAAAAATACAAGAGTCTTAGTTATTGGCGTTGAAACTAAACAACATTTGGTATGTACTGATTACTGTTAAATCGAATACATTGGGATTATTTCAATTCACAATTCAATATTCAATCTAATTCAAATTGTTCATAAGAAAAGATAATTAGTTAGTATAACTTAATAATTAATTTTTATTATCATAGTAGGTTACTGTTTGTCATCCGTAAGTTTACATAAAAAATATGATGAAATTTTAGTAAAAATTGAGAAGAGAAGTATAATCACAGTAATCAATGTTGCAGCATGGTTGCATTTGTTGCTTGTTGTTTTGGTGCAATGGAATATTAAAATGTGAATGGCTATTGACTTGTAGCAAGCACCAGGCGGCACTCGTATACACTTGCGTGTTTAAATACTTTAGAGAATCCAGGGGATACAAGTTCCACTAAAATCCAAACGTATCGTTGAAGACCTTTGTGTGGCGTCGCATTGTGGCAATGGCGCAGAAGAGTGCAAAATCATGCGTTCCAAAACTATCTGCGTTTGTCCCAACAACGACAGCGGCAAAACATTCCTTGCTCTTTTTCATCTTTGCAACAGGTCGACGCCTCATAAGGATCTTGAATACAATATTTGAAACTTGTCAGCAAGTTAGATCCGACAGATCCCTATCATATTAAGTTAGCTGTTAGCATCAACATGTACGAATACAATTTTTTACAAAGGACCATATTCAAGCTTAAATGCAACTGGGCCCAACGGGGAACGGTTCCAATTCATATACCATTCGAAAGCCCGTAGAAGGGTAAGCAAAAACGTCAATGCGCACAACTTCGTCACGGCATGCACAAGACCGGTTATGGCGGTCTGAAGATTACATGGAACCCCATTTAAAAAAACAGGGTCGCCAAACACGTAACGAACCGAACTTCTGCACAAAGAGCGGAACGGTTACAGTTAATAGCTCATTCGAAAGAGCTTTCAATGCGCTTTCTTACACACACTCCTGCAATACCAAAATCTGTTGCACACGGATAGTTATTATAAGAAGTTGGTGGACTGTCCCGTGAAAATGACCTTCCACGGAGACACCTAACGAACCGAACTTCTGCACAAAGAGCGGAACGGTTACAGTTAATAGCTCATTCGAAAGAGCTTTTATTGCGCTTTCTTACACACACTCCTGCAATACCAAAATCTATTGCACACGGATAGTTATTATAAGAAGTTGGTGGACTGTCCCGTGAAAATGACCTTCCATGGAGACACCTAACGAACCGAACTTCTGCACAAAGAGCGGAACGGTTACAATAAATAGCTCATGCGAAAGGGCCTTAAATGCGCTTTCTTACACACACTCCTGCAATACCAAAATCTGTTGCACACGGATAGTTATTATAAGAAGTTGGTGGACTGTCCCGTGAAAATGACATTCCACGGAAACACTTAACGAACCGAACTTCTGCACAAAGAGCGGAACGGTTACAGTTTATAGTTCATTCGAATAGGCTTTTAGTAGGCTTTCCCACACACTATCAAGCAATACCAAAATCCGTTGTACATGGGTACTTTTGACGGGAAGTTGGGGGACTGCTCCGTGAATATGACATTCTTCGGAAACATTTAACGACTCGAACTTCTGTTCAAAGAGCGGAACGGTTACAATGTATAGCTCGTACGAAAGAGCTCTTATCGCGCTTTCTTACACATTCTCGTGCAGCACCAAAATCCGTTGTTAATTATTAAGAGAAGTTACATTACATACTATTTACTAACTCTCACTGGTGTTTATATATATATTTTTAAGCTCGGTATGGCATTCCATTTATGTATGTATTACGTTTTATACAATATTAGTACAAATCGCAAAATATGTAATTACTACATAAGAGTACAATGAGAAAATGCATTTCCAAAACAAAATAAATCAAATAACTTAACTTATTGTCAATATAAATAGAATAATAAAAAGGAATATGTACATAAAATAGTATGGTTTTGTTGATCTATTGTGGTTCTATCTTGACTTATTATGTATCTATGTTCATTAATGTTGGTTCTACTTTGACTTAGTCTGGTTCTATGTAGACTTATTGTGGTCCTAGTTGGACTTGGTGTGGTTCTATGATGACTTATTGTCGTCCAGTCCAACAACTTCCCGTCAAAAGTAACCATGTACAACGGATTTTGGTATTGCTTGATAGTGTGTGGGAAAGCCTAATAAAAGCCCTTTCGAATGAACTATAAACTGTAACCGTTCCGCTCTTTGTGCAGAAGTTCGGTTCGTTAAGTGTTTCCGAAGAATGTCATTTTCACGGGACTGTGCACAAACTTCTTATAATAACTATCCGTGTGCAACAGATTTTGGTATTGCAGGAGTGTGTGTAAGAAGGCGCAATAAAAGCTCTTTCGAATGAACTATAAACTGTAACCGTTCCGCTCTTTGTGCAGAAGTTCGGTTCGTTAAGTGTTTCCGTGGAATGTCATTTTCACGGGACAGTCCACCAACTTCTTATAATAACTATCCGTGTGCAACAGATTTTGGTATTGCAGGAGTGTGTGTAAGAAAGCGCATTTAAGGCCCTTTCGCATGAGCTATTTATTGTAACCGTTCCGCTCTTTGTGCAGAAGTTCGGTTCGTTAGGTGTCTCCATGGAAGGTCATTTTCACGGGACAGTCCACCAACTTCTTATAATAACTATCCGTGTGCAACAGATTTTGGTATTGCAGGAGTGTGTGTAAGAAGGCGCAATAAAAGCTCTTTCGAATGAACTATAAACTGTAACCGTTCCGCTCTTTGTGCAGAAGTTCGGTTCGTTAAGTGTTTCCGTGGAATGTCATTTTCACGGGACAGTCCACCAACTTCTTATAATAACTATCCGTGTGCAACAGATTTTGGTATTGCAGGAGTGTGTGTAAGAAAGCGCATTTAAGACCCTTTCGCATGAGCTATTTATTGTAACCGTTCCGCTCTTTGTGCAGAAGTTCGGTTCGTTAGGTGTCTCCATGGAAGGTCATTTTCACGGGACAGTCCACCAACTTCTTATAATAACTATCCGTGTGCAACAGATTTTGGTATTGCAGGAGTGTGTGTAAGAAAGCGCAATAAAAGCTCTTTCGAATGAGCTATTAACTGTAACCGTTCCGCTCTTTGTGCAGAAGTTCGGTTCGTTAGGGGTCTCCATGGAAGGTCATTTTCACGGGACAGTCCACCAACTTCTTATAATAACTATCCGTGTGCAACAGATTTTGGTATTGCAGGAGTGTGTGTAAGAAAGCGCATTAAAAGCTCTTTCGAATGAGCTATTAACTGTAACCGTTCCGCTCTTTGTGCAGAAGTTCGGTTCGTTACGTGTTTGGCGACCCTGTTTTTTAAAATGGGGTTCCATGTAATCTTCAGACCGCCATAACCGGTCTTGTGCATGCCGTGACGAAGTTGTGCGCATTGACGTTTTTGCTTACCTTTCTACGGGCTTTCGAATGGTATATGAATTGGAACCGTTCCCCGTTGGGCCCAGTTGCATTTAAGCTTGAATATGGTCCTTTCAGACTTTAAATATTCTATTGTACCAACACCAGCAACAATGGCCAACACGTTACGTTGCACCAGCAGTTAAATTGTAATTAAATTGGTTACTCTCTTTTTCTCTTTTTCACAAAAAATGTATGTGAACTAACGGATTACTAGAAAAACAAATAATTAATTATTTATTTATAAAGCAACTAATTATTTAGGGAAAAATGAATAAACAATTTGAAGCATGTTGATGATCGATTTATACTTACCAAACAGTTTAATTGAATGGAAGACTTTCAATAAAAACCGACAGAAAACAAGAATGCTTAAAAATTAAAACAACTATACTATGAACTACTCAAATATCAATTATTATAGTTCCTAGACATAAATAATTAAAACTTACGAGATAATCCGAGGCTGTCAAAACAAGTAAGACAACCTCGTATAAGTCAGTCTTGTGACAATTGTACTCACATTTGTAGCCATACCCAACATTTATTGATTTAAGAAAATTACAATTGTCATTCATATTCGACACCAGCCAAAAAATTAATTTACTTCCATTTATGCATGATTTTGTAAACTGTGTTATGATTTGAAGAAGTAAATCTCTTCAACAGATTTGTCCTCAAAACCTAATCCACCTCAGCCACCTAACATATCTATGATTAAAGTATATTACAAATCCAGCGAATCCGTACTAGTGGCGTTGATATAATGCACATAGCACACGCTTTCATACACACATCGCTGCATTTAATCATTTCAAAAAGAAGAATTACCAATGGTAATTTACCATGTTTTTGGAACAATCACTTAATGAATATATTCTCAGCAAAAAATGGATGAAAATTCTCGGCGTTTCCTTAGCATTTTTCCACCAATTTTTTGCTGCCCCTCCTCCAAAACAATTTAATATCTCTTCCGAGTTAGTCACTTTCATCTTCTTCTTCTTTTTCCCTCTCTCATCATACTAACTCCCACAACATAGGCAAAAATACCCGGCAGATCTTTCGAAGTTCTCGATTCATAAAATTTAGTATGCATTGAGTATTATATATACAGTGAAATTTCACCCCCCTAGATGGGGGTGAAATTTCACCCCCCAAAATACACAGAGGGGGTGAAATTTCACCCCCTAAGGGGGTGAAATTTCACCCCCCTTACCTAATTAATTTTTTTTCCAAAAATTAACACAGGAGTGATTTTTTAATTAATTAACCAAAAAATATGCAAAAATACTTATTCGATGCAGAAAAAAATTGCAGATTTTTCAGTCATAATTGCAAAAAAGTAGCATGTGTAATTACAAAGTTATGCAGAATTCAATGTTGAAATTTTGGAAATTCGATAACTCAAAAATCTCGTGTTGGAATTTTTTGCAAATTGGCCAGAAAATAGCACATTTTTTGTAGATTCAGATGGTGTGAATGACATGTCTGGCGTTTTAGAAACGAAAGCAAGAAAAAATAAAAACCACAAATTTTACCTGATTTTTGCATTTTTTTGATATTTTGAAGTACTGAAATTAAAACGCCAGACATGTTATTCACACCATCTGAATCTACAAAAAATGTGCTATTTTCTGGCCAATTTGCAAAAAATTCCAACACGAGATTTTTGAGTTATCGAATTTCCAAAATTTCAACATTAAATTTTGCATAGCTATGTAATAACACATGCTACTTTTTTGCAATTATGACTGAAAAATCTGCAATATTTTTCTGCATCGAATGAGTATTTTTGCATATTTTTTGGTTAATTAATAAAAAAAATCACTCCTGTGTTAATTTTTGGAAAAAAAATTAATTAGGTAAGGGGGGTGAAATTTCACCCCCTTAGGGGGTGAAATTTCACCCCCTCTGTGTATTTTGGGGGGTGAAATTTCACCCCCATCTGGTACTAGACTGATATAAGTAAAACAAAAACCAAAAATATAATGAATACATTTTGTATCTTATGTCTTTTATAACAATGACATTTTCGAGTTTCGGTCTTTTGCGGTGACGATATTTTGAGGACAAGATCTTCTAGCCACGGTTTTTTGAGGCACCAATCTTATGTGATTAGGTCTTATCACGGGCAATTGTTTTAGATTGTTTGCAGAGCGCTGTTTTGAAATCATCATTTAAACCATATCCAAATGGTGACTCAGCTCGCGCGATTGTATTCAATGCAAGGTTTTACGACATCAGCTGTTGATTCTAGACAGATGCTTTACAACAGCGTTCATTTCACCATGATCAGTGGTACTCCCACCAGGTCCAATTCGAATGAAAGTTAGAGGTTTACGTACCCTGGCAACCTTGAGATTGTGGTTGTCACTCCATTTTATAATGCAGAGGAGGGTTTTCATGAACCTTATCATCTTGAAGGGCATCTTGAGAGGAGTATCTATGAGTTACTAGAAGCGGAGGACATCCCAACTATGCTATAAATAGATTGAGACAATGAAAACTCACATTTGAAAACATATTTAACATTCCGTGTCACTGATAATCAGTATTCTTAGCGAGTTAGGATAATTGTCATTCATATTCCGTATAAGCCAACATATTTAATTTACTTATGTTTATGCAGAATTTTGTGAGCTAGTTATTGTGACTAGAAATTTAGTTAAAATAACAGATTTGTTCTTATTATCAAATTTTCAATTATTTAATGTGAATTACTTTTAAATGAATGGAAATTTCGGAACATGATAAATTTTAAGTTATCACATACTCCTTTTGACAATTTTTGACAAAAATGATACCAAGAATGCAATTTTGTCAAAACTTTCGAATCAATGCAATTAATTCATCTCTTCAGAATGTCAGAATTTTTTATTTCATCGAAATCGACCCAGTGGGTCGTTCTCCAGTTAAGTTTACATTTTTTTGATGTCATTTAGCCATGTAGTAAACCAATTTTTTGACAAAAATGATACGAAGAATACAATTTTTTCAAAATTTTCGAATCAATGCCCCTACTCCATCTCTCCAGAATGTCAGAATTTTTTATTTCATCGAAATCGAACCAGTGGGTCGTTCTCCAGTTAAGTTAAAAGTTTTTTTGGTGCTACTGAATGCAAGCATATGTGAAGGATTATGGCAACGAATATTTCCGTTGCCAAAATCGCGTACGAAGCACGCGATAAGAATCCTGGTGCTCCGCTTCGCTCCGCACGGTCCCATATGCAAAAACATAATAATAGTAGCAAAATTTTATTTAAATGCAAAACCTACTCTTCTACTTTTCCATCTGCTTGGTTGCACCAGTGAACTTTGAAAGTACGTAAGAAAAGAATTTCAGGTAACCAAGAAACAACCATAAATTAAATAATACGATAAAAACGGGATTTTTAGTGGTAAAAATTTTATTAAATTAATAAAATCTTTCAAAATAAAATTGCAATATTTATTTTACTTTAACCGATTCTGAAACATTTTCAGCACGTTTTATCTATTGCATGGCTACAAGAGCACGTACATTTTAAAGCCTACTTGTATGTGTTAGGTGACACTACAAAAAATTGTACTGTTCCACAACTTACACATACTAAAAGATGTTTTTGCGTCTCTTTTCTAGAGATTGACGAATGCAATGAAGCAATTGAAAAAGAATTTCAATTGAATTTATGTCTTTTGGAATTGCTAATTTTATTATAAAGTATTGTAATTTTTAGGTATGCCATTTCAGTTTTCGTAGTGAAAATAAAAAAATTCATTTTGATACATGATCTAGTTTACATAGGTCAATGCTCTAACAGTTTGAATTTGCACTATATTTGATATGTTTTTTAAGTAATAACGAGTCACTTTCCACACAAAAAAAACGAAACTTTAAATTACGTTTTGTCACTTTAATTAAAATTTCGTACGAAAAAGAATTTAATTAGAAAAGGAACATGATAAAAATAATAATTCTGTAAACTTTTTTCGCGCTCATATACCAAAGTTCTTTATGATTAAGTGTTTACCTTTTCAAATATATAAAGCAACAACTATTTTCTTGCCGTTTTATCTGCTTGAAAGAATCATATCATGCTGCCAATGCTGTAGCCTTTTACCAATATCTCTTTACACTATTTCATTTTTGAAGGATGAATACCAGCCAGTTTTTCATCACTGCAACAACACATTACTCTAGAAATCATGCAGATGCACTGAAGAATCAGAAAAGCTGTTTTTAATTACATTTAGTTTTTTACAGAGCAGTTCATGTAAGTATAGAAAAGCCTATAGCAAAACCTTTGCTCCAACTGACTATAAGAATAAACAAAAAACCACGTCACAATGGGTGACCAACACAACTGAACCATAAACAGACAAGACGCATTTTACAGATGTGCAAGTTTTCGGCATTTTGGCACTAAATCTTAAATCTGAGGTTTATGGCTTTTTACTACGATGGTTTATACTTATGTTATGATAGGACGCGTGTTTTTTATTATGAGTGAGTTTCTAAAATCTTATTTCTACTCGTTAAACCATAATGAATTTTAAGCACCTTAATTACTCATCTTATGTACCTGCTGTTTCAGATTTAAATACAGAGTGCAAAAATATAGATATATGAACCTAGAAAATAATTTGTGTTCACTTTTCCAAAACATAAGCCAAATATGCGGTAGTGCGACGCCAATTATTAACTAATTTACTAATTTATTTTCTTGTTGTTGATTCAGAGAGGTTCTTGGTTTGTGTTTTTGTAAGGTTCATTAAAACTGTTTGAACATTTTTAGTTTTTTAAGTTTTTAAGTTTGAACAATGAAAAAATATTTTTTCAAGTCTTATTTTATAATACACGACTTTTTAAAAATCTTCAAACTAACACGTTAACTTAGCATAACCATCGCGAACTTAACAATAGGCCTGTTTTAGAGAAACTTTTACAATGCAAATTTTCGACACAGAGCTACGTGTCGTGTTGTATGGCGCAGCATTGCTTCAAAAATTGGCCGTTATTGTGTCGGAAAAAATCGCCGCCAAAACAGGCCTATTCTTAAGCTGGCGATGGCTTAACTCTGCCCTGATCTAATCCCATTTTCTTTCAAACGCAATAAACCGGTGAACGGAAACCCGGATGTATTATTACCAATCCTTTTTATTCAAATCTGCTATTTTTGCGTGCTAACATTATTAACCCTACTATCATATTTCTGCCAGCCTACTAGATTTGTATGACTCTTAAGCATAATTAATGTCACTCATCAACGGTCAGTTAATCTATCAAACCTTCGCGTATCTTCAGTTATTCCGTTCCTCAACTTTGCAAAAAATTGTTCCTCCTCCCAATGTTTTACTTTAATACGCCCGTCCGCCATCTTCTTGTTTCAACCTCCTCCTCCTCAGCACTCTCCAGTTTTATACCAATGTCTAATTTCGCCATTTTTCACCTCGTCAACCTCCATTTTCTTTTCAAATTTCACAATTTTCTCCAACTTTGCTCTACTCCGAACCCTTTCTAACCACGTCATCTTTCTTATTTCCCCTGTCACCTCAAAATTCTCCTTCACTGGCGTACCCAGAATCAAAATTTGGTAGGTGCACCGGTTTGGTATGCCTAAAAATAGAAATATTGCGGTTTAAAACAACGTTGTAGCATTTATTCATAATGGTGCATCTAGTCTATGTTTACAAAGAAACCAGCTGGGTTTCACCAAATTTATCATTTTAAAACTTATGGCTGCGCGTTTTTATTATAAATTCTTTCAAACTTTTGTGGAAATCCAATTGTTTGTGTCGGTAGATTTAGATAACACAACCCACTAGTTCTTCCACCATTGCTTCTTAAGTAAGTCATTGTTCGTATAAAACAGGAAAATGTGCGTTCGGTTTTTCTACAGAATTAGATGGTGCATACAACATACAAAATTTTTAACAGCCGGTGTGTACGTTACTGACTTTGTAGGTTAGGATATATTAGCGTATCACTTAAGGCATCCAAGCCATTTTTTGTTGTTTTGAAAGTTCCATTTTTGCCTTCAAAGTTGAAATTCCTTAGTCAATTCTATTAGCGATCTACTTTAGTATAAATGAAAATTGTATCAAATGAGTTTTCACGAGATTATTTGGTAATAGTTTCAAACGTAAGCGCAGGTTGGACTGATGTTACGAAAACTTTGTTGTAATGGCTGTCGGAAACTCAAGAAACTTGTGCTTCGCAAACAAATTTCAATAGTTGTAGACATTTTTTGCTTTAAAAGTTGTTAGTTTTTAATATTGTCCAGACTTGTTGGTAATTTGGCCATGTTTGGCAAAGACGTGCGATGTGTTTGACGCTTACACTGGTTTGAAACCAGGAACCTGAACTTCTATGTCAAGTTTGCTACACGGATTAACAGCTTTGCTAGAAATCTTTTAAAATTTGCTGCCAACGTCTTGTTAAATTTGCTTAATGAGTTGGTACAACTGCAAGTAATTGCAGCAGTGGTTTTTGTTGCAAACCTGTAAGTCAGCTTCCGGATATTCAAGTAACGCGTAAATAGTATTTGAAAGATTCCAGGAAAATAACAGTTTCTACGTTACACAAAGATTTGAAAAGCATAGTTTCTTGTTTTATTATTTTTCCATTTTCTAATTGCTCCAGCGTTTCCACTACCACTTCAGAAAGATCTGAAAATCTAACAGTGCGTCAGGTTACTCAACCCAACGCATTTTACAAAATTTATTTAGATTGGTTCGCTTAGTTGTGTCAGAATGCTTACTAATATTTTCCTTGAGAACATAACTTCGAAGTACTAAAAGAGTGAAAAAATGTAACTTCCTTTAGTATTTCGATCATTTTACAAATATGTTGTTTTGCAAGCCGATGTAAGGATTAAATTCAAACAGTGATTTGAGCAATACGTATAAAAAGCCCTGTGGAGTCAACGGTTCATCAAAATAATAGGCAATGTCATCATTACCCACACAGTTGTCTTCTTCATTATTTTCCAGGCCACTTTCAATAAGCCTGCTTTTGAAACCGCCTTCTTGGTAACCACCAACGTGGACTGGTTGCCATCCAGTTTCAGGTTCAGGGGTGAGGTTGAAGAAATCAGAAAGACCGAAATTCGTGGCATCAGAAGTCCTTCCACACAGAGAACCTTCCTCGTTACTACTTGAATTCATAGGTTCATCGGTGTATCATCGTTAATCATGTTAGAAATCCGGAAATGTATACCTGTTTCGGAGATACTATCTAATTAGGAATTAACTTCCAAAACAACAGATACGTTTTTACCTTCACTGTCAATTTTTGTTTTCTTGTAAAGCCAAATTGAAGCTAACTCTGATTGGATTCCATGCAACGTGTTTTCTTTAACCCCACTCATATCAAATTAATTAACGAATGGCAAATCAGAAATATATCAATTTGACAATACCAATATGCAACATTAGGTTATTACTTAAATTTCACCTATCTGAGCATCAATGACAAATGACAGCGCATTTCAAAATCTACAAAATAAACACCTTCGTAGCGCAGTTGTGCAATAGAATGCAAACTGATTATTACCATGTTTGAACGTAGGAAAGGCATATCAAACCAAAAAATGCATGAGTTACGCCAACTTGGTGCACTAGAAATGCCACAAAGACAATCAATACCTAATTTTCCTTTTTAATAATTATGAATTCCATTTTATAATGGGTGCCAAAAATTTTGGTAGGTGCACGTGCACCTGGTGCACCCTACTGCGTACGCCCTTGTTCTCCTTCGATTTTCTTTTCCTTACATTACTTCCCTAGCCATCGTCACTTACTTATCTTTCTGTAGCTTGTCAGTCTCCTTCTCCTCATACTTATTCCCACCATAGCCAAAATACCAGGGGGTTCTCAAGTTGATGTCGTAAACCACCTCCTTTAAACTCCTCCCTTTTCACTTAGGTAACTCCGCACTAGCACTTAACCCTTAATCTGCTAATCGACTAGGATTTCTTTCCTTGGTCAACTTCATTACACTTCTGGTCTCAATTCAAATAGCCATCCTGCCATAAAGAATAAGAATATTCTGATCGTGCCAGGAATACTTCACCTTTATCAATTCCAAAGGGGTCACACCATATTTGTCCTAGGGATTCTTATAATCCCAAAAATGCTTTAACCATATACATCATTGGCGTTTTCGAAAATCTTAAATTTTGTTTCTGTAGCAGTTCAAAGCCGTTTCATGTCTACGTTTGTACTAATAGAAGATAGTAGTGGAATAGATGCATTAATTCGCGTATTGACAGGTATTGGCATCATGGAATCCAGGTTATTATGAAATTCTAAAGAAGGAGAATTTAAACAAACTCTAAATGAAGTAGCATGCATTTAAAACGAAATAAACAGAGTATTAAGAGTATAAATAAAGTTAACACTAGTAGACATATTTTTCTAACAAAGTCAAAAGTATGTCCTGATGATGATCATAGTATATGATTGAAAGCTTGACTAAAATAAAATTTGTTATCAAAAATGTCCTCTACAACCGTTTCTTCCAAGTACATTAAGATTTATCTTTATGAAATTTATTGCAAATTTTGATAAAGCTGTAACTTTCTTTTGTAAATAAACACACCTTACACAAACAATGATGGTTTTGAAAATGCATGCATTTGTTTTCTTATAATGATGCATGCACAAATAAAACCTGTGAATAAAACATTAGTAAAGTTACAAAGTACTAAACATAATTTACATTAACTTGCATTAGTCTAAAACCATTAACTTTTTTGTAAGATCAATTGCATTTTCACCATTGCTCTAGATGGAAATGTCCACAAGATCGTCGCGTACGTGTTCATATATTTGCTATTTCTTACTTGAATTGAGAAGGGGGTATACTTGGGATTTGTACACTGACGAGCTTCTTTGAAGGTTTCTAAATGTACATCAGGAAATCGTACGAATTTGTTAATCACAAAAATCATCGCGCCATTACCAATCTCCTACATAAACTTGTGCCATTCCCCGAAGTTTTCAATAATTCTATGTTTATATAAGCCCCCACTGTAACCATATTCAACACTTCACAACAACATTTATATTTTTTCACACTGGGTGTTATTTTTTGTGATGGACCCCCCTAAAATTTTTCTTATAATTTTTACTCAGAAAGGTTCAGAAAGTTAAGGAAACCTCCAAAACCTATAAATCTGAAGTTTTAGCCGTCAAAAATGTTTGGTTGAAAAGTTATGTAAGTTGAGTGTTATAAATCTGACTTTCGTATTCTGTGGACAATTTTTTCAGGTCATGATCAGTGTTCAAAGTGAATACCAATTATGAAACTACATTAAAATATCTAGGAGTGGTATTTTTTAGAATTTTTTTATTTGTCCTGATTCTTGAGCTACAGCGATTTAAAATTTGTGCAAAATCATAGGTGCATAAAAAGCGCAGTAATCTTCGTAAAAATTATTTTTTCTGAATTATTTTTTTTACCCACCTACAAAATCGCATTTGCATTAGGAATTAACCATAAACACAAAAAACCGACGATTTCCTGATTTTTAACACACTTTCAAATCCCGGGTGTTTTACCTAAAATTCGTTGAAAATGGTGTAACTTCAAACGTGTATTAAAAATCAGGAAATCGTCCGATTTTTTGGTTTATGGTTAATTCCTAATGCAAATGCGATTTTGTAGGTGGGTAAAAAAAATAATTCAGATAAATTAATTTTTACGAAGATTACTGTGCACTTTATGCACCTATGATTTTGCACAAATTTTAAATCGCTGTAGCTCAAGAATCAGGACAAATAAAAAAATTCTAAAAAATACCCCTCCTAGATAGTTTAATTTAGTTTCATAATTGGTATTCACTTTGAACACTGATCATGAACTGAAAAAAATTTTCACAGAATACGAAAGTCAGGTTTATAACACTCAACTTACCATAACTTTTCAACCAAACATTTTTGACGGCTACAACTTCAGATTTATAGGTTTTGGAGGTCCCCCTAAGTTTTGAAACAAAAAGCATGAAAAAAAAATTTTGGGGGGTCAATTACAAAAAATAACACCCACTCAAACAATATACTAGCCTACCTACTCATTGGTCACGTTTGCCTAAACTTTTGTTGCCATGTATTTCGGATAAACAACAAAAGCTAAAATATGTGTTCAGTAAATATTTCAAAGCTTTCGGCATGCTAGACACGGATTTCAACAACCTGGGGTAAACGAAATTTTTTACGAAACGCATTTTTTAAACAACATACAATTTGAAAACGACATAAAACTTTAGAATTAAATACAAGTTGAATTCAGAAACGAGAAAAAATATAAGAAAGCAACATACACACTTACAAGATTTTGGCACCGATGAGTTCTAATACAGTCAGCAGTCAGTCATCAGAGCCATAAATAAACGGAAGACAAGAAACGTAGTGCCACTTCTCATAATCAAAATAGAATTAATCCAGTATCATTATTCAACTAACCCACTTTCCCAACCACAGACATCTCATTTCCACCACAATTTGCAATCTGTCATATTTGCGAACTTTATTGTCGTGAAGCTTAATGGAGCAAAAAAAGTAATTAGCCCATAGGACATAAATACTGACTGAATATAATCTAATGGTAATGGCATAATATAAACAGTGACTACCCAGGACCAGCTCCAATAAAACGAGTTCATGTGATGGAATTGTTGTGCTTATTATGTGAAGCATTAACGTTAATATGTTGCTATGCGATTCATCAATACCAAAATGTTATTCAAAAGGTATAAGGACAAGACACGCTTATCCCTAAATATAGTGAGTAACTTTGCAACAAAAGGTGAGTAGTAGCCAGTAGCTCATCCTTGCCATGAAGTTGTTACCAAAAAACCTATATAAATAGATTTTAAGAATCTGGAAAGCTTCTAGAGAACACCTTGTACGCTTTTTCTCGTTGTGACACGATTGTGGCACTGCACACTAACGATACCATGTATTATTTTGGCATAATTTTCCAGAGTTAAGATTCGTACAGGTATGTCAACACAGTAAGACGTTCATGGATTCTATTACTATTACACCAAGCAAATGTTTGTGTCTGCAGTCATGTCAAAGAATACCAGTAGCAATCATACTTCTGAAGCCAGCATTTCCAATTTTACAAATTTTTAGTTTTTTATTCTGACACCGACACAATTAATTAGATCCTTAGACTTTTATATTCAGGAACATGTTTGTTATTGCTATGATTTCAAAATAACATCTTTACTTTTGCTCAATGGAAGACGATTTGTATTGTATTTACTATTAGATCAGTAACGAGGAAGTTTTACTTAGCTTGCCGCATGTATCGATAACTCTTTGTTTGTACAAAGTATTAGTTTTATTCGTATTTCTATATGGTATAATATTGTATAATATCATGCTTATCAACACTTTTATTCATAGACCTAATAACAGAGGAAGTTGACATTTCCATATACTGTTGCCGATAAATGCTCTTAACTCATAAAAAATATTCTAATTGGTCACTGAGTAATCAGATTGAATATCGGAACGAAACGAGCAAAATTGTAAAGTGCTGCTTCGAAAGGGTTTATATAGAAACATTTTCCCCACAAAATCAGCTCAATTTTTTGGACAGAATCAAATGCATTACATAATAAGCTATTGTTCTAAAATTACATTGGTTTTGAGAAGTTGGCTATAATTCAGACGAAGTGGAGTTCAATAATACTTCCTAGAAGCAGATTGTATAACTTTGCTGGTTGACATTCTTTTAGGGATTCATCACAGAGTTATTAATATCCAAAATATGTTTTGGGAAACAGTTTTTTATTCTTGGATAATGTATTATGAACAAAGGTAATTTTCAGTGATACGTTATCAAGCATATTCGAATATATTGTGAAACACAAACACTAGAATGACGATTTAAAATCAGGTTATCAGCGCAAAGGCTTTTAAGTGAGTCCACCGAAGTTATTGTTCAGTAATTGGTGGTGTTCATAGGCTACCCAAAATGCTTTACTAAAACGTCATTACTCACAAATATATAGTTTTCCTAACATATCTAGTAGACATATTTTAATGTTTGCATCAATGTATATATATTCTAACGCACTCGATCAGGTATGACGTGTTCGATAAACGTTTTTATTATTTTTTTGCGTGCTTTCAGGCTATTTCAACCAGCGTTAGTGCTACTTTGCATAGTCCTAAAAATTATGCAGACTCATTAAAGCTTCAAAAGAGCTGTTTTGAATTACATTAAGTGTTTTTACTGAGCAGTTCATGTGCGCATAGAAAATCAGTAGCAACAAAGTTAGACTAATTTCAACTGGCCGCTTTTAAAAAGTAAGCAAAAAACCGGGTAACAATGCGTGACCAACACAATTGACCAGAGTAGACGAAACCCGCGGGTTTTTGACAAAAACCCAGCCCACCCGGGTTTATCTGGGTTTTTGGGTAAAAGTGGGTATTTCTGGGCATGGGTGGGTATTTCAATACCATGCAATAAAATCTGCACCCGCCAAGAATTTGGCGCCCCAAAAGGCAGTAGCTCAGCAACAATATCAGGTAATAAATGATTCGGGAAAGCAAAACTCTATATTTTGAAAAAAATCGATATTACATGCAGCAAAAAGCTCAATTATTTAGAAAAATAGTATTTTTTCAAACACAAAATTTTAAAAACCCACTTTTACCCAAAGCCCACTCTCAAAACAAGGTGGGCTGGGTATCCAAAAACCCGGGTTTTACTGGGTCACCCAACCCGTGGGTAATGGGCACACGTCCACACTGCAATTGACAAATAAACTGACAAGACGAGTTTTACAGAGATTTGCAAGTTTTGACACTGAATTTTAATCCAAGTGGCTTCTGGCTTTTTATCACGATAGTCTGCATAATCTGGCATGATGCATTTTTGTTTTGTAAAAATATAAACGACAATAACTATAAACATTTGTGAAATGCTAGGCGTAGAAATCCATAGAAAAGCTGTAAGAATAATTGACATTTAAAGATACACTTTCAGAAAAAGTTAACTTCTAACTACTGTAATTTGAGCGTAGACGGTAACCTGCAGTCATATTTTAAAAGTACATTTTAAACGTGGTTTTAGCAATCTGTCACTTTATGCATGGTCATACTTTTTGTTAGTACTTACTAGATTATAAATTCTGAAGTTTAGAAATTTTTTTTGATTAGGATAAGCAAAGTTTGATGAAATCCATGTACCTCAATTAGAAGTTCAACACAAGTTCTTTTTACATACTATATATTAATGAATAGTTTTAGACAACTGGAAATTCCTACACAAATATAGAAATTATCTAGTTTGCGACATAATCAATAGTCATTTAAGGCCAAGACAAAAAAGGTATGTAAAATCTTTTTATTCTAATATAATACCAAGTTTTCAAGTTATGATTCCTAGAGCAACCAGGTCAATTAATTATTGTAGCAAAGTTACCAATAGCAGAATACCCACGATAGTTCCAACGTTCATACGTACAGGTTTATTTACCCCATTTGTAGTAGTTTCAGATTTCCTCACTGTAGTAGTTTCAGGTCTTCTTGTTGAAGTAATTTCAGGTTTTTTCGTTGTAGTAGTTTCAGGCTTCCGCGTTGTAGTAGTTTCAGGTACTCCCTCTGTAGTAGTCTGCACTAATGGTTGAGTTACCTCGTCACCGTCAGAACTGGTAGATGGAATACCTTCCGTTGATGTCTCTATTTTATCAGTAGTAAAAGGATTTAGTGTACTTGACTCCCCCGGTATATACGATGCTGGTAGGTCGTTTGCTTCAACAAAAGTTGTAAGATCCAAGTCCTGTAAACATTTTGTGTATATTATAATAAATTCCAAAAAATGAATTGTATAATTTTTGAAAGTGTCAAAACAACCTACTTACCAATGTTTTATTATACAAATATGCCACCATCAGGGGCCAAGTTGGGCCATAACTCAAATATCGATTATAAGCAAGGGCGTACGCAGTAGGGTGCACCAGGTGCACGTGCACCTACCAAAATTTTTGGCACCCATTATAAAATGGAATTCATAATTATTAAAAAGGAAAATTAGGTATTGATTGTCTTTGTGGCATTTCTAGTGCACCAAGTTGGCGTAACTCATGCATTTTTTGGTTTGATATGCCTTTCCTACGTTCAAACATGGTAATAATCAGTTTGCATTCTATTGCACAACTGCGCTACGAAGGTGTTTATTTTGTAGATTTTGAAATGCGCTGTCATTTGTCATTGATGCTCAGATAGGTGAAATTTAAGTAATAACCTAATGTTGCATATTGGTATTGTCAAATTGATATATTTCTGATTTGCCATTCGTTAATTAATTTGATATGAGTGGGGTTAAAGAAAACACGTTGCATGGAATCCAATCAGAGTTAGCTTCAATTTGGCTTTACAAGAAAACAAAAATTGACAGTGAAGGTAAAAACGTATCTGTTGTTTTGGAAGTTAATTCCTAATTAGATAGTATCTCCGAAACAGGTATACATTTCCGGATTTCTAACATGATTAACGATGATACACCGATGAACCTATGAATTCAAGTAGTAACGAGGAAGGTTCTCTGTGTGGAAGGACTTCTGATGCCACGAATTTCGGTCTTTCTGATTTCTTCAACCTCACCCCTGAACCTGAAACTGGATGGCAACCAGTCCACGTTGGTGGTTACCAAGAAGGCGGTTTCAAAAGCAGGCTTATTGAAAGTGGCCTGGAAAATAATGAAGAAGACAACTGTGTGGGTAATGATGACATTGCCTATTATTTTGATGAACCGTTGACTCCACAGGGCTTTTTATACGTATTGCTCAAATCACTGTTTGAATTTAATCCTTACATCGGCTTGCAAAACAACATATTTGTAAAATGATCGAAATACTAAAGGAAGTTACATTTTTTCACTCTTTTAGTACTTCGAAGTTATGTTCTCAAGGAAAATATTAGTAAGCATTCTGACACAACTAAGCGAACCAATCTAAATAAATTTTGTAAAATGCGTTGGGTTGAGTAACCTGACGCACTGTTAGATTTTCAGATCTTTCTGAAGTGGTAGTGGAAACGCTGGAGCAATTAGAAAATGGAAAAATAATAAAACAAGAAACTATGCTTTTCAAATCTTTGTGTAACGTAGAAACTGTTATTTTCCTGGAATCTTTCAAATACTATTTACGCGTTACTTGAATATCCGGAAGCTGACTTACAGGTTTGCAACAAAAACCACTGCTGCAATTACTTGCAGTTGTACCAACTCATTAAGCAAATTTAACAAGACGTTGGCAGCAAATTTTAAAAGATTTCTAGCAAAGCTGTTAATCCGTGTAGCAAACTTGACATAGAAGTTCAGGTTCCTGGTTTCAAACCAGTGGGTTTTGTAAGCGACAAACACATCGCACGTCTTTGCCAAACATGGCCAAATTACCAACAAGTCTGGACAATATTGAAACTTTGGTGTAATTTCATTAAAACTTGTTCCAAAACATTCGATGAACCCTAGAAAGCATTTATTTCTTAATATTGAAACTAACAACTTTTAAAGCAAAAAATGTCTACAACTATTGAAATTTGTTTGCGAAGCACAAGTTTCTTGAGTTTCCGACAGCCATTACAACAAAGTTTTCGTAACATCAGTCCAACCTGCGCTTACGTTTGAAACTATTACCAAATAATCTCGTGAAAACTCATTTGATACAATTTTCATTTATACTAAAGTAGATCGCTAATAGAATTGACTAAGGAATTTCAACTTTGAAGGCAAAAATGGAACTTTCAAAACAACAAAAAATGGCTTGGATGCCTTAAGTGATACGCTAATATATCCTAACCTACAAAGTCAGTAACGTACACACCGGCTGTTAAAAATTTTGTATGTTGTATGCACCATCTAATTCTGTAGAAAAACCGAACGCACATTTTCCTGTTTTATACGAACAATGACTTACTTAAGAAGCAATGGTGGAAGAACTAGTGGGTTGTGTTATCTAAATCTACCGACACAAACAATTGGATTTCCACAAAAGTTTGAAAGAATTTATAATAAAAACGCGCAGCCATAAGTTTTAAAATGATAAATTTGGTGAAACCCAGCTGGTTTCTTTGTAAACATAGACTAGATGCACCATTATGAATAAATGCTACAACGTTGTTTTAAACCGCAATATTTCTATTTTTAGGCATACCAAACCGGTGCACCTACCAAATTTTGATTCTGGGTACGCCAGTGATTATAAGTATCCAGGAATTCCTGCTCTATGTTAGAAATAAATTTCTCTGCACGCAGATCGTTCCAAATACCTCCTCCAAGTACCGTCCTTGTAAATTTTAAAACAAATTGATAGACAAAATTAAATAAACTCATGTCCAGTTTGTGGTCTTCTGTAACTCACACACGTTGAAATATGACAGTTTCATCAGAAGAGTTTGTTTGAAGCATATAGGTTCCGTTCCCGTTGAATAAAAATTTATCGTCTTCTGGTTCATTAATGCTTCCACTGCAATCATATTTTCCTACAGATTGAGATAATTTACGTTTAAACGGATAAACAGCTTGTAGACAGAAAATTATTAAAATCCTTGAACTTACCCATAAACCATACTGGATCCCTAAGCACTCGTTTGACTCCAAAAGTGTGTCCTGGAAAGTGTGACGAAGTTTTAAACGTTTGGTTTGTGCTAGTGGAATATCCAGTCATTTTTCTATCTCTGTGCAGTATGTAGAACCATATTAATTAAACTATTTTTTAAAATTTGGTTGGGATAAAGAAGTAGGTTTTCTTGAGACAGTGTATCAATTGATTGTAAATATTTTAAAATTGGACTTTGTTCGTCCACTAGCATGGTGGACACGGAAAATTGATACTCTCTCGTTAGGTTTGCTTACGTTAGCTCGCAGTGCAGAAATATTTTGGATTCTGCGTCCGATTCCAGAACCAATGGGTTAGGCTCAACGTCAATAGGATCCACATTATTTTGTACCATGTAAATTTGGTACGATTCCATGATTTCCTTCAAATAATTTTCGAGAGCCTCATCGTTTTTGTCCAGGAGTGCGTAGCTACCTAAATAGAGCAAAAACATTTATTACTCTGTTTAATAGTTTTCAAAATTAAACTGGCATTAATACTTACAAATGGACAGCGAAATGATCAAAAAGAAGTTTATTCCAATTTTCTTATCATGGTGCCACGAGTCGTCATGTTTTTCAGTGTTTGTAAGGCTGCATTATTTAGTAAATAAGTACTTACAAGTTAAGTTAAGTATTGAGACAAAACTACTGCCGTCTGATTCTTTACCGTGATATAACCAAAATCTTTCAGCTAATCTTTTGTTCAACCTGATCACTACTTGAAGTCAAATGGCTAGACAAAAGCGTAAAAATAAGTTTAGATATAGATAAAAAAACAAACAATGAGTGTTCTTAAAGCTGCTAGAGTTTAATATGATTACGGGTTTATTACTTATGATAGCTGTAGTGGGAAGCCTCTATACCTGCTAATATTTTTTATGAGACATTCAATCTTAAAACGTATGATTATGAGCATATTTATGAACATTTTTATTAATAACTTTATAGTAGTTTATAGTTGTTTGTTAGGTAGAAGTGAATGGCCGTGACGTACGGATTTCTGATATCATATATCGTGACTTGTGCTGTCCCATAGATCATATGTTTTCTTTGTTTTAATTGAGGCAATACACTAATAAAACACAATGGAAAACTTGCTCAGTGACTCATACAAATCATTACTTTTTTAAAGTCATAATATTGGCTTGGCGTATAATGAATATGTTACACAAAACCACAAAAATGCCAAAACAATCTCATAAGTTTGTTCATAATTTGCACTTGCAGTGCTGCTGTAGATGAATCTGCTGATAGGATAATGTGATGTGTGGCCTATATATTTGATGCATAAAAGGTGTGTGAAAATGAACGTCTTTAGTAGTTGGGACTTAAAATACACTCTGTCTAGTTAATGAAGCAACGACCTACCATTTCAGTGTATCTCAGAAACGGTTCAAGGCATTTACCCGAAACTCACAGAGAATGTTAGCCATCTTTTAGAGATAATGCGTACCAAGTTTCAGGAAATTTGGTTCGATCGTTTAGAAGTTATAGCCAAATTTTTAAGGTCAATCAAAATTAGGTGTCCAGAAAATAAAGCAACGTCTTTAGACATTTTGGATTTTTGTTCACTTATCCGTTAAAATTGTGTTCAAATTGGTTTTACGATATTTGGTAGTTAATCACCTGACAGAATAACTGCAGTGAATGACTATATTTGAAAAATATTAAAGAAAATAGCAAATTGCTGAAGGTCACTTCGACTAAGAGGCAGTTTTTGAATTCTTCGCTTAACTAAATCCACACTTTTCAATCAAAATTAAGCTTTTAAAGTCTACAGCACCTAGGATGTATGCAAAATTGTATTTAAAACCAAAATAGGACATAAAACCTTCAAGTTTATAACTTAAGGCCATCTTAGGCCTAACCATTTACCATAGGGTTTTATGTTCTTTTCTAAATTGCTTTACGAAACATTGAAAAACAACCCGAATTTCCGCAATTCAATGAGTCTTCAGTAAAACCACATTACAAACATTCTATCCTGTTGGAGTTTTGAGCCTGAAAATATACTTTGATCCCCTATTCACGTTATCAATTTATATGACCTCGTAAGCTTAGTGTATGTTTGACTAGTTCAGATAATCAGACTCTCTGTGTCACAATTTTTTAATTATGTGCATACTTTCGGCTTATAATGTTGTGACATGTGTAGTTTAATGCCTACCAATCCTCAGTGGCCACGGTGATGCACACGTGCACACTAAAAGCTATAAAATACTTGTACATCAGAATGGGTACTTCTTATACTCATACCTCATTCACGTTCATTTAAATGTAGAAGTCGGAATTCATTATTATTTTGACTAAAATTGCTGTTGAACTAACGCTTGGTTTAAAAATGACAAAATCTCCCAATATATCGAAAATAATACGCGTCAATATTCAAAAACCATATATGAGTCATGCTTACTTCATAAATTTCTGAGTCACGAAGAATCTCTCAACTTCCCTAAGGATTCAAACTTGAAGTTGTTTGGTCATACAAAGGTTTTAAATTCAATTTTGCATACATTTGTGGTGCTGTGGACTTTTAAAGCTTAATTTTGATTGAAAAGTGTGAATTTGGTATACCGAAGAATTCACCAATTGCACCGTAGTCGGTGTGACCTTCAGCAATTTGCTATTTTCTTTAATATTTTTCAAATATAGTCGTTCACTGCAGTTATTCTGTCAGCTGATTAACTATCAAATATCGTAAAACCAATTTGCACACAGGTTTACCGGATAAATGAACAAAAATCCAAAATGTCTAAAATTGTTGCTTTATTTTCTGGACACCTAATTTTGATTGACCTAAAAACTTTGTCTATAACTTCTATACCATCAAACTAAATTTCCTGAAACTTGGCATGCAATATCCCTGAAAGATGGCCAACATTCACTGTGAGTTTCAATTAAATGCCTTGAACCGTTTCTGAGATACACTGAAATGGTAGGTCGTTGCTTCATTAACTGGACAGAGTGTAAAATGGTAATTGATATAAATGTGAAAAACGGTTTTGAAGAAGCTGCAAGGTAGAACATATTTAAAAAAAAATATGTGACGGAATCAATATGTAGTTAACCATAGTCACATTGGACAATCTCTGAATTTCGATGATTTATTCAATTTTGAAATATATACAATGCCAGAACATGAAGTTGCCAACTAAAATAAATATTCTGCTAATTTTGCTAAAAGAATTGTCGTAGTTCAAGGAGACATTCAAATTCAAGTGAAGCTGAATGATTATTCGAAGATTAAGAAATCACTGGGTGGCATTAGCTGCTCGAAAAGGAAAGAATGTAATTGCAATAAACACTTATTATTACGTATTTGAATGCCACTTAAATATTTCTAGGATTCAATCTGGTGTTTAATGTAGTTCAGATACTAGATCTCTGGAATTGTTTGTTACTTTATGGTTTTACAAAAAGTTCATTCTATATTTATCAGCAGCTCACTTTAAGCTCTCTGTGCTCATCATACCTTAATGAAATAATTTTATAAATGTATCTTCATTGCAAATAAACGAGAACTGAATAGTTTTCATGTTTTCATTTTTATTGATTTCGATCCAGTAAACCTGTTAAACTCCATCCAGGTCTGCTATCTGGTTTAGCCGTGGGATTGGCCACAAGTGAAAATGTTTTTGCTTCCTCATCTAACTTTAGCAAGTTATCTGGACTAACAAGTAGAGAATGTGCTTATGCATTTTTATTCTTGTAATTATAAAATGATTTACAAAATGAATTTGTAAGAGAAATTAGAAATCGTTTCTGTAATTTTTATTTAGAAAATATTTGTACTGTTTAATTTATGATTTTTGTAGATGAGATGTTTTGAATGTTATTCTGTAACAGTTCAAAGTCACATTATATTTACGTTTGTGGTTAAGGGATTTTATTTGTTGAAATAGATAAGAAACTTGGATAGTCTCTAGTTGATTGTAAGTGGATGGTGCAACGTAGAAAGTTAAATCAGGTACTTACATAAACTAAATATTAACTTTACACGGTTACAAAGACACCCACCCAGCAGTTATTTGAAGATTCGGAATCCTTTTGTCTAGTTGAGTTCATAATAACATGCATATAATGCAAGTCATTATGCGACTTTATTGAAGAAAAATGTAAAAGAAGGTCTACATGAAGTAAAATTCTAGTGTTTGAAACCAACCTTAGAAACACTATTAACTTGTTTAAGTTTCGACAATTTTTATGAAAGTTTCGCAAATTTTGGTTTGATGTATAACTCTTTTGTAATTATGGACCACATCATGTACAAATTACGGAGAATTGCAAATGCGTGAATTCGAACAATGCACAAATAAATCACACCTTAAATTCACCTTTGGAATGACAGCTGCGATGTCCAGAGCGAATAATTTCAGCTGTGGTAATAATGTGGGTATAAGTGGACACTGGAAGTAGTAACTCGATAAGAGTACATATTGTTTGTACCATATTGTGCGGAATGGTGGTTTTTTCCTTGAACATGTCATAACTGCTGCTGCAGTAATACTGGCCCAGTATACCGATAAGGGGAATACATTCGTAGCGTGGAAGTTAAACTATCGCCGTTATTTGGTCTTGGGGGTTGCTTGTGTAGGAAGTAGTATCCTCTTGAAGGTAAATAGTTGATTGTTAGAATCCTACGAGATTTGGAGATAATGTTGGTTGGATCGCCGAGTTGGTAGTTTGGTGAAAGAATTTGTCTATCGCGTGAATACCCGAGGTGACCACTAGATGATGGTGAGTATAGGGCTGAAGTTGTTTGATAAACCTACATCCTGGCTTTGAGTTGTGCTGGTAGTGGAAGCGAATTGAGTTGGGGTTGTGCTGAAGATTATAGAAGAAAGCTTTTTGGATGATGAACTAGTATTGGGTTGGGGGTGGTTACGGCTTGGTTTGTGGCACGAGCTTGGTGGTAAAATGTAGCTAATTTTGCTTAAATAAAGATTAACAAATATTTTAAATAATAATTTATGTGAATAATAATTTTATCTGGAATCTGGGCATACAAATGTGGAACTAAAGACGAGCTGGACAAACTCAGGTTCGCGAGCTTTTTTCATGCAAGGGACCAATGCATCGCCCTTGTCGCTATTGAGGCAGATTGCTTTGGAACGTATGCTTTTGCAATCAGCGCTTTTGCCACAGGTCGACGCCTCACGGAGCTTTAAAAAATATTTGGAATTTTTAAGAAAGATAGATCTCACATACCCCGGTCACATAATGTGTTTTGTAAGTATCAAGATATACAGATACAAATTTTGTTTTCACATTTTGAGTATTCCGTTAAACCAACGCCAGCAGCAAATATGGCAACCATGTTGCACCATTAACTAGTGTAACTAAATTTCATACTCTCATTTTTTTACTTAAGTTTTAGTGTAAACTCACCGATTAAACTATAATAATAAATTAATTATTTATTTAGCTAAAGTAACCAATTCTCTCGGAAAAAATGAATAAACAATTTGAAGCAGCTTGATTTTTTGCTTTTACCTTACCAAACAACAGTTTAACTGATTGAAAGGCTTTCGATTGAAAACCGAAAAAAACAAAAAAGAAAAATAATTAAAAATTAAAGTGATTACATTATCAACTTTCAATTATGATTATTCCTAAAAATAAAATAATTGAAACTCACGAGCCAATCTACTCAAGTTTTTATTTTTGCACGTATTTTAATCAAAGCTTTGTAGAAAAATGAAAAAATAACAACACTACAATTGCAAGTATACAATAGCTTTGTAGTATGTAAAACGTGGTTTTATTTTTTTCAGTAGCCGTTGAAGCATCATCACCTCCAGAATTCCTGAAGTGTTTTCTTCTCTTCCCAAGCTTTTCGCCGTTGCTTCAAAAAGTTCATTTTCCTCGCGTGCCCCCGTGCCCACATCTCCGAACTCAGCCTCACTTGTACTTATAAAGCTTTTATCTACTAGGCTCCTCTGTGAAATCTCACTTCCATTTCTCTAAGCGCAAAAATGCGAATGGAAAAACAAGCTTCTTTCTTGCAGGCTTCATGTCAGGCTCTCCGTCTGCTCATATTCAATTTCCACTGCACCATCAACAACCAAATCCTTCCTTCGTTTTAAGTTTTAAGTATTGGATTCCACAACCCAGTTGAAAACTATCATTTACAAACAAGAATGCGCAAATGGTGATGCAGCTTGGGATAAAGTCTTTACTGCCAACGCGATTAAAATGGCTGATATTGCTTCTCGAAAGATGACTCACAGTGTCACAGTATCCATTCCACCAAGCTCAGTGGTATTTCCTCCAGGTCCAATTCAAATTGGGGTGGCGGGATTACGTTACGTAATTTACGTACCTTGACAGGCTCCTTGAGATTGTATAGTTGTTCACATTAGTAGTCATACCCACCATTCAGTGTCTCTGATAATCTTTGATCTTAGATACTTATGATAATCTGTCATTCATTTTCCGCACAAACCAAAAACAATTAATTTTCTATAAATATTCTTAATTCATACATTTATAGCAAGGCGAATGATTTTCTTTGGGATAAATCTTCCCTCATCGGCGACTTTTAAGCTTTCCTATCTGTCAATTCTACTTACTGCTGTCCCCTCCTCCAAAATGTTTTAATTCCTATACCGAGTCAGTCACCTCCATCCTCCTCTCTTTTTGCCCACCTTCTTATACTTGTCTCCCACCTCAGTCACAAACCACCTCCTCCCTTTTAACTTGCTTCTGTACATAACCCTCCATTTACCCTGGTCACTTGTCTTGGTCAACTTGACCACATTCCCGGTCACAATCCAATTGGCCAACCTGCCATAAAATAAAGAATAAATTTTATCGCGCCAGCCATACCTTACGATTGCTGGTGAAATCGTTTAGATAATCGGAAAACCGATTCGATTAGTGCTTAAAACGTTTAGAAATCGAAAAAATCGCGATTTTTACTTCCTTAAAAATTTCCTTAAAATTTACTCACAGTCCTACAAATAGCAACTACAAAACCTGAGAAAAGTAAAAATTTGACAACATAAAGCATGTGACTAAATCACTTCGATGTTGTGGTTGAATCACAACTGGTTGATATTGACGATGCGGGTGTTATGCTTTTAACCATTTGTTAATTAAACTTTTGCTCTAATAAGTACATGAAATGGATAGTGAATGGACACTATGGAAACGTGATCAGTATAACTAGTTGTAAATTTATGAGGCTTTATGTGTTTCTATCAGGCTTACCACGGTGTTGTTTAATTTCTACATATCTAGTGAGACCTTGCACTGACCGAGGGTGAACTTGGCATGCGCTTGGCATTTAAGTTACACAAACGTCTATATATTCTTTGATTAATTTAAATGATTATTTGCTGTTGTGTTCTGATTACTAAAACAGCCAAGTTTTCGGTTTGCAATGTGAAATGCGCATTTTGCACATAAGCTAGAGCTCTAGCTTCAACGATAATCCAATCAAAACTTGTCCATATTTTTTACACTACCTAATTATCAGATTAATTCATGCAGCAATTGAATTATCTGTAACCTACTCAACTTAAATATTTCAAACGAATAACAACTGTGTAAGTTACACTGTAACGCATGGTCACACGTTTTTATGTTATTAGCTCGCTGCGTCTGCAGGAGAGCTATTTAAGATGTCGTGTCCGTGTGACCGTGTGTCCGTGTGACCGTGTGTCCGTGTGTCTGTGTGTCTGTGTGTCCACTTTATTTTGGTTAAATTGGCTCTACACCAGGTTAAATCGGCTCTAGACCAGGTTAAATTGGCTCTAGACCAGGTTAAATCGGCTCTAGACCAGGTTAAATCGGCTCTAAACCAGGGTAAATCGGCTCTAGACCAGATTAAATCGGCTCTAGACCATGATAAATGGGCCTAAACTAGGGTTAATGGACAGTTATTAAATATTACTTATATAAAATTCAACTCATTGTGGTTTTTGAGAATCTAAATTATCATGCAAATTTATTGAAGTGACTGTTGCTATGCCCACTTACTAATCGTCTTTAGCAGCGAGCATTTTTATTGGCTTGCCCAGTAGCTAAACAAGGTCCGGTCCGGCCCGTGTGATATATAAAAACTTTAAAATGTCCAAATATCAACGCAGGTAAACAGCAGTGTAAACAAAATATGACACCAAAATTAGTCATGATTTTTAAATTAAAACATTCTGTGCATTTGTAAGACTGGATTTTCTGATAAAAAATTTGTCGATTCAGTTAAAATTTACTTAACATTTAGCATCATTAGATACAAATAGATTTGCCTAAGTATTCATACAGGCTGTAGCTGAATCGCAATCAAATACAAATTTAACTATTTACCGTCAATTTTTTGAATATATAGCTTGATTTGCACAATAAGATGCTATCAACCAAAAATGAATTTTTATTCCATGCAGTGCATTATTGAAACGGCTACAATTTTGGAATAGTTTAAGTATCTCTGGCGTGAAGTTGCATAAAGTTTGATTTTCCAAAAGGATGATATGCACAACTGGCCATTTTTGGCCCCCAAAATAAAAGTCGAGTTTTTGCTCTAGAATCATAAAACAAGCAAAAAGATTCATTCCTGTCAAAGTTACATGTAGATTTGACCAATATTTCAAAAGTTATGAAGTTTTGAAAATGACGTGTTTGGTGACCTGACGCCAGCAAATCGCCAGCAACTGGATGTACTTAAGTGGACATAACTTTTACACTACAGACATATGCTCAAAGGTTTAGAGGTCATTCGAGAGATTAAAAACCAGCAATAATCATCCACATTTACATTTGCAAAAATCCCGTTCTTTCTATGATTTATGGGTAACCAGTCATGCATGGGTACCGAAAAATTGCAGCTTTATACACTAGAAATCAGTTTGCACCTAAACGGTAAAAGACACAGGTCAGCAAGATACATCAAAATAAAGCACTAAGCCAGGGCTATCGGAAACTTTGTACCGCGGACGAAACTCTTTGTACATAAAAAACTATGGAGGTGTTTGTGCAATTTTGGCATACTTGTATAGTTAAACGGGACCGTTCTCCCAACTCCTAGGGAGTTTCGTCCGCGGTACAGAGTTTCTAATAGCTCTACGTATTAATACTATCATTAACGATGCACAGATAATGTTTTATGCGGTAAATTGATGTGCATTAGGTTTTTGTTGCATATACAGACAGATTGTTACTAAAAAGTTAAGCATGCTACGGACCGCAGTGCAAAAATCTTATTCGTAACCTAAATCTAATGATGCAGGGTAATTGAAAAATATTTACGTATTTGTATTTCAAATATTTTTTATCCTAAAAGCGTTTTGTAGTTTGGTTACTTTTTGAATAAGTAAAGTAAATCGAATTTTTTATTTAAGATACATATTTTCTGTTTCTTAAAGTAATTTGAATTTGAATTACAATTTTAAAGTACTTTACTATCATTTTCCAGATTTATTAATTTCAAGAGTTATACTTGGCTATAGCAAATTCTGTAGGCCTCTACTACGCAGTTAAACCCATTAGATTCAAGTAAATTTGATGTTGCTTTTCTATGGTTAGAATTTTGTTAAGGGTATAGACTGGATTTTTAATCTGCTAGTAGTTTAAAACCCCATCCGATACGGAGTTTGAAATGAGAAACTCTAACTGAAGATGGTCCAAGATCCTTCATCCTCCATCCTCATCCACAGTCCACAGCCCAACAATAAATCTCCAAGATAGAATTTCATATTCTAGTTACTCTAAGGCAAATTTAATGGTGCAATTTAACAACATTGAAGCTAAAAGAAAGCTGTCTTTGATATTGGAACTAGTCTAAGAACTTGAATCTTAATGAATTAACTCAGCAAATTGCGGTACAATTCGAGTTTTAACAGCTAAACCAGACTTTGAAAACATTTGAAAGCAAAGAGATGAACATTTAAAACGGGAACATTAAAAATATGTATTCAGTATTACAACCTTACAAGTCAAAGTATTTCAGTTCATGATAGTAAAATCAAGAATCTGTTTTGGTAAGTCTCTAATATTCAAGCAGTAAATTGTATGTATAAAAGAGCCGTTTCAATTTCCTTTTACAACAAATTTTCTTTTTCGCCGGTCCGGCCCATTTGTGGTCCGGCCTGCGTGACGATCACGCACCAGCACACGCGTCAGTTAGCCCCTGGGCTTGCCATTAACTGGTTATGTGGCGCAAGTGATTTTGTTGGGATGGAACAGTGGATCTGTTAGCAGTGTGTAACCCCATTGGTGATAGGGGAAATTCTTGGTGTTCAAGCTATTCATCTTGCAACATTGTGATTTATTCATGGTAAATAAATGTTTTTTTTTATTCTTTGATTGCGTTTTTTAAACATAAATTTATGCAGAGTAAATAATCACATCAAAGGTTTATTTTCTGTAGATTTATCACTGCTCACGTTTAATATATTTACTAATTTCTGACCTTGCATTGTCTGTTCTGTTGTCTTAGGTTGCATCAAAGAGTTCAAGTTTCAAGAAAATTGTTATAATATGAACAAAGAGACGTACAAGAAATTCTCGATTTTCTGGTTTCATAATTACAACAACGAACTAGAAATTACATCCAGAAAATGCGACTGCAGTTTGAAGTAAAATGAAATAATGATATTATCAAATATTTAACGCTGACTGGGTTCCTGTCGTTCCTTGACAGAGTCGTATTATAGAACTGCTTGTGTTTGTTACGACAAAGAATTTTTGTATTTAAAAGAGGCGTTAAGGCCTTCAATTGCTTCTGTCTTGTAAAACTATTAATGAAATCCTGAATGTTTACTGTCTTCTTTGTATCTAAATTTTCTCTAAAGTATTTAAAAAGTTCAATAGTTTTGGCACATTTTGTTTCTGGAATAAATCAAAGCCATATCATGGATTTTGCTGTGGTAGGGGTAAAGTATGTATGGAATAGGTGTAACGTCGTAGTTTGCGTAGTTATTTTTGCTGATTGCATAACAATGGGGGTAAAAGTTGAGTCATAAATAAGAAATATACTGTCTCCGGTTTACCCAACGGCTTTTCCTTCACCAAAGAAGTTGATGTGATAAGGGCAATTCACTTTACTAGGAGATTCTCTGTGTACTGGAGTAATCGACACCTTCCAATCCGGCCTGAGGCCATCATCCTACTTGAAAGTTCGGTATATAACGGAAAGGCGACATGACAAATATGTTCACCGAACAGCAGCAAATTTTTGGATACAGCCTGGCTGGTTCGGAGTAGAGGATTGCTTGAAGCCCGAAACACGGAGAAGCTCGAGACCGAACCCGAGCCCGTGCGGGCTTCGGGCGGGCTTTTGATTTTTTTCAATATTTCGGGCCTGTTATGTTCGGGCTTCATTATTATTTCTCGGGCTTACCTGCGGGCTTATATTTTTCGAAGTCCGAAACCAAGCCCGATACATATATTTTTTCTCTTTTAGTGAGAAATATGTTACATAAAAATATACAATATATGCACTTCTCGATCGCAAAAGAAACAAACATGGTGAACTCGATCTTATTAGGCTGTTTCCATCCTTACTCCATTTTCATTCATTCATTCCATGAACAACGGCGCCGTTGTCAACGGCCCGTTGATAGAAATATTCCGTTGATATTTGTAGAAATTCAAGATGCAGATTCACAAAACTAGCATTAATTTTTGTCCAACTTTTATCCAGCGTGTTTTTACTTCCTCCAAATTTTGCAACGCCTTTCTTGTGCTTTAATTTTGTTTTTAAAATTAGTGAAACGAGAAGCTAACATATCGTTTGATTAATTTTATGGAACGAACGCAAAGTGTGGCCTTATTGGTAGCATCTTTTTAAAACAGTTTAGTTTGAAAATAGCTGCTGATAAAACTTAACTGGGTCAGATTGTTTTATTGTTACTGTTGTCTTACTACTGAGTCAGTAGTATTGACTTACGGAAAATGGACCAGGGATCAGGTGCCACTGAATAGGGTGATGAGGACACCTTGGTGGTTGGGTGGTTAACACATACGACACCGGCGGCTACAACGGCGCTGTTGTCAAAATCATCGGTTAAGAGTTAAACCATCATTGGAATTGGAATGATTGGAAACAATGAAAATTAGGTAAAATCACATAGAAGCAAGTTTACACCAATAAAAATGGCAAAGGCTTCATAGTGATATTTATGAAAAAACTCGGGTTCGGCCTCGGGTTTTTCGGGCTTGAGCTAAATTGGCTCTTCGGGCTCGGGTCGGGCGGGCTTCTGTCAGCAGCTTCGGGCGGGCTCACGGGTTCGGGTTTGAAGTTTTTAAAAATGCAATCTTCTATCGGAGCACCAGATACCAAGCTACCACTGATCATCTTTCAATGCAACGATAATTGATTGAATACAATAACAACGGGGGAATGACTGACGAGTGGAGGAAAGACGCTTCTGTGCAATCGAGATCGACGAATGATATATGTAATTAAAATTGGCCTAAAATACTACATGGCGTTTCCCAGCTGTCCAGGCAACAAACCTGAAATGGCGTTTAGGTCGTGTCAAGAAATTACTTAGAAAGATTTCGGGGTTTCAGCACCAAAAGTTCCAACATTTTCTGGACGCTGTATACATCACTATAAGACTCGGATTCATGAAGCTTTTCAATGAGATAATTTGAACTTATCAAGTCCGGAATTTGCAAGTTTAGAAAATACATTTGAAAAGTACAACGAGTACAACGAGGAATTTAGTTCCTACAGGAACGGGCTGTGCAAAATCAAGTGCTAGCTGCCAGAGATGGTAGAAGAATTTCATATCGCAAGTTAAAATTTAAAAAACCAATCGATTACAAAAAAGTGCTTGGTGATCTAGGGTGGAGCTGGAAAACTTGGGCTTGCTGACATCCGTAAATAAATTTGATGTTCCTGCTGTAGCTACTATTCCAGGTGTTTCCTAAGAAGATGTTTTGGCTTATCCACAGGCCATTCTAACAAGTGTTAGTGCTACCTCTTTGCATAATATTCTTGGGGCTGCTGTTGATACCAACAGAAGAAAGCAGAAAGCATTTCAAATTTTAAAACTACAAGTTTTGCGAGAAATTTACTGGAATTTTTATTTTTGTACATTTGCAGGCTATTATACCCGATATTATCTTGGCTATAGACATTCCTATAGATTTGTTCATTAAAAACTTCTGGAAAGAGAGGAAACGGCACTCACACTTAAAATTATACTCAGCATTCATTAATCTCAGCGAATTATGATAATTTTGATTCATGTATCTCACAAGCAAATTTTTTGTGAGCTATTTAGTATACCTTGGATGAAATTCCAATAAATTGCCCTATATCCAGATTAAAAAACATCATAATTTGATAAATATATTTCAACCCAACTTCATGTAACTTTTATTGCGAAATTCTATGCGTTGGATGTTTGGAAACAATCTATAGAATCGTACATTCTACCAGTTCCGGAATATACCTACTACGGACGTTAAAAGGCTTCAAAAACGGATTTTCAGGTAACGCTTAAGCAGCAGACGGATGGTCTGAGTTTCTACTCTAAAATTCTACTAATCAGTTCATATAAAAAGCAGACGAGGTTTATTTAAAAATCCACAATACAACGCTCCTCTGCATTTACATTTGTTTGCTTGCCCCAGTAGAATGTGAACATATGTACCTGCGTAAGAATGAGATTCCAAGTAGTCGTGAATGAATAATGAATTAATAAAACCTTTCAAATCAAAAATGGAACTTATTTTCTTACTGCAACAAATTTTGAAACTTTTTGTAGTCATTTCATCAATTTGAGGAGTGCATGCGTACGTGCAATTGAAGGCCCACTTGTGAATGTTTGATGTCACCATAAAATATTTTTCCTTTTGCGCGACTCCGAATTATTACAGATTCGTATAGCGATTCCTATAGCGATAGTTCTTAGAGATTAAAAACTGCATTGTGACAAATGTAAAACGAACTTCTTTATAAATAGTTTAAAGGAGCTTGTTGTATTAAAACATATTTTTAACATAACTGTGAAGAAGGGACTTTTCCTAAACTATTATTTAGTGCAGGCCTAGCTTAACTGACTGCGTAATTTAAAAGATTCACTCTGTGATTATTGATGATGATTATGTGAACAAATTCCTAATTTTCCTTACAAAAAAATCCCTACCTTTATTGGGAAAATAAAGAGCACACTAATTTAAAGAACAGTAGTCTTTTGTCTCATATCTTCTTATCCTTATTTCGTTTAAGAATTCAATTATGTGCCAAGTGTATTAGCAACAATTCAATTCCACTTATCCACGTCTCTCAACTTACTAAAATCTAGCTGCAGGCAGGCAGGAAATCTTACGGCTACTTCACAGAAAGTATAGTACTTGTGCACTGACACCAACCAACGAACAACTACAGACAAGTTAACGGAGAAAACGTTTACAGCTTACAAAATATCAGCATTGGCACTAGCTTTCCTCTGGGTTTCCAACTGCACTGCTACAACGCCATCCTAAAATGCTAGCAGTTCTCTTACACAATAACAAAGTGTAGATACCTTTACGTTTAACGCATCATATGTTAACGAGTAATTAATATACGGAAAAGACAAAGGAAAGTTGTGTCCTTGCCAAGATTTTCAAACGTATTTTTACATTTGTAAATTCCTTAGAGTGACTGCTAAAGTTACTTGCGTATTTATTAAAAATTTCATGAATAAGAAATTGCTTGAACGTAAAGCAATCTGGCACTTTCTCACATCACCGTGAAAGTACTGAAACGTGTAAGCTTTGAAATTTATCTGTTTGACATCCTCTCAGTACGCAGCTTCAACCAGTTTGAGATAAAGTACGCCAAGAAAGCAGGCAGGTATTCTTTTAAAAATATCAAATAGGTTAGGAATCTTAAAGAAAAAGAAAAAAGAGATTCAATGTAAATCATTCATGTATTTCTTAAAAAGTACGTCCCCAATATATGCTTCAACGTTCTTAGGCTAAAACGTTATATTATTTTATTTGTAATCATATATAATGTTTATCCATCAAAGCGGCCAAAATCATGCACATACGTCAGTTATGGAGGTGTTTGACAAATTAAAAATCTTAACGCCATTCAAAAACATTCTGATAACAAACCATTCAAAGTTTATGGTAGATTGATGGTTCTTGTCTGTGCTATTGATGCTAACAATAGTATTTAATAAACAAATTTAAAGCAGTGAGGAGATATGGAAGAATTAAAATATGCAACAATGGAAACTTTTCCAATGAACGCTCGACATCATGCATATCTTCCTGTTTGCATTTCACTTGATCTGAATTCTATGATGAAATGTGGCTTTAAATATTTAAAACATAAACGAGATACGCATTACTGTGACGTCATTTTTACAACTAATTCCGTGTTGGGTTCATGTTGCTCCGGTAGATAGAAAGTCAGAGTTAGGCCCGTATGATTTTCACAAAAAATCCAACCAAATTTTTAAAAATATATAAATCAGTGATACCTGACAATTCGGTAACCAAATGGTATTTAGTTATTCCGTGATTTATCAAATTTATAAAAACCATTGGAATTCTGAACAACATTTTGAAACAATTATTTTTAGTTCATAGATTCACAGCAAAAAGTATCAATCAAAATTCACTCATCGACGTTTCATTAGTTTTTCCCTCCTATAAAAGATTTCATCTACCGAACCAATCTCCTCCTGTTCCCGGCTGGATTGCGTTGTCTGCTTGTACATGCGTATCATAATTGCAAAGAAAAACCGTTTAACAGTTTTTTGTTTAAAATTAGAATGAAAACTTTTTTAACTCGTTAAGACGACGTTAGTTATATTTACTTTAACACAAAGAGTCTGTGTTATTACCTAGATCACTTGGCCCTGTTCCAGTTAACACGTTGTAAAGTAGGAAGGACATCTTAGTATTAATTAATTGTAATTTTGCCATTTTTATTTTAAAATGCATAACTTAGGCCACTCATACTTTGATTAGAAGACATTCAAATGGTCTCATTTGCAAAGCACGTTGTCGTCCGACCTGCATTCCACCTTTTTAAAAGTCTAGGAAGAACCTGTCTTAAAATATTGGAAACATGAACATGAAATATGCATTGCTGGGACGACATTTTTACCACTAGTTTGCTTTTTGGGCATTAACTGGGCAGGTAGGTTATTTTAACTTTATTGAGCTTATATGATTTACACAACATCTCAAATGAAATGTTTGTAATAATATAGGGTATCGAAATATTGAGATCAGTAATCAAAATGGTGTTTATTTAAATAAACTTTATTAAATCTTCAAAAGACTTTTGAATTCAGAACAACATTTTAGAAAACTTAATTATAAACATCGGTAGATTAATCTTCTTTAATACACAAATACGAGATTCGACAGGTTCTTCTGGATAAATCTTTCCTTTTACCTTCATTTTCGGTGTTTCAGACTGGTACTTCCAGTACCAAAGTTCATGACAGTTTGATTTGACTGTTTGTATCTCGCATGTTTTTCAAATTTTATTTTTAATCACAAAAAAGTCGCAGAACTAACTTAAGTTTTCAAATCTACAACTAAATGTTCGTAAATATGCTGAAATTGATATTTCATATTTTGATATTTGATAATTGATACGCTTACTAAACTAAACATAGCTAAACATTTTATTTAGCATAATTACAAGCAATGTTTTGACGCCGTTTACCAAAATCTTGACGCTTGCTGCATGTAGCGCTTGACCAGATTATAAAGGCTGCAAAGCTTTTCTTGTAAGCCTAATATGTATGATGCATTGAGTGAAGTTACACGTTTATCACGATTCGTATTAGCTCGCTGCTTCAGCAGAGGAGCTTATTAAGATGTAGTGTGTCTGTGTATCCGTCTACTTTATTTTTTGGACTCTAAACCAGCTCAAATAGACTCTAATCCAGCTAAACTAGGGTTTTAATCAGCCAAAATTGACTTGTAATCAAGAACTCTGTTTGTCTTTAGCAGCGAGCATTTTTATGGTTTACCATTGACTGGTTAGATCATTCACCACAAAGTTCAATAGCGCAGAGTAAAATCTTCCATTTCAATGTATTGAATGAGTTTGACGTTGGTCCTGCTCTGGTGCTAACGGTTTGTAGCGTACTATAGTCGAACACTTTAACTATTGCTGCTGCAGATGCGCAGTAAGATCAAATGTAAATTATAACCAAACTGCTTGTAAGATCAATGATACAAATATTTTAAACATTTTTCCATCGCTCTAACGGACAGTTTAAATGATAGATATTCTTCAATGTGCACAAATAGCAATTTATGAGTTAGGCTGGCCAAAGTTGGTTCAGCATGGTTTATTTCTCGAGTTAATTGATATATAAACTAAGCAAAGAAACTTAGAAGCTCTAACGTGATGCAAAAATGACTGTTAACTCTATCTATTATTGCACTGGTAGAAATTATAGGAGCTAACCAATCTATTCTACGTAGAAAAGCATCGTTTTGACGCCGTTCAACCAAATTTAATCCGTTTGCTAAACAAGTGCTATACTAGTTTGTATGAATTGCTTTCAATATTTTGTATTCTACTAAATATGATGCATTAAGCGACGTGACCTTCACAATTGATAATCATAAATAATTAAATATTTTTTATTTTCAAATATATTGAATCTGTCAGTTTACAGTTTTGTGCAAAATATCTAGTAAGTGGTGCAGTAAAACCACATGCAGCAATTACTATGCACGAAAAACGCATCAGGTTATTGCCTACAGAAGGCTTTAAAATTGTATGCAATTTATTCAAGGGTACCAATAGAACCTTTTACAATGAATACTCATTAGTTGTTATTTTGGTGGTCGATGTCGCTTTTATGTCTCTTATTATTTTTGGGCGTTGGACGTGGGAATTTAAGAGACATCAGGGGAATTGGTGTAGTTTGAGGAGTCTTGTTGGTGGTTCCCATCGATGTAAAATGGTTCCTATCTTATTCCAACCCGCACCTCGAAAGGCCGGCTTCGGAATCAGGTAGGACCACTTCACATGCACTCTCCTCCCTTGCTTCCAGTCTGCACCCGGTTGGGCCGACTTCGGAAGCACCGTTAACAATACTCATTATCATGCTTTAACTTTTGCCTGCATATCACATGATCAAAAGCCTATGAAACAACTTAGCTTAAAATATTCAAACATAAACGAAATAACTTGCATTACTGTGACGACATTATTTTCTATTAATCTACTGTAGGGCTTTTATATTACAGGTAGGTTGACGTATTTCAAGTTCGGGGGTTAGAACATTGAAAGAAAGTGTTCTTGTGGTCTTAATAATAGCAATTTAAAATATGAATCAGTCCTTTGGTAGAAAAAATGAAAAAAGGAAGCTGAAATCCTAGGAATGCATACAATAAACACTAAAAGCATACTTAATTTGGAATTTTTTAAGTTGTGCTTTCTGCCTTTGTATATCATCAGAGTGGACGAAACCCGCGGGTTTTTACAAAAACCCAGCCCACCCGGGTTTATCTGGGTTTTTGGGTAAAAGTGGGTATTTCTGGGTATGGGTGGGTATTGCCATACCATGGACTTAAATCCGCAATCGCCAAGAATTTGGCGCCCCAAAAGGCGGTAGCTCAGCAAGAAAATCACGTAATAAATTGCAGAAACTACGTGAATTTTCATAATATGTTCAGCTAAAATGTCAATTATTAACAAAAAATTGTATTTTTACAATCATTTTTATAAAAACCCACTTTTACCCAAAACCCACTCTGAAAACAAGATGGGCTGGGTACCCAAAAACCCGGGTTTTACTGGGTCACCCAACCCGTGGGTAATGGGCACACGTCCACCCTGTATATCATATTCATTTTTTGCTTCTTAGAAAAAGATAATCTAGCACCAATATTGGAATTTTGCATTACTGTAGAAATGAAAAAGACAAATAACTTCTTTTAAGATTTTTAAATGTCGTCATTCGTTTT
Source organism: Entomobrya proxima (assembly GCA_029691765.1). NCBI lineage: Eukaryota > Metazoa > Arthropoda > Collembola > Entomobryomorpha > Entomobryidae > Entomobrya > Entomobrya proxima. The sequence goes on along the minus strand of CM056171.1, from coordinate 62,292,398 downwards.
AAAATGTCGTCAGTAAATGGAAACGTGACAATTCAGTAATCAAATGGTATTTATTTATTCCGTAAATATACTAAATCTACAAAAACTATTTGAATTGGGAGCAATTATTTGGAACACTGTATTAAATATGATGGTACATTAACTATTTTAATACAAAGATTGAAGGTGTGACATGATTTTAAAAAACTACTTAACTCATAGATTCAGAGCAAAATGAATTTCTTTCTTTACCTTTTCTGTAAATTTTCCTGTAGCTATCCCCTCCCCCATTTCCTCCACCGAGCTGGTCATCTCCTGTCCTGGGTTATTGGTGCCGTTTCCTTGTCAGAGTCCACCTCTGCACAATACGTTTCAAAATTGTAAATGATAACAGTGTTGGGGCCTTCGAGAGGGTTGGTGTCTATTTTTTAGGATGTTGTTTTATATGGGCATGGGGGAGATGCACATCAACTAACGTAGTTTTTTACGCTGCTTTTGCTGGTGCAATTAGTTTTGAAATTCAAAATGTTGTTTTTGAAATAATCGTCTTTGAAGGTCAAAATGGCGTATAAAGGGGGTAGTTTGGGGTATTTGAGACTACAGTTGTGAGGTTGTTTGGGAACGTTACGTTTACGTGCAGTAATCGTTTAAGAGTAACAATTCGTCAATGGGACCCCCCCAAAAGTTTTTTGTCTTAAATTTTTAAAACTTTTATACTATTATGGAGTATGCTTATCGACAATTACTACATACCAGGTTTCATTCCTATATGTTGTTTTAGAGGGACATGACAGAGGTTTAAAATTAAGGTGTACCAAAAACAAAGATTTCTGATTTTTTCAGAACAGAAGTAAAACTGACCAATCAAACTTTTTATGGAAGTTGGGCATCATATGACCTTTTTGACTGTTGATACTTGGCGCCATGACCAGTTCTTGTATTTTTTGAAAAATTAAAAAATTGAATTTTTTCGGTTCTTTGCGATTTTGCAAAATGTTTTGTAATAATTTTTTACCATTCCACAATTATTTTGCCATGATTTGAGAGTGACCATCTACAGTTTTGTCCGCTCTATTTAGCACAGAAAACCACTTGATAAAATATTGTCATTTCGAGAAGATATGACCAAAACTTTAAAAACTCCGATTTTTTCCCGAAAGTTTCTGGACAGTCATGGCTCAAAAACTTTTGTCTTTCCCACTCAACTTCTAATTAAAAACGCCCAAAAGATAGCTAATAGTTTGGTTTATATGTGTAATGTATCAGAAATCCATTAAACACGGCTTGTGAGAAGTGGTGACCACGAATACACCATAGTCAAAGTGGGAATTCTTTTGGAGCAGGTATCAGCTGGAATGGGAATTTCAAAAATATGCTTCAACCTTTGACGTGGGAATTGTTTGTAATACAAGGGAAACGAACGGAATATTACGTTCTCCCACCGGCACGCACCGACATGCGAGAACGGATAAATCCGTTTCACCGCTCAGCTGATTGAATAGGGGATACGGATAAACACGTTTTTCCGCTCGCAAAAGGTTTTTGACGAAACGGAAAAATACGTTTTATCACTCAGCCAATCAGATTGCTGGAACGGAATTTTCCGTTTTCCCGCGTTAGAAAAAGTACTCGATGAACGTATTATTACGTCTTCCCAAACGTAATCATTAAGAATCCATCAATTAACACGTTCATTCTCTTATAACTTTTTCAAATTTTCTTGAAACGTAGAAATGGGCATAGCGGAGACTTTGTTGCTTTTTTCATTTAGAGGCCTCTAATTTTAACTTCCTCCACTTTCTCATGTTACCCAGTCACGGCCTAACCGTCCTCGAATTTCCCTTGCTTTACATTACTTCTTTCGCCATAGTCACCAGTCGTAATTTCCTTCTTTTCATCTTTTACCGTGTCGTTACCTCCAGTCTCTTACTCTATCCTCTTTTTTTTCTACTATCTCCTCATAAATAATTCATTCCCCACCATGGCCAAAATACCCGGAAGATCCCTCCAAGTTCCTAAGCAAATCAAATCACCTTCTCCCCATTTACCGTATTCCCATTTACCGTATTTCCATACCTAATTCTCTATTTACCTGGGTCACTCTTCTTGGTCAACTTGACGAAGTCACTTGAACATTAAAACTGTTTCAGCCATGCTTCACCTTCATCCACTCAGAAGCGGACTCCTCATACATTGTCACTACAAGCCTTTGACAATTCCAGTGACCAGTTTGAGGAACATAGTTCCCCTTAGACCACCACGCCCTTGGGCTTTTGCTTATCTAACTGCTTCAAGTCATCAGGCTTTTTAACGTACAAATACCAAAAGTTTTTCGAAGGAATTTCATCTGAGGAAATATCAGTTTGGTCCGGTGCCATAGTGCAGGTCAACCACCAAATCAAAGCCCATGACTTCCGACTTCAAATTGGAATCTTGACGTGATAGAGATAAACGGAATTAATTGAAAAACGGAAGAAAATGGTAAATTATTAAATTAGTTTAGTCTAAACCACAAATTAAAAGATTGTTTATGAAAGCTATTTAAAACCAGCCTTGACTCCATTTTGATGTGTTCTGAAAAATGTGGTAACCATTGATATGAAGAACACATTTTGCAAGTTTAATGTTTAATTGTCGCCGAAAAGTTTAATGTTGCTGCTAGCAATGCATAATTAAAATATAGGTTAAATGTGGATAACCGCAGTGTATTTATATATTCTTTCATTAAATTATTAAGATATTCAGTGTGGACGTGTGCCCATTACCCACGGGTTGGGTGACCCAGTAAAACCCGGGTTTTTGGGTACCCAGCCCACCTTGTTTTGAGAGTGGGTTTTGGGTAAAACTGGGTTTTTAAATTCTTTTTCTTGAAAACTACTATTTTTGTAAATAATTGACCTTTTTGCTGCAAAGAATATCAAAATTTTCCAAAAATATCCATAGTTTTTGCATTCCCTAATCATTTATTACCTGATATTCTTCATGAGCAACTGCCTTTTGGGGCGCCAAATTCTTGGCGGGTGCAGATTTTATTGCATGGTATTGTAATACCCACCCATACCCAGCAATACCCACTTTTACCCAAAAACCCGGATAAACCCGGTTGGGTTGGGTTTTTGCCAAAAACCCGCGGGTTTCGTCCACTCTGAATATAGTGTTACCATTGAATTACCAGCTACTTATTTTTACTACTGAAAATACAACAATAAATACCAGACATAAATTTGATACATTATTAATTTGGCAACATTTCAATAAAAATAATATTTTAAGGACCACACGCCACATAAGTATTCCAAAAAAGCCGGAATTCCACAAATAGATTTAGTATCACTCTGCACCATAAACTTATTGCACACATTCCTGGCATTTTGGATCTGTCGGACAGATTATGTCCTGAACATGGCTTTATCCTTAAATTAATAATTAAATATAGCTATTAAAAAATTATCGTCAGGAAAAGCTGCTGGACCGGACCAAATTCCTAATGAAGCACTTAAATATTTACCTCTTTCTGGAAAATCTGAACTCCTAAAAATATTTAACAAAAATTTGCATGAAGAGGAGACCACGGAACAGTGGAGTGAATCACTGACTGTTATGCTCTTTTAAAAGGGAGATAAAACTGATCCAATGAACTACAGACCCATCGCTCTGTTAAACACAACATTAAAATTATTTACCCAAATACTAACAGCGCGACTTGCAGAATGGGCTGAAAACAACAAAAATTTTGGGGAAAGCCAACATGGATTTCGAAAAAAACCGTTCATGTGATGACTTAGTTTTTACATTGAATGCCCTAATTCAAATTGCAACTAGAAAAGGTAAACAGTACGCACTTTTCATCGATTTCCAACGAGCTCTTTCCAGCGTTCCCCACGACAAATTATGGAATAAGCTTTTTAAAATTGGCGTCAGTGGAAAGATAATTCGAATCTTTCAAAACTTATATAGTAAAGCATGTACGAAAATTCGTATGCAAAACTCGGAAACATGCAAAATAGACATTACTGATGGCTTAGGTCAAGGAGACAGCGCCAGTCCAATTTTATTCGCCCTCTATATCTCGGATATTGATGATATACTCAAAAAATCGGGCTTGCCTGGAGTAAATGCAAATGGGGAAAATATTGACATTTTATGTTTCGCGGATAATATGGCTCTAGTCTCTACATGACACAAAGTTCTACAAGCAAAAATTAACATTCTGAGCGAATATTTTGATAGCTTGGGACTTTCTGTTAATCTACAGAAAACTAAAATTATGCAATTCCAACGTAGACGAGGCAGTAGAAGCAAAGTTATCTTTAAATACCGTGGAGAAATCATTGAGACTGTTAACAAATACACATATTTAGGAGTGCCTTTCTACTCAAACTGTAGTTTCAAGGATACTTCGGATTATTTCAAAACAAGAGGAAAGGCGGCAACGGGAGCGGTATGGGGAATCACGACACGAGGAGAAATGGAAAGTTGGTCGGCCAGACTAAAACTTATTGATGCCGTGATCTCTCCAACCGTACTCTATTGTTCGCATATTCGGGGATTGAAATATACACAGGAAATAGAGAAGGTTCAAAATTATACTATTAAGCGGCTGCTTGGAGTATCTACGTCAACATCCAATGCGGTAGCACGGAGGGAAGCAACAGTCTCCCATTTACAAGAAAAGGTTTTAAACCAATTACCGCGTTTCTGGCTTAAACTTCTACAAATGAATGAACATAGACACGCAAAACGATGTTATGCGCAGCTATACTGGAATGCTAATAGAAAAAAAGATGACGTGAACCATAACTGGGTTTTGCAGCTTAAATCTTGGCTAGAGAACTTGGGATTCTCATTCCTTTGGTATGACCAAAACATAGAAAATATACTCGGAAACATCGGCAACATAATACGAACAAATTTAGATTGCAATCGTCAAATGGACGAAACCAATATTAAAAACTCAAGGACATTTGCTTACTATTACGGTTTCTTGGAAAATCGCCCCTACTACCGTCCTTCGTATCTACGCTTCAGACTTCCACATTATCTAACACGGCTTATTGCAGAATGCCGTCTCAAAAACAATACATTTGTACTTGGTAAAAGAGTCTTAAAATTAAATCCTGGAATCTGCTCGCCAAGATTGGCTGAGCTATTACAGCACAAACGCAAGCACGCCTGACATATTATTTCAAACAATTTTCGAGGAATTTGACAGAGAAAAGAAGAACAAATTATTTGTTTTTCTAAATATTGCCTATAATATTAGAGAACTAAACCAATAACAATATTTGTAAACAAGACTAATTTGTAAACAAGACTCATTTGTAAACAATTTTTATTCACAAAATGTAACTATTGAGTATCTCCATGGATCTTAAGGGAGATTTATGAATAAATTCATTCATTCATTCATTCATTCATTCATATATTATGTCAGGATTCCGCCCATCTGCCTAATTGTCGTTATCAATTTTATTTTTAAATATTTTTTGGGCTCTACGAGCCAACAAGTTTGTTAAACTTTTTCTTTCCAGTTTTGCTCGTACGAGCTTAATTTTTGCGAAGCCGAATGGCAAAGAGTTTAGGGTTCCTGTCCTCACAGCATTCAAGGTCACACAATTTGTCTGCTATGTGGCATTTGCCATAAGACAAACATGAAGAAGACTCCTGGAGCCCAACTCATCAACTCTAAATTTACTTATCATTTTTTGGACGAAAGCGTCCTTTTACCTATTGTAAACTGGCTAAAAACCAGTACACTCTCTCTGAAGCACTCATGCGCTATAGAACTCTGTAAATTGCTAAAAAAGTTGTATAAAGTTTTTCTCTCTGTGTTTTCGTAAATCCTAACATTTCCGAAGTCCTTCCTGCATTGATTTCACAATTTGGCAGCATAAAAGGCATTTTTGGTTAAGTAGAAGCAGTGGGCTGACCGACGCAACGGCCACTCCAACTCCAGCAGCAGACCCCTATCGTAAGTCAACACTTCCAAAGGGAGTTACCAAAATTCGGGGGAAACGTCAGGGAGTGGTTAGCATTTTGGGGGGCGTTCGAAGAGATCCATGCGGATTCTCGCTTCACCCCAAATGAGAAGTTTCATTACCTTCTCCAGTGTATGGAGAAGGATTCACCGGCCCACAAAATATAGAGCAGTTTTCCAGCATCAGGGGCCAACTACCAAGCAGCAGTGGACCGTCTCACCGATCGTTTTGGGAGGAAAAAGCTCCTCATCAAAGTTTACATGAGGGACATGGTCAAGCTGGTTGTGGATAACTGCAAAGGGGACACCACCACCGAATTCACCGATCTGGTCACCTGCCTGGATTCCCAAATCAGGAACCTGCAGCAGCTGGGAATCACCCTAGACACTTATGGTGACCTACTCTATGCGGTGGTGGAGGGAAGCATCCCCACAACAGTCCTGGAGGGGTATAATAAGATGTCTGACTGCAAGGAGGAGCTGGAGCAGCTGATGGTGTACCTACAGCATGAGGTACACCGGCAAATGGAAACAAAGCTGGCTCAAAATGCCAAAATGGCCAGAGCTCAACAGCAGTAGCTGAACCGGAAAAAACAGTAAGCCCCTCCAACAAAACTAAAAATAACAAAACTTCCAGTGCTCCAAAAACTACAGCAGGATTTATACATACGTCGGGGCAGAGGGAAAAAAACTGTGTCTTTTGTCCTAATCCTGGTCACACCGCCACCGACTGTCGATCTGCTATAAAAATTAGCCTTGAGAAGAGGAAACAGGCCATTAAGGAACACGGCGCCTGTTTCAACTGCTTCCGTGTTGGCCATGGAAGCAAACAGTGCAAGGTCAAAATGACCTGCCTTGCCTGTGGCAAAATCCACCATGTCTTGTTGTGTCACAGTCTCAACAACAAAGACAACAACCCAACCAAGAAGGATGAACAACCTCAACAGCAATCATCGTCTTCCTCATCTTCCCCCGCACACTCAGCCCAAAATCCGGCTCCCCCCTCCATGCCCAACCTGATCAGCAGACCAGATGTCCTGCTGCAAACACTCACAGTGGTTGTGCATGGACCAGCTGGAGAAAGAAAAGCTCGTGCCGCGTACGACTCCTTGTCCTCTGTAACCCACTTCACCGAGAAGCTGCCTAAATTGTTGGGGTTAAAGCCACTGGGGCATGAGAGTGTTCGTCATCAAGTTTTTGGGGGTAGTACCACTAAACCCCAAAAACACCACATTTACAAACTGGTTGCCTCCGGCATTCACGAAGGCAAGAAGATAGAGATGGAAGTGTCAGCTGTTCCCCGTATTTCTGGTCCAATTGCTCGTCACCCCCCTGGCTCCTACCAAGAGGAGTGCATACAGAGGGGCATCACTTTGACGGACAATGTTGCAGACTCGGAGGAGATTGAGGTGCTCATCGGAGCAGACTATTGTGATTTTCTGAAGTTGGGGGGTGAGTCAATTCCCCTGAAATATGGGCCAGTAGCAATCCACACGAAGTTGGGGTGGATTGTGTCTGGGCGACTGGAGTCCCCACCGAAAGCTGTCAGAATGGCCATGATGACCCTCCAGGCCACTATAATCGAGAAGGACCTCAACAAGCTTTGGGCCCTGGAGACGATCGGCATTATGGACCCAGCCGAGACAAAAACAAGACAGGAAGTTGAGCAATCCGCTCTTGATCACAAAACAGTGCAACAGGAGCCGAGTGGCCGCTACACCGTGTGCCTTCCCTTTATTGAGGGCCACCCGGAACTCCCCAACAACAAAAACATTGCCATTAGCCGCCTACACGCCACCACCAGACGACTCAAGCAACAGGGCATTCTGGAGGCTTATGGGGAAGTTTTCAAAACGTGGGAGGATTTGAAGATGATTGAGGAGCCGCCAGCCGCTGCCGCAACTACCCCCTTCTATCTCCCCCACCGTGCTGTCATTAAGGAGGGTTCCACCACTCCTATCCGTCCAGTGTTTGACGCCTCCGTCAAATCCAGGTTTGGGCCATCATTAAATGATGTCCTGGAAAAAGGTCTAAACCTACTAGTGCTCATCCCCTCCATCATCACCCGCTTCCGAGTGGACAATGTGGGAGCAGTAGCCGACATAGAGAAGGCTTTTCAAAATATGTCGGTTGAGGAGAGGCACCGAGACAAGCTGCGTTTCCTATGGTGGAAAGACCTGCCATCCTGCACAAAAATAAAAGAATACCGACACACCCGTGTGGTATTCGGTGTGTCAGCCAGTCCTTTCCTGTTGGGTGCAACCTTACAGCACCACATCAAAAAGTATCCCCACTACCCCGCAACAAAAGAAAAGCTGCTGTCCACCCTCTATTTTGACAATACCGCTGCCAGTCTACCTTCAATGGAAGAAGCCCTCCAGTTCCAGCAAGAAGCCTGTGAGATCCTATCTGCTGGCCAATTTAACCTCCGTGGGTGGGAGTTCGGACCGAGCTCCCAAGAAAAAACAATATCCGTTCTGGGGCTGCTTTGTGATTTGAAGGATGACCAACTGCGCTTTGACCTGAAAAACCTTCTGTCCAATTTGGAAACTCCAGCAACAAAAAGAAACCTATACAGCATGATCAACATGTTGTTTGATCCCCTTAGATTGGCAGCCCCATTCATCACAATTGCCAAAATCCTCTTAAAAAGAGTTTGCTGTTCCAGCAAACTAGGATGGGACGACCCGCTACCTGAAGAAGCCAAGGGGGAATTTGCAAAATGGAAACTTGAGCTTCCGGACCTCCAGGAAGTTTCCATTCCCCGGCATATCCATGCCAATCAAGCCAACACCAAACAGATGCTCCTTTGCTGCGTTGATGCAAGCAAAGATTGTTTCGCCGCCTGTGTGTTCCTCCGAGTCCAGTCAGCTGACAACGTGCACATTAACCTGCTCCAGTGCAAATCTCGTGTTAGTCCCAAAAAGGGAGTAACAATTCCGGACTGAGCTGTTATCCTGTCTCATCGGTGCCCGTCTAGTTTCTACCGTCAAGCAGGATCTGAAGTTTTACATTACCGTCCGTTGTTGGACAGACTCCACCACTGCCCTCACTTGGATCCAGAAGGACGAGGTGTGGGCCACCTTTGTCAACAACAGAGTGAGGCAAATCAGGGAGCTGTCAGACACAGAAACGTGGGGGCACATCGCTGGTGCCCTAAACCCTGCTGACTTGCCATCCAGAGGCTGCTCCGTCAAGAAATTGGCAGCTGAAAATTGGTGGAAAGGAGCCCACTGGATGTATCAACCCGAAGAGGATTGGAACCACATCACCCCCAACCCAGATGAAGAGGAGGTGAACAAAGAAAAGAAGAAAACTGTCGTATCAGCTGTCAATCTCCAGAAGTCAGCTTACCAATCCATGGAACAAGAGTTCCTCCGCTGTGGCCGTTTCCCAAAACTGCTGCGGGTCATTGCCTACATGACCAGAGCCACTGACAGGATGAGAAAAAAGCAGATTCCATCTGGACCAGTCACCGCTGCTGAAGCTGACCGAGTCAGCCAAGTCACCCTAATCCGTTTCATCCAGTCTTCAGTCGCCCCCGAAAATAACAAAAACCCAGCCAGCTTTCCTAGACGAAGGGGGAATCCTCCGACTGAAGACTCTGCTGCTCCATGGGGAAGAAAACGAGGCTTTTACAAAGCCAGCTATTGTTCCGGGAAACAATCCCCTTGTAAAGTTGCTCATCCAACATGAGCATGAGAAGAACCACCACGCTGGAGTCCAGTACTGCCAAGCTTCCCTCCGGGAAAAGTACTGGATAACGGATAGCCGCCGTACTATCCGCAACGTCATCCACCGCTGCCCCACTTGTCGTCGCCACCTCGCTACCAAATGTGAAGTTCCCCGAGCTGCCTTACCACCAGAACGAGTCAACACCACCAAAGCCTTTTCCGTCACGAGTGTTGACGTTACCGGACCTCTTTTTGTGGAAAAGGGGAAGAAAGTTTGGGTGCTGCTCTTCACCTGCGCCGTGTACCGTGCCGTGCACCTCGAGATCCTTTCCAGCTTGTCCACCGAGGCCTTCCTCATGGCCTTCCAGAAGTTTGTTGCGAGAAGAAGAAGACCATCAGCTGTCTTTTCGGACAACGGGACTAATTTTGTGGGGGCAAGCAAGCTGCTCCACAAAGTAGACTGGAAAAAGGTTGAGGAGCAAGCTACACTCCAACGGATCCTGTGGCGATTCAATCCCCCTAGTGCTGCCTGGTGGGGGGGGGTTGGTGGGAGCGCCTCATCGGCATGATGAAGTCCATCATGCGTCGCTCCATTGGTTTTCGTCGCCTTACAACCTCTCAACTGGAAGTGCTGCTGACGGAGATAGAGGGGATCATGAACAATCGCCCTCTTACCTACTTATCTGACGATCCCGAAGACCTGCGCCCGCTTACGCCTGCCTGTTTCCTCCGTGACCTCCCGATTGCCGTTATCCCTGAACTTGGTGTGGTCACTGGTGCTTCACTCCGTGGGGCATTTCGGAAGATCCAGCGCCTGAAGGATGAGCTCCGCAGCCGTTTCCGCAAAGAGTACCTCGGTCATCTCATTGGACAACCCGAGGCAAAACGTGTCACTACCCTCAGCCCCGGATCCGTGGTCTTAGTTGAGTGGGAAAACCACAAGAGACTAGAATGGCCAATGGGGGTAATCATGGAGATTATGCCTGGACGTGACGGTGAAGGACGAGTAGCTCGTGTGAAAACGAGCTCCAACAACGCCTTTATCCATTGGAGGTAGCTGAAATCGCTGAAAAGCTGCCTGTAGAAGTCCAGGAAGAGATCCAGCACCTAAAATAAAAAATAAAAGTTCATTTAAATTAAAACAAATATATAAAAAAAATCATGAAATGAAAAAATTTTGTAAAATGTTTGTGGTGGTTGTCACCTTACCTTATCCTACCTATTTCCTCCTCAGTGACAGGCTGGGCTATAAACGCTCACGTCCTGGGTCTCTAGTTTCCGGCTAGACTATGAACGTTTACGTCCGGCTTTTCTTTTTTCTCTTTTACCTTTCCAGGTGACAACTTCCGGAGAAAGCGGAAATCCTTTAGTTGTGTTTAATTAATCCCCATCTTGATTAATTAAGGTGGGAGTATGTCAGGATTCCGCCCATCTGCCTAATTGTCGTTATCAATTTTATTTTTAAATATTTTTTGGGCTCTACGAGCCAACAAGTTTGTTAAACTTTTTCTTTCCAGTTTTGCTCGTACGAGCTTAATTTTTGCGAAGCCGAATGGCAAAGAGTTTAGGGTTCCTGTCCTCACAGCATTCAAGGTCACACAATTTGTCTGCTATGTGGCATTTGCCATAAGACAAACATGAAGAAGACTCCTGGAGCCCAACTCATCAACTCTAAATTTACTTATCATTTTTTGGACGAAAGCGTCCTTTTACCTATTGTAAACTGGCTAAAAACCAGTACACTCTCTCTGAAGCACTCATGCGCTATAGAACTCTGTAAATTGCTAAAAAAGTTGTATAAAGTTTTTCTCTCTGTGTTTTCGTAAATCCTAACATTTCCGAAGTCCTTCCTGCATTGATTTCACAATTTGGCAGCATAAAAGGCATTTTTGGTTAAGTAGAAGCAGTGGGCAAAGCGGAGCAAGCAGAGAAGGAGAGCAAAAGCAGCATAAAAAACTTTGGGGATTTTTTAGTTTTTTTGGTTTTTGGGGGTATCCTGTGATCCGAACTTTCTGGAATTTTTCTGGGGCAAAGTTGGGGGCCCTACGCAGTCGAATATTGTGTCTAAACCCCACATATTATGCATATTTTTATTCAAAGCTTAACATTTGCATCTTAAGAATTGCTAATATGTATTGGTATTGGCTCTTGGAGCTCAGCCCAAGATCGATACAACAATTATCAGTACCAGACATAAAATTGTTCCATGTTTATTTGAATCCCTTTTATGTACAGAAAAGAACTTGAAAAAAATTCTAAGTTTTTGTCCGCTAAGGTAGTCAAAAGGTCCGCTAAGTTTGCTTGCTGAGTTAGCAGACAACGAAAACCCAAAATGTCCGCTAAAAAGTTATTGGGAGAGATAACTACTTTATTTTCGACTAGCAATAAGTACATGCCTTTCCTAATATATGTTGCAATGTATTCTCACTAGACCATATAAAGTTGGCTATTTTACCATTCTAATGTTGTAGTACAGAAAGAAATATTAATATTCCAGATTGTCAATAATATTTGGGACGCTCACAATTGTGAAATCAAAAGATTTGGTTTGATTTGGAGTTTTTAATTGTAAAAAGTTTAACAAAAATTGAAATAAATTAAGCCTTAGGATGGTGGAATATGAATATCAGAATATCAGTTCAACTACATCCCCCCAAACAATGACAGCTGGTGCAATGTAAATGAGAAATTTATTTTTTCAAAGACGATTATGCAAAAAACAGTAAAATGCCCATACCCAAATCCTGGCTATTAGCCAGCACAATATTCTATAGTTAGACGAAATTAAATGGTCATGTTTTATTTTTTTCACGAGCAAGTAATACTCGCCGAGTATGTTGGTTATCAGCAGCAGTCTCAGGAATATGCAGATAAGTGTCATTACCACTGACAGGACATGAGAATAGGTACCTCCATAGTAACTCCCAGAATTTCTGGGCCAGAAATTTGAGCTACCGTCGGAACACCTGAAGCCACGAAGCCCACGAGTCTTCAGCCCTTCAAGTGCTCCATTTCTCAAAGTCCGTTAATGGAGCTGATTTGCTTTTTTAAACTTGTGTTCTTGACTGGAGATCTGCCGGGTATTTTGGCCATGCTTTGTAATAAGTGTGAGGAAATGTAGGAAAAGAAGAAAGTGACGACTGGTGACGATGGCAGAGGATGTAATGTAACGAAAGAAAATTGGAAGAAGGTCCTGAGGTATATATTTTTATAAGACTTTGTTCATGAACAAAATATAACCACTGTTTCACTTTGGTACAATGATGTTGGGTTTACAATAATCCAATGTTACATTTTTCTGTTTTGTGCATAAAATTTAAGCCTTAATTGTATCATACTTCTTATATAAAATCCACTAACACTGTAGGGTTTGTTCTACTGGTTATGTCCCACTACCACAACGTAAACGTAATATGGCTTTAAACTTATACGTAAACAAAATTCAAAGCTTCTAAATATGCCAATGTTTCTTTTTTAATCATCTTTTAAATCAAGATCGTCGTATCGTGAACCGTTCAGGTTGTGGATAATAAAATAAAATGTGCGGCGGGTTTTACAATTCGATTTCTCAAATGTTTTGTTTTCGGTTGGTCTCAGTTTGTTATACACGCTGTTTCCGCTTATTAGATTTTTTAAAACAGAATCAGGAAAATTCAAAATGTCAAGTCCAGAAGATTTTATAGGCAAACTTTTAATTTTTTTAAAAATGTACACTTTTAATTGTTTATTTACTCTGATGTAATATTATATGTAAGTTTATCCAGATCTGACCCAACTTTCTACTTTAAGTAGATTTGGTCACCGGAAAAAATACTTAATTTAATATTCAATGGGATACCGAGTTTCCGATACCGGGAGATTTGTCCGGGAGATGAGCATCCCGATGCCCTTGGATTGTACCGACAACGTTAGAGGTGGCCACTTCGGAATTAATGAACGTGAAGTATGGCTGGGACAATAGGCAGATTCTTTATGGCAGACTAGCCAGTTAGATAGTGACCAGGAATGTGGTCAACTTGACCAAGAAGAATAATCATGGGAGCTCGAGTGTTAAGTATGAGAGGAAGTTAAACATGGGGAGGATGTGGTTTACGACTTATAAACTTAGAGGAATCTCCCGGGTATTTTGGCTATGGTGGAGAATAATTTTGGGAGGCGGGGAAAAGAAGAGAAGACTGGAGGTAACGACAAGTGAAAGGGTGAGAAGAAGGAGGCGACGACTGCCGACCAGGGTGAAGGAAGTAATGCAAAAAACAAGAATTGTAAATCCGGAATCTGATTGTTTTTAAAATTTCCCAACAGTGGACTTATTTTGTAACGTCACCTAACTTTAACAACTGGGCTTTGATGTATGGACAATCTTACAATACTACAATTTGGAAATATATACAAAAGGCGATCGGGCGTATTTTGCACTCTAAACAAATAAGTGTAAATTTAATTTGGTTACTAGTTAAGGCGTAATGCTTGCATATGTAGTTAATCAGCTCTTTTAGTTTATGTTTAGTGCTCTAGTTGCTTGAAAATGTTTAAAATGTGGAAAAAAATCACTGCTGAGTGTGAAGCAAGCGTTTGAGAACTTTCCAGAGCTGGTGTGACCCCAGAGGTCATTTTGAAGCAGGTTAGGGAAGTCGAAATTGACATCAGCAGGAAGAGCGTCTTTAATTTACTTAATGGGACTGGAAAAATAAGAGAAGCCAAAGCTGCAGGTCTTCTCAGCCCTCCGAAAGTCCAGGCTTACAAAGTCCGGACAATGGCACTGATTTCAAAAATCGTCGGTTTGGCATCAAATGAAAGCTCCCTGTCCCAAGGATAAATAGCCAAACGTTGCAAAGTGCCTCATAACACTATATGCCAAGTTATTAGTGAAAATTTGCACAACCAAGTTCTCTTATTTTATTCACGCACTGAAGCCTTTTCATGAGGTTACCTCACACACTTCAAGGCAAACGCCAAAGACTTACGCTCCTGGCTGGGATTCACTATCATAATTATAACAAGACATACCCATCAAGTCTCCCAACGCTTCGCCGATGGACTTTTTTGGCGTTGGTTTCTTTAAATATAAGTTTTTTTTCCAGACGTAAAACAACTTTTGACGGTCTCTGGAAACTTATGCAACAAGATTGGTCCAATGTTTCCCCGGAAATGACCTCAAAAGTCATGAATTCTCAAAAAAGACAATGCCGAGCTATTAGAGCATCGAACGGAGATCATGTGGATGAAACTTAAACAATTCATCGACAAAAGCTTAGTTTTAAAAACCTTTAGCTTTTAGAGTGCAAAATACGTCCGATCGCCTTTAGTAAAAGGGATTGGAACGCTTAAAACTGCAAGCATAAGGAAATAAGTTTTGCAATTTTGAGGTGAAAAATTTTATTGATTAGATGATTTTTTAGTACTCTGATGAATGTTTTACGCAGATTCGTACAGCTGGTAAAATAAAAAATTGAAAAAAAAAGAAAAACGTATTATGTATTTTTGAAATTGGACAATTGCAGATCTTTCACAAATCTGGGGGAAACTAATATTAAAGGTTTTCTTAATTTCTTGTTTCTTCGGGGTTATCAGAGGAGCTTGAGTGTTAAGTATGAAAGAAAGTTAGATTTGTGGAGGAGATGGCTTGCGACTTAGGAACTTAGAAAGATCCTCCGGGTATTTTGGATATGGTGGAGAGTAATTATGGGGAGATTGGAGGTAACGACAAGTGAAAGGATAAAAAGGAAGAGGCCATGTTGAAGAAAAAATTGTAAAGAAAAAATGTTGAAGGACAACGACCTGACTTTATATAATGCTCCTCAAGAGTAAACATATTTTGTAACGTCACCTAACTTTCACAACTGGGCTTTGATGTATGGACAATCCGCTTCTACAATACTGCAATCCGGAGATATATAAAACGGCTTGAAACGCTTAAAACTGAATGTCACATCGAAACAAGTTTTGCAATTTTAATGTGAAAATATTTTATTGATCAGATGATTTTTTCAGTTGCCGGACAACTGTTGCTCTGTGAAAGTTCTTAAAGCGCATACGTACATAATCAAACGGTAAAATCTAAAAATTGAAAAGAAAGAGAAAAACGTATTAAATATTTTTTAAATTGGACAATTGCCCATCTTTCACATATCTCAGGGGAATTAAATTAAAATGAAAAGATTCCTTAATGTTTTGTTTCCGAGATTATCAGAATCATTCTGACAGAATGGATACTAAAGATAGTAAAAACTGGACCATCTTTGTAGGGAAGTGGTACTAATCGGGAAGTCAGGAAGTCACCAACAAACCGTTAACTCTTTCCAGTCGTGGACCTCGACCTCGTAACCTCCCTCCACGGTTGCATCAGTTGGGCCTTAACCTCCCTCGAAATTAGATGAGCTTGTGAAATTTGTATATATATTTTGTGAAAGTTTTTTTAAAAGCCAAGTGTTAAGAATAAGAGGAAGTTAAACATGAGGAGGAGATGGTTTGTGACTTCGAGGGATCTCCCGGGTATTTTGGCTTTGGTTGAAAATAAATATGGAGAAACGAGGGAAACAAGAAGAGACAGGAGGTAACGACAAGTGAAAGGATGAAAAGAAGAAGGCGACGACTGGTGACCATGATAAGGGAGGAAATGTAAAGTTGGAAATCCCAAATCTGACTGTTTAAGAAGTTCCTCAACATTGGACTTATTTTCTGACGTCACCTAACTTTGACAACTTGGCTTTCATGTATGAATATGTGCTTCTGCAATCCGGAGATACAAAGGGTTTGTATATGAAAAGGGTTGAAACGACTAAAACTGCAAGCAGTAACGAAATAAGTTTTGCAATTTTGATGTGAATATATATTATTTAATTTATTAGATGATGTTTTCAGTTGCCGTGATAAATATTTTTACGCAAATCCCTACAAAATCATTTGGTAAAATCAAAAAATTGAAAAGAAAGAGAAAAATGTACTGTCTTTTCTTTAAATTTGTCAATTGACCATCTTTTACATTTCTGGGGGAAATTATAATTAAAGCTTTTCTTATTTTTTTTGTTTTTTCGAGTTTATCAGAATGAATACTGAAGAGGAATCAGAAAGACGCCAACAATTCGTCAACTTCTTCCAACCGTGGACCACGACAAGTCTTAGAAGCCCAATATTGTAACTGTGCTATGTGGTGTCTACCATTCAACCTTCCGCCTTGTGACTGCTGTCCTTCGTCTCCAAACCAATTCCTGCTTCGTCACGTGCCTTCACGGCTGCATTAAGTTATGGAGCAATTGTCTTAAGGTTTTCCAGACAATTTCTTCCTCCCCCTTGCCCTTATCCCTGCCTGACGGGATTCTAGTTTGAAGTCGTGTTCTTTGACTTAATGGGCCACCAGAAACTGGTCCTTGGCACTGAACCAAACTGGTATTTTCTCCGGAACATTACCTTTACATTGACAAGCCTGATGACTTGAAGCAGTTTGATAAGCAAAAGAACACGGCAAGGCCGTGGTCTGTTGGTGGTCCAAGGGGAAACTTGTCCTAAGAATCAGAATAGTTATGGAACAAATGCATCATTTAATATTCAGTGGGACGATTTCCGAAACCGGGAGATTTACCCAGCAGGAGATGATCATTCCAAGACCCTTAAGGGGGTCCCTAAGATTGGACTGACAAACTATGGGATGGGCACTTCGGAATTGATGAAGGTGAGGTATGGCTGACGCGATAGGAATATTAATTATGGCAGGTTGGCTGATCGGGAATTGTGACCAGGACCAGGAGTGTGGTCAAGACAAGTGACCAGGGTACATGGAGGGTTAAGTATAGAAGTAATTTAAAAGGGGGTGAGGTGGTTTGCGACTTGGTAACTTATGCGACTGTGGTAGGATAATAATCTGGGTATTCTAGCTATGCTGGGAAGTAAATATGAGAAGATGGGAAAAAAGAGAGGGGGATGGGTGTGGCTAACTTGGTAGAGGAATTGAATCGTTTTGGAGGAGGGACAGCAATAAGTAGAATTGATGGAGGGGAAAGCTAAAGAAACGTCGATGAGTGAAGATTTATCTAAAAGATATTTAAATCTATTTAATTGCTATAAATCTATGAATTAAGAAAATGGTCCAAAAACATGTTGATTCTTAATTTTTAAAAAATGCTTAATTTACCGCTGTGTATGTGAAAGCGCATGCTATGAGTTCAGACTCATGTTTCGTTTTATTACGAATCACGACGAATTCATAAGGGAACCAAAGCAAATTTCTATTAAAATACATTTGAGTACACAGTTAACATTATTCTGGTTTCTTAAAACAAAAACCGTGCAATTTGTATATTTATTTTGTGAGAGTTCCATTTTTGCAGTTTATTTACGCCAAATTGGCGTCGCCAATAGTATGGATTTGCTGAGTTTTTTAGAACATAGATAAATAACTTGACAACTTGTGATGTGTGCTATTTAGAAAATTTATCATGTTCCAAAATTTTCAGTCATTTTAAAGTAATTCAAACTCACAAAGTGAAAAGATTTTGTTTTGAGTACAAATCTGTTAAAGAGTCCACTTGATTTAATTTGTTGTCATAATAAATAGATCACGAAATTGTGCATGAATACAAATTATTTTTTGGTTTGTGCGGAATATGAATGACATCAAAATTTGCTAAGATCACAGAATTTTGGGTATGAACAAAAATGCGAGTTCCACTAACCAATTGTTCGTTCATTTTTTTCCCTAAATAATTAGTTAGTTGAATTAAATAGTTAATTAGTAGTGTTTCTAATGATCCTTGATGATACTAACTAATTTTTGTGAAAAATGATAGTAAGAAATTTATGGTGCCACATGGGGGCCATTGTTGCAACCTGCAACTGGTATCGATTCAACGGAATATGAAATGTGAAATTTATATTCCTGAAAGTTCATGTTTTCAACATACAAAGTACGGAAACTGAGTTAGCTGGAATCTGACTAGCGAAAAATTTCAAGTATTTTATTTAAGATCCTTGTGTGGCGTCGACCTGTGGCAAAAGCGCGGAATGCAAAAGCATGCATTCCTTAGCAATCTGTCACAATACCGACAAGGGCGTCTCAGAAATTATTTAGCAGCATTGACAAACTTAAATAAAACGTTACAAAAACAGAAAAGTCAAAACAAGGTCTAAACCACAAATGATTTAAAGGTAAGTACAAGGTACCATTAACCATCTTAACAAAAAACTTTTGTCAAAAATTCAACTCTACTACACCCGTTTGGTGTAGTACAAAGAATTAGTAGGAATCCTACTGTAGGATCCCAGCTTGTCCATCATTTTTGAAAAACTCGCAATTGTGGAATCAAAAAATTTGGAGTGAGTTTATGCATTTGTGCATGAATAGAAATAAATTAAGCTTTTGGTTGGCGTGGAATCTTTTGAGTATTACTGAAAACAGATCCCCTTAGCAATGACTGCTAGGTATCATTATAAGTGATTTTTTCCCGACATGATTAGCTATGGTATGTATTGTTGTATTCCAAGTAGATAGTAAAAATAAATAAATTATAATCCAATGCTAAGATTACAGTTTGACATTTTTCATAACCGTGTTCGCTATTTGAGAGGAGCTACTGGAAAACCTGTAATGTCATTGTGCATAGAAAGCAGGTACATTAGACCGTTTGACGTGAAGTGTGAGCAAAATTCTTTTTCATATCAATAATTACCACATTTCATTACATAACTGCTTTCTTACTTGAACATGTAAAAAAGCCAACGCTAGTTAAATGGTTTTTCTGAGGTTATGCGGTTAGAAGCATAAAGCCATGTTCTGGACATAATCTGTCCGACAGATCCAAAATGTCAGGGAATATGTGTAATAAATAAAGTGAACTGTCGTCTGCAATGCTGTAAAATATCCCAAACATCATCAATGACACACTACAAAACTGCTTATTAGCAAGTTTTTGAGGTGCAACAAACGTTATATGCTAAAATGTTCGAAAGTTGAATTTTGTTGTTTCTTGACGTCGATAGTGCAGATTTTCCTGAATTTGTTGTAGTAATTTAGTACTAGATTCCTCTACTCCTGTAGCCCCGGTAGGTAATACGATATAATATATGGGAATAAGTAACGTAATAAAATAGCAATAGAATGTCAATTCCATGATCAATATTGATAAATGATGATGTGATGATGTGGGAGGTTATTAAAGTCAGCCGCAGTGCACGCGTGCTGGTGTGAACATCTTATTATCAATAAGGATATAGCTTGTTCCAATAACGTACGTGTACCTAAATGCCGTGTAATTATTAACTGGCCTAATCGTTATGTACGTACGTTACGTTACGTAAGTGGCATAAACACGTTTTATTGTATTGCAGCACCAGAAAGATATAATATTGTACGGCATAGTTGTAATTTTGCAAGTTTTAGTATTTTAAATGTAAAACTCCTTAAGAATCCATCAACTAACACGTTAACATAGTACAGCTTTTCCATAACTTTATCCGATTTCCTTGAATTTCCTTTCCGACTTGATTTGTACTCTACTGTCATCATGCTTCTAGTCTACTGGATTTAATTAATTTTTAATGCATAGTTCATGTTCAAGCATCTACTCTAGAAAGACGTCTTTTACACGTCCAAATCGTGATTTGAAGAACTTTTGGTTACGTGGACACACAAGAATTGCCAAAAAGGAGTTTCCCGATTAGAGTTTGGTCAAAACTAGTTGCAATTAAATTTTTAAGGAGGTTTGCATGCAATTTAGCATGACTTAAGAAATGCATTAAGCATTAAATTTATAGTAAAAATATAGTAGATATTTTTTTGTTGAAAAATTGCTTAATTCAAAGCAAGATTATCGATCGGTTAATCAATCCACATTCGATGTATCTACAGCATTTCCCTCTGTCAATTCTGCTGAAACCTGCCCCTCCTCCCTCCCAAACAGTATACTTTCTTCTACCCACTCCGTCATCTCCTGTCCTTGGCATAATGACCCGTCTGCTTGTCAGTATCAACCCTATCCACAGTAATCTCTGGTTTCAGTCCGGCATCCAATTTTGCCACTTTCTCAGTTCCTCCACTTCCGTTTTTCCCAATAGCTTAAATCTCCTCTGTTTTCTCCTCCCTTTGAACCCAGTTTAACCTGCTCCACTTTCTCATGTTACAGAGTCACCTCATTACCCTCCTCGAATTTCCCTTGCTTTACATTACTCTCTTCGCCATCGTTACCAGCCGTAGTTTCCTTCTTTTTATCTTTTACCTTGTCCTTACGTCCAGTCTCTTACTTCATCCTCTTCTTCTTTTCATACTCACTCCTCATACATAGTTCATTCCCCACGATGGCCAAAATACCCGGAAGATTCATCCAAGTTCCTAAACACGTCACCTCCTTCCCATCTACCTCATTCCCATATCTATTCCTCTAATTACCTGGATCACTTTTCTTGGTCAACTTGACCAAGTCACTTGAACATTCATACTGTTCCAGCCAAGAAGACATGCACTTACACGGTTTAAATTTGTATTATGAATGGGTTTGACTTTGAGAACGTCACCATAAACAGCTGCGGCAATTAAAATTTAATCGAGCGCGTGGAGACAAACATTTGTGAAATCCGTTTAGATAAAATCCGTCGTCAGATATTGTATACAATGAACAATGTCTATATAGGTAATAAAAATGCACACTAAGCAAGACATAACAATTATGATATTTGATGATTTTTCAATAAAACAGTCAATTTTACAACCCATAACTAAATGTTTGACAGCTTATTCCTGAATTCAAGGTCTGACAACCTAGTCAGCTATGTATTTCAAAATAAGCTAGTAGTCCTAATCAAAATGAAGGTGGACTTGCTTGGAATATTAGTGTTTGTAATTGCTATTTCGGAGACGGTATGACATTCTAAACTACAAATTTTGTAGCTTGGATCCTAAAAGGAGCCAACCTAATTAATAAAGTACTAATTTTAGAACTGCACGACTTCTAAACCTGAAGTTAAAAGCTCGACTGTTACCCCCACTCCTGCTGCAAACGAAGAAAAACAAGCTCTGGAATGTTCTAAAGGAAAAATGATCGAGCACTCGGCAACAAAAGAATGTTGCAAACAAAACAACGGAGAATGCAAGAAAGTAAAATTCACAAGTAAATTAAAATCTGTTGGTATATTTTGTTGACGTGCATCAATTTTTTTAGAAATCCGGCCAACCAAGCAAGTTTATTTTGGGCTATACGCTCTGCCGTTTAAAACCCGGGAAGGACTCTGACGGGTTTGCAGCATGCTGCAAAGCAACAAATATCAAAGTAAAGGCCAAGAAATCAGAACACAGCACTGGTCATAAATGCGACTAAGATACACGGGCTTATCAAAGTTAAAATATATTTAAAACCTTCACATTACTAAATGCTCAGTTTACTTGAAGTGAGATTTATGTAATTGGTGCTTACTTTGATTAAAAGAAAGAATATTTCAAATATATGGAATTCATACTTAAAGGCACATTGCATTCAAATAATAAAAAAACAGCAGAATTTTTAAAACATAATATACCAAACAATTCCTTGAAAGTATATAATCTAATTCATCAATTGTGCAGAGCAGTTTAACTTGTATCAATACCGACCTTTTTAGTATAAGGTTATCTTGTCTATGTGACGTAACACCGTTATCAACTTAGGCATATCGTTTTCATTGAATGATATTCCTATCTGTTTGCTTCCCTTCTCCTGGTGGTTAACTCATCAAAATATTTGTTACATTGCACGCATCAAGCTTATTGCTTAAAAATTAGACGGATCCCTATTCCATCATATCGTGTTGTGATTTCGACATGAGGATATCAAAGATAAGATAATTTTTACGCTGTTATCTTAACAAACTCTTTCACAGTGGCATTTGTGCGCATTAGGTCTGGTGAGTTACTGATTACTGCGTCGCCATTGTGAAAATATTTCTCTCTGAACTGATATTGCGCATAATCATATTAAAAATATAAAGCTAATTGGCAATTAAATAACTTCACAAGTGAAACTATGGCATCCAAATTCACAAACATCCTGAATACAGGCGGGGTTGAAGTCCCAGAGCAGTTTAACTGTCCAATTTGCTTTAAACTTCCAGAAGAAAAAATATTCCAGTGCAAAAATGGTCACATTATTTGCCAAGCTTGCAAACTAAACCTGGTCATTTGTCCGCAATGTCGTGTAGACTTTAAAGTGGATGGTTCTTTTATTAGAAATATTGTGTTAGAGTCTTTCTTGGAGACAATACCGGTTCAGTGCTCCTATTACAATGAAGGCTGTCGAGAGAGAATTATGAAAAAGGATTTAAAGTTGCATTGTCGAAAATGCAAATTCAAGTAAGAAGCATATCGATTTTCAATATTTTAAGATTTCCAGGTTCAGACATTTGTTTTATATCCTTTTGCGAAAACCATTGCACATGCTACTCTATTTTTTATTTTGTAGCCCTGTTAAGCTTCAAATTTGTCAGCAACTTGGACACACATGCAAATGCACTTTTTCTTCTGGTGACCTACAACAACTGGTTGATCACATTCTGGATGGCATACACGCGAAGCAGGTTTGGTTGCGTAAAGAGACGCCAACATTGCTACGACTAAAAAACTTCTCGGCAAGTGTGGAGGAATATTTAAAATTTGATCCCAACGAGGTAAACGAATATTCTCCTGAAGGAGTTTGGAAACCAATGTTTGTGAATCTGTACGATGGAGCAACATTTTTATTAGTGGCAAGATATTTAAAAGCGGAAAAGGCATTGACATGGACCTGCTGCTCGTTGCAAGCAGAAACTGAGCCAAAAAGATTTTACGAGATGGAGCTTACTTTGCATAGTAACTCCAAAAAGGTGGATACATAATTATTCAAGTTAATAGTTATAAAAAACTAATAAAAATTTATAATATACAGTAATTTTAATTATAAACAGATGCCAGATCTTCGATTGTCAGCCGTTTGTATTCCCGTATTTGATACGGAGGAAGTGTGGAATTCTGCACCGGTCCACGTACCGGTAACTGTGATACAAAAACACTATCTAGATGTGAGTTCTGATGTGCTTAACTTGGGAATTTGGATAAGAAAAGCACGAAAACCACTTGACTACGGGTCATTTGTGGACCTCAGATTTTGTAATCCAGTTGTACTTCAGAAGAAACAAACAGTTGGTAAGTCTATTTGATAATAAGTTATTATTAATAACCAATTGCAGTATATGAAACTACAACTAAATTTTAGAGTTCTAATGAAAACCGTTTTAGGGCTACTTGGAAACTTTCATAGAGACCTGACTTTTTGTGAAAGGGTGGCAATTGGTGTTGCATCATTCTGGATGTTTTTACTTATTGGGTAATTTTAAATAAATTTCATGTTTTTTCTTCTACAAATGTTTAGATGTTGCTTAGTCTAACTACCTAAAACTGATTTTTTCTAGAATCGGTTATACCATATGGAAACATTTTATTTAACGGACTGTAATGTTTCGAAACGTAACGTGACAGTTTGATTGACCGGGTGGATAATTGATAACTCTAGTTCACTGTTTTTTATTCAAAACAGTGTAAAAGAACGTTTCTACTTTATTCAAGAAGAATATTTTTATTCAAAATACAAACCCGTGTTTATGTTATTTAAAATACCCGACTTTTAGTAAGACTAGCCGGGTATTGAAATATGTAAAACGTAATTATTTAACAATGACTGATGCAATCACAATACAGTTTTTCAATATTGAATTCTTTTGATTATTATAAGAATTCAAAAAAATTCTTACGGCCTGGCATTTAAAACACAACCGGACTACAATTGATATTTGTGTGTATAATTAATTAAAAATAAACATACTTTCCGCTACTTCTATAGAGAAACTTCTGATGTTATAATTCTATCCGTCTAATTCATTGTCAATATTTCAATGGCTTACCGTGGATGTTTATTTGCTTTCAAAATGTACTAAAAGTTGTAAATCGTAGTCGTAATTTGTAGAATCTTTACGCAGTGCAGCGTCTAAAGTATTTGTACTGATTATTCAATTTGGCAGATGCGTTGATTCCCATACCCGTATGGCACCAAAACCTACTGCTTTAAAATTTCTTAATTTTTTAATTATTTATAAATATCAAATATTTTTAATTTATAATAACACAAGTTCACTTTTTAAGTTATGACCAGTATCAGAGTCATTACACGCCCAGAGGTGAACACTTGCCAACATCTACAATTCATTATGGATTTAATGCAAATCGGGACCGAGAACATTACTCAAGTGGTTATTCTACTCGGCATATTTCTCCTACGCTGTATGACGACTACAGCTATAATCTCAGACAAGGCTATCCTGAACATGGAACTGGCTACCCAATACAGATACCACTGAGCGTTATCATCATCCATTTCTTGCAATGGAACATAAATGAATTTCCAAACAGTTATATGTATAACGCCATCTTCAGCCTGTACAGATACAAAATGTCAGGGAATTTGGGGAATCAATTCAGTTGAAAGACAGGTATTAAATGGACCAGTTTTTGGGTGTCCCGAAAATCCGTCCGTCTGTCCGTCTGTCTGTGCACTTTATTTTTAAACCAGGCTAAATGGGCTCTAAACCAGCACAATGGGCTCTAAACCAGCAAAATGGGCCCTAAACCAGGCTAAATGGGCTCTAAACCAGCACAATGGGCTCTAAACCAGCAAAATGGGCTCTAAACCAGGCAAAATGGGCTCTAAACCGGGCTAAATGGGCTCTAAACCAGGCTAGATGGACACTAAACCAGCAAAATGGGCTCTAAACCAGCAAAATGGGTTTTAAGAAGCCCAGGTGGGCCTAAATCGGGCGGAATGGGCTATTATTACTTACTGCATTCATCAAGGATATTGTCGTAGGATCCTTTGACTACTTAGACACTCATCCTTGTTAGCAGCGAGCATTTTTCAATGGCTTACCATGGATGTTTACTTACTGCATTCATCAAGGATATTGTTGTAGGATCCTTTGACTACTTACAAGGAAACCTTTTCAGGTGCCAGCGCGATCCAGAGACGAGATATACCAATTCTGGTCAAGTTTAGTGCGTAGATTACGAATCTGAATTTTGTTTTCTGCAAAACTAATGTTTTCGTCTTCTACAGTAGGATTTATGTAGCGCGCGCAAGCTGTATTTGATGTAGTTCAGCGTAAGCGCAGCATACTATTGCGCCTCCCTCTTCTCTCTGCATTTTGTTGCTCGTGTAGGAGAGAGCGCGCGCTTGCCTATTCCCTTTACAAAGCACAACAAACTGCTTGCTCCTCCTCCTCCTTCCTCTCTCTTTCAGCGCAAACAACAAAAAGGTAGGGGAGGGAGGAACAAAGGTATGCTGCGCCTATGCTGAACTGCGTCAAATACAGCTTGCGCGCGCTACATAAATTCTACTGTAGAAGACGAAAACATTATTTTTGCAGAAAACAAAATTCAGATTCGTAACCTACGCACTAAACTTGACCAGAATTGGTATATCTCGTCTCTGGATCGCGCTGGCACCTGAAAAGGTTTCCTTGTTAGACACTCATCGTTGTTAGCAGCCAGCATTTTTCAATGGCTTACCATGGATGTTTAGTAAATATTAAACTTAAAAGATGATGGAATTTTATTTTGAAGCATTCTTCTGGTTTCATTTTGTTACCTTGTGGTGGTTGTCAGCAGTGGCAGGTGGTATAGGTATAACTGTTGAAGGAAAGTGTCGATATTCTATTTTCTGTATGCATTTGGGTATTAGTTTTGGAGAGTGCAATGCGGCTCGTGGTCAGACATGCAGTCGACAGCAAGTCATTCATTCAGAAGTTGGCAATTGGTCATAATTCTCAGAGAAGCGAGCAGAGTAATTTGAGAGATTGTAATTATCGATCGGGCAATTATATTGTGGGGTTTACTGAGTTTAATAAAATCAGAGTTTTGCATTAAAAGAATAATCCAAAGTGCAGAACATTTGAATTATCGTAATCACATAATATTCACCTAATTATCTGTGATCAGTTTGGTGCTGTATTGCGCAGGTAGCCTTTACGGTGCCGTAACAACAATCTTATAAATATTAATTATTTGACCAAAGCAAACCTTTA
Organism: Entomobrya proxima; assembly: GCA_029691765.1. NCBI lineage: Eukaryota > Metazoa > Arthropoda > Collembola > Entomobryomorpha > Entomobryidae > Entomobrya > Entomobrya proxima. The sequence continues at coordinate 62,265,704 of CM056171.1, read as the reverse complement.
ATATTATACGGTTTAGTGACGACTCACAAATATGCTAATGTTGCAACAATTATTGTATTGTTTAATCAAATAAAAGATGTTAGGTTAAGGGACACATTCAATTGTGGTATTTGTTGTTATTTAGATTAGTTGAATTGTAATTGTGATTTACTAGCAATGTTTATTTGCTGCTGACGGAACTTTTAGTACGCGTACAATAGAACACCTCACAGCAGAAAAACAAGGTTTATTGATTTGTTCCGTCTTAGTTGTCTTATGTACGTCTCATATAGTGCTAATACATTGGGGAATTAATACAAAGCAAAGTGGCTCGGTAAAAGATATAACTGTCGTGTCAAAGCATTGGTATGCTTACAAAGCACACCAAAACTCATTTACAAATCTATTAGTAGCTACCACGTGAAGAAACACCTATAGCAACAGTAGCAATCTATTATGCTAATTAAACTCGCTGGAGCTAAACTAAATTATTCATATAAAAAACATGCCAACATATCAAGCAAATTTAACACAAGCAATAAGGCATCAGTTTCTTGGAAACATTTAAGGATCAATCACACACAAATACAAATGCGCAACTTTAAAATTTATAGATACTTATTTTTCTAAAACATTGGTACAAAAACAGTAAAGCTTGTGATAGTATTTGGAGAAGCACAACAATTAATAGTAAATAGTAATTTGAAATATATCAAGGTATCATCGTACAACTGTTTAAAACATTTGAAGCAGTTTGCAGTATAATCAAAAACGCCGAACAATTGTTTCGCTTAAATTTCATCAATTTTTGTTCATTTTCCCATTAAAATGTTTTGTTCGAAATCTAATCAAAGCGTTTCCGTCAATACTGCCGCCATTCAATTGCTATTTATTGTATACACCGTCCAACTCTTCGCTTTACTTTATTCTAAAGAAATACCTGATACATTTTCGGACAGAATTGAGAGCTACTGACGGAATTTATCCCTAGGGCCCGATGAATTAATCAAATATTATCAAAACAAATGGCAACAAAACCACCCAAACGCTGCGATTGATATTAATACTGATATATCCAACTTTTTAAAACATGAGCGTTCCTGTTTTACAATGGTTACCAATTTTCACGGCGTTAACTTTAAGCCTGTTGGTTTTCCAATAGTTGTTCGTACAATAATTATAATGTTGTTTCCAGTATTGGTACCGATGGGTGAAAAACTAGAGTTATCATATCGTGCAAGATGGATATTTTCGGATTTCACTCATTCCAGAAATTGTAACCAAACCTTAATTGCGTTTCAAAATGTTAGCAAAAGTTGTAAAGAGGACTCTACGTACCACGCAGAACCCATATCACAAGGAGAGACGTTTGCAGGACTTGATATTTTTAAAATGAGTAGCTCATCCCGTCCCTGGAATAGTGAACTTAGGGTAGGAATATATCCACCTGAGTTTATCTACGATCCGTTGCATCTCCATGTTCCGTATCCAACGACTGAAGACCTGTGTTTTCCCAGTAGTTGGTACTACCGTAACATAAATCATATGACGCTTGTTTATTTACCAAGTTCAGTGCCCGTAAAGATATTGTTATTTATAGAGGAAGCAAAAGTACACTGCATCGACTCCTATCCATCGTCCACGCTTTTGCTAGGAGTAGCACATGTTTTCATGGTGTCCCAAGCATTAGTATATGTTCGTCAAATAATTGACACCGGTGAACTAAACAGTTTCGCTGTGTTGCCCAACACTGCATTTAACTCTTCACTACCGTATTTCGAATATGATCACGACGCATCTTTGAGAATATACTATGATAACTACTTATGCCATGATTTTGTTGGTACGTTTAAAAGCTTACACAGTTACTATCCACCTGCTAATGAACGTGTTGTTGCCACATATAGCCGTGTGCTTTTATCTATTTTTGGTAACTTAAGTTTACACGTAGACAATTCCCAAATTTGTAAAGATGGACGGTATCTACGTGTGCAAAACATGTTGCCGTACGTTTTGCCCAAACTTTTTTTTCTAATTGTAACGAGTGATCAAGCAGTAACAACATATTCCGGAGCACCTGCCGCGGTTTCTCAAACCTTTAACGAGTTACGATTCGTAAGTTGTGGTAGGCCAGAATTAAGTGGACTGACATATTGGGAACTAACCAGTGCGTTTAGCCAGCCCGTTTGGATGAGTATTGCCGGGGTAGTCCTTAGCATTACGTTGATCATGCGTTATGTCAAAGGCGGGTTGTTTGGTGGATGGCTGCTTTCAATATTCAAAGTTTTTGTAGAACAAGGCGATCCATTTGCCATTGGGTTTTTAAAAAGAAAAACAAATATTATATGTTCATGTTTGCTATTAACGGGTATAGTTATTAGCAACTCGTACAAGAACGTGAATGTGTACAACATGATTTGTCCAAGAAGTCCAGTTCCATACACTCATTTTAAACAACTTATTAACGAAAATTTTACAACGTACACAGGCTTTCACGGACACGCGTTTGCGTTTCAGAGCTTTCAACTTCTTGAATACGCAGTGAATAGAGTCAGTTATCAGTTTCTAGAGTTTAAAGTCAGTACTAAGCAACACACATTACAATACAACTACACATACGGGAACAGCACTTGGCAGATTCACTCGACAGCTAGGCCAGTACTATTTGTCATGTCCGACGTCGCAAAATATTTTCTAAACTCGGATAGAAAGGATTCTGCAGTCCAGCAAGTGTACAAATTCAGTACGCTTATTCCTTCCACAGGCGACAATTTTCAACAAGTAAAGAAAACTGGCTCAAGCCGCAAAATTTTGCAATCTTTTGACCATTTGCAAGCCAAAGCATCCTTGAGATTACTAAAGAAGTGTAACAAAGTTGCGGTTATTCTTCCTCTGCACACCTGCGTAGATATGTATAAAGAATTACGTCGACAAGGTCTTACAAACTTGTACGTCGGTACGGAAAAACTGTTTAAGTCCTACTTGGTTATACTTTTCCAAGGTTTATGGCCATGGAGTATAATAGAACGTTTAAAGTTAATGAAGGGCGAAACTGGGATATGGAATAGGTGGGAAGAACTTTTGTTGACTAGTACTACCTTAAACCAGGAAGAAACTTGGAAGGACCAACCTGTAAAAGCACCAACAATGAGCGGAAACATACTGGTAATATTTACGTTGCTTGCAATAGGCTTGCTACTAGGAACTCTTGTGTATATTTGTGAATCATGGAGACAAATTCTAAGAAAGTTTTTGGGTGCTTGCAAGAGATTTCAGTTATTAATACATAGAGAGCTAAGTAGAATCATAATGGGCGGTAAAATGCTTTTGCAACTAATTCAGCGCAGGTACAAAAGTTCAAAAACACATTAAAGCCTTAGTTTCTTGATTAAGTCACAAGAAAGTAAGCTTAAATTCTAATGATCCAATTAACATGACATTTACGTGACATTGTACAAAGTGGCGTAAATATATTTGGTAGTCCATGCCAAACCTTTAAAATAAAATAGCTCAGTAAGCATTTACTAAATCACAAAATATTTGGTTTGCGATTGTTTATTAAAGGTTGAACATGTCTATTAATTCTGTGATTGTTTCTTGTTTAAGCACAAATTTTTATTAAAATGCTTGTATTGCCTTCGTTTATCCTTCAATAATGCTATATTTGTCTGAAAGTACATTAAGTACAGGCTTGAAAATAGAGAAGATTATCAGTTTGGGTTAAAATGTTGTAAAGTTACATGAAAGTATGTGTCGTTATAAGGTATCGCTAGGTTACAAGCTTGGTAACTATTACAGTCAGGGATCACGGGGACCCTTAGGGGTCTATATAGGTTTTACCTTGGATTGTACTGACAAGGTATGAGGTGGCATTTTTGGATTTCATGAAGTTGACGTAAGGCTAATACGATAAGTATGGACTTTATGAAGATTAGTCAATTAGATTGTAACGTTACATGTGTAGTATAGTCTAGAAGACCAAGACAAATGATGCGATACGGGTAGATTGAGGGTTAAAAGGGGAAAGCTGGATTGCGACAGAGGAACTTGGAGGGATGTCTCGAATGTTTTTCAGTACTAATCAAAGGAAGCGCAGAAGATTGAATATTGATTGATTCTCTTAAAGAAAAACGTTCATTTTGATGTGCATCTAATAATCAAGAAATGGTTTCAAACGTTTATGCATATAAATAGTTTTTTCAAGACTTATTTAAGTTACAGAATAAAAAAGCACCATTTGATTACTGAATTGTCATATCAGAGAGATTTCTACAGTTGCAAAAGCAGCATATATGTACGTCTTATCTAGTAAATTAGCACATCCAGCAATAGCAATACATTTTGCTAGACGGCGTCAAAACATTGCAAGTGGATGCAAAAGAAATTGGCAAATTGAAGTGTTACCACAAAATAAAAGTAGACTGTAAATGCGCATTCCAAACGGCTATTAAAAGATGCGCACAAGAAGGCTCAAACAAATGTTTTTTGAGCGCCATTACCATTAAAAATTGAAAATAAAAAATATGTTAAATAAAAGAAATACAATACAAAATAAAAAGATATAAACATACAAACGAGATTTAAAGTGGGAAAACTGTTTTATTCATGAATGTGTTTGATTAACAATGTACATTGTACATGTACAGAAGTGTATGATTTTAAGGAACACCGGATTATATACGTACTAGAAAATTTTAAGTGGAATTTTTAAACGGTTATTGCTAAATATTTGTCGGCAGGCCGCATGTACTAACACAAATAACACACAGGCATTCATTTCTTATGTCATTTTATTTTACTGCATGACTTCGTTTTGTATAATAAATGTATTAATAAATACACTTTGTAAATATTGTACAAAAAATCCAATAATTTTTCTATTTTAAGAACTCAACGCAAATGCTATATTACGAGAACAATGGAGGGGCAAATTCTAACCAAATGAAACAAAAGAAAATCCTTTCTAAAGGCCGAGGGATTGTGGATTAGACAAATGTGGAAAGGGGTGCATTATCATAGCGTTTTTGTATAAAAGGTTCAAATTCTTTATGTATTTACATGCTCGTACATTTACTATGGACATACTTTTTTATTTTCCCACGAAGCATAAACATTTCTTGCATACGTGAGTATAAAGGGTACAGAAGCAGAAAAAATTCTTAAATTAACTCCGCTCTACATTCATGAAATTTAGTAATTCAAGGTACTTTGTACTTGTTTACATTGTTTGAAAACCCTGTTTTGTTATAAATACAGGGACGAGCAGAACTTCTTCCGGGTGCAAGTATGTGTGAAAATTGGCAGTTTGTATTATGTGGTTTTTAGCAAAACTCCATTAAAACCTTTACCAAACCAAACCAAGACTACTTAATTTTACCTGTATATTTCAGAAATGTGAAAATGTTCGAGGTGTTGTCATTAGTGTACCAGTTTTGGCAATATTTGGAGAACTTGAATGGTTTGAAAAGGATAATATGAATTTAAATTCCATCACCAGTGACCACCGCTAAGTCTCGAGTGTTGTTGACATAAATTTATAAAAAACCAAAACGGAAGTGCATATTAAATCAATGATTGACACTATAAGTAAAAGTGAAAGCACATTTCAGTAATCTGAAAATTTACAGGTCTGATTAGAAGATTTATTATACACCTAAGTAGTTTTTGTCGAACAAGAAACAAGAAAAATGTCGATAATTCCACCAACTAAAAGGAAGCCAATGTTTCTGGAATGTGTATTTTGCAACAAAATATCAACACAAACCTGTGTGCATCACGCTCATTTAAGAACGCATATTAAGGAAAAACCCTACACTTGCAAACTTTGCAACAAATCATTTGCTGAGAGAAAAATTCTGACTACACACCAACGCCTTGTTCACGATCGCATCAAGCCTTACAAGTGCAGCGTATGCCCACGAAAGTTTGGAAGTTCACAAAATCTTCATAATCATGAACGAACTCACACAGGACAAAAACCTTTCCAGTGCCAACTTTGCAAGAAATTCTTTTCACAAAACATGTATTTAAAATTGCATATAATTAGTCATACCGGAGAAAAGACGTATAGTTGCAAAATTTGCAACCAAAGATTTAATCAGTCTTCCCATCTTTCCTCACATACTAAAACGCATCAAAGTAAAATAGAGCAATATTTAATCCTTTAATTAAATTATCAAAATATGTAACGTAACTTTATCTGTTTTATTTTTAGGGGAAAACTTCAAAAACCACCGTTGTGTTTTTTGTGCAAAAACCTTTTTAAGACTGGAACATCTTTCAACGCATATCAGCTCTCATACCAATGAGAAACCCTACTTTTGCAAATTCTGTGACAAACGTTTTAGTCAAAAGTCAAATTTGAAAACTCATTTGGTTATACACTCTGACGAAAGAGCCCTGAAATGCCAACTTTGCAGCAAGACGTTTAAGCAGAGAACTTCATTTTTGAGGCACGTACAAAACCATCTTGGTGAAAAGCCCTTCGCTTGCAACTTGTGCGACAAAACATTTGGTGGTCAGAGAGAATTAAAACAACATAGCTACAGTCATACAGGTGAAAAACCATTTGATTGCGCTGATTGTCACATGAGATACGGAAGCTATCAAGGTCTTTCTGCGCACAGGAAAAATAAACATTAGCCAGCGGACAAATTGTAGCCAAGTAGCTAACTATAACGGCAAGAAACACAATTTGTAAATAAATTTTTTCCTACAATTTACATCGTTGAAGCTTTGTGGTTTAATACGTACCTTGCTGCTTTTGTACTAGCGCACATATTTCCATGTTTAAAGCTGAAGCATGTATACAAATGCCTGGGCTTTCCGTGTTACTAATCAGATTAATCATTCTTTTTGATTCCTCTGAAATATAGGAAAGGAAACATTTCGTCTCCTAAGATGCATCATGCAACACTTGCAATCCCGTTGGCATCATCACCAAACAAATGAATTTTTGCTTGTCAGCATCAAGCGACACATGCAAAATGGTAGTTTGAAGAAAATGGCGGTTTAAAGTGGTATTGCAAAATTCATATCCTAATTTGCAGACTTTCTTTCATTGAATCTTCTTAAAAATTAATTTGTATTTTGTTGCACTAAATTAAGCATGAAAAGCTCTATCAATTGCACTAGTTCTCAGAAATATAAACTTCATTAGCGGAAAACCGCTTTGGGTTGAAAATATGTTACTGGTTTTATGTGTGTTTTCTGGAAGCCATAACTCTGCTATGGCTAGGCGTATTTCAACGAAACTTTCAGCAGCTGAAAGCAAAAAATGTGGGCTTTCAATGTAACACTAATTCTCACTATACCCCAAAATTCATGTGTTGGTTGATGCTGTCAGGCGGAAATTCATTTGTTAGGTGATGATACCAACGGGATTTCAAGTGTTGCATGATGCATCTTGGGTGACGATTTCTCATTCTTTTTGGAAAACTCCACGTATATTGTGCTTATAGTTTTTTTATGCGTGTTTGTAATTTTGTCAATTTGTATAATTTTATATTATAGTGTTATTTGATTTGAATTCAATCAAAGTCCAAAAAGGTTTAAATCTGTTCCAGGTAGTTTAGGTGCTATTGGCGACTGTATTGTTTTTCCTCTTTTGCCTGGAGAGCAATTTGTTATTAAACTACTTTTAAATCCAGTGAAGTTTAAGTTTATACGCTAAACGCTCTGAATTTTTACCTCTTTTATTAACTTAAATATTTTAACGGTCAATAAGAGTTGAGTTGAGTTACCAACAATAAAATTACTTTTTACTTGGCAATGAGTAAAGCCAAATGGTGGGTTCCACCAAAAAAAATTTTGTTTCTGATCTTAAATGTTTTTACTTATTTTAAATATACCTATGCTCGGAATTTATTGCCCAAAATATTGGAGTCTCACATTGCCCAAAGAAAGAGCATGGCAAGCATATGAATTTTAGCATTAGGAACTTAATTGTTTCACAGTAACTCAATATTGGCAAATGTTTTCGGGCTGAAACTTTTTTGGTAAATTTGTCATACTATAGTGATTCATTCCTGAAATTATTACTTAACGAACAGCTCTGTATATATTTCTAGAAAAGATTATCTTCAAAAACACCGAAATTTTCAGAATATTGTAAACAAATGGGTCTGTAACTCGCATGTTTTAGATTTTTTGGGAACGCAAAAGCATTGACCATCTACAACTTTTATTGGGCTATTTGATGCAAAAACTCGTTTGAAAACATATTTCGTAGTTTGGAAGTTATGCATAAAAATCTTAATCAATACCTTCTGTCATGCAGACATTCATGATTTTAAAGTTGCATAACTTTTGTCTTAGAAGCTTTGGTGGAGATGTTAAGGACAATTTAGAATGCCAAAGACAAGTTCAACTAAGTTCAATCACAGGCAGCTTTTGACCACCTCTAGTGTACAAATGGTCTTCAAATTGTTAAATGATGGACATTTCCAAAAAAGTGCCCCGACGACGGAAAAATTGCCATAACTTTTTTTGCACGCAAAATTTCAAAAATCTGAAAAACTTAATTTTAGCAACTTTAATGGTGATCATTCTGACATATCAGTCTTTAAAATGGCACTAGTGGTTGAGGAGTTATAATCCCAGACGTTTAGCATACTTAGTAGATTTTCAAAATTTGGGGAATTTTTAAAATGTGAAATCTTACACATTTATTCTCTCAAATGTTCCGCATTGTTTACTAACAACAACATAACCAATATTTGTACGGTTTCTGATACTTAAACCTTACATAACCTTGAGTTAAAAATTTAGCATAGCCAAGCATAGGTATATTTAAAATAAGTAAAAACATTTAGGATCAGAAACAAAAATTTTTTGGTGGAACCCACCATTTGGATTTACTCAATATCCAATTGCCTAGCAGTGGAATAATTAACAATTTATGACATAAGTGTGCAAAAGTAATGAAATAATCCTTGTAGTTTTTAATCACATTTTTAATTTTCCTTCGGCCTTTAATCAAGTCCTTTTATTTGGTTCAACTGTTTGGTTAAACTCAATCTACTTCATAATTGTTTACTTACTTCAAATCAGTTTACTGCTACATAAAATAAGAAAATAATTAGTTAGTTTAATATTTAAACATTTTATCATACTAAATTCACAAATCAATTTACTGCAATTTGTTCGTAAGACAGTTAATTAGTCTAACTTCATAATTAATTACTTTTATTGTAGTAAATTACTATTTGTAATCCCTAAGTTTACATAAGAATTTCATGACTAACTTTCAGTAAATAAATGAGAGTTGAAGTGGAAGTAAATGAAGTTTATTAACAGCATTAATAACATTTTTTATTTTTATCATAGCTCCCAACTCAGCATTACTACAGCACCAAGCCTGCATGAAACCGAAACCATCCTAAAGTCCAGAAGTACTCCACCAACACAACCGGTATCTTTAATAATCTGAAACACAACCCTACCTCCTGCCACTTTCTGAAAGTGACTTCCACCACCTCCCTCCCTCGAAATGGGATAACTTTTTTAGCCCTTCGTATCTTCGTTTTCCATACAATTCCTGCCTCCAAATTTCGCTTATCACCGAGTATACCGAGATCCTAGTTTGAAGTCTTTGGCAAGGAGGACCACCAGAGACTGGGATTTGGCGACTGAACAAACAGGTATTTCCTCCAGATAACACGTTCCGTTCCGTATTACCTCCCGGTTAATAAGCATAAACACATGTGTTGAATTGCTAAATGAACATGGAAAATCACAACAAGATTACAAGTTTTCCATGAACAATGAACAAAGAAATATGAAAAATTTATAAAATATTCCGTTGAACTTCGACTCTTCATTTTCTCCAGAAGAACAAGTATAAGTGCATATTCCTCCTATTTCTTATGTTTTAATGAAAAAGTGATAAAAATATCCATTATATCCAATTGACCCTGGTTCCCATTGTTAGCAGCCATCGTAATAGCCTGTAAACATCTCTATAATATAGCGCGCCAGTCCCGTCGGACTCAATTTGATACGACACCTGGTGGAGCTCCGCTAAACTAACCCAGGTGTCCGGACTTCGAATCCAACCCATGGCAAATAATTTTTGCTTGCCTTATTTGTACCCAAACTTTATTTCAAATGAACCCTACGTCTACGAATTATCTCTAAAGTACCTAAAATAATTATGCAGGGCCTGAATCAGGGCCTTGATGGTCAAATCTGAAATATGTAGTGATTGCATGGTGCGACACATGATTATGGTCCAGTTTTTGACCAAACGGACGAATATGAGGTCGGATTGTTAAAATTCGAATCCGCAGGTCCTGAATCAGGGCCTTGATGGTCAAATCTGAAATATGTAATGATTGCATGGTGCGACACATGATTATGGTCCAGTTTTTTACCAAACGGACGAATATGAGGTCGGATTGTTAAAATTTGAATCCGCAGGTCCTGAATCAGGGCCTTGATGATCAAATCTGAAATCTTTAGTGACTTTGATGTGCGACGCATGATTGTGGTCCAGTTTTTGATCAAACTGGCGAATCTGATGTCAATTTGTTTAAATTCGCATCTGTAAGGCCTGAGCAGAATACAACTGTCTTGATAATGACACATGCGTATAACAGTTAACTGGCAAATAAAATATGATGCTACAACTATTTAGCTTCGGATATTAATCTCATCGTAGCCGGCCAAGCTTGAAATTCAGGTGTGAAGTGTCATGTATGTGTGGCAATTGCATTTCAGGCTTTCTATCCTCCCCCATGCTTACTAAATGTATAGGAAGCAATAAGCAAGATTTCAAAACATAATAACTAATGCTTTAATTTAGTCCCTGTTAACTTTAAGGCTGTCATACATAGATTGAACATGGCTTGACGGATTTAAAAGTTTACAAATATGGTCTGCGGGCCTGGCTCAGGTGCTGGGCGACAAACGAAACTTGGTTTGGCTTGCTTCTGGAAGAATTTTTGGATTGGTAACCAGTTTTGTTGCAAAAGAGTAGTAGTAGTAAAGGTAGGTTCAGACATCCACCTAACATGGGAGGGAATAGCAGCCTTTAACATTGGCTATCTTCTCCATGTATTTTTGGAGACGCCGTGGCGGTTTTACTATGGGTAGGTATATAAACTCTTTATTATGGAGCAGGTAGGGAAAACCCTATTCATCCGTCGAGTATAGTAGGGAATTGCATGGTTATAACATGGTAACATGTAAAGTCCATTTACCATTTCATCCACCCCACCCTTTCTATGTATAGGGAAATAACAATGGTAGGGTGGTAGTTTAAGCATAGCGGTAGGGGGAGATTCACAACACAAGGTAGGGGAGCTTTATAAGTATAGCGAGTAGGGGAGACGCGTAGTGTGAAAAATGTAGGGGAACGCTATCGGGCAGCCCGGCTTTCTGCTTTCTCGGTTGTATCCCGGTAGCTTTGCTCCTGGCAGCTCAGTTTCTCTCCAACTTTTGATCTCTCAACTTCTCTCCCACTTTGGATCCCTCAACTTCTCTCCCAGCTTACCACCATGGATTCCTCAAGAGTTATAAAGTGTCCTATTTGCTTCGATTTTGCTTCAGTGTCGATCGATGCTGTTATTCAGCATCTCCTGGAGCATGAGTGTGGGTTATGTGGTTTAACCCACAAAAAGCCAAATAGGGAAAAGTATTGTGAAAAGACAAAGCGCACGCGTCAGTATCTTTATTGCTGGAAACTAAATTGTCCCAGTGGTTTCACCGATATTCATAGCCTTATTGGCCATTTAACAATTAAACATCGGTGTTGTCAGTGCAAGTGCATAACTTGTGAGTGCACCACTGAACAGCCTGTTATTCAAGAAGGAGGTGGAGAGGACCAAATGTCTGATGAACCTCAACCTGGTCCATCTAAGCGCCAACGTACTCCCCCTGTGGAACCATCTACCCCAGAAGAGCAGCCAAAGGCAGCCAAACTTAAACCACTCAAAGAAACAGGTAAAAAAATTAGATCAGACCAGACTCGAACTGGCGACCTCGTGCTCCCAAAGCACATATCATAACCCCTAGACTACTGATCCTTATGTATATAATTACATGTTAATTGTATGTTTTTTACAGAACGAGAGGAGTACTACCGTCTTCGTGACTCAAGATGCCCCTATTGTCTCATGTCTTTTGAGACCAAGGAAGATTGCCATCGGCATTGCATTTATGCTCACCCCGACAAGTGCCAAAATCTTGAAAAGATTGAAGGAACTGACCCCTTATCCTTGGATCTCTCCCGGGCAGTATTTGACGATACATATCGTCTTTACGAAGTGGACTTGGATAAAGTCAACGTAGAGGACATCAACGCCTTATTCATGGCCATCCGGAAGTCTTACAAGAAAGTCATTAAACAACTTCTTAAGAAGTACAAGAACTTTAAGATGCAGATCAAGATCAAGTGCCAGTTTTATCGTGAAGATAGTGGTGTAATTACATATGCATTTGTGCCTATGGAGAGTTTCAACTTTGTTGTGGAAAACAGGCAATATGCAAATTTTGCCTTCAATACTGCTTTGTCCAACTTCAATGTGCGAATTGAAGATTTCCAGGAAAACGGAAGTGGTTGGATCTTCCAACGTCTTAACGAGTTCTCCATGTTATTCTCTGAATATCGTCCACTTGCCGGAGGGCAAAACTTTCCGCTTCCAGAGCTACTATGCCATAAACGTCAAAACCTTATTAACGTCCCCGGTGACGATGGATTATGCTTCAAGCGATGCCTCATTGCAGCGCTTTACAAACACGAAGTTTCAGGACCTAACAGAGTCCGTACACTTCACCGCCGTCAGTTCTATGATGATCGTGAACAACGTCTTGAAAGAGATCTCAATTTAGATGGGATAAGATTTCCGTTTGACATTAAACAAGTGGCCAAATTTGAACGCCAAAACCCAGATTATGGACTCAACATATACGTCTATGATGAACATCCTGATAAAATCGATCCAATAGCAAAAGATGATAGTGACAAAGTATCGGAAAACGAGATTCCAGAAGATATTCTCGAGCACGACATTGACAAATCTAGTGCCACATTTAAAGAAAAGATAAAGATTTATGAAGAGTTGCGGAGCAACATATACCCTATCAACATATGCAAGGAAGAAAAGAAAACCATTATCGATATCATGCTTGTCATGAATGGAGCTGAAGGACATTACGTCCTTATTGAAAATTTACTTGGATTATTACGTCATCCAACCCGAGCAAATCAAACAATGATTTGCAGATACTGTCTTCAGACATTTCACAAGATGGCGGACACCCACCAAAAGTACTGTGCTGCATTAGGCAGAATGCGTACAGACTTTCCTAAAAACAAGTTTCTAATGTGGCAAAAATACAAGAACACCATACCATTGCTGTTTCTTGGTGCCATGGACTTTGAGTCTCGCCTTACCCTTGTAGACATTACAAAGGGTAATATTCACAAAATTAGGCGCCATAAAGCCGCTGGTTATGCTTGGGCTATATGTGACAACGACGGAAAACTAAAGTCTTGCAACAGATATGTAGCAAGGGAAGAGGCAGAAGATGTAGCAGAGAAGATGCTGCTTGAACTTATTAAGGAAGCCGACGACGTCGCAAAAACCGTAGGAATATGGAATCAACATGCAAATTTAATTGCAAAAATATCCAATAAGCAAGCGCATCCGATCCAATCAGATGAAGTTTGCAAATTTTGCAACACTCCAATATTTAGTGACGACAATACAAAGTATGTTCGACACCACCAACACTACCCACCATTCAAGTTTGAGTTCTATGCACATCCAGAATGCAACGCCAGTGCCACTACTAAACCCAAGTTAGTTGTTCTGGCACACAATTTACGTGGATATGACTCCCATTTCCTCATAAAGGCATGTGCCCGCAAGAGTATTAAATACAAAGTGGAAGTGATTGGGTCTTCAAGCGAAAAGTTTTTCGCAGTAATGGTTGGTGACAACCTCATGTTTATTGATTCACTCAACTTCTTTTCTGCATCCCTAGAAACAGTAGCCAATACTATGGATAAAGCTACTGACTTTCCATTGTCCCGTGAGTATTTTATGAAGTTATACGAGGATGAAGCTAAAGTGGAACTTATGCTGAGAAAAGGAGTATACCCATATGACTACTTCACGGAGTTGTCCAAGTACGATGAGACAGACCTTCCCCCACCAGAAGCATTTTATGACAGTCTAAGTAAGAAGAATGTTGATCCAAATGAGTATAAGCATGCGCAGAACGTCTGGAAGGAGCTAAACGTTAAAGATTTGAGAGAGTATACAGAGCTCTACAATATCTCAGATGTCCTACTGCTACTTGATAGTTTCAACAAACTACGCTCAGTCTTTAGTGAAAAGTTTGGACTTGACCCCGCCCACTATTTCTCTTTACCACATTTGACTTGGGAATGTGCCCTTAAGTATACAAAGGCGCAGCTAGACTACATAAAGGATGAGACCATGATGGCATGGTTGGAGAGTGGATGCCGAGGGGGAGTGGCTTCTGGACTTGAATATCGTACCGCAAAAGCCAACTCACCGTTTCTTCCTGATTACAATTCAAACAAGCCCAACAGCTACATTATGGTACATGATGTAAACAACCTATACGGGACAGCCCTTTGCTCCTTTCTACCAACAAAGGACTTTAAGTGGATCGAGGAAGCAAAGCTTAACGAGATACGACAAGATCCCAAGGCATTTGTTGAGAAGTTAGAAGATGAAGCGGATACTGGATACTACTTTGAAGTGGACTTGGTATTTGACAAAGAAATACATGATAATCTCAAGGGCCTTACCCCAGTTCCATACAAGAGGGTCATCACCCACAAGGAATTATCTCCTGGACAACAGGAGCTAGCTGAAGAGCTGGGAGTATCGGAGACGTCTCTTAATGCCCCAAGGTTAGTCACTGACTTGCACCCAAAGAAAAACTATGTTGTACACTACCGTGTATTAAAGTTGTACTTGTCTCTTGGCATACGTATAACTGCATTACATAGAGGGGTGTCTTTTAAACAAGAGCCCATACTTCGTCCATACTTACTAGAGTTAGCCAAGCTTAGAGGGCAGGCAAAGAGTAAGTTTGAACAAAACATGTGGAAGCTTGCAGCTAATGCATGCTATGGTAAATCTGTAGAAAGTGTACGCAATAGAAGTAGTTTTGTCATTGTAACAGACAGGAACAAGGCCTTACGTTATAATAGAAAGCCAACTGTAGCTCAGGTTATATTGTTAGAAAATGAAAATGAAGGGGAAGATATTGCAATTATAAGGCTAAAGAAACTTCATGTTGTATTAGATAAACCCATTTACTTGGGTATTACTGTATTGGATGAATCTAAACGTATATTGTATGACTGGTTTTACAACTATGCAAAGCCTAAATGGGGTAATGGTATACAGACCCTGGCTACTGATACTGACTCTGTAATTAGTTTAATTGAGACAGATAATATATATCAGGACATGTATGATGATAAGGAACAATTTGACATGAGTGACTACAGCAAGATTGAAGAACCATGGAAGCAGTATTATTGTGGAGATAACCATAAAGCACTAGGGGTAATGAAAGACGAAAACGCAAACAAGTGTGTATCTTCATTTATATTCCTTCGCCCCAAAATGTATGTGTATGATTATGCATCTAAAGATGGTATTGATGTAGATGGTAGCAATAAGTATGTAGTTGGGTGTATTAAGAAGGCCAAGGGGCTTAACCGTCAGTGTGTAAAGGATAATATTTCTATGGGAGACTACCAGGAGGCGCTCGAGAAACCCATACAAAAGACAGTAAGCTGTACTACAATACGCAGTGAGAAGCACGAGTTGTATACAATGGTAGTAACAAAGAAGGGATTGTCTTCTTTTGATGTAAAAAGGTATATATTACCAGATAATGTATCTACTTTACCATTTGGGCACTATTTAATAAGTCATGAGGACAATGGTCCCGAACAGCAGGATGAGGTTGAAAATATGCAAGCTGATGAAATTATGGTATAAATATTATATATATGTATCTACTTTAATGTTACCTATATACCTATACTTTGTATGTTGATGATGATGATGATGATGATTAAAAATGTGTATTTGTATATTTGTAATTTATAACCGTTCTCGCATTTTATTTAGCCTACATAAAAAGCATACATACATTAGAAGGCAAGTGGTGGCTTAGTGGTTAACATCCGGCACATGGGGTAGAATGCGGAGCCATTCTAGCTTGTGGGGTCAATAAAAGTATCGGTTTCGATCCCCGGTCGCCATTATTCCTTTTGCTTCCGTCAAGTAAACATGGATTTTAACTGGCAAATCGAGGCTCCCGCTTGCATTATGCTCTCCGGAGCTAGCGGTTGCGGAAAAACTGAACTTACAAAAAAGTTACTTCAGCGCCCAGATGTGTTTGATAAACCCATACACCGTATACTGTGGTGTTATACCGAGTTTCAGGGCCCTCTAGTGGCAGAACTTAAACGAACGGTCCCGAACATTGAGTTCCATTATGGTCTACCAGAGGACTTTAAAAACCCAGACCCCAGCAAACATATGGTATTGGTACTTGATGACCTCATTGATGAATGCAAAAATAAAAAGATGCAACAACTCTTTGTAAGAGGATCTCACCACCAAAACTGTAGTGTCATATACCTGACACAGTCTTGTTTCGCCCCACACCAGAGGACCATATCATTGCAAATGAAGTATATTGCCCTTATGAGAAACCCGAGGGAGAATTCAAACTTTCAATACTTGGGAAGACAGATGAACGGAGGGAAAAACTGCCCCGTACTAGAGGAAGCCTGTAAGGATATTATGAACAAGCCCTTTACATACATTGTAGTGGACTATGGCCAGAACCAGGATGATAGTATGCGAATAAGAGATTCGTTTTTTCCAGAAGACATGGTTATTTATAAGAAAAAAATGTAGTTTTTTATTGATTTTTCCAAATTAACTTTTTTTTATACAATTAAGCTATTTTACAATGTTTAACATCTTTACATAATGTGTATGATCTATAACTACATAACAAAACTTGTAACACTGTAGCTGGTATGCTGCTTGGGTAGATATATATACAATTTCTCCCTTGCTGCACTCGAAGGCATTTCTTTCCCCTTCTGAGTACCCAGACTACACGTATTCTACTTTGTAATCTATTAACCATATTGAATAAATAAAAGAACTTAACTATACAAAACTATATACAGTATATACAATTATTAAATCCTTGTCGAATTGAGGAGTTGGGCAACAAGTTGGTTGACTGTTCCATTCTCAATCCTTTCAACAATATCGTCAATACGGTCCAGGGAGGTATTCCTGTGATCGGTCTGTACGGTTACCACTGTCATATATACAAGTAGTATGAAAAGCCAAATCTGAGATATGACTTTCCATACGGAGACGGCGAAGCCGACTTTTGAGGTGATGCTTCCAAGTTCGATGTCCATGGCTGACTGATCGCTTGGTGCCTCATCTTCTTCATTTATATCATCTAGTCATGCTCTCCTTGGTTGGCGCATCAACCGGAAGTTGAGTCGTCCATGGAGATTTAATAGTGTCTGTTTCATAGCAATTACTTCCTTATGCGTGCCAAAACGGCTGCAGGAGCTCACAATAGCTTCAAGTAATGTATTGGCATCTCGATTGAACACAAAGTTCAAATACATCTCGTTATTTCCGCCCTGTGGGTTCCTTCCGGTCCTGTACAAGTGCATAATCTTTGAATGGCGGTATACGCTCATGCGATAGCGTAAGTTACGGTTAACTGGCTCAGCAGGTTGCTCCGCTGGTTGCTCATCTGGGGTATTCATCGTAGATGTGTGAACATCATCAGGGGTAGCATCACCATCTGACTCATCACTAGAGTCTGGCAACTCACGTCTTGTAGGGGTCTCATCCATGACTTCTTGCCTTATCCTACCGTGTTGTGTAGGAGTGGTGCTAACCAATGTTCTAGGGTCCCATAAAACTCCCTCAGGAATGACAGAGTACATGTTCATAGGCCAGTACTGTTCTTGCATTAAAACATCCTTATATGAGGTTAGCCCGTAATGAACATGCGATTTGAGGACACCCTCCCATCCAAGTACTTCAATTAGAAATCTAGGGTCGGAATGTAGGTTGCCCGAATGAATGTTGAGTCCCATCTCTTCCAACAAACCGGTTGCTACTGCTCGGTACAATGCAAAAGTATACATTGCGTCCCAGTCACAGTCACTGTGGTCACATGGCTCTGTATACGGACAGAGTGTGACAGGGTCAATTTCATATCCTATACGAATAACTGATCGCACAGCATATGGATATTGAGGATATCCTGGGCCCATCCTAAGCTTGAATCCAGGGCAGAAGGGCCGTCCAATGTCATATGGAGCAAATTGGGGACATCCCCTAAATTCACTATTTCGTGTAGGGAAAAGGGAGGGCCATTGCTCTGCAGTAATATGGCCCTGTGCATACGCATACACGAGTACGTAGGCACTGTTGTTCCAACGTTGACAAAGAGTTCCCCTTCCAGCTCGAGGGTCGTGTGGTATAATCTGATGCTCGCAGAGCAAGGTCATGGGTTTCTTTGTGTCAGAGTCGTAGTGTATTTTATCAATAGGCACCTCATGAGTCACAGGTGCCAAAAACTTAAAGGCAGTACACCACTCTGGTTTGGGGTTGGTGATGGCGTGTACGTGAGCACGAAAGTGCTCATTGTGCGAAAAGTACATTTGAGCCATTTTGGGGTAACTTGTTACAAAAAATTAACTAACTTTATATAGTAAACTTAACTGTTTTGCCAATTGAATTTATAAATGGCTAATTCAATTTTCTAATTGCTAATCGAATTTATAAAGTGCAAATCAAAATTTTGATTTGCAAATAGAATTTTTGACTGGCTACTGATTTGTTTAAGTTGTAAATCAGGATTAATTAGTAAATGTTTTTACATGTATTTTAAATACACTTTTTCAAGTCAAGAACGATGGGTTCACGAACCTAATTTTTGTCTCATATCAGGTTAAACAACCCACTTTAACGTACGAATCGAGGTTCACAAACTTGAATTTCACCTTACTTGGGGTAAAACGACACAGATTTGCAGAGCTTCTTCTGGAGAGTTGGTTCGATGACTTCTGAGCAGAGACTGATCCGGTCCTGAAAACGGAGCTGGTTTAAATACCTTTCTCTAAACGTAGGACCTGGCACATCTACATGCTTGTACATGTAAACTTGTACATATGGTGAAAACGTCACCCGTTTAACACGTATCTTAATGCAAACTCCGCCCATTTTAAATCTTTAACAATTCCTTGGCATAGTATGAACGTGGCAGCTTCCCGTCCTCTCCCTCTATTTTATATGTTGGTGGGTTAGTGTTTTTAACCATATACACTGTGTATATCTCCTTTTCAAAGGTTTGACTATATCCTTTTGTAAACAGGGGTTTGTCCTTTGCACGTAACACTTTGTCTCCTACGGCATACTTGGGCTTTGGCTTTTGTGGTATCTTGCTATACAGCTTGCCATACACATCCCAAAAGTTGTCATCATTTACGCTTGCAGGTGTCCTGCCAATGCTTCTATGGTAGCTATTGTTGTATATATCCTCAAAACGTTTGAGCTTTGGCGTAAAACGTTTTGTTTTATGATGAGTCATATACCGTGAAATCATTTGAAAAAGGGTACGTATCATACGCTCACATATACTGCACTTTATAGGGGAACTGGTGAAAAACTGACGTATGTTATTGTCCTCGCAAAAGGTTTTGAACTTCCGGTTCACAAACTCTTTTCCGTAGTCTGATGTAATCCTCTCTGGCTTTCTGCCTGTCCTGTCTAGAATCTTCTTAAATGCCTCGAGCACGGTATCAGCTCTCTTGTCTTTTATTGCTTCAAACCACGCACTCCTGTCAAAAAAGTCAATGCATACTAGAATGTAGTTACGACCGTAATTTGATTTATTATACTTCTTTATTTCCGCCAAGTCAAGGCCCCACGTGGCATTTGGAAAGGGACTGTACACTACACGCCGCCTAAATTTACGTGGTGCTGGAAAGTGAAGCTTATAAGCGTCCTGCTTTAACAACTCTTTTTTTACACGCTTGACTGGCAGCCCATGCATCTTGTGCACTTTATGTGCACTTGTAAATGCTGTTGGGCTATCCAGATCAACATACTGCTCTGATGTGTACTCCATGATGACTCAACTATAAATGACCTGATTTTACAATTTTGAGCTCATTTTATAACCAGACGTTGAGCAGTGATGACATCATGGCTGAGCGTGTCTTCAAACATCAAGGGTTTTTAGAGTCTGTGGCCCAAGCAAATCGTAGACAGCGACAACATCTGATTGCCTTAGCAAGTCCACAAGAGATATGGACTTTATCTGAGATTTGCAAAAATACCGTTGCAAACAACATACCACTGTCCAGGCCCACATACAAGCAAATACAACGAGGTAGATATATCAAGCATATAAAGCAAGCAGGAAAACGCAACAGCGCCTTCAAAACTAAAAAGAACATTTTTCTGCAGCACGGAGGTTTCCTTCAGTATATAATACCGGCTGCACTTAGTTATTTGGCAACCTATTTATAATGGCTACCAAGTACAGACTCGTCCCCGAGGAGCTGCATAAAGCTATTGTTAAAGCTTATGGGGAAGATGTTGGGAAGACATCTGCCATAACAAAGAAGACCATACTTAAGTTAACAAAGATGCCCGATGACGTCAAAATACTACTTCATGGCGTATATGACCGGGATTGGAGCACAAAGCAGGCTAAAAAGAGGGAGGAGCCATTGCGTGTTAAACAAGTTGGGAAGCCAGAGCGAGCAAAGAAGGACATAATGTCCTATCTAACCAATGCCAAGATGATTGCTATGCACCGATTTTTGGAGGATAATGGAATTACATACAATGATGACAAAGAAGTTGTGGTAAATGGACGCGAAATTGACCGAAGTCAGTATATGGCGGTTATACGTGGGCTGCTTGACTACCGTCATAGCAACGTACCAGGTGTGAAGGAGGTTATGGATGCATTACCAACTATGCCACCAGAGGTGTCCAAGGCAGTAATTGCCAAGTACAAGCCAAGTGCTTCTCCTAGGACAACCCCTTTAGGGCGTCCCATGATTAAAGCACGAAGAAGGATACATACTACAACAGCCCAAACCGGCAATGGATTTGAATGGATAACACTATAAGACCAACGTTTTCGTGTTTAAATGTATTTATTGTCTATATTTACATATTTGTGAATTTTTACATATAATGTGTTTAATAAAGAGTTTATCCACAAAGGATTTTACAATTTTGTCATTTTTATCATAATTACTAGAAAAGTTTGCATAAAAGTTGCTCCGAGAGCATTGTTTTAATCTAAAATACATATACATAATTACATAATGACCACATACACTACTTATGGGACCTTGTAATGGTTCCAGGCTCTCTACTATTCTAAGCTTATTTCTAATGGCAAACTTTACAAAATATACAGGCATATATCTAATACTTATTCCATAAGAGTTCCGCTCCTTGACGTGCTATATACAATCCTACCCAATGGCTACCTTTCTTGGTAGATTCATCTGTATTTACACATAGTAGAAAGGGGTAGCTTTTTATCTCTACATCATTTAACATGTCACACGGTATAACATTATATTGTGCATGAGGCCTGCACTTTGATATTCTGCCAAAGGCATTCAGTATCTCTAGGGTATTCATGGTGAGTATTCTCTGGCAAAGTCCTTAAAGGTAATCCGTTTATTCTGGTCAATGTTCATTACAAATGGGTATTCCGGGTAGAGGATGACAGTGACAGACTTGGCAAGGGGAGTTTTAAACATTAGGTGAATTCCCACGTTTCCATGTCTTGGAATGGGCTTTCCATTAGGTGACAGGCTTCTCAAGTCGAATCCGTATAGGGTCTTTCCTGCAGTATATTCACTACGACGGATGTCGAGACCAGGGTCACAGTTTGTTAACCCGAGGGCGTCATACAAAGAACTGTACCCATCCAACACTCTGTTGTTGGCTTTATCCATGTTTATTATGTGGGTGGTAGACACCTCACTGTTGCATGTTACCATAATCTGCTTAAGACCGTGGTCTTGGAAATTAAAGGGATTTGTTTCATAAGAACCTTGGACATTTTCGGTTCCTACTAATCCTACTATCAGTCTTTCTGGCAGGAGGCCATTTAAAAGGCTTTCATTTGTATCCTGCATTGTGCCAATAGGCAAGTTGTATGACTTCATGAGTACTTGTGTCCCCTCATATACAATAGGTTTTTCTTGCCAAAGTTTTAAATGAGCTAGTTGAATAGATGGAAGGAGCGACACCTTCTGGACCTTTAGTTCAGCTTCTGTAATCTTGAACTTTACGTTCTGTTTGCCGGTTCCCGTACATTGCATTATAAATGCATCTGGACTACGGTGAAACTTGATGCGTATATCCAATCCAGGGAATATGTATCGATCATAGTTGAACGCTTCTCCGTGAGGGCGCGCCATTACCTCAAACTCCTTACTTCCATCGCATAATGTCTTGCGACTAACCCATCCGTCATCTGTTTGTGACGTCTCATCTTTAATTCTAAAGAATCCCCCTGACTCACCCTGTCCCTTCTTGTAGTCGCTTCCATAGTTTAGTAGTGTTTCCAGATATGCTTGGTAGGGGTACAAGCTCGATTTCTGTGTAATCTCGGACTCGTTAATGTAAACCGTTACCTTCTCAAAGGCTGACGCGATAATGTTGTTTACAGGGGCATAGTTGAGTACTGCGGTGTTTGCCTCTACAGCTATGTCAGACCCATTGGCTGCGACCACTTTACAGCGAAGCTTTATTTTGGTCTTGCTCAAATCTACGTAATGGGTGTCGTTACCATGTATGAAGAATTCAATTGGGGATGTATCAGTGATGGCCGATGTAGGGTGATAAACAGATGTTAATGACGACTGTACAGATACGTCATAGCCATTCTCAGTAAAAAGATCAGTCTCGCTGCGGACAAAGTCCACGCGGCCTGGGTTTCTTTTGGCCATGTTACTTAAAGCAAGTATACGCTAAATGAGGTTTCTTCACTAACTGGCTTCTTGGGAGAGTCTTCTTCCTCTTTCTCTTGCGTCCAGAGCCCGACTGACCCAAGAACTGAGATCCTATCCCTTTTATAGCTGTGGTTCCGTGTTCTCTTAAGGTTTCTTTGACATTCTTACCAGATATTATATCGCCGGCTATGTGCTTAGCAGCCTCCACTGCATGGGGTACTACATACTTTTGAGCTGCTGGTAGCAGTATATTCTTTGCAAAATGAGTTTCCGGGCCAAGGCCCCAAATATTGAGCCTAAACCTGCTCCTCTTTGTCTTCTATAGTTAGACTTGTAGTATATTAATCCATCATCCATACCTCTTCCCACTTGTGGACTATAAAGGCGGATTAATGAATTTACGTCCATGGGGTCCATTTTAAAAGCGCTTCTCCCGAAAGTGTAGTGTACACGACGTAGTCCCAAACGTTAATGGCAGGTCTTCGCCCGTTTCCGTCTTTAAATAGATGCGAATGCTGTCGATGTAGTCCTTGCTGAGCTTAACGTACTGTAATTGGTTAAAGCTCTTAATGGCAAGATCTCCACTTGTTCCAGTATAATCCGTAATACGCAGTAGTGGGGCAAGTTGATCCCCTACTCGTTGGTCCTGAATCATGTCAGTGTAAACATAAAGCTTTCTTGAGCCGAGTTCAAAGACAGGTGTCTGATACCCTGGGACTAATGAAGGAATTTTTCCCTGTACATGTATAAAAGGCAATATATCCAATCCCAAAATTGCCGCAACCCTTTCGTTAAATTCCACTTTGGACTCTGCAACCATGTCTACCGTAAGGTGGACAACGCTGTTCTTCATTTCAATCTTGAAGAATCGATGTTTCTCAATCTCCTGTATCAACTCTTCGAGTGTATATAAATCCTTGCTCGCTTCTGCTGTGTATTTGACATTCGTCAAATACTGTTGGCCTTTGTAATAGGTTGGTCCTACTTGCAGCTCGCCCTTGTAAAAGTACATCTTTAATAGTTCTTCATCTTGGGTAATAGCAATAGGGTTCTCAGAGATTCTACTCCGTACTTCATAAGTATTGTTGAGATGGATTTCTTCATCGAAAGTATCCATTTGAAAGTGTTCATACACTTTTGTAAATAATGAAGGGTTCTTTACCATCAACCATGGTTTCTTTTGAACCATGTGAATCTGCTTAAAGTTAACCACTTCAGTTTTACCAGGAGTCCGTTGTTCCTTATTGGTGACGAATACGTCAATATCAAACGGCTTTAGTATGGTACTCAGTTCTTCTACTAATGCATCTGTAGTGTTGAGGTCTTTCGACGCTTTAAAGGTTTTTTCTGACGAAATTATTGTGACTTTATCACTCCCAAGTGACCTTTTCTCCAGTTCAAATTCGTCTACAGCATGTTTATAATGCTGATAAGTCTTCTTCGCATAGTCATATACATCCTTCCATATACCCTTTGATACCTCCCTCTCTGATTCAATTTCAAATAACCCCGGGTACTTAATAATAGTTGCTCGTGGCTTATTATCGGCTGGGTTGGCACTAAGCACTTTTAGTAAAAGTGTGCCTTTTGGAATAAATGGCTTATTGTAGGTATAGGTTAGCTCTGTTAGAGCGACTTCATATCTACTAGAGTCAAATTGAATGGGTACGGCTAGATGGTTTCTATAGTTAACCCTTTTGTTAGAGGGGAAATGATGCGCTGAAGCATCAGACTGTAAATGTACATAAAAGCTATCCATGTTGACTACACGACTTTCAAACACGTACTGAACCCTTCCCTACTTGCTCGATCCTATATAGCATTCCCCTAGTTTTCTCACTCTACGCGTCTCCCATATGCGCTACGCTTACAAAGCTCCCCTACCTTGTGTTATGAATCTCCCCTACCGCTATGCTTAAACTACCACCCTACCATTGTTATTTCCCTATACATAGAAAGGGTGGGGTGGATGAAATGGTAAATGGACTTTACATGTTACCATGTTATAACCATGCAATTCCCTACTATACTCGACGGATGAATAGGGTTTTCCCTACCTGCTCCATAATAAAGAGTTTATATACCTACCCATAGTAAAACCGCCACGGCGTCTCCAAAAATACATGGAGAAGATAGCCAATGTTAAAGGCTGCTATTCCCTCCCATGTTAGGTGGATGTCTGAACCTACCTTTACTACTACTACTCAAAAGATTTATTATAACTACACCCATCTTCGAGCAATTATCTCTATATCACCCAGCACAATATTTTGAAACTTAAGCACCTGAATCAGGCTCTCCACCTGCGGAGCGGTGGCTGGCTCCTGGGCCTAAATGGTTAAATCTGAAATGTTCAGTGATTGCACGGTGCGACACATGATTATGGTCCAGTTTTTTTTACCAAACCGACAAATATGATGTCAGATTGTTAAAATTTGATTCTGCAGGGCCCGAATCAGGGCCTTTTTGGTCAAATCTGAAATCTTTAGCGATTGCACAGTGCGACACATGATTATGGTCCAGTTTGTTACCAAACTGACAAATCTGATTGTTAAAATTCTAATATCAGCATAGCCTTAATGGTCAAATCTGGAATGTTTGGTGATTGAACTGAGTGACACATGATTATCGTCCAGTTTTTTACCACTATGGTTGCGGACCTTGCTTGAAATTCAGGCATCAAGATTGCATTTCAGGCTTGCAATCCTCACCTATGTTTACTACGTGTATGGGAAGCAATAAGCAAACTTTTAAAATCAAATAACGACGGCTTTAATCGCTGTCATATATGTCTTGAACATAGCTTAAACGGATTTCATCCAAAGTTTACAAATACGGTCTGCGGGCCTGGCTAAGGTGTCTAAGCGACAAGCAAAGACTTGGGTTGGCTTGCATCTGGAAGCAATCTTTCGATTGAAAAGGATTTTTTGTTGCAAACGATTTATCCTAACTACACCCAACGTCTTGCAATTATCTCTTTTTCTCCCAGCACAATAAAATGAGTATTAGGCACCTGAATCAGGCTCTCCACCTGCGGAGCGGTGGCTGGCTTTCTAGTATAGAAATTAAAACATGAATAATTTGCTGTTTTGAAAGTTGAAAACTGTTTTTTACCTATGTAGGTATCACCAGCGGCCACAGGAATACACAGAGAAGTAGCACTAACACTGGTTAGATAGGCTTTAGCATACTTAGAATATGCCAAAATTGTTTTGGCAAAATATGCAGCTGGTTTGTTCACGGATGTCAAACCGGCAAGCCGCAAGCCCGACAATGCTAAGTACACCCACAGCTACAATTTCCCCAGGAACACAAAGTCTTTAATAAGACCGATTTGCTTAATAACAGTGGTGGTTTGACTAAGTCACCAATTCCATGACAAACTGCAGAGATATTAATATGCTTCCTAACACCAACTCTCCTTCATTTCCATCAGACAATGCCGGGCCATAAATTAAAATTAATCATTAAAATAAATTAATCAAGAAATGCATAGAAGTTGTTTAACTTAAATGCCAAGTGCCAACCAAGTTTTCTTTCAGTCAATTCTCGGTTTTGTTAGGTTAGAATTATTGGAGAATGCATGGTAAATAAACGATTAAAGATTCTCACGTATACAAACCCATAAAGCCACATATATTTGTAACTAGTTAATCTGATCACGTTACCACGGTTACCATACTGTTCATGCAATGGAACAAATGGTCAATTCCCAGAACCTACCGCTCGGAGTTATTTTTGGCACATAAGTGTAACGCCACCATCGTCAATATCAACCAAAATCTATATTAAACATTAGGCTTACAGAAGGTCAGATTGCGAAAAAGCAATCGTATATTAAATTGCTAAAAGAAGAAATTATTTCTGTTTAACTTGATGCTCATCTTGATTTAAGTGTAATTTTTTATTCTGTATTAATAAAACCTTGTAAAACAAAATTATAGTTTTTGCTGACATGCTTTTGACTGAAATAATATTTTATTTTAAATGACATGTACGATTACATTTTATGGTATTTTGTTTATATTTTAATCCTAACAAGCAAACTATTACTGTAAAATATTGATATACATAGAAAAACATCTTATTGCTTTGTCACTAACAACAGCAAAGAAATATGAGAAGCAAATTTTAGCATCATTTATTTTAGTAATTGGTCCATGGAAGGCATCTAATTTAAAATTTACACATAATTTAAAGTGTCGGTTTTAAGATTTTACAAATCAAGCACAGAACCATCTTATGTTATTTACATTTAAAAACGACTAAATGTTTATACAGGAGACGCAATGTTTTCCATCTCGAAGACCTTGACAGTTACGAAACTCTTGTGTGCATATGCGGCAAGTAAACGGTCTTTCGTCTGTATGCATACGATAATGCTTTTCTAATCTTTCTGAGGTTGGCGAACAGTAACTGCAAAAAATGCATGGAAAAACTCCGTTTGCTACACCTGAAATATGTTACATAACAACTTAGACTAATCATGAATACTTTTGTTGTATTTAAAGTAACTTCTTTGTACTTACCAGTGTGAGAATAGAGATGAACATTTAAGGCACCCCTCTCTGCAAACCGTTCTGGACAAAACGAACATTTTTCAGGCTTCTCTCCAAGATGCCTTTTTAGATGGTTTCTCATGTTTCCTCGTTGAGTGAACTGTTTTCTGCAGATTTCGCATGAGAACCGACGCTCTCCGGAATGTATTAATAGATGCTTATTAAGGTCCGAGGAGCGTACAAAAGCTTTCGGGCACTGCTGGCACTTGTATGGCTTGACACCTGTGTGGATTCTAGAATGCTTTTTACAGTCCGATTTGCTCTTGAACCTACTTCCACATGTTTCACATGCAAAACATTTTGCTGCTTCTCCAGCGTGCACAAGTTGATGTCGCTTTAAATGATCGCCACTTTTGCATTGCTTGCCACAGTCTGTACATGAGTACGGTTTTTCTTCAAGATGCGATTTTAGGTGTTCCCAAAGTCCACTTTTTCTCAGAAACATTTTGCCGCACAAGTGACATTCGAGGGTTTTGTGACCATTGTGAATTACTTCGTGATTTCTAAGATTTCTCTGGGTTAGAAAACCCTGAGGGCATTGCTTACAACTGTACGGTTTTTCGCCAGTGTGTCCCATAAGATGATGTTCAAGTTTGCTTTTGTCAGCAAAACAATCGTTGCACATTACACAACCGTATGGCTTAAGCTTCAAGTGTATGTTGTCATTATGTTGTCTCATAGCATGTCTACGAGTAAACGTTTGGTCACATTGAGTGCATTTGAACAAATTTGCTCGCGTGTGAATATTTCGATGACCTCTTAGGCTTGCTTTAGAAGAAAAACTCTTATCACAATCGCTGCATTTAAAAGGCTTTTTCCCGGAATGAACATTTAGTTCGTGTGTTTTGAGTGAGGAGCTTGTGGTGAATGATTTGCTGCAAGTTTTACAGACAAAGGGTTTCCTCCCCGTATGAATGTACTCATGCGTCGTCAAATGTCCTTTCTGTGAGAAACATTTGCCACAAGTTTTGCAGTCGTATGGTTTACTTCCCGTGTGAAGGCGTGTATGATTGAGTAGGTGAGCTAACTGTGCAAAGCAATTACCACACGTTTCGCATTTATATGGCTTTTCTCCTGTATGCAAGCGCATATGAGGCAATAGTGATTTGTTGCTTGCAAATTTCTTGTCACATATTTTGCAAAAGGTAGGTTTTGTTTGCGCCATCATTGATACTATTTATATGAGAAATTAATTTTTACTGCAATAAATCGATCAAATTTGAATTTGCAAGATCGTTCACCAGTCAATATCTAGTAAATACTTTTAAGTGTGTCTTGTTTCATTGAAAGTTATGAAGCAATCCAAATCAAAATTAGAAAGTTAATGAAACCAAAGTATTCAGTTTTGTTTAAACTGATTTCCGTACAAATTCCGACAATTCCATTTGGTAAGAATTACTGTTTGTTCTGGCACATATTGCTAATTCCGTAAAATGTTATATTAATACAAATTTATAATGTAGACTCTTTGAGCTCGATTTACGAACTTAAAACACATTTTTAGCAAAACAAAATCAGTCCATTAATATAGATGAGCACAAAATATTTTGTTTTACATCTGGCTAGTTCCACCAATTTGTGTCTGTCTAATCCAAAATCGAGCAAACTGTGAACTTAATTTTTTGTGCATCCTACAGAACACTTTTTTTCGGACATGTGTATATATAATTATAGTCACGTAGTTAATAAAATAAGAGGATTAGAAATGCATGCAGTTTTAAGAACTAAAGCTTGCTTAGTGTTCCCGGATAACTTAAACCTCTAGGTTGAGATTCACTTACAAAACAGTAAAAGGCAATTCTGAGGTGGAAGTTAAACACTTGCACTGATATACTTTGTCAAGAATGATAAAAAGTACCCCGTACTTTCTTGGCTAATGTATATTGCTACGTACATTCGTATACATGTTTAAAGATTAACATTTGGATCAATCGGCAATCGGATACTTTTTCACTTTACATTGTATTCACATTCAAAACAATTCCTTTTTTCTGTGTAGGCAGCTTTATAAATGAATTGTTCTAAAACCATGTAAAACTGGAAAAAAAGAAGTGCCCAACATCCACCAAAACCCACTGTATACTTATATTGTCACAAGGATTCAGGAGAAAAGTGTCCAACGCTTCTATTCTTAAAACATTAGCTCAAATGCAATTCAGCAGTCTCATTCTCAGAAAAGGATTAAAAAAGATTAAAAGGCTACGTGTTAAACATTCCATTCCATTCATTTTTCTTGGTTTTCCATTCAAAGCAAACTCTTATTTAGAAAAAAAGAATTGACAGGAATATTATCTCCGCGTTTTTGTTCACCAACATGTAAAATGCAGTCTTACGGTTGGACCATCTAGTAACCTTCTTTAAGCAACGCAAACCATACTAGGCTTAAGTGCATTTAATAAAAATAATCATAAGTCCCTTTAGGTACTTATGCTTTAGGGATTAAATGCTTAGTATATTTCATGTTTTAAATGACCTTTGGAATATGAATACATTTCTAAAATGGGCTTTATTTTCCTTGTTGTAGCATAGACAGTCAACTAAGAGTTTTGACCCAAGTATAATATATTAACTGTTTGAATGTACACGTAGTAAGTACTACTTACAGGTTACAGACTTTGCAAGCAGACAATCACCTTAACAGTTTGCACGTAGATGTGTTATGAAGAGGGTTCATAGTTGGCTCTATACCATTTTATGAGCACTCCAAACCTCCAGAAAACATATTTGCATCACTAAATTCAAATCCTGAAAAGTACAAAGTGACCATTGTTTACTATATAAGCGTTTTTGCTAAGCTATGGGCTTTTACACTCCAATAAAAGTGTACTGTTAACCGCATTCATAAAATACTTAAGCCCAAACATACTTTGGCTACTACAGGATTGCAGTTAAGCAAAGGTTCACAAAGAAACGTTAGGGAAAACGCCAAATTGTTTTTAAATTCTAAAAACCAGTTTTAAATAAACACGTTTGAGTGGTTTTAAAGCTTAAATCATCACAACTAACTAGCTAAATTTTAGGCACTCACAGTGCACATTTGTGTAACTTCCAACAGAATTTTAGAATAAAACGAAATGAGTAAATCGAGTTTAATCATTTGCAACATTTGTCAAAAAACATTTTCGGAGAATTATGCTCTTGAACTTCATATGCGCCTTCATACAGGTGAGAGGCCGTACAAATGTGAGTCGTGCGAATATAGTTGCTCTCGCTTATCTTACTTGCAAATGCATAACCAGGTACACACAGGCGACGAACGATACCAATGCAAAATGTGTAAAAAACAGTGCTTTTTCAAGTCTGCCTTAGTAAACCACATGACTACTCATAGCGGTGATAAGCCATGGGAATGCAAAATATGCAGCAAGCGTTTTCCGTGTAAACCAAACCTAAAGCGACATGAGTTAACTCATGCCCCAAGAAAGCTATTCAAATGCAAGGACTGTGGGAAAAATTATACGGAAAATTATACGCTTCTACGCCACGTCAAGAAACACCATTTAAATTATAATTCCCACGTGTGTATATTCTGCAAATATGAATGCGATGGACTCTCTTTACTTGAATGGCATTTAAGAGTCCATACAGAAGAGAAGCAGTATAACTGCAGAAATTGTTCAAAAAGTTTTACCACACAAGGCCAGTTAACAGCTCATGAGAAAATTCACGGAAAGATTAAAACGCATGCATGTCATTTGTGCAATAAAATGTTTTATAGAAAAGCGGATATAAAACCTCATTTAAAAACTCATCTTGAAGAAAAACCTTACGACTGCTTGGAATGTGAAAGACGATACAAAGACAAACTTTCCTTAAGACAACATTCAGTTGTACATGGTGCAGAACCACTCAAACGTTACAAGTGCGAAGACTGTGCAAAGGAATACTTGAACTACTTTTCATTCAAAATGCATAGTATGTCCCACACTGGTCTGAAACCATACAAGTGCGATAATTGTACCAAAGGCTTCCAAAACAATGCAGCTCTGAGAAAGCATTCAGCTACAGTTCATTTTGGAGAGCGTGCATTTGCCTGCAAAATATGCAACAAACGGTTTACAACCAACAGCAGCATGATGTTTCACTTAAGGAAGCATGTTGGAGAAAAACCAGAACAGTGTACATATTTTCCAGAGAGATTTAAGGATAAGTTGGATCTTAGAGTTCACTTGTATAAGCATACAGGTAAGTTTAATTGAACCTGTATTTTTAATAACAAATTACTATGGATGCTGCTAATGTTTGTTTCAAATTCCTATAGGTATTGCTGATGGCGTGGCTGTCTGTATATTTTG
The DNA here is from genome assembly GCA_029691765.1 of Entomobrya proxima. Taxonomy (NCBI): domain Eukaryota; kingdom Metazoa; phylum Arthropoda; class Collembola; order Entomobryomorpha; family Entomobryidae; genus Entomobrya; species Entomobrya proxima. The sequence goes on along the minus strand of CM056171.1, from coordinate 62,233,821 downwards.
TGAATATTCAACAGCCAGCTTGGGGATATTTCAATACCATTTACGTTCGCATACAAATGAAAAACCTTTCATTTGCCGTCGCTGTTCCAAAGAGTTCACAAGAGGGTTCGCTGTTAAAAAAATACACAAATGTATTAGCCAATTGTGCTAGGTTTCATTTTAGCATACATAATGAAAAATTTGAAAACACATGCACGCTTGCCTATTTGTTGTTATTACGTAAAAAGTTTACACGTACTTAATTTGTCTTATTTTTGAATTAGTTAATATAAAATCAATGTCTTACTACAATACAAAATGTATTGGCAAATTATCTAAATTTATTAATTTAAAAATTCAAATATAATTTGTTTGAAAATGTTTGTTGAAATGGATTACAGTGGTTAGAAAACATAATTTTGTCAATGCATTGCAATGTAATGAGCCATATTTGTATGTACTTACATGGAGTACCTTTCGTTGACTACGCACAAACATAAATGCAATTCATCATTTATGGTAAATTTGGGTGCGTAGATGTCATCTACTAGATGACGATGCTTCTCTTTAAAATCCCGAATGGGCATCTGCATTGCAGATTCTGCAAGGTCGCTGTCAGCGTTGAACGCCACCCGCCGTACACTTACTACACTATACAGCACGAAGCATCTGGAAGTGCCTGCTGCACTCCTCCTCTTCACTACCTTCTACTTTTTTCTTTTTGCTTCCCTCAATCACACTACTACAGCAGTAGCTCCTCCCCCAATCTCCTCCGCCGCTCTCTCTTTCACAAGCTAGTATAAAAACTAGAGGGAATGTAAGGAGGAAAAGCAAAAAAGCTTGCGTTTGCAGGTGCTTGATGATGTGTAGTAAGCATTGCTTTAATGCTTATGGCGGGTGGCGTACAACGCAGACAGCCTCTCTGCAAATGCCCATTCGGGATTTTAATGTGTACTATCGTAATCTACGTACCCAGATCTACCGGGAATGATGAATTTCATTCATCTTTGTAAGTAATCCTTGTAATTTAGTAGTTTAGTTTCTATAATTTAACTAGGTCTTCACCCTACAAGGAATCTGCTTCAGGCGTGGGTTGCCCATCGGTGAAAATGTTCCTTATCGTCGGCCAAGTCTAACAAATTTGACTACTAACAATAAGTAGTAAGTGTGATGATACATTTTTGAGATTGGTTAAATGATTTACAGTACTCCGATTTGTTAAAAAATAAAAAATCTGTTATAATATTTTGATTTATAAACTATTTTTAGTTCTTGATTTCTTTCATGGAGCTTCTGCAGAGCTGTTTCATTTGCAGTTATGTGCTCGCATCGCAATCCATTCTGCAAAACTGCAAGAATGGAAACTGGAGGAAGGTAGAGCTACGATTTGTAAATTTAAATTAATATGGGACATTTAAAATGTTATGTGACTTGAAATAAGTCTATTACTCTTTCCGCGGTGTAGTATAAAGCAAAATATAATCGTACGTAAAAACTGGTTCAAAAAATTTTTTCTTACAGTAGTATTCAATAATCAACACAAAGCAATCAATTAAAAACAGGAAATAAACTGTAAAATTCAAGCTCTAAATTTATTCCTGCTTGAGCTAAGCTGTTCATTCATTCCTGTCATAGCTAACAGCTCATGCACATAATTTATTTATTTATGCTTACTCTAATGTGTATTCCAATTTTCATCCAGCGCAAGTTGAATTTCAAACAGGCATGGTGTTACCCGCGGGTTTTTATTAAAACCCAATACCCAGGGTAAAAACGGGTTTTAATGGGCACTGGGTAAAAATGGGTTTTGATGGGTTTTCTAAATCTTTATATGCATTTAAATGGGGCCATAGAAAATTGCCGCCATATAATTAACATAGGCAACTCATAAAAACCCATTTTTACCCAAAAAACCCACACAAAACCATGCTCACTGGGCATGGGTAAAAACGGGTAAAACGGGTAAACCCAGCCCACTAATAAAACCCACCACCATGCCTGATTTCAAAGGAAACGGATTAACCATACTTAACTAATATTTTTTAATTTGGCATTCAAAAATACATAGCATACAGCAAATCCTTAAGGTGTATACGGTCACAAATCTTTGCTACAACAGTAGTTGGAAAACATAAGTTATTTTAACGTCGACCAGAACTCAATATTAGGCTTTAATTATCTTGCACCAGCAGCTCTCTGCATTTCATTTGTATGAATTTAAGATTTTGCATGTTACATACCCTATTAGATTATATTTATAGCTAATGTTTTCTGTACGCTCTGTACATTTTCGTAGAACAAGTAGTCCTAAAAATGCATGCTACACCGAGTACAATGGAATAATTCCAATTCCTAACTCAATCTACTTCAAATAGTTCATAAAATAATTAGTCAGTTTAACTTAATAATTAATTTTTCACATAGTTATTTTACCATTTGTAAATCCGTAAGCTTACATAAAAATCTGTAATGGAGTAGGACGAGCTTGATGCTGAACTGAAGCTAAAGTAAGATATAAAAAAGTTTTGAAATTAATTTGTGTGAAATTTTTGAAAAGGAATTTAGAAAAATTATTGTGGTTAACAAAATGCCCCAAAAAGCAAATTCATTTTTAAACGACGGCGATTCTACTCTGACAATTTTATGGTATTTGCAACAAAATGAAAGTGATATGGATTTAAATTTTTTCATCGATAAAACTCATTTTAGTCAGAGGAATGCAAATCATAAAGCAAGGTCTATGCATACAAAAACTTGGCATCGGTGAATTTCGAAAGCACCTGAACTGTAAATAATCAAACAAAAAATGGTGCTACTTTGGCTTTTGTATATCTCTAAACTCAAGAAAGGCAACCTCGTATAATGATTAACCAACAACTTTTCTCAACCACAATCATCTTATTTCCACCACTGTTTGAATAGTATATTGCCGGGAAAATAATTAAATATTCCATTGGATAGATTTCTAAACTACGTTTCAGTTTGAAAAAAGATCGTTTGTTAATTTTCACTGTAATTAGTCCTGTTCTTCTTTTCTAATGTATATTAATAACTTATAATATATCATTAGTCAAATAATTAATTAATCAAATAACTAATAATACATCATTTCAGCTTAACAGAAAACAATCGTGCAGCCATGAAAAGGTACAGAGACTCATAATAGCGTACAGTCTTAAAGCTTAGCTGTTGCTAGCTTCTTTTTTGCACAAGTGAAATTTTTTGTTTCCTATCGAGAATTGGTTTAATGTATTCTTCTATTAGACAAAATTGCAAGAAATCATTTGTATCAGCAATTACAATGCAAGCATCATTTAAAGAATATCAAAACGAAACTAGAATGATTGTGGAGTGCGGCTTCGACAGGATATTTATAGGAAAATTTACTCCAAAAATCAGCTCACTTCTTGGACACATAAAAGCGTACCACATAACAAGTCATTGTTCAAAAGTTACATTGTTCTTATAAAGTTGGCTCAAGTTCAGAAGAAGTGGTATTGCATATTACTTCCTGGAAATGAACATTCGGATACACAGCAGAATTATTGAAATCAAAAGCTACGCAAGATATCGGAATATCTTTTCAAGGAATACACTATAACGATGTTTTCAACTCAGTTTCAGTTAATTTGTACCAGGCAACATAAATGTAAAAATTACGCAATATTACAAGCCACATTTTGCTAAATGGGATAACTGGCGGTTGGGAATTTGTTCGTTTTTAAAAAGCTTAGTCTCTTTATCTGGTTTACCTTGGAAAAAACCTTCGAAGTACAAGGAAACGAGAAATCGTGCGAATTAATATATTGCTTTGTTTTCCTCTAGAACATTCAGAGAAATTTAGTGATTAATGAGTTATCTCTAATTAGGTAATAGTTGCAAATGTTTCTAGAATGTTCAAGTCAGTTTTTGCGAGTAACAGTCGTGAATGCAATGCGTCAACGTTCCTCTAAAATTATAACAGTTTTTCCTGGTTCTTGACGTGGAACATATTCCTAGATGTTTCTCAAGTGTTATGCTGCGTTATTATGTAAAGATTTATTTACAAAACCTTCAAATAGAAAAACACGTCTTCCAATTTTATAAATATTGCATCTTTCGAAATTCACAGCATAGGTTAAAACGGCACGTTTTGTGCTACTATAACGTCGTTACAAAACAGTAGTTTTTCTTGAAAGCTGTCGTATCTCTTTAGATCGTTTTTGTGTGTCTTAGTGAAATGTGACAACTACAATAGTGAAATTACACGTCATGCACTTTATTCCATCAAATGCATCAAAGTCTTATTAGCTCGCTGCGTCTGCAGGAGAGCTATTTAAGATGTCGTGCCCGTGTGTCCACTATATTTTTGGGGTCTGAATTCGGGTCTATATTAGGTAAATTTGGGTCCAAATTAGCCGAACTCGAGTCGATATTAGACGAATGTGGCTCTAAATTAGGCAAAATCGGGTCTTTTTAGAAGAATTTGGGTATATTTTATGTTTTAGGCAAATTCGGACCTATTTTGGCCAATTTGGGTCTATTTAAAACAATATTGGGGTATAAATTATGTGTCGTTTTTATATCCTGACACTCGACGTCTTTCGCAGCAAGCATTTTTAATGGTTTACCATTGACTGGTTTTCTTTAGGACTGCTCCTACTGTTTGCTTGCTGAATATGCGTTACATGTGTGTTTCAGAATAACTAATAATAAAACTGTACATTTTAAAAATATATAAGCTTGACAATAAATCATCTGCACTTCCTTTTCTGAGATTTCCAGAGCTGGTTATGTAAAAGTGGATGCGCAGATAAACGAAAACAACTTGTATAACAAATCGGGGCCAATCGAGAATAAAAGATTTGAGAAATCGAATTGTAAGAACCGTCGCCCATTTAATTTTATTATGCACCCTAACATTAGTGTAACTTAAGGTAATGATTTTATGTTAATACTTGTGACATGCATTTTTGCCATATATCTGATACTTTTATGTTTGCTTGAAATCGTTTAGTATCTTCAGTTTAAGTCAAACAAGAATTTTATTTGCAATTCTAATGAGACCATTGTTTTCGTTACCATAATGTTGTTGTTGTTTTCTTTCTTATGCTATTTTATTAGAATTTTTCCCTGATGAGGACCTGCATTACTGGATCGAAACGTTGGAATTAAACTTCACATTTTTCTTAACACTCGCAGTTGCCTAAATTTATTTTGCATCATTTCATAATGTTGTTGTTAAGGATAAGCAAAATTAGATTAAAGCTACTTTAATGTGAAGTTCAAAACAACTATATTTACATACTAATTACCAGGCTTGTCTAATTACCCCATTTGTGTTTAGTGATTAGTGATTGGGATCAAATGAAGACTCTTTTTAAAAAAGTGATTGGCGATTAGTTATTCAAATTAATCCCAATCACTGGTGGTTAGGTGATTAAATGTTAAACAAAAATGCAAGTGGCATTAGGATTATTGATTAATTTATTTTAAGATTATTTACTTTACCGATGCAATGTAGGAACAAACAAACACAATTGTATTAACAATATATAGCAACTAAGTATTTTATATTATTTATCATGTGGAAAATAATTTCAGGAATGTTCAATGCTATTTAGCAAATGGTTATATTCAATAAAAAATAGGAAAGCAGCTACATAGAGGGGATTAAGTAGTGATTAAATTTTTCTCTTTCGGGATTAGTGATTGTGATTAAATACGAAAAATCTAGGGTGGGATTAGTGATTAAATGATTAACTTAATCACTAATCCCAGATTAAGTATTGGTGATTCTAATTCGAGATTAGACAAGCCTGCTATTTACTAATAAATATTTAAAGAAAACTCAAGATTTTTACACGAATAAATAAATTACGTTGCGTTCTGATCAATAGTCGTTTTAAGCCGGCACAAAATCTCTAAAATCTTTTTATTCTAAAGAAGTACCAAGTTTTAAATTTATGATGCATAGAGGAAACAGATCAATAAGTTACTGTAGCAATGCTACCAACAGCACAATACCCACAGTAGTTCCAACGTTCACACGCAAAGGGTTATTTGCTCCATTTGCGGTTGTTTTAGACAGTATCACTGTATTAGTTTCAGGTTTACTAGTTGTAGTAATTTCAGGCTTTCTTGCTGTAGCAGTTTCAGGAACTCTCTTTGTTGTAGTTTCAGGCTTTCTTGCTGTAGTAGTTTCAGGCTTCCTCGCCGTAGTTGTTTCATGGTTCATCGCTGTAGTAGTATCAAGCACTCTTTCCGTAGTAAGTTCAGTGTTATCTCTGCTACGACCATCTGATGAGTCGGTAGCTGTCTGCACTAATGATTGACTTATTCCGTCACCGTCAGAACTGGTGGCTAGGCTACTTTCTGTTGATGTTTCTATTTCTATTTGATCGGTAGTAAATGGATTAATAGTACTTGGCTCCACTGGTATATAGGGTGCTGGAAGATCGTTTGCGTCTACCAAAGTTGTAAGATCCAAGTCCTGAAAACATCATTTGTAAATTATAATAAGTTCCAAAATGAGATTGTATGAAAGTGTGAAAGCTACCGCTACCCCAACTCAAGATCGACATATTTCGAAATCGCCAAAAACAATAATTTGCATACGTGTGTTGATAGCTAATGTCAAGCTGATACTAACACAAAAAATTTGGTGCGAAATAAATCTAACGTAAGGAAGTTATGGGCGTTTGAAGTTTAACTGCTTTTTGAACATTTAGTGCTGTAAAAGTGCAATTTGAATGAAATAAAAATTTCGGCTATCTTAAAATGACATAATAGAGGTAGCCGAACAATTTCTGACCAAAAAATTTTCAAAAAGTTAATTATAATTTTAATTGCCCTGTTAACTTTAACCGCAATTATCATCTTTCCGCCTCCAGTACTAGACCTAATAGGTACGTCATTAGAATCAGCACCTTTAAATGTACCAAAAGCAGTTGTAATTGGGTTTAGTACTGGAGGCGGAAAGAAGATAATTGCGGTTAAAGTTAACATGGCAATTAAAATTACAATTAACTTTTTGAAAATTTTTTGGTCAGAAATTGTTCGGCTACCTTTATTATGTCATTTGAAGATAGCTGAAATTTTTATTTCATTCAAATTGCACTTTTACAGCACTAAATGTTCAAAATCATTTAAATTGTAAATGCCCATAACTTCCTTACGTTACTTCATTTAATACAATATTTTTAAGAAATATTATGAGCCTGACACTAGTTATCTTTATACGCATGCAAATTCTTGTTTTCGGAAATCTCGAAAAATTATGACTTCGAAAAAATTCCTGTTTTGGGCTAGCGGTAGCCTGAACATATGGTACTTACCAATGTTTTATTATACACATAATACATCATAAGAGGAAAAGTCGGGCCATAACTCAAATATCGATTATACGTATCCTGGAATTCTTGCTCAATATTAGAAATAATTTTTTCTACACGCAAATCGTTCCACATACCTCCTCCAAGTACTGTCTTTGAAAATTTTAAGTCGAACTTATAGTCAAATTTAAGTAAACTCATGTCCAGTTTGTGGTCTTCTGTATCTCCCACATTTCGGAATATTACAGTTTCATCAGAAGAGTTTGCTTGAATCATATAGGTTCCATTCCCGTTAAATGTAAGTCTATCTTCTTCTGGTTCATTAACGCTTCCACTGCAATCATATTTTCCTACGATTTGAGACAAAATATGTTTTAACTACTTGTGGATGGAAACCATTGAAGACAGTATATTATTATTATTATTAATATTAATAAACAGATCAACAGCTTGTAGACAGAAAAGTAGTAAAATCCTATAACTTACCCATAAACCAAAGAGGTTCTCTTAAAACTCGTTTGACTCCAAAAGTGTGTCCTGGAAAGTGTGACGACGTTTTAAACGTTTGATTTGTGCTAGTGGAATATCCAGTAATTTTTCTATCCCTGTGCAGTATGTAGAACCATATTAGTTAAACAATATTTTTAATTTGGTTCTGATAAAGATATATATTTTTTGAGTCAGTGTATCAATAGACAGTGAATATTTTGAAAGTGGACTTTGAGGCTTGCTTACGTAAGCTCGCAGTGCAGGAAAATTTTGGATTCTGCATCCGATTCGAGAACCAACGGGTTAGGCTCAGCATCAGTAGGATCCACATTATTTTGTACCAAATAAGTTTGGAATGATTCCATGATATCCTTCAAATAATTTTCGAGAGCCTCATCGTTTTTGTCCAGGAGTGCGTGGCTACCTAAATAGAGCAAAAACATTTATTACTCTGTTTTACAGTTTTCAAAATTAAAGTGGGATTAATACTTACAAATGGCCAGCAATATGATCAAAAAGAAGTTTATTCCAATTTTTCTTAACATGGTGCCACGAATCGTTCTGTTTTTCAGTGTTCGTAAGCCTGCATTGTGTAGTAAATATGTACTGGAAATATAAATTTGTAGACAGAGCAACTGCTGCGTTTCTTCACCGTGATATTGCCAAAACCTTTCAGCTAATCTTTTGTTCAACCTGATCACTACTTGAAGTCAAATGGCTAGACAAAAGCGTAAAAATAACTTTAGATATAGATAAAAAACAAACAATGAGTGTTTTTAAAGCTGCTACAGTTTAATATGACTACGGGTTTATTACTTATGATTGCTGTAGTGGGAAGCCTCTATACCTGCTAATATTTTTTATGAGACATTCAATCTAAAACGTATGATTATGAGCCGATTTATGAACATTTTTATTAATAACATTATAGTTGTTTATAGTTGTTTGTTAGGTAGAAGTGAATGGCCGTGACGTACGGGTTTCTGATAAAATAAAACGTGTGTTGGGATGTTCCATAGATTATACGTTTTCTTTGTTTCCACTGACGTAATATACCAATAAAACACAATGGAAAACTTGCTCAATGATTCATACGCATTATTACATTTTTATAACGTCATAATCATCGCATGGCGCATAATCAATATGTTACACAAAATGCCAAGAATGCTAAAACAATCTCATAAAATTGTTGTAAATTTGCACTTGCAATGGTACGGTTATTTCAGATATAAACACCTGCTTGCTTTTTCTTCATATCGGATATTGAAATAGCACTGATATTAATGTGATAACTTTAACAGGTTTGAGTTAGTCTTTGTTACGCATCTTTTCCTTCTGCCATGCTATTGTTACACAAAACCAATTGTTAATTCACAACAACATCGAGTTGTGACATTTTTTCAAACATTTAAATTTCATTGAAGAAGTTGAGTATCAACTATAAAGACCTAACGAAAACGCTAAAAACGTGAATTGGCTTTTTTTCTACCTTTCTCATGAAAATGTAATGTAGGTAGTGATAAGCGTAACTGAGAGGAAGGAATTTTGCCTGGAAAAACCGGAAGAAAGCGCATCCAACCTCGAGCGAGGTCAAAGTTCAACTAAAACAGCCAGGGCAGAGGTGAAAAAGCGGAAATTGGTTTGGGGATAAAAGACAGCAGTGGTGAGGTTGAAAGGTGGGCACCACAACATGGTTTTAATATTGGGCTTCGATAATGTTGTTGTGTTCCGCCACTGGATGAAGTTGACGGCTTGTAGATGTATTTCTGTCGCCCCCTTTCGACATCCCGATTGCTACCAAGCTGTAGTTATAAGTTCTGTGTAGTTAAGACAAATGCATAGCTTACCAAATTGAACTAATGCGCAGCACGTGCATTTTAAGGCCAACATGTAAGCGTTAGATGACACCGCAAAATTTGTTGTATATATGCAACAATGCGATAACCTGATATATTTATCAAGGAGACTTTACCATAATAAGTTTCAAATTGCTATGCATACTTCTATTACCCATTACTTTTGAAGCTTTGCTAACAATCCAATTACGAATGTTTCTCACATACCTAAGCACAAAGTGTGGCAAATCATTTAATCTAATAATCTCACACACAAACACAGCAACAGACGCTGCTAGTAAAACTCCTGTCATTGTAAATATGGACAAAGTTCTTTCATCTGTTAAATTTGTAACAGCAACTTTTACATCTGTTTTTAAATATCTATCTCTTCCAGCTTGGCCTTTAATTTTGTGTGCATACAAGGTCACCCAAAACTTACGTATGCCTGTCTCGTGCATTACTAAATGCATTATAGCGCCCATTTTTTCTCTGTATGTTCCCATTGTAAACATTAGGTTAAATGTAGGGTAGTATCTCTTTTTCAAAATGTGACACATACTGCTTACGTGAAGGAACGAAAACAGTTCTGCAGACTCTGTTTTTGTTTCTGTCGATATAAGTTCCCTATCCTTCAAACCGTTTCCATTTATTGAATGGGTCAACAATTCTCCACTAGCATCCTTCCAGTACTTGTCATCAGTCAAGTTTCCATCGAAACCTTCTGATTGCAATTGTGTTTTCCACATTTCATATCTAAAGTGTCGAATATATTGTTTTAATTCACTTTCCAATTTTCCAGAAAATTGTGTATATTCACGTAGTTTATACTCTTTCTTTAATAATTCTGTCAAGTCCTTTCACTTGAGGAGTTTTACCAACCGCAAAATCATTGTTATAAGCAGAAATGGAAAATCAACACCATATTTTATGATACACGGCTGTGCACAAGGGTCAAGTCTATCTGGACTTACATTTGCAATCTATATTAATGACACAAAAGAGATTTTCAAGTGCAAATTTTCATACTATGCTGATGATCTGTGTCTGTACGCCCATGGAACTTGTGAACAGGAAATAAGGGAACAACTCATGAAAGACATTAAGAACTTTGAGGAATGGTGTTTCTTGAATGGCATGCAGATAAACATCAGCAAGACGAAATGCATGCTGTTCTATCAGAAAAATAAGACCAGCAGTGAACACTTTAAAATAGAAGTGCAAAAGCAAAAAATTGAACAAGTAAGAGAGTTCAAATATCTAGGGCTTATATTATGTGAAAACCTAACATTTTAAGCTCAATACGAATCTGTGTGCAAGAAAATGACAAGTAGAACGTACGTGATAAATAGATATAAATATTATTTCAATGCAGTATGGAGAAATGTCTTTGCAATTTCACTTGTACTTTCATTACTTGACTACTGTCTTTCAATCTGGGGCAATCTGTGTAACACGAAACTCAAGAGAATAAACAATATCATGGTAAGGTTGTCAAAGCTAGTAGTGCGACCAAGAAAAACAAAGAAACCGACAAAGCTAGATAGAATTGAACAATTGAACTGGCTGTTATGTCACGAGCGTCTAGAACTTTACACTCTGAAGTTTATGTACAAAGTAATCTGGAATAAAACGAGTGTAACCGAGTGCTTTGTTTACTTCGAGAAAAGAGGAAAAAAGGAACGCGAATCCAAACTAGAAAATGACTTCCTTGTGCCAAAAATGAACAGAGAAATTGGCAAATCTACATTTTATTATAGAGCAATTAGCTTCTGGAATGAACTACCGAAAGAAGTAAAACAGATTAAATCTGCTGATTTGTTTGACCAACTAGTGAGACAAAATATATTGAAAAAGCGTGACGAAAATTCATTGTTACAATATATTTAAGAATGACTAAATTTTAGAAAATAATGTACTCATTTTCTTTATACGCTAAAAGGGACACATGCATGTAAACAAACGTTTAATTTATTGAATGTTATGCAATTTGTTACCTTGAGTGACTTACTCAAATTGTAATTTGGATAATTCACTTGAATAAATTTGGCAATTTCAATTTCAATTTCGAGGCGCAATCAATTTCTCAGTCATATCTCCTTTATAGAAAAAATTAATAATAAAAGTTGCTGCCATGAATAATACAAATGTTCCTTTAAGTTTCGACGTAAATCCCATTTGTAACAGAACAGCCAAAACTTCCAGGATTGCCGTAGACATATCTTGGCTATGCTCTACTTGTTTGAGATAGACCAAATAAAATATTGAATATATGCATAAAAGAATCCAAATGTTTGAATCCAGTGGCTTGCTCAAAATTTTGAGCGTGTTTGATACTTCGTAGCGATTTATTTTGTCACAGTAAATAAACCTATTAAAGTTTAATTCAGAAAAACGTATTCCAAGTATGTATGAATTCATCATTTCCACTGTTCCTCCTATCATTACTGGACTAACATCAAATACACCTTTGGACAACGATGGATAATTCTGAAATTTTTGCAGAAAATCACCAAACACCAGAGTGGCGTTTAAGTAGTTGGCAACCAAACTGAATAAAACGTTTTCGGGTTGTTGACACTCTTGATTGGCATACAAATATAGGTCACTAGGTTTTGAAGCATAAACGCATAAGTAATTATCTGCAAACCGAACTTGGTTACCTTCTGATTTTGCCACTTGAAGCTGTAGTTTAACTGGGTAAATTTTTCTTGAGATTCGTATGTATCCAGTATTTTTAAAACCGGCCATAATTCGATTGTAGAGATTAGAAAAAAAACTGAAAGGATGATGGTTCTGAAACCATTGCAATTCCCATTTGCAGTTGATACAACTCCAAACAATGTTGAAACCTAGTTTGCTCCGTAACGTGTAAATCTGTACGAGGAAAACAGGAAATGGTGCCGCATACATGGTGCTATGCGTCTTTGGTAATTTACTATTTAGTTTTGCAACAGCAAACAAAAGTGCTTTGGTGGTTGCAAATGGCAACTGAATCTGGTTTAGCCATCTTCCCCATAGTCGAAAGTATTCGTTGTTGTATGAATGTGGACTTAACCACTTTCATGGTAAATGCAATTTGATAAACGTCCGTAATAATTAGGGAATATGAGTTTGTGTTGTAGCGAAAGTTTGGTGGTCGTAATATGGTGTCTCACTGGTTAGTTGACTTTGTTGAATTGACAAATTTAGGTGTTCTCTCCAGATCTGAAATGCTGGCTTGATCACACTTACAAACCAAGTAAGCACGGTTGAATTTTCTTGAGATAGTTGATTGACTTCTAAAATGTTTGTAATATTCTCGTTAAACGTGGTTATTGCATTGTAATTTCGATACAAATTTTGTCGATCCCCCGAAAGGCCATGGTAATGTTTGACTATATGCATTGTACATGAGGATGCCCGTGGAGAGTCTGCTCGAAAACATAATAAACTTTCCGCTAAACTTAAAAGCATTATTGCAAAAACCAGTGCAAAAAGTAGGTTTTTAGCATGCATGATAAATTCCAAATAGTAAACTGTTCATACGCGTTATGCAAAACGAAGTACAAACTAACGTTTGCTACGAGAATAAAACAATGGACTGGTGTAACCTTAAAACTAGTCAAAACTCATGTTTTCATAATGTTTGAATTTGGAAGCCAGTTAGCTTGCTGTGTGAGTAATTTTAGTTAATAACAGGCTTGTTGTTTTTAAACTTGTAATGATGGCGCTGTTTCAGATTTACAGCAAAGTGTTATTTTCTGAAAGTAGTAATGTAATACCAACTAATTTGCAGATTTCATTTTGCAGATAAAGGAAATTTGCTCTTTAAAATTACGATAAATACATACGCTTTTGCATTGTGGCTTCACATAAGTAAGTACTAAATAGTATATGTCATGCACTCTTACATTATCGAAATTACATGTGCACACACATGCCAAAAGTTTTCACTTATAACGTTACAATCAATTACAATTTTACAGTAGCATCTACTATAATACCATAATAGTAAAACTCCGCAATTTATTTAAAATTGGCAAATTTGTAAAATAATTTGTATAGTGGAATCAATTATGTAATGCTAACCAGTAATGTAATTGCTAATAAAGAAAAGAGGTAAGTCAACGGTTGTGGTTTGAAACCGTTATGTACGAAATATATGGTTCATACTTATGTAAATTGTTGCTTGTTAATTAGTAATAGTATTTTCTTTTTTTAAACTTTGATACATCCATGAAAATTCTACCTATAACACAAAGTATTCCTAAGCTGCTACTTCAAGTAGCATCAATTCCTAATGTATCAAAATGACAAACTTTCTCAAACTAAGATACAAGTTAAAACGGTATCTCGGTATCTGGTATTTACCAAATGGCTTTAAAAATTTGTTTTTTAAATAATATGAACACTCGGATGCTGATAAGTTTTTAAGTTTTTATTGATTTCGTTTGAATCATAAAACTACGGCGATTTTTTACAATCTGATTCAATTAAGGTTTACCCACCCCCTAAAAATTCTTATTCGTCAGCTAACTTTAACAAGTTGGCATACACAAAAACAAGTAGAGAATATGGTGATACATTTTTGCGATTGATAAGATGAAATCACAAAACTGCAAACGGTCAAAACACCAGAAACTATTTCTTCAATTATGATTTTAAAATACTTGCTATAAAAACACATACTTAAAAGTGGTTTGCTGATAAACGCTTAGCATACTACGGGGAAACTCTTTGTTTGTTTGTTGTTCTGGAAAGTTAAGTTGACAAACTGCATTAACACACCGCTCTTTGTGCAATTTTTGAGCACATGCATGTACCTCAAGTCAGAAATTCTTGCCAAATTTTCAGAGATATCCAACATATTATTTATCTGTTTGATGAACCTAAATTTGAACCACGAATAAAACCCTGATTTTTGGAATCCGCATCATTATTGCTTGAATCTAGCAATCAGGACAATTGGTTAGGAGAATCTGTTGCACATTATGCTTTGCATTTGCATGTACACACACACCAATAATGTCGTTCTGTTGAGACAATTTTCAATACTGATGCAAAATTTAGTACAAATATGTCCCTAGAATTCCCCCGAAACTGCAAATTTCAAATATTATTATACTGTTACCAGTCCGGAAAAACTAAAATATACTCGTATATATGTGTAATCACTCGTTTAGAAAACATGAATGGGAGCTTAAAAACGTTTAAGAAAATACCAAGCCAAAAAGCTGTTTGGTTTGCAGTTCAGTTACTTTCCATGTATACCCAGGTAATTCCAGACAAACCAGATGATGGTGCTTAGCTTTATTTATAAATAAAAAACTTCCCAACTTCAAATCATCCATTAGAGCAAAATGTGGCTTGGTATATTGTTTTAATTTTTTACATTGCATTGAGCAAGTGACGGAAACTGATTTTAAATCGTTATGTTGGTAAATTGTCTGACAATATAGGTTTGGTAACTTATCGCACAAAAGCTATCTTTGTTTTAAGTTTAAAGAATAAAAACGCTGTTGCAATAAATAACTTTTGATTTTAATAATTCGGTTATAAATATGTAAATGCTTGTGAACGAAAAAATTCACGTTATCTATTTCTAGGAATTGTTATGCGATACATCTACTTTTGATTTACTACCAACTTTTCAAGAACAATGGTTAATTATGGGGGACACTTGAATCTATTCCAAGTCGTACATAAGCTGATTTTTACGTGGAGTTTTCCAAAAAGATTGAGAAAGGTATCTTTGTCTGTATTTTCAATGAAATAAAGAGTATGGTTAATCTGATTAGTAACACGTATACTTTTGGCATTTTTCTATATGTATCAGCTTTAAGCATGGAAATATGTGCACTAGTACAAAAATAGCAAAGTCATTTACGAAACGTAATTTTTTCGGGATTTTGCCGATTTTCGAGCATTGAATTTTTTCGGGCTCTGTCTTTCTTTATGGATGTGCACAAAACCTATAAGCTGGCACTCGTTTGTGTCAATATAAGTCAAGGTATCTTGTGTTTAATTAACTTGGTGCTCAGCATTATCCTACCTATAGAACCGGATATGCTGTTTTTTCGAAAAATGGGTGCACTCGATTTTCGTGAAATTTTGAGGTTGCCTTTTCTAAAATCTCTTGTAACAACTAAATATTACAATTTTAATTAAAATGCTAATGTGATTCGGAGAGCCCATGAGTTGCTTTATATTTTAGGCTATTTTACTTGCTACATATACTTTCAGTTTTCCCAGAAGAACATTAACATTGTTGAACTTAATATTAAAATTCTTGCTTTAGATCTCTTTCAAATTTGGTTGACACTAAAAAAATCCAGTGACACTAACAAGCATGTTGTACCTGCAGTGGATTTTGCTAAGTTTGGGGATTAAATTATGCCTACCACTTGTTATCTGACGGTAACAATCTGTGCTGTAACACCTCCTAACATTTAAGGTAAGAAAATTTTCACGTATGTCCGAAGAAAAAAATTTGCTCCCTATTTTTTAGATGAGTAGTTCTCCGAAAAGAAACAGGCTGGGGTCACGGTTTTTTGCACAAATAATCATTTATGTTTCTATTATCAACTTACAAAATTACATGCTTCTCGACCGTCTTACCACAAATTTATGAGTATTGAAACCTTTCTCATTCTTTTTGGAAAACTCTACGTAGAGTAATTTTTAATATAAAAGCCCTATGAAAGCAGCAGTTTAAATTATTCTCGTCTTGTGACGATATTATACGTCCCCTATTAGTGCTAACAAATTTTAAGCTAATAAATAAGTTGCCAATTAATTCCCAAAATATACTTAAAATTATCGAAATAGGAAGCACGAAGAAAGCCTCCAGAAAAAAGCCACTGCGAAAAAATCCCCCGGAAAAAAGCCCCCTACGAAGAAAGCCTCCTACGAAAATTACCACCTGCGAAGTTAACCACCCACGAAAAATGCCCCCTGCGAAAATTACCACCTATGAAGTTAACCCCTAACGAAAAATGCCACTTTTTTACTTGAAATGTGATAAGTCAAATTCCAGAAACAAACATATACAGTTTTAATATTACTTCCACATTACTATGTATTCAAAAATTCATAAGGATGCGCATATTTAGGTTTTTGTTGTCATAAAACCCAACGTAAAACAATACTAAAGCTACAATAATTTTTTGGTTTTCTACAAAGCTAACATTACAAAGTCCAATTTTCTGATTTTTATACAAACATTTAAGGCTGTTCTCCTCAATGTTAAAAAATCCCCTTGTTATTTGTACATAGTAACGAAACACGATGACCTTTTCCCCTGCTAATTGGGTGCCACCATCATCTACCCGACAGTTTTTTCTAATTTTACCAGTCAACATCAATTATTTTTCACAAAAACAATCAATACTTCGATACTCCAAACTCTTGCGGACAAGATGGTATAAAAATCATATAGTTTTTCATTAGTAATTTCAAAGTTATATGGCGATTCTCTTGGCAATGTCGCCTTCCACCAACGCTGAATAAGCAACTAGGTGGTAGCAACTTGCTAAGCAATTCTCTATATAACTTAGAAACTACTACAGAAAAACTATATGATTTTTATACCATTCTAATCGCAAATGTTTGAAGTATCAATGTATTGATTGATATTGTAAAAAATGGCTGATGACGAGATACATTACAAATTAAGATTATAGGCTACTCCTATAACGTATTTCAACTACTCTTGGTAGATAATTTGTGTTTAAATATTTATTGCTTACTATCAGGTACGTCATACTATGAAGTTCATAGCATAACAAGTTATTGTTGCATTAACGCGAAACAATGGCTTTTAGTATGTAAATATTTACATTGGGAATTAAATGCAAGTGCACTCTGGGCTTTGGGTTACGGATGAAAAATATTAATTATCTTGCAGCTGTACCAGGGTTAGCTGGACTTTGAACTCCTAGTCTTATAACTGATCAAAAATCAAATTACAGTAGATTAAACTACAACTTGGTTGGTAGTGTTGAACTTAGTTAAAAATCAATTTATATAAGCCCATCTGGCATTGTAAAGATTGCCAGTTTAATGAAAATTAAATTAAAACTCTATATGTTTGTTTCTGGAATTTGACTTATCACAATTCAAGTAAAAAAGTGGCATTTTTCGTTAGGGGTTAACTTCGTAGGTGGTAATTTTCGCAGGGGGCATTGTTCGTGGGTGGTTAACTTCGCAGGTGGTAATTTTCGTAGGGGGCTTTCTTCGTAGGGGGCCTTTTTCCGGGGGATTTTTTCGCAGTGGCTTTTTTCTGGGGGCTTTCTTCATGGACCCATCGAAATATTACCTAAAGAGAGTTGTATTCATCTGCAACAGCATACGGCAATGTCAACTTGCTCTAGTATTGGGTATTAATGTCCACTGATTAACTATTGTTGATAAAAGTGTATTCATATAATACTTTTTTATTTAAAAACAAAGGAATGAAATTTATAACCTATTTAAGCAAGGACTATTAGGTTACACTAACAAACTAAAGTATACTAAATAACAAATTTCAGAGTAATCAAGGATTTTTGACTTGGGCCAAGTCCACAATTCCGGAGGAACATTTCAGGGTGAACAATATAATCATCAAATGAAATTGGAAAGGGAATTCAGCCCGATAGAATTTGGATTGCCTACTGGAGTAAGGTTAAGAAGGAAGCTGGAGGTTACTTTTGATTTCGGAACAAGGAGAAGACTTGACATGAAAATAAAAAGGTAAGATTCATTTTAAAGGAACAAATTCCTAACTGCAAACTATCTAATGAAGCAAAATGTTGCTTACTGTATAGCGTAGTTGTATTACCTAGTACAAATTGAAAGAAACAGATTTAAAATCGTCATTCAAGTGTATTCCTTGACAATATATTCCGGTATGGAGTCTAGCCTATCTGACTGAAGCTTATCGTGCTACCGAGAACCAAAAAACTGCTTCCCAAAAATAACTTTTGGTTTTAATAATTCTGATATATATCTGTATGTTCATTTCCAGGAAGTGATATGCAATGCTACTTCTGTACTTCAGCCAACTTTTCAACAACAATGTAAATTTTTAACAATGACTTGTTATGCGGGGCACTTGAATATGTTCCAAGAAGTGAGCTGATTGCTAGAGTGAGTAAATGTTTCCTATAAAAATCTGCTAAAGCAGCACTGCAAACCATTCTAGTTTCATTTAGATATTATGCGTAGAATAATTGCATCACAAACTATAAACTAAAGAATAGGAAACAACTAATTTTTAAACTTTACGGCAAATATTTTTTTTAATGGAAATAATCAGCAACAGAATATGGTAATGTCAACTTGACTAGTAATTAGGGTTTTAATAATATTTAATTGTTGATCAAAATGATTCCATGCAATATTATGTTACAGAAACACAAGTTAAACTAATAATCTAAGTAAACAAAAACATGTAGTGTGCTTCAAGCTAACGATTTCTAACTTAATAGTTAGTAAATAAAACTCGTCTTTTAAAATAATAAGTGTAGTGGTACTCTGTTAAAATTATAGTAAGAACGACTGTTTTTCTGCATTTAAAGACCTAATGACCTTAAATCCTGTGTTACTGCATCTTTGTCAGCAAAAACATTATAAATTAAAGCCATAGAAGTACGGTTGTTCACTTTTTTGACATTTCTGTAGAAACCTGTTTTTACCAGTATACCATGCTTCATCAGTGACACAATCTGCAATCAAAGGATTGTTTGACAACATATCTAAATGTGTGGTAACTCTAGAAAACTATACAAAAATAATAATTGGTGTCGCATCTGTGCAATGCCACTGTTGTGTTGTGTGTGCCACTGTGTCTACTTATGCATCTTTTACGGTAACTAAATTAATACTACCGACTTTTAATTGTAACATAACGTACATAATAAAAGTAAGTTCATAACGTGTCTCGTTATAAATCCCTTTTTATAAATTTTTATTAATGAAATTAAATATGCCTTCAAGTGTCAACAATGAAATGTCCAAATCTGTATTACATAATACCATCACAAACTAGTTCAAAATCCTGGACGGTCTTTAATTAATGCATGTATGATTGCTTAGAGTAGGCATAGTTGCCACATACTTGATAACTACAAACCAGACAATGGTAAACCATAAAAACGCTCGCTGCTAAATATAAACGGAGTTCTTGATTACTAGCCTATTCTAACTAATGTAGAGCCTATTGTATCAGCGTTAAAGTAGATTTGTACTGGTTTAAGCCCGTTTTTGCCAATTTTAGACCCAGTTTGCCGATTTAGGCCAGTTTTTGCTAATTTAAGCCCATTATTGCTGGTTTAAAACCCATTTTGCTGGTTTAAAGCCAAAAATAAAGTAGACGGACACACAGACACACAGACAGACAGACAGACACACTACATCTTAATAAGCTCCTCTGCTGAAGCAGCGAGCTAATAACCGAATATGAGAGAATGTCATATATAATTTAGTATACAGTTAGCATTATTCTGGTTTCCTAAAACAAATAGAGTGCAATTTGTATATTTATGTTATAGATAGAAGTTCAATTTTTTGCAGTTTATAACCGCCACTAGTGCGGATTCTTTAAATTTGTTCGACTGCGTTAATCATGGATATTTCAGTCCGTCAATAAGAAGTGTGTGGTAATTGAAGAATGTATCGTGCTCTGAAATTTCCATTCATTTAAAAGTAATTCACAAAAATAATTAAAAAGATTTTCCGTTAAGTACAGATCTGTTAATTTAACTACACTTCTAGTCACAATAACTTGTTCGGAAAATTCTGCATAAATAGAATTTAATTACATTTTTTGGCTTATGCGAAATATTTATGATAAGTAGCGAGACTCGTTAAGATTACTGATTATCAATGACACGGAATGTTGGATATGTCGACAAATGTGAGTTTTCATTGTCTCAATCTATTAATAGCATAGCTTGCAGTAACTCATTGACAGCTACTCCTCTCAAGATGGTTAGGTTCATAAAAATCCTTGTATGCAGAATAAAATGGATTGACAACCACAATCTCAAGGTTGCCAAGGTACGTAAACCTCTAACTTCCATTCGAATTGGACCTGGTGGGAGTACCACTGATCATGAACATGGTGAAATGAACACTGTTGTAAAACATATTTCTAGAAACAACAGCTTATACAAACGTTTGCAGTGAAAACTATCGCGCGAGCTGCGTTACCATTTTGATATGGTTGAAATGATGATTTTAAAACAGCGCTGTGAGAACTATTAGTTAAGAAGAAGATTTAACTTGTTGATCGCCCAGTTGACACAAGTTTATGAGCAAATTGTGTACCTTAAAATCAGCTTGCATAGTATCCATGAGAAAACTAGTAAGTCCAGTATTATAACGGTGCTATGGTGCCGCTTTTCAACCTGCCACATTGCCACTACTGCCCTTCCGTTCCAATCAAAACCAATTCCTGCTTTGTTACCTCCCTCAATGGATGTTTCAGTTAGACCTAAACCTGCTTCGAAGTAGGACGATTTTGTGGAGCTATTTGTTCCGGGTTTCCATGCAAGTCTCAGAATTGAATTCTGCATTCCCGTTATGTTTATCACTATGACGAGATCCTAATTGGAAACCCTTTGCTTAGGTTTGGTGGTCCAATGACAACTGGACTATGACCACACTGGTGTTTTCTCCGGAACATTATCCTTAGTTTCACAAGCCTGATGACTTTAATAAGTAATATGATACGCATCAGCACAAGCGTAATGATCCAATGGAAAATTGTTCCTTCATAATTGGTCACTGGGACATTGGGACAAGTACATTCATAACTCATAAAGGTGAAGTATGTCTGGCACCATAACGATAAGAATATTCTAAATGACAGATTGGCCAATTGGATTGTGGCAAGGAGTCTTATGAAGTTAGCCATGGGAAGTGACCCGGGTAAGTAGAGAAGTAAGTCAAAAGGGAACGACTTCATCCGGAATTGGTAATTTGTAGTCGGGAACTTGGAAAGATTTTCCGGGTACTTTAGCATATATTATGTGAATAAGTATGAGGAGAGGGGGCAAAAGAAGAGGAAAAGAGTGATAGGGAAGACGACTCACCCGTTAGAGGTTTAAACCTTTTTGGAGAAGGGAGCAGGGAAAAAATTGACGGAATGGAAAGCGAAGGAAACGCCGTAGAGTAAAAATTGATTGATTAACCTAAATAAAGCAATCCATTTTTTCCTGAGAACCAATTCATGTAGTAATTATCCCAAAACATGATAATTCTAGTATTGTTTCCCTTTTTAATTGATTAATCTAGCGATGTGTATATGAAAGCGTGTGCTATGTGCAGTATACTAACGCCACTAGTAAGGATTCGCTGGATTTGTTCATATACCAAAATAATAGATATTTCATGAGACTGTTGTGTCACACAACTTGTGTGGTACTTGGAGAATTTATTATGTTCAAAAATTTCTAGTCATTTTAAAGCAACTCAAAATCATAGAGTGAACAGATTTGATTATAAGTACAAAACTGTTGAAGAGTGTATTTAAATTTTCTAGAAATAACACATAGTTTACAAAAAAGAAATATATTAATTTTTTGGCTTGTGTCGAATATGAATGACAATTGTCGTAATTCGTTAACATCAATAAATGTTGGGTATGACTACAAATGTGAGCTCCATTGTCTCATTGTCTTATACGACGTTGTCTTACTTGGTATGGCAGCCTTGGATTATCTCATAAGTTTTGATTAGAAACTATAATATTGATAGTACAATCGTTTTAATTTTTAAGCATTCTTTTTTGTTTTCTGTCGGTTTTATTGAGTCTTTTATTCAGTTAAACTGCTTTGTAAGATAAAAATCGATAATCAATCTGCTTCAAATTGTTTAATAATTTTAAAGATAATTAGTTGCTTTAACTAAATAATTAATTGTTTTTTTACCAGTAATCCGCGAGTTTACGTACATTTTGTTGTGAACAAGAGAGTAACCAATTTAATTACATTTTAATTGATGGTGCAACATGTAATATGAACGGGACCTGTCGAACCTAACTTGCTGACAAGTTCCAAATATTGTATTTAGGATCCTTGTGAGGCGTCGACCAGTTGCCAAAGCATGCGGAATGCAAAAGCAAGTTTTGAACATTTTAAATCAAGGCATAGGCTCCGGAAGCGGGTGGGACAGGTGGGTCAATGTCCCACCCTGGAAAAATCATGGTGGAACAAGCGTATCGTTGTCCCACCCTGTAATTTTCAAAAGCAAAGTATAAAAATTACAATTTTGAAGCTGCAATGCAATTTTATAATAGGTATTTATGAATCAGTATTTGCTGCTCGCAACTGAGTCCTGCTGATATTTGTCCTAAATAGCATAATGTGTCATATTTGGGAGCTATAAAATGGTTTGAGCATTTAAACATGAGACTCAATAATATTGAGTCAATATATTAATAAAACCCTTTGAACTTGATTGTATCCTGTACAAATTTTCATGATTAGTTCGCTGCTTTAGCAGAGGAGCTTCGTAAGATTTGTGTGTCCGTGCTTCTGTGTGTCCGCCACTTTATTTCCTAAAATATTTCTAGGAATTTTTCTAAATTATATCCAAACGATTTTATAATTTCAAGTCAAGACACTAAGAAGTGAGTCAAAATTTGTTTATTTCAAGTGGCTATTGTTATGCGTGGTTGCATCAACTTAAAATGGAAAAATGTCTACACATATTGAAACAAGCTTATGGGGAACATTCCACCGTATTTTATAAAGACCAAAAGCCTCCATTTGGGATTCTATAATATCTTCTATTCTATTTATTCTATTTGGGAGTCTTTGGCAATACAAATGAATTGATATATAGTACATCCATCCAACTTTTACTATCATTTATAAGTAGTAAGAATTTTAACATAACAAATATCTACCTATTAAAATTGCATACTCTGATAAATAAATTTACTATGGAGCGATTCCATATAAAATGTCAAATGCGCTTCCAAGATTCCGATTAGCTTTAATAATGGATGTACAAGTTAAGTGCGGTTATTGACAAAAAATGTTTGTTGCCAATGCCAACTATAACAAATATATCTGATCTCTGGTCGATATACAAATGAATAACATTATAAATAAATAAATAACATTTACATTTCTTTTACTGTATTCACCGATTCTTATTTTGCTTTATGATTTAGGAAAAATACAATTTTTTACTTCAGTTTTTTCTGTTACAAAATTAGCACATATACGTGGAGTTTTCCAAAAGTAATGCAAATACTTTCATCGTGCACTAAATGTTTATGTGAAACCTGATAGGCCTGAAATGTTGCATGGTGTTAGAGCAGTAGTTACCAAGTACTTATGCAAAACATCATATGCGTAGCTTTCTTTGATAATGAGTTATGAAAAGTTGAAAATCAGGTATGAATATTTCATCGTTTTTCTAAAGGCGATTTTTCGTGTTTCATAACTTCAAACGGCAGTTTGCGGCAAAACAAATCAGAGAGATAAAAAAGATTATGCATTATATAATCCCCAAGTCTAACAGAATCTGATGCCAGTGCATTTTGCTCATTCCTTTTACGGAAGCTATATGAAGCATTCAATTTCGAAGACAATCCGAGGTACCAATTTTTGTTAAGATACAGACAAATCTGGTCATATTTTTCTGAACTGCAAGTAAATAATAGCAAACAAAAGGCTTAAAAATGTTCAGCAATTAATGGGCTCTCTGACACATATTGCTATTGTTATTCCAAATGCTTTACTTAGTTTTAATATAAACAACAAAAACAGTTACTTAAAAATTTGCAAAAAACCGGGTGCATGATATTGCACGTCAAATTCGCTTTTGCTTCGTTAAGTAGATTCTTTCTTGGAATCAAATGGACATTGCCCTATATACCTGAGTTAACCACAAAACAAACGCGTTCCACGTTTTGGCATTTTGACAGTTCATGTGGAAAATACAGAGGTCAAAAGAATTCATTGCTTAAGAAACCTGAAAATCCTATCAATTTTGGTTGAATCTACTGTTCTTGTATTAATACAATAACACCCACCATTTATACTGGAATATATACATTAGTGCCTGGGCTATATGCGTGACTAATCAGACTTGCAGATCTCTTTGACATTTTTGAAACATAGCTTGAGAAATTTTTTTTGCATTACTTTTGGAAAACTCCACGTAAACCTACATCGTTTCTAGCGGCAATCTGAAGAAAATTGAAGCCTGCTTTCGTGGCAGCAACAAGTATACGACTTCAAACTTCTTTAAATTCTCTGCGTATTTATGGTTTCCAAAGCACTAGCTTTTTCAATTAGTACCTTAACAAGATTAAATGCGTTATGGTAGATCTTCAACATTGGTGCAATGGCTATGAACACTAGCAAATCGCTGGTAGCAATTTCTATATTCAAAATGAAAGTTACAGTATCAATTTGAATTATAATTTGAGTATTTTTAATTTGTTTAGTAATCGATCACCTGAATCATGTCAAGGCTGTGATTTATTACTACGGCAGTTTGAATGCGTAGCATGTTTAAACAACTTAACAGCACACTTTTGCAATGCACGACAGTCGCCACAAAAAGACCAAGTCGGATGCGTTTAATACTTAGATTGGACCACACAGTTTATATAAAAACACAACTTATTATTTATCAACTTCAGAAGCGACCGGCCGATATGCACGTCTAAATGCCGTAAGGTAAATACACCACATTGTGTAAGAACATATTTTTATGTTACAATACATTTATTTGCTGTCATAATCCCGTTGTTAATAAAAATTCTGCCACTAAAAAATCCCGTTGTTAGGTTTAATCTCGTAATCTTATTGACCGATTTTGGAAATACCAAAATACCAATATCATTTTGCTATAACTTTAATAAAACCATAAGCAAGAGCACATAAAACGTCAATTGTGCATCTTAGTTCTTGAAGTATTTCGTCAATTGCAGTAGGATGCACAAAAAAAGGCAGAGATTTGTTTGTCAAATTTAGCGACGTTCTTCGGATATTCGTTTGATGTACGTCAAAACTATTCCTTTCCATTTGGCCATTTTCTTCTACTTTTAATCTACGGTTAAAACTACATCTAGACGTTTCCTTCAATTTCAATTTAATTACTTTTAATCTGCAAAAATTACCTACAGAAGAAACAGTTGACTCCTTTGCAATTGGGACGCTAAAATTAAGATTTAGGGAATAGTCTAGATGTATTTTTAAGCGTAGATTCTAATTGAGAAAACGGTTTTTGTCTAAGACCCTTCTATTGGAAGTTATGACGGAAAAACCAATGTCAAGTTTGACTCGTGTAAGTGGTCAACGGCTTTTTGCAATTTTCTCCAAATTGCAACAAGATTTATTAAAAAATCGAAAACGTCTACCTTACAATGCTTCTTTTGTTATGTGTACAGAAAGATTTATTGAATTATCTCTTTTCGTTTTGCCGCTATGACAGAACAAAAAGTTCGAAATTTTTAATCTTAAATGATCTATATCTCAGCTGATTGAGGTCACAGCGCCAAAACGTTTTGGCTGTTAACTTACATTTATGTGGGCTTTCGATTGCGCATGTTCTTGATTTTTTCAA
This sequence comes from Entomobrya proxima, assembly GCA_029691765.1. Classification (NCBI taxonomy): domain Eukaryota; kingdom Metazoa; phylum Arthropoda; class Collembola; order Entomobryomorpha; family Entomobryidae; genus Entomobrya; species Entomobrya proxima. The sequence goes on along the minus strand of CM056171.1, from coordinate 62,207,648 downwards.
AAAATATCGTGAAATCACGTTCCGGTTAGCTGTAGAGTTACTGTAGTTTAATATTATACAAATAAAATTAATCTGTCAAATTAAGTTTTCTGTACGTTACTTTAAAGTCTTGCTTTGCTTTCAGAAATTATAAGCGTCTTCCATTTTAAGAGATATGAAATTAACATAGTTAAGAAATCTGATGAATAGCTAATAATGTCCGGGTAAGCGAAGTTAGCAAACGGCTTTGATAACTTGCATTTTATGCTATACTCTTATCGACAAAAACCTCATGGCGGTTCTTCAAAATTGTTGCATATTATCATCACGATCAGCTTCAAAACTCAAAGTGCAAATAAAATGAAGCATGCTGCAAGTAAAATTTACAATTTTAGTTGCATGCACGTAACAAAAGAAAGCTTGATACAAGTATACACAATCGTTTGACAAGAACGGGAAACATGCTATCGAAGTATTGCGTTTGTGTTAATAATTAACGCCATATATTTATAACTGTCTAATAAAATATGCATATTTAGTACTGCTAAGCTAGCAGATATAATCATTATCAACTGTTTGCGATTTTTCTACTGAATTAGCCACATGACCCTAAATTCCACGCACTGCAAAATGTATTTGAGCCATATAGAATACGTATAATATTCATGACCTGATTTTTGTTAATTTAACACTTTGATTTCGAAAAACGCATTAATACGTTTTGCCGGAACATCCTTAAACGCGGGAAAACATAATATTACGTTTCTGATTTCAGAGAGTTGTTGCGGTAAAACGTACAATTACGTAAATTCGAATACGCTTTGAAAATGGTAAAACGTAATATTGTGTTGCCTGAGCTCTTCCGGCAGAGTGGAAATACGTACTAATCAGCTGTTTTTGCCATTACGTTCCCGTGGAAAAACGTATTATTACGTCCGTTTTCGTTGTACTACAAACAATTACCACGTAACGGGCTGACATATATTTTTGAAATTCCCATTCCAGTTGATACTTGCCTATAGAAATTCCCACTTCGACTGCTTGGCTTCCACATTTTAATTGCCATATGGGCTTTTGCAACAAGATAATTTTAACGCCACTTTAACTACAAAAAAGTATTAATTAATTGCCATGCAAAAGGGTTAATGTACATTTACAAATGTTCTACATCTTTCAAGGAGTACGCGCTAGCTGAAAACTTTGGCCTTCACAACAATAATTTGGGAGTATTGTAACGTAAACTTGAGCCTGTTAGTGATGCACGATAATGCAAGTCGGAACAGCACGAAAATACTAATTTTGGCAAAACCGTTCTTAATTTTCTTAATAAAATTTTATTTCAAGGAGGGTAACAAGTAAAATTTTATGAGCATATTCTTGCAGTAATATCACAATGTTACTTGATAAGCATATAAGAAACTTGTCCCACCCTGGAAAAATCTAGCTCCGGAGCCTATGAATCAAGGTGTTTCATGAGCTTGTGATCAGGTGAGATGCATGCATGAAGATAACCATTAAAGTTAAAATTGCTTGGAGAGGGTTACCATGGACACCTTCGACAAGCTTTGGTGGCAAGTCAACGCAGGTTTTTTTTGTCAAGATGGAGAACAGGACCGGAGACGAATGATAAATGAACGTGCCCGGATTTTGGTTTCAGGAATTATAATTTTTGAATTAATATATTCAGGAAACTTCAGTCTTCTATTCGTGGTGTACTGTAAAAAATTATCAAGCAAATATTAAAATTTATTGTACTGAATTTGTTTTCTGTGAAACCAAATCCAGAAATATTCTCCGGAAGCGGATTTTGTTTTTTCAAACTTTCAAACAAAAAAACTCCACTTCTTCTGAATTACAGCAAACTTCTCAAAAACAATGTAAGTCTAGTGTTAGATTTCGACTATATTATGGGTAACTGGTAGATACCTTAACTCAGTTTACCCCTAAGTTCCCTGTTGTTCTTAAATCCGTGACTGTGACTAACGACTAGCTAAAACTGACGAAAACTACTACTTTTATCTTTCAAGAAATAGCTTATAAATTAGGCTAAAATAATGGCACAATTAAGGAGAACAGTTAATATTTAATTGCGATTAGATCGCCTCTTTATTTCTACAAAATTACAATGATTACTGTACTACTCAAAACTTTCTACGAAGACAAAGTGCCGACTGACGAGGTGATGAATGACGAACTGACGATTGACGAGAAAATTGACAAGCCCACGACGACGACGAGACTGACCTTTCCTCCGTTTCACCTCTAAATGCACTCAATCTCGTTGCGTTCGCAACGAGTTTCGAATTTTGAAATAAAAGCGGGCTTCTACATTTTTGCCCTAAAGCTTAACAACTAAATGCCTCCTCGGCTTCTGACATACTCCCACTGACCATTTCCCAATAATAGCACAGGAAATGGTCATACTACACAGTCAAAAGTCACATCAAGTAAATGTGGAAAACGTGACAACTGTTTAGGCATGTCTCAGCCCACGCATCACGCTCACACAAAATACAGGATGGACCCTTCCTGTTTACAATTTAAAAAAATGGAATATCTACAAAATTAACAAAATTTAATGGAATAATCTACATTTAACAATCTAATGAAACAATTTAAACTCTTTTTTTTAAAGAAGGAACTAAACAAATCTAAATCAACAATATTATTGCGGCTTCTTGTACTTCCGCCCATAACGTGACATCTTAGGCTCTTCTTTGGCTTGCTGAGGTTCTCTCACAGTTTCCACTTCCTGTGTATCTTCTCCCACCGTTTCCACAACTTGAGGAATAGTTTTGTCCACATTTTCCTCATCAACTTGTCCGGGCTTTTCCACAGAATCCTCCTCCGCCTCCGCCATTTCCATTAAAAATAGCCGTTGTACTGGCCTTGTGAATACTCCATCCTTTGTCTTGACCAGTGCTGAACGGACATTACCATCTCTTCCGGGGAATACCTCGACCACTAACCCAAGACTCCATTCCAAACGCTTCCGATTTTCATCTTCTATGATGACCACATCTCCCACCTTGACGGTACGCATTCTTTTTCCTCCGCGATGCAGCAACTGTCCCAGGTACTCCTTACGGAAACGAACCCGCAACTTCTCACGCAACGCTACACACACTTTAGCACGCACCTTCAACTCCTTTTCATCCACAATTTCAGCTTCCGGGAGAAAACTCTTTGCGTTGTCCCTCAGAAAATAAGCTGGGCATAGTGGTCGCAGATCATCCTTCTCATCAGACATAAAAGTGAGTGGGCGAAGGTTCAACGTGTTCTCCACATCACACAAAATGGACATGAGCTCCTCATATTCCACAGACTTCTTTCCAAGTATCCGGCGAAGCAGCTGTTTGACTAGTCCGACTAGCCTCTCCCACCATCCACCCCACCATGCCGCTGTGGGTGGATTAAATTTCCACTTGATCCTGTCAACTGCTGCGTAGCGGGTGACCTCCTCCCAGTTGATCCTCTTGAAAGCGTTACTCGCTCCCACAAAATTAAGGCGATTGTCACTGTAGATAATGCTAGGCCTCCCACTTCTGGCTAAAAAACGCTGCAGGGCCATCATAAAGCCACGTGTGGATAATGTTGTCACTAACTCCAGGTGACGCGCTGTAGACAGGTCCGTCCAAAAGTGTACTGGGGGTCCTTTAAACTACAAAAACTTTACCACAGACTTCTTGGAGAGGAGCGCTCCAACTTGGCATCCAAGCAATTCCAACCGAGGAATTGTAATCTTCTTTTTTGCAGGTGCTACCGTTGATTTTCCCATGACGAGTTGCACCGACATTTGTCCTTCAATTTCTTTTCGCACAAATATATAGCAAGCGTATGTAGCGCTACTTGCATCCATAAAACAGTGGATTAAAACGCCATCCAAACCGCAATCCAGCCCAAACCATCGGGGAATCTCCATTTTTCCAAGCTCAGGTAGTTGACGCTTCCACTTTTCCACTTTTGTTGCTATTTTTTCCGATTCCGGATCACGGACGACACTGACTTTCCACTGCCCTTCCGGAGTTTCCAGATTTGCCGCAAGTGTTCCCAACACAATTTGTCCCGGCTTAGAACTATTAGTATGGGACATCTTTGTTTGCCTCAGTTGAACATTTTGCTGTTGAACCTGTTGCTGTTGAACTTGGCCTTGAAACTGATGCGGTTGAACTTGTTGCTGTTGAACCGGCTGCTGTTGAACTTGATTTTGATACGATACTGATGGTTGTTGAAACACAGGCTGCAGCACTAGACTGACCTGTCCACTACAATTTCCTGGCACAAATTGAGGCTTGCTTTCCTCCGCAGATATAGAAAACTCCCACCCTTGGGCAGGCATCAGCAATCCTTGGGACTTATCCTTAAATTTCTCTACATCCTCCATACTTGGATTACTAGAACAGCTGTTATCCACAACTTCCTCGGTTATCCTCAAAGGCTTTCTAAAAAATCTGTCCTTCTCTCTGGGTATAGTCCACTTTGGCAAGTTACCCCGGAGGCTAGAGCTTGCCGGTGCTGCTGAGACCATACCTTTATACACTAATTTTGGAAATAGCTTGTTGACCTTCTTCTTAGCCACTGTTAGACGCTTGAAGAACTCGGTCCACTTCTTTTTCATGTCCACCATTTCCTGGTCTCTATTATCTTTAGCTAACTACAGACACGCATTGTTCATCGTTTCCAGAGCATCATCATACAGCATTATGGCGGTCTCTACCTCTGACGACACTTTGTCCACATCAGGGTCCGCTGCTGCCAATTCTGTTTCCAATCACGTCATCTCTGCTTCAAACAACGCCATATCCATTGCTGCCACTTTAACTGCCATAATGCCTCACGTCTCACTGGTCTCAGCTGATCAATTTCTTGCCACACATGTCACGGAGCGGTTGGTGCCTCCAAAATGTTAGATTTCGACTATATTATGGGTAACTGGTAGATACCTTAACTCAGTTTACCCCTAAGTTCCCTGTTGTTCTTAAATCCGTGACTGTGACTAACGACTAGCTAAAACTGACGAAAACTACTACTTTTATCTTTCAAGAAATAGCTTATAAATTAGGCTAAAATAATGGCACAATTAAGGAGAACAGTTAATATTTAATTGCAATTAGATCGCCTCTTTATTTCTACAAAATTACAATGATTACTGTACTACTCAAAACTTTCTACGAAGACAAAGTGCCGACTGACGAGGTGATGAATGACGAACTGACGATTGACGAGAAAATTGACAAGCCCACGACGACGACGAGACTGACCTTTCCTCCGTTTCACCTCTAAATGCACTCAATCTCGTTGCGTTCGCAACGAGTTTCGAATTTTGAAATAAAAGCGGGCTTCTACATTTTTGCCCTAAAGCTTAACAACTAAATGCCTCCTCGGCTTCTGACATCTAGAACAATCGCTTATTATGTAGGGCATTTGAGTCTGTTCCAAGAAGCGCGCCGATTTATTGGGGAAAATTTTCCTATAAAAATCTTGTCGAAGCAGCACTTCGCAATCATTCTCGTTTCGTTGTGATATTCAATCTGTTCACTCAGTAACCAATCAGAATAATTTCTTAAAAGTTAAGAGCATTTATCCGCAACAGCATACGGAAACGTCAACTTTTTCTGGTATTGGGTTTGCAGTTCTACTGAACAATAAAATAAATGTTGTTAAAATAACTTTATATAATATTCCAACATGGAAAAACGGATGAACTAATACTCTATACAAACAACTATTTTATGCATGAAGTAAGCTATAGGCAATTTACCAATTTTAGTGGGTAAAATAAAAAACGTCTTCCATAAAGCAATAGTGAACTTGTAGTTTAGAAATTATATCAAGAAAGGAATGTGTTTATAATTCTATATATCTAAAGACCTAAAAACCTGTAACGTTGTCAAAATAAAAAGCTAAAAATTTGGAAAATTAGAAATGCAAGCTGAAGAAGTATGGTTACTCATGGTATAATTTGACACTACTGCAGATACATGCATTTGTACGGTGTATTAGTGATAAAATCTAAGATACACAATAGACCGTCGACGAATCTGTGTGAAAACGTACTCTGGAAAATTATACCAAAATAATATCTGGTGTCGCAGGTGTGCAGTTCCACGACTGTGTCTTGCTAACACATGAAAAAGCGCATTATGTGTTTTATAGAACCTGGTCAGGTTTTCAAAATCTGTTTGCGCAATTTTCATGGTAATAACTACAAGAAAATCGAAACAATGCTACTGCATATTTTTTGTTGCAAAAATTACATACGCTTAAAAGATATGCAGGCCCTGTATCTTTACTTGTTTTTCTGAATTATTTTTTTGTATCCATGAACTGCAGAGCAGCATAGTTATGCTAGTATTTTACAGATTGTTTGCACATTAGCATACGCTGGTAAGCAAAACAATTCCAAAACACAGTCGTGTTTTTAGTGGACTTGGTTCTGGGTTGTCTCTGTTGATATTATGCCATTATCATTAGATTGTATTCAATCTTTATGTGCAACGACATTAGACCAACGAATTGGATCAAGTTTTTTGTTCCATGAGCTTTAATGGCGTTCACGGTAGCAAACACGACAGAATGCAAAATGCAGTGAAGACTGTGGTACAGAGAGGGTGTCGGTGTAATCATTGTATTAGACTTTCTATTTTGATAGCACAAGAAAAAGGCAATGTAGCGCAAAGTGTTTTTGTGATTATTTACAATTGTGGTGGCCAACTGGCAACTGATGATGGAATTTGTCAGTGCCATATTTTGGTGCTTTTTAGGAGTGAATTTTGCTTCATTATTTCATTTCCCTTGTCCGAAATCAATTTTTATTTAATCCTACAGTTTGATCCATAAGGCTTTAAGGCATTTGTACATACCTTCCATTTGTATTTTCTAGTTTTGATTCTGTGGTTTCTTGACGTTGATAGTACTTTATTTAGGATTTATTTAAACTTGTCCCTGTAAAAGTTTCATAATAACATGATTTTACAATAACATTTCAAAAGTTACGTTTTCCTGAAGACCAGTTATTTTGTTAAATTTTTAAAACATTGTTAAGGTGTTAGTTGTTTAATTCTACAAATTTTATTTACAGTACAATTAGACAAAACAATGTATTTTTTACCTATGCCTCAACTTTTGCCACTATGCTTACACAATCAGCAAAAACCATAGTTACGCACACCTTATAAATACCTGTTCCCCACCTACTTTACCAATGTCAAAGAAACATTCATGATATTAAAGTTAATATAAGATTCAGAACGTTTAGCGTTTTTGTAAATTACTATAAACTTAAACTTCACAAGATTTAAAAGTAGTTTAGCAACAAATTGCTCTCGAGACAAAAACGGAACAGCAAAACAATCGCCGATAGCCCTTAAACTACCTGAAACATATTCAAAGCTTGTTGGACTGTGATTGAATTCATATCAAATAAAACTCTATTACAAAATTGTACAAAATGGCAAAATTACAAACATGCATATAAAAGATATAAGCACAATATAATAAACCACAAAGTTGCAACTATGTAAATTCTAGAAAATAAAATTTTCAATTTTGGTTGCTTACAAAAACACCATCCACTAATTAGCTACTTGGCTAAAATTTGTCCGTCGGCTAATGTTTGTTTTTCCTGTGCGCATAAAGACCTTGATAAATTCCGTATCGCATGTGACAATCAACACATTCAAATGGTTTTTCACCTGTATGACTGTAGCTATGTCGTTTTAATTCTCTCTGTTCAGCAAATGTTTTGTCGCACAAGTTGCAAGCGAAGGGCTTTTCACCAAGATGGTTTTGTACGTGCATCAAAAATGAACTTTTGTGCTTAAACGTCTTGATACAAAGTTGACATTTCAGGGCTCTTTCGTCGGAATGTATAACCAAATGAGTTTTCAATTTTGACTTTTGACTAAAACGTTTGTCACAGAATTTGCAAAAGTAGGGTTTCTCATTTGTATGAGAGCTGATATGCATGGAACAGTGTTCCGGTCTTAAAAAGCATTTCGCACAAAAAACGCAGCTGTGGTTTTTGAAATTTTCCTCTAAAAATAAAACAGATAAAGTTACGTTACATATTTTGATAATTTATTTAAATCATTAAGTTTTACTCTATTTTACTTTGATGCGTTTTAGTATGTGAGGAAAGATTGGCAGGCTGATTAAATCTTCGGTTGCAAAGTTTGCACTTATACGGCTTTTCTCCAGTATGAAGAATTATATGCCTCTTTAAATCCTGGTTTTGTGAAAAGAGTTTCTTGCAAAGTAGGCACTGGAAAGGTTTTTGTCCTGAGTGAGTTCGTTCATGATTATGAAGATCTTGTAAACGTCCAAACTGCCTTGGACATACGGTGCACTTGTAAGGCTTGATGCGATCGTGAACAAGGCGTCCGTGTGTAATCAGATTGCTTTTATGAGCAAATGGTTTGTTGCAAAATTTGCAAGTGTAGGGTTTTTCCCTAATATGCATTCTTAAATGAGCGTGGTGCCCATTGGTTTGTGATGATATTTTGTTGCAAAATACACATTCCAGAAACATTGGCTTCCTTTTAGTTGGTGGAATTGTCGACATTTTTCTTGCTTGTTGTTCAACTCAACGCAAATTACTGAGGTGTATAACGATTTTGAATTAGACCTTTTAATGTTTAGATTACTAAAATGTGCTTTCACTTATATTAACTCTTTATAGTGTCAATCTTTGATTGAGTATCTATACATTTTCGTTTTGTTTTTAGTAAATTAAATTTGTTTAATTTGGTTGTCATCAATACTCTAGGCTTATTGTTGTTTACTGGTGATTGAATTGGAATATACTCCTTTTTTAAATTTTTTTTGAACAAATACGTTAAATTGGTTTTTAAAAGTTTTCCAACTATTGCCAAAACCTGGTACACTAATAACAACACAAATACTTTTAAATTTCAGAAATATACAGGAAAAACAATTCTTGTAAACTGCATAGTCTTTTTTTGGATTTTAATGGAGTGTTGCTCTAAACCGCAAAATACAAGCGCCAATTTTCATACGTACTTACAATCTGAAGAAATGCTGCTCTAAATTTTCTCTGTATTAACAACAAAACTGGGGTTTCAAACAATGTGGATGAGCACCTTGTATCAGTTACATTTATGACGGAGTTAATTTAAGAATTTTTTCTGCTTCAGTACCCTTTACACTAACGTATGTTAACAAGAAATGCTAAATGTTTATGCTTCTTCAGAAAATAAAAAACGTATGTCCGTAGTAAATGTACGAGCTAGTATACCCAAAGAATTTGAGTGCTTTTTACAAAAAAGCAAGGGTAATGTACCCATTCTTAAATTTGTCTAATTCACAATCCCTCGGTCTTCAGAAAGGGTTTTCTTTTGTTTCGTTTGGTTGGAATTTGTTCTCTCCATTGTTCTCGTAATGCAGCATATGCGTTGAATTTTTAAAAAAGGAAAATGACTGGAATTTTTTGTATAATAAAATTGATATTTTCATTTATTAGCTCGCTGCGTCTGCAGGAGAGGCGTCATCCATTAATGACATCACTATTTGGGGTCGGTGGGTCACTCCGGTTAAAAGGTGACGGCCAATGATAAGTGCCCTATCCTCCAATGCTAAAAAATAGTGACAGGGGTCAGTGGGTCACTCGAAAAATCGGTATTTTAAAGTGACGTCATCAGTGGACGACGCCAGAGCTATTTAAGATGTCGTGTCCGTGTGTCCGTGTGTCCACTTTATTTTCCGTAGACCAGGGTAAATGGGCCTAAACCAGGGTAAATGGGCCTAAACCAGGGTAAATGGGCCTAAACCTGGGTAAATGGGCCTAAACCAGGGTAAATGGGCCTAAACCTGGGTAAATGGGCCTAAACCAGGGTAAATGGGGCCTAAACCTGGGTAAGTGGGCCTAAACCAGGATAAATGGGCCTAAACCAGGGTAAAGGTGGTCTACACTAGGGTAAATGGGGTCTAAACTAGGGCAAATGAGCTCTAAACCAATGTAAGCGGGACCTAAACCAGGGCAAATGGGCTCTAAATCAGGCTAAACGGCCACTTATTAAGTATTACTTATATAAAGATCAATTCATTGTAGTTTTGAGTCTTAATTATCATGCAAGTTTATTGAAGTGACTGTTGCTATGCCCACACACTAATTGTCTTTAGCAGCGAGCATTTTTATTGGCTTGCCATTAACTGGTTATTACTTGTATTATAAGAAACAAAGTCATACAATGATTGTGTACTAGTCTTTTAAAAAGCTGCTACCTTGCTTAGTTTTCTCGGAAAATTTGAACCCCTTGATTGAGATTCACATACAAAACTGTAAAAGGTAATTCAGAAGTGTAAGTTAAACACCTGCACGAATATACCAATGCAGTGGATACGAATGTTAAAAAGTACCTTGTACTTTCTTATATAGTATATATCGCTACGTGCATCGTGCATACGTATACATGTTCAAAAGACTAACATTTCTTTCAATCGCCAATCGGATACTTTCTTACTTTACATTGTATTCACATTCAAAACAATTCCTGTTTTCTACGGAGGCAGCTTTATAAATGAACTGTTCTAAAGGTATGTAAGACAAGAAAAAAAAAGAAATACCTAACATACACCAAAGCTCACTGTATGCTAAACACGTCAAAAGGATTCAGGAGAAAAATATCCAACGCTTCTATTCTTAAAAGATTAGCTCAAATGCACTTCAGCAGTCTCATTCTCAGAAAAGGATTAAAAAAGATTAAAAGGCTACGTGTTAAACATTCTTAATTTTTTTACATAAAACTTGGTTTTCCATGCAAGGCAAACTCTTAATTAGAAAAAACGCATTAACAGGAAGATTATCTCTGCGTTTTTGTTCACCACCATGTAAACTGCAGTCTTGCGGTTGGACAATCTAGTTACCTTCTTTGAGCAACGGAAACCATACTAGGCTTAAGTGCATTTAGTAAAAATATTCATAAGTCCCTTTAGGTACTTAGGCTTTAGGGATTAAATGCTTTTGGATATTTCATGTTTTAAATGAGATTTGGAATATGAATACATTTTAAAATTGGGCTTTATCTTTTAATGTTATGGCATAGATAGTCAACTTGGAGCTTTTACACATGTATAATGTATTAACGGTTTGAATGTATATTTAGTAAGTACTACTTACAGGTAACAGACTTTGCAAGCAGACAAGCACCGTAACAGTTTGCACGTAGATGTTTTATGGAGAAGGTTCATAGTTGGCTCTATACCATTTTATGAGCACTCCAAACCTCCAGAAAACATATTTGCATCACTAAATTCAAATCCTGAAAAGTACAAAGTGACCATTTTTTACTATATAAGCGTTTTTGCTAAGCTTTGGGCTTTTACACTGTAATAAAAGTGTACCGTTAACCGCATTCATAAATTATTTAAGCGCAAACATACTTTGGCTACTACAGGATTGCAGTTAAACACAGGTTCACAAAGAAACGTTGGGGAAAACGCCAAATTGTTTTTAAATTCTAAAAACCAGTTTTAAATAAACACGTTTGAGTGGTTTTAAAGCTTAAATCATCACAACTACCTAGCTGAATTTTAGGCACTCAAAGTGCACATTTGTATAACTTCCAACAGAATTTTAGAATAAAACGAAATGAGTAAATCTGGTTTAATCATTTGCAACATTTGTCAAAAAACATTTTCGGAGAATTATGCTCTTGAACTTCATATGCGCATTCATACAGGTGAGAGGCCGTACAAATGTGAGTCGTGCGAATATAGTTGCTCTCGCTTATCTTACTTGCAAATGCATAACCAGGTACACACAGGCGACGAACGATACCAGTGCAAAGTGTGTAAAAAACAATGTTTTTTCAAGTCTGCCTTAATAAACCACATGACTACTCATAGCGGTGAAAAGCCATGGGAATGCACAATATGCAGCAAGCGTTTTCCGTCTAAACCAAATCTGAAGCGACATGAGTTAACTCATGCCCCAACAAAGCCCTATTCAAATGCAAGCAATGTGGGCAAAATTATACGGAAAATTACACTCTTCTACGCCACGTCAAGAAACACCATTTAAATTATAATTCTCACGTGTGTATATTCTGCAGATATGAATGCAATGGACTCTCTTATCTTGAAAAGCATATAAGAGTCCATACAGAAGAGAGGCCGTATAACTGCAGAAATTGTTCAAAAAGTTTTACCACTCAAGCCCAATTAACAGCTCATGGGAAAATTCACGGAAAAATTAAAACGCATGCATGTCATTTGTGCAGTAAAATGTTTTATAGGAAAGCAGATATAAAACCTCATTTAAAAACTCATCTTGAAGAAAAACCTCATGGCTGCTTGGATTGTGGAAGACGATACAAAGACAAACGCTCATTAAGGCAACATTCAGTTGTACATGGTGCAGAACCACTCAAACGCTACAAGTGCGAAGACTGTGCAAAGGAATACTTGAACTACTCTTCATTCAAAATGCATCGTATGTCCCACACTGGCCTGAAACCATACAAGTGCGATAATTGTACAAAAGGCTTCCAAACCAATGCAGCTCTGAGAAAGCATTCAGCTACAGTTCATTCTGGAGAGCGTGCTTTTGCCTGCAAAATATGCAACAAACGGTTTACAACCAACGGCAGCATGATGTTTCACTTAAGGAAACATGTTGGAGAAAAACCAGAACAGTGTACATATTGTCCAGAAAGATTTAAGGATAAGTTGGATCTTAGAGTTCACTTGTATAAGCATACAGGTAAGTTTAATTGAACATGTATTTTTAAAAACAAATTACTACATGCTAATTTTTGTTTCAAATTTCTATAGGTATTGCTGATGGCATGGCCGTCTGTATATTTTGTGAATATTCAACAGCCAGCTTGGGAACGTTTCAATACCATTTACGTTCGCATACAAATGAAAAACCTTTCATTTGCCGTCGGTGTTCCAAAGAGTTCACTAGAGGTTTGGCTGCTAAAAAAATACACAAAAGTATTAGCTAATTATGCTAGGTTTTATTCCAGCATATTGTAGAATTTGAAGACACAAGCACACTGGCCTATTTGTTGTTATTACGTAAAAAGTTTACACGTACCTACTTAATTCGTCTCATTTTTGAATTAGTTATGTAAAATAAATGTGTTGCTACAATATAAACGGTATTTGGGGAATAACCTAAATTTAATTAGTTTAGAAATTCAAATATAATTTGTTTTAAAATGTTTGTTGAAATGTATTATAGTGGTCAGAAAACATTATTTTGTCAATGTGTGGAATGCAAATGTAATGAACTATATTTGTATGTACTCACAAGGAGTACCTTTTGTTGACTACGCACAAACAAGAACGCAATTCATCATTTCTGGTAGATTTGGGTGCGTAAATGACGATGTTTCTCGGTAAAATCCCGAATGGGCATCTGAATTGCAGACTTTGCAAAGTCGTTGTCAGCGTTGGACGCCACCCGCCGTAAACGTTGACGCAGTGCTTTGTATATGGAACAGAACGAAGCATCTCGAAGTGCCTGCTGCACTTCTCTTGACTTCCTTCTACTTTTTTCTTTTTGCTTCTCTCAATCATCACTACTGCAGCAGTAACTAATCCCCAATCTCCTCCGGCGCTCTCTCTCTTTATCTCTCGCTTTCACAAGCTGATATAAAAACAGGAGAGATTGTTAGGGGAAAAGCAAAAAACTTGCGTTTGCAGGTGCTTGATGATGTGTAGCCTTATGTTTACGGCGGGTGGCGTACAACGCAGACAGCGTCTCTGTAAATCCCCATTCGGGATATTAATCTGTACCGTGGTAATCTACGCACCCAAATCTACCAGAAATGATGAATTACATTCATCTTTGTGCGCAATCCTTGTGAGTGAGTAGTACTTGATTTCTTCCCATAATTAATTAAAGAAACTCTTAACCCGGCAAGTAATCTGTTTCAGGCATGGGTTGCCCAGCGGTGAAAATGTTCTTTATCATCGGCTTAGTCTAACAAATTTGACTAACAATACGTAGTAAATGTGATAGTGATGATACATTTTTGCGATTGATTAAATGATTTACAGAACTCCGATTTATTAAAAAATTAAAAATCTCTTATAATATTTTGATTTATAAACTATTTTTAGTTCTTGATTACTTTCATGGAGTTTTGCAATATGTTTCTGCTGAACCGTTTTCTTTTGCACTTATATGCTCGCAATCCATTCTGCAACATTGCAAGAATGGAAACTGAAGGAAGGAAATGCTTTGGTTTGTAAATTTAAATATATATGGCACATTTAAAATGTGCTGTGACTTAAAATAAGTCTATTACTCGGAGTATTTTACTCCTTCCGCGATGAAGAATAAAGCAACATACAAACGTATGTGGAAACTTGTACAAGACATTTTTTCTTACAGTAGTAGTCAACACAAACCAATCAATTAAAAAGAGGAAATAAACTGTTGACTTCAAGCTCTAAATTAGTTCCTGGTACGTATAGCTAACAGCTCATGTACACAATTTATTTATTTATGCTTACTCTAAGGTGTATTCCAATTGAAATTCAGCACAAGCTGAATTTCAAAGCAAACGGAACAACCATATTTAACTAATATTTTTTAATTTGGCATTCAAAAATGCACAGCATACAGGAAATTTTTAGGGTTGATACGGTCAGAAATCTCTGCTACAACAGTAAGTGGAAAAAATGTGTTATTTTCACTTCGACCAGAAGTCAATAATTTACTTTAATTATCTTACTTCAGCAGCTCTTTCCATTTCATTTGTATGAATTTAAGACTTTGCATGTTACATACCCTGTTATATTAAGCAGCAAATATTTTCTGTACGCCCTGTACATTTACGTACCACAAGTATTGGCAAAAGTACATACGTAAGTGTTAGTTGTTGGTGTTGAAATAAAACACCGTCCAGAATGCATCGATTAATGCTACACCGAGTACAATGGAATAATTCCAATTCATAACTCAATCTGCTTAAAATAGTTCATAAAATAATTAGTTAGTTCTAGTTTAACTTAATACTGTGATTATTTTTTCACATAGTTAATTTACTATTTGTAAACCCGTGAGTTTACATAAAAAAATTATCATACAATTTTAGTAAAAAATGAGAAGAGAAAATCAATCGCAGTAATCAATGGTGGAACATGGTTGCATTTGTTGCTATTTGTTTTGATGAAAAGGAATATTAAGAAAATGTAAATGGAATTTGGATTGTACTAAGTTCCGGAGTACCAGGCACCATTCGAAAACAGTTGCGTATACGTACACATTAGTAGGGAAATTTGGTGATCTGAATTATTGCGCAGATCCAATATATCATTTAAGATCCTTGTGTGGCGTCGCCCTGTGGCAAAGGCGCAAAATCATGGTTTCCAAAGCCATCTGCGTTTGTCCCAACAACCAAAAAGACAATACATTCGTTGCTTGCATGAAAGAATCGCAAGAGATTAAATAAGCTAAGCCCAGCTCATTCACAGGTCCATATTTTTTAACCTAAGCTTCTCCTAGAAGGGTTACATAAACTTATTGCAAAATTCATTTCTTATTTTTATTATAGTTCCCAACTCCGCATCACTTAACCCCAAGCTCGAAAAATAATACCGAAGACGTTGTTGTTCTAATAAATTGTTTTTTGAAGAATTATTAAAATTACACAATAATAAAACCCCATTTAATCTCCGAGATGTGAAGTTTCGCTGACTGATTTTGACAAATATATCATTTGATTTGCCGTTATTAACAAAAGCCCATACGCGCAGAGATGAGAGTTATCTACTATACCAATAAAAAGCTGCAGTGATTCAGTAGTATAAATACGGCCTCCCGGTAATCCATGTTTTGTTTCTGTTTTCAATATTTTATTTTAAGCCAGATTATTTACTTGTACGCTTTTGATCAGATGGAATGCAGGCAGGAAGATAGGCATGACGCTAAACATTCATTGTAAAAGGTTTTATAGACAACATTGAATAGCAACTCTTTGGGGGAACAAGTTTTCCGTCAAGTTGTCGGTGAGATTTTTGAGAATTTGTATTTTGTCATCCTCCTCCAAAATGTGTGGTCAAGGATCGGATTCAAAACTTGATTGACTGTACTTGATCGTCAACTTTGTCGATTTTTGACAAGTTTCCATTGTAAAGTCGGTGTGAGATGGCGGATGGTTTTGGAACAACAGCTGTAGTTTTTGGTAAAAAGGATTCTTGTCAGCAATATGAGCTCAAAAGAAACAGCGCAGCAGTGGGCAGTGAAGAACTTTTCTCCTGGACCGGTACTTAAAATCCTGGCGTTCCTGGAAGAAGGCTACCTCCTGGAGCGATCTATGACCCCAAAGAGGAAGCTCTAGTCCAGCAAACGGATTAAATTTGGTTGAACGGAGTCAACACGATGTTTCTGCCTATGTAGAATAAATTGGTTACTTTTATAGTTTTTACCAGTGCATGTTAGATATAGTTAAGAATACTTTTTGCATCACGTGTGCTTTGTATAGTTTATATATCAATTAACTCGTGAAATAAACCATACTGAACCAGGCGCGCAGCCAGCCGTGATGGTTATGTAGGGCACCAAATTTAACAGAAGTCAAAATAAACATAGTTCTATACAATCTATATCATATATGAACTACCAAATAGCGTTGGAATAACTGTGGAGACACTAAGTTTATACATGTACAATACCAAAATAGTGTAGAAATAGTATTTGGAAGAACACTAAACAGTTGCTTCTTTCTAGCACATTAGCTGATTGTTTTTTTTATTGTGCATATATAAGCTTTAAAATGTAAACGTATATTTTGAAATGTACAAATGTTGCATGGGATATTTGTTTTTAAAAACGTTAATGGCAACAGCACCGCAATATAAAAATACTTTCCATTTTATAATATCTAAGAAGCTATTGTGGAAACTATTCAATGCATGCGGAGACAATAAACAGTTGGTGTTCATTTTAAAGGGTCATAGGGTTTGAAGTACAGGTTAATCAATAATAGACTTTACTTAGTAAAGAATTACATACGTGGAATTTCAAAAGAGTCTAACTGACGAATTGTAAGTAGAGCTGTAAACGTGTACACGATTTGACACTTCAAACTTTCGTGTCGTGTACAAGCAAACACGATATTATTTTTTCGTGTTCGTTTCGTGTACGATCTAAACGTGTTGTGTTCGTTTCGTGTTTAGCAGAACACGATACAAACCGTGTACAAATCATGTACAGTATACAGTTTAAGTAGGAACAAAAAATGGTATTCATTGCTACTAGGCTTTGGATTAGTTGATTGGTTTTTGTGTTTTAGTTAAGATTTTATTAGCTTTTTCAAAAAAAAAAAAAAAGGTTTTATATCGACTAAACAATTAAAAGATATGACCGTTTTCGACATATGATGTGGTTTTGTCCAAGTGTGGGGTAACAATTCTGCATGACTAAAAAAATTTCAAACACACACGTTTTTCAACCGTGTTCGTTTCGTGTTCTGGTGTGCCGTGTACAAAGCGTTTCATGTACTGCCAGATTCGTGTCGTGTTTTGCCCAACACGATATGCACACTGAATAGGAGTACCATGACAGTAGGGCTAATAATGTTAGCACTCAAAAATAGTGGAGTTATTTAAAAAGGATGGGTGACAAGCAACAAGGATCAGCTCGCCACTTTTTAGCCTTTGTAGGAAAATAGGATATAAATGGCAGGAAAAAGTATGGAAAATTAGTATTAGTTCATATATATTTTCAAGAGTTAAGCGTTTCATATTACTAAATCATGCAACACTAAAATTGCATTACAACTAAACCGCACTTGGATGTTTTTCCTACTTCATAAAATATTAGGTATAACGTAGAAAGAAAATCTAGGATATAATGAAACTCGTTGTATTGAAGTACATAAAACGAATGACGTTTTAACGTTGCAAAAGTAAAAACTCTCATTCTGATTTTAAACCAAAACTGCAAACTTTAACAAGTTTTCCTTTAATATGTTCAAACATATTGAGCAGGGGGTTCATTCTGACAAAAAGACGGGGCAATTAAGCCAGGGACAGGATATAACCGACTCGGTGGATGAACTCGTTTTGAAAGAGGGAAAAACTAGAAAAACGCCTAATAGTAAAAAATAGTTGATTAACTGAAAGAAAAAAATCCACTGTGACCAATGAGTGAAAAAAATAATTCTTCCAAGATGTTGTTATAAATTCAAAAAGCTTCTGAAGATTTAATAAAGCTGCAGAATAATTAAATGCCATTTGGCTACTGAATTGTCATCTTTCGCGGACTTATTTTTACAAACATTTGATTTGCTGTTTTACCGATACGTTGATAAAAATCAAAAAGTGCATTGATATCTACTTCTATAATAAAATCCAACAGTGAATCTGTAATAAAGTCGTCAAAGTAATGCATATTATGTTATGAATATTTTAAGCCAAAATGTTTCATAGACTATGGATCTAGTGGAATACAGGCAGGGAAATAAGAATGATGATAGCAGTCATTGGAAAAGCCAAAATATGTGACTAACTGGTCAGTTAGTCAAGTTGTCGGTGAGATGTTTAGAAGTTCGTCACTCGTCATTTTCCACCAAAAAACTTACTCAAGGATTCAATCCAAAACCCGATAGGTTGTAGCAGATCTTGAATTTTTGCTGAGGTGTCTTTGTAAAACCTGGAAATTTTTGCTGGGTTTTCGGGTTTTGGAATTTTTTCCGAGACTAGTGATGACAAAAAACGAAAACTAATCGCGATTAATCGCGATTAAACCGATTTTTGTCCAAACGTTTTATCCAAAAATCGGAAACGATTTGGTCATGTGAAAAATCGTTTGTAAACGTTTTATACAAAAATCGGATCGGAATCGCGATTAATCGCGATTTTTACAAACTGGTTAATTTATATGTGCGTGGTAAACGAAACCTGAAACAATTATTGCTACGTCGGTCAGGAACCTTATGACAGAGCAGATGTACACCAATTACTTGGGTTCATTGTGCGTTTTGACCATTTTTTATTACTTGTAATTCACTTTATTTAAATTTGTGTAGCTTTGAGTAGATTTTGCGACATAAATCCTGTAGTTGGGCAAAATAGCGATTTTACCGATTAACAAACGTTTTAAGCACTAATCGGATCGGAATCAAAAATGTTTTGGAAAATCGGATCGGTTTTTCCGATTATCCAAACGTTTTTATTAAAAATTCGGATCGGAAATCGTTTTGGAATCGAGATTAATCGTTTGCCATCACTATCCGAGACCGGTGCTGGAAATCTTGGCGTTCCTATAAGAACATTACTTTCTGGAGTGATGTACGACCGCGATCCTTTAGAAAGTGTCATATGGGAATGCGAGCAAAATTTGCCAACCAATTTTAGAAATCTCCATCTTGGAGTTGTCAGTTTTTGAACTACAGTATTACCTTGATCACTTTTCCAAGACCATCTGGTGGACTAATAATAAGTTTAAAGCAACTTCGCACTTGACTTTTTTCTTATGCAGTTGGCCTTCTTTTGATTCAAAAGTTTTGAATAATAATTAATGTAAATAAAACATCTTTTCTGAAGCCTGAGTGAAACTGCATGACTGAATAGAAGATTTTGTGGATGAGTAGTGTGAACATGGGGCGACACGGCGACACGAAGACACCATCAACACACGTGAACTTCATCCGGACCACCATATATCTTCGAAGGCTAGTATTACAACAGTGCTGTGGTGTGCACACCCTCCAAACTGCCACCTTGCGAATGCTCCCTTTCATTTCCAGACCCATTCCTGCCTCGTCACCCGTATGTGGCCTGCGTTCCTTATGAATTCAATTTTTATTTGAAATATTACGATTACATTAATAAAATGTATATCACCCGGTATATTCCGGTTGTTATTGTTGTATTTTAAGTAAGTAGTACAAACAAATAATTGATAATCTAATGGTAACCCTACATTAAAATTGATTTTATGATCGTGTACTACATCGACATCTAGGGAACAGAACCCAACTACCTATGATTCAAATAGCCACTGAAAGCGTTAGCAATATACTTTTCAGCGTCAAGGAAAAGTAAAATGTCTTTTGCAAATAAATGATTTCTACATTTCTCTGGATACATAAAAAATGAATCTAGGCTAGTTTTAAATTGTTTTTATGAGAAAATCTTTTAATTTTTTGTTAGGGAGGAATTATGTTTTCCCGTTTTTATCAGGATTTAAACGGCAATTTCTGCCTCCCCGTTATTCTTATCACTATGACGAGATCCTGCGTGGAAGTCGGGTATATCGAGTGGTCCAGCGGAATCTGGACCATGACACTGGATCAAACTGGTATTACCTCCGGAATATTATGTTTACCTTGACAAGCCTGAGGACTTTGGATAGTTTGATAAGCAGCAACCAAGAGCGCGGTGGTCCAAGAGGAACACCCTGTTATTCAAACTGGTAATGGGACAAGTGCACAGGGACGTTTTTCGACACCGGATGGTTTGTCCGGGTGGAGATTAGCTTTTCAATGGCCAAATGGGGTTCCTAGGATTTTACTGACAAGATTTTGGATGGCCCCTTCGAAATTGATCAAGGTTAAGAATGGCTGGCACGATATTTCTCTGGCAGGTTGGCCAATTGCATTGTGACCAATAGTGTGGTCAAATTGGCAAAGGAAAATGATCCGGGTAGGTGGAGCGTTACCTATAGGAGTAGGGCAAAAGCGGTGGAGGAAGTTTGCGACAAGGGGACTTGGAGGGATCTCCCGGGTTCTTTGGTTATTATGTAATATGTATAAACCGAGGAGGATGAAGAAAGAGACTGGAAGTGACTCGGGACTCTGTGGAGGGAATCGTTTTGTAAGACGGGAAATCTAAAGAAATTCCTAAGAATGACGATTGATGATTAACCGAAAGAAAAATCACTTTGCTGTGAATCTATGAATTAGGAAATGGTTCCAAAATGTTGTTCTAAATCCAAATAGCCATTGAAAATTAAATAAAGTTACAGAATAATAAATTACCATTTTGGATTCTGAATTGTCACGTTTCACTGACAAGTAAATGTTTTTACAAACGTTCCAATAAATTGCTGTTGGAATCATATGTGATTTTCAGGCAGGAGTAATCTACTTGTATTTTAAAATCCCAACAGCGAACAAGTAGCAAAGAATGTCGTCAAATTAATACATGTTTCGTTTATGTTTTGAATACTTTGGTCATAATTGTTGCATAGACTTTAATGTCTATTTATACTTATATTATTCTTATATTGAAAGATCCTCTTCGGATTTATTTTACTTTATAGCTATTGTTATTCAGTGAGCTTCAGGAGCACAAGGTGATTTGCCTTATTTTCATAAGATAGAGGCTCTTCCCTTGCCTATTGCTTTTCCGCTGAAGACGTGTACGCCGCGACGTCACCCGAAAGGAAATCAAGGATGGCATACTTCACACCCGTGGCTTTATTCCGTAAGAAGCTCCAACCTCCGACTCCGACAAGTGTCCCAAACGTCCATTGGAAATTGGAATTGGACCTGGTGGGAGGAGTACCACTGGTCACGATGAATGGATACTGCAAAAATTACAGTGTAAATCAATCGTCTTTCCAAAAGCAAATGAAGCCATTATATTAGCGTTCGCACGTGAAACCATGGCAAAGTGCGTAAACATTTTTACATTGTATTTTGTAAATTAAAATTCTCAACTGCGCTGTGGAAACCATTATTTACGCTCCGGGCTCCGAGAAATGGAAGTCCAGAACAGAGCTTCTTGGATAAAAGTTTTGGAAAGTAGCCCAGGATGTAATTGGGAGTAGGATTGGGCTTTGGAATTGAGATGGAATTAGAAGGGAAGAGACCGTGGATGGGGCAAAGTTGGAAAAGATTGTAAACTTTTGAAGCAACAGTAGTGTAACTGGGTGGTTACGGAAGTACTTCTAGAGGAGATGTTTCAAGGGCTACTGCAGCATCATGAAGAGAGTTCAAATCAAAATGTTGAAAAGTAGCATGGTGCAAGTTTCGTTAGAGTCTGAGGGTGTAACAGCAGTTAAAGATTAGTATTTGGAATAATGGAGTGGAAAGTGGCTGTGGAGAAAATTCGGAAGATAAATCTACTCCAAGATTTTTGAATGAGACTAGTGTCTACTACACAGAAAATACTACTTTTTCTTCTACTTCGTCTTCGGAACAGCTTTTTGCACTTTTCTACGAAGCTTTGATTACGATTCATGTGCATGGTATAAATAGAAAGGCAAATTAAGCCTAACGACTTAATTGGCTTGTCTCGTGAGTTTTAATAATTTTATTTATAGGAATTATCTTGCAGTTAATTCAGTGTAATTGTTTTAATTTTTGTTCAGTCTTTTTGGTTTCTTCGGTTTTCAATGAAAGCCTTTCATTCAGTTGAACTAGTTGAACTTTTTAGTAGAATAAAATCCAAACAATGATCTACTTTCAATTGTACTTTTATTTTTCTACAGATATTTAGTTGAATGAATTAATTAATTAGGACTTTCATAATAATCTGTGAGTTTACATAAAAAACAGTGACAAATGAGGATAAGCAAAAATTGCAATCTAGTTTGGTGCAGCATGAGCATGGTTGCAATTGTTTGTGTATCGGAATATTAAAAGTGAAAATTTACTTTCACCAGCACCCTCCGCAGGCAAAATTCGAAAACAATTGTGTATTCATATAGGTTGAAATTCCAGATGCGTGATTATAAGCGAAATAGTAGATGGACAAAAGTGACATGAATCTGAGTTACATGATAATCCAAATATATAATTTAAGATCCTTGTGGGACGTTGCATTGGGCCAAAAATGCAGAATGTGAAATCATGGGTTCCATAGTCAATTTGGCCCCAACAACGACAAAGGTGACACATTATTTAACTGAAAGGAAACTCACAAGTCTGCACTGAGCTAAGCCTAGCTCATTCTTAGTTGCATATGTTTCAATCCATTAAAGTACTTAATGTTGCAACGTGGTTGTAAATGTTTACGTGCAATGGAAGAATGAATGAGTGAATGGATTGCCACGTGTACTCTCCCCAGGTAAAACAGTCGAATACAATTGGTATATACAATTTGTTTATTCATACTGTATGAATCATACAGGTTGACCTAGACGCTTTTGGTTGTGTGCTTGTAGGGAAAATACTAAATATAGTGTAAGTCAAAGAAGCAACCTAGATTTCAGTAAATTCCAACTACATTGATTATGAGCCTCGTGTGGTGTCGTCCTTTGGCAAAGACCTGAGTTCCAGAGCCACATTTCGCATGCCCCAATAACAAAAAAGATGATCACTATGTAGCTTGCATTATGGATATATGGGAACCTAGGACTAAGCTCAGCTCTTCCACAGGTCCACATTTTCCCACAAATATGTGTTAAGGTTCATCGTTTAATTTGTTACTTGAAATCCTTACTCTTTATTTTATTTAAGCTTGCAAATTCAGCTTCAGTTCACCACCAAACTGGTGCAACACCTATTAAAATAATATTTTGGGTAACTACGAGCGTATAAAAATAAATGCAACTTTATTCCAACGTTTCGATTTGTTTTACAAATCCTCTTCAGGGAATAATGAACAATATTAAGCGAAAACGGAGAATTGCATGATTTAATTTGAAACGATATAAAATAGAGAGTAAACATGTCCAGAATTTAGGTAGGTAGTCACGACCACGTTCCTCTTTCCTATTCATCTATTCATGAGTGGGATTCCTTAAGCTGTGGCGTGTCAAGTGGCAATAGCTTCTTTTGTTTCGCGAAGAAACTTGTCATTTACTTTTGAAATAATGTCAACACTATCCCAAAATATGGAGTGTTCTTGCGTATCCTTTAAATAACTCCATACATGCTCCGATATAGCTGATTGTGGGTCTCCGTTTCTGCAATGGCGTTTGTGCTCCTTCATCCTCTCAGACACACTTAACCGAACTATAGTAAACCCGAAGCCAACCCACGAAAATATTTCTTTATGAAATTACACCTTAAGAACAACCCCCTCCACGTCCATCACCTCCACAACCCAAAGCCCTTACCGTAGGGACCTTACTTTCACGTTTATCAAACAACTACTTCGCGACCACCTTCCTCGGGCCATTTTGAATTATCTCCCGATAACCAAAAAACTTTCACCAACAAGAACAACCAACTCGGAAATCCAAACATTATCCCCGAATCTCACCAAATTCCTATAATTACCAATTCTCGTTCAAGTTAATACTACCCCTATTACGAACAACTTCCTGGACCAATTAACGGCGATGGTCTTACATTCACCCCATTAATTTATTCCGCTTATTGACAAACTGGTAGTTGCGATTATGACATCTTAACAAAAATTCGCTGGATCGCCGAAATATGGTATAATCAAAAGCTATCATTATCGAAGCTCTACATCAAGTGGCCATTTCAGCGGGGGTCAAAGTGTCTACGAATGCGAAACTAGACCAATAGTCTATCCCCACTATCCCTACAGAGCAAATATGTAATGAGGAATACTTTAAAAATATGTTCCTTAAAAATAGAGTTTTTATTGAATATTTAGAAAAATAAAACCTGTTCTAAAATGTAATTACTGTTGTTATTGTTGTACTATAAGGAGGCAATAAAAATTAATAAATATTAATCCAACGCCAAGTTTACATTTTAGTTATTTTCGTAATTGTTTACGTAATTATTTCAGATGCTGTACTGGTAACCTGTTATGTCTGAATGCGTTGAAAGCAACAACATTAGGCCGTTCGACGTTAAGTGTAATCAAAATGCATTTTTATATCAATGTTTACTACGCTTAATTGCAAAATTGCTTTTGTATTTGCACATGTGAAAAATAATTACGGCTAGTCTTAAATCGTTTTTCTGGGACAATCCTAAAATTTGCTGTTGAGACGAAAATAATTCAATAAAAATTAATATATAACTCCTTGTCCATGAACAATATAAAACTGCTATTTCAATGCTTATGTGCTATGATGAGAAAACATTATCTGCAGTACTTCCATTTAGAATCTGTGTTTTTACAGGTAAGGCTTTGTGTGTATACAAGTATGGCACCAAGTGTATGCATTTATAAAATGTGTGATGTGTGCATAATTGTACCAAAATATATTACAGTCATTCCAAGATTTGCAAAACTTTCGGAAAAATGATCCAAGTCGCCTCTAAATCCACAGAATTTAGAGTTTAGTTACATTTTTTAAATAAGGTTATGTTAACCTTAATTACGCGTACGTCATTCCATATTCTGCAAGGCAAGCAAAATCGTAATTTTCAATAGTTTGAAAAGACTTAAAACGTCGATGATGTATAACGAGCAATACTTGATGTAGTAAAGTTTAATATTGAGTCTATAACAGTGCTGGGATTTTTCTGCTATGTGTCTATCTTTATTTTATTGCCTTATTCATACAGTGTAAACGGACTAGGGATGTATCTATGTTATGCTTACCTCCTAACATCACAAACGTAAACTTAATATGGCTTTGAACTGCTGCAAAAACAAAGTTTACAACTTCAAGAAAACCAATGATCCTTTAACCTTTCTCAAGCGTCACCCACGGCGGACTTCATCACACCTTAAGGCTACCACCGACAAGGTTATCCAAAACCTAGAATCAGGTACAAATTGGATACCACCAAGCGTTGTTATCATCCTTTTCATTCACTGGATCAATTAAAACGTTATGTCTCCATGGTTATTAGCAGATCTAAAATGTCAGTGAATGCGTCGAATCAATTCAATAATTATGTCAGTAATAAATCATAAGTGTAATTGGGGGTATTTTAAAATTCTTTATCTGGTACAGTCAGTTTGTTCCTTAACAGTTTTGGTTTTTATTTGCAATTCAGTAACTAATTATAAAATACACGCACCAAAAATGTAAGTAAATAGTACAACAAACCAACGATAATCCAATGCTAACATTACACTTTGATTATTATCATGGCCGCGCACATACAACATATGAAGCTACAAACACCTAACATGTGTCTATGCATTGAAAATTGCAATATCCTGTTCAGTGGCGTCAAGTGCAAGCATTTTTCATATTACATTATATGACAGCTTTATTACCAAACATGAATCTAGCTGCGTATTTGAATAGTTAAAGCCAGGTTTAATTTGTTTTTCTTAAAGATTATTCAAATTTGTTGCTGATACAAAATAAATGTTCACAAAATTAGTTTATAACAACGTATCTTAAGAGTAGGAAACGGTTCCTATTGTTTTGGGTTTACTTTTGCTCTAAATATAATTGCAGTCATTTATTTAAAAATGTAATTTTATCAATATTATTTACAGGGTTGATTAGCGCATGGAAAATTATCAAAAAACAAATTCATGCAATTTCGATTCATCGTAGTTTGTGTTAATATGTATTACAACAGAAGTTTACAAAAATTATCTCAAAGTTTGCAAAACTTGCGTAGAAATAATACGGATCGCAGTTTATTTTTTTTTAAAATAATTGTAGTGCGTTTACAGTTTAGTTAATTTTTTTCATTAGAGTTTCATAATAACAGAGGCTAAGCGCCGAGGGTGGCAGAGTTCGAAGTCGACCCGGGCCCCGCGCTTAGAGGGCCCCAAACAAAGCAAAAATAGGAAAAATTAAGCAAAATTGTAGAAAGTTTGCTTATAATTTCAAAAAATTTGGGCTCGTTACGCTCGCCATGCATTATTTGTGTACAAATTCCGCATACTTTGCGCAGAAATCTGTTAAATTTTCTCCTTATATCTTTAAAACACGTATTTTAACCGTATTTCACTAACTCGGCATCAGAAAAGTAAAGTATCAGACATTAAAGGGGCCCACTTTCTTCTACCATCACCCGGGCCCTTCCTCTGCCTTTCGCTTGACGCTTAGCCTCTGCATAATAACTTGGATTGCATGTATCTATGACAATACGTTTTCAAGAAGACAAAAAGAATTCGTAATTTTAAAGTAAATGCTAAAATGCCGATGGTGGGAAGTTTTATATCGAGTTTTCAATTGTGTAGAACTTTACATTTTTTCCGATTTTAGTCTTCTACACTCAACTCAACTACCGCAATTTTGGATGAAGCATCTAAACTACAACTAATCTCCCATTCAGATAAACGTAAAGATGATATGACTTTGAACTGCTACATAAATTGAAGAAGATAAAGCGTGAAAATAGGATAGGCAGGGCGTAAAAATTCTAGGGTATAATTATTGCAACGTTCCATGTCATAATCTATGGTAGGATTCAAATTGAATCATAAATACATAACGTGATCTTGCGCCTGAGGTAGCATTCTAACTTCGAACATTTTCATGTGGCATATCACAACGTATCGCAACGTATCACATTATACTTTGTATTATTCTGAGAAATAAACTACTTTAAAAGTAGTCTCTTGTCTAGTCTCTTTTATCACATTTATATACATAGGTGTCATAACTAAACACATGTCGTGTTATAATCATAATTCGTATAAACAAGAAGACGACTTAATTCACAATTATCAAGTTGTTATTTCTCTTGTTCTTCTGCAACGATTAATGATTAATTATTCGGAAAATTTACTAATCTTACTTGTCAGCGCAGAGTTCTAATTTTTAAAGCTTCTTTTTAGGTTTTTACAGGCATTAGCATTCTAATAAACTGTTTGGTACGATAAAATTCAAAAATCAATCTTCTTCTAATTGTTCATTCATTTTTCACCTGAGATACTAATTAGCTAGTTTGACTTAATAATTAATGTTACATCATAGTAATTTAGCGTTAGTAATTCGTAGGTTTGATACAAATCTTAGTGAAAAATTGAGGAAGAATGAGAAATTTAATTACAGTATTTAATGGTGCAACATGGATACAACTGTTGCGGTTTGCCTTGGTGCAATATAATATAAAAAGTGGGAATGGATTGTCACAGGTCACAGGTAACTGATAAGGCTGATATTGATAATGTAGTGCTCGGCTGATATGAACAGGTACAAAACAAAAATGGAAGTAATGCGGAATGTTTGATTGTGGGACACACTCCGGGTTTAGTGTAATGAGGGGTGATTTAGAAAGCCTTATTTGGCATGTGTTCCTTACAATTTGCAATTTTGTTCTATAAATGATTATTAAAAATTACCAAAAAAATAATTACGGTTGTTATTCTTGTTTTCCAAATAAGTAGTATAAATAAATGATAATCCAATAGCAACATCATTATTTAATGTTTTTCATTACTATTACCATGTATACAATTAGTCATCATCATTAAGACCCGGAAAACCTGATATATATTTGCGTATTGAAAGCAGGAGCATTAGGCAGTTCGGCGTTAAGTGTAAGCAAAATGTTTTTTCATATAATTGTTTACCACATTGCATTACATTACTGCCTCCATATTTAAAACATCAAAAAAGAGTCACGGCTAGTTTTAAATCGTTTTTCTGAGAATAAACGGTTATAAGGGATTCCCGGAGTATTCATATCAATCAATTTACCCCCATCAATTCATCCCAATCAATTCATCCCCGTCAACTCATCCCCTAATCAATTCATCCCCATTAATTCATCCCAATTAATTCATCCCCATCAATTTATCCCCATCAATTTATCCCCATCAATTCATCCCAATCAATTCATCCCCTAATCAACTCATCCCAATCAATTTATCCCCGTCAACTTAACCCGCAATCAACTCATCCCCATTTCTTTTCATCCCCGTCAGAATGTTTCAATGCAAATGTATTCTCTTGGTTGGGTTACATATCCTACCGCAATCAATACCTTAGCGTACGAACGATACTCCAGCATACCGTACACATTTGTGCATCGCGTTTCTTTGTCACACTAATTACAACGTTCAGTTACACAAACATACACGGTATAGCGATCAGATTTCAGTAAGCGATTCACAAAATTTGATTTTGACGTTTTTGTGGTATTAAGATTAGGAAAACGGGATTTTTATAATTAATGTTGAGACTTCAAAGAGGAATTTTCAAATTCCAGTTGAGTACAGATTTCAAAAGACGTATTGTTGGAAGCCGACTTGCATTTGGTTCGGATACCAGATTTTAAAAATACGATTTGGGGTTCGGTTCTAAAACGGGATTTTAAAAATTTGCTTGAGCTTAGGTTGCACCAATTTTCGAATATGTTCGCCCAATTTTGTACGCTAATGTGACCGCATGTAATGATTTTGATGCTAGTGTAAATGTACGTTGTAATTAGTTCGCTGGGATATCGTGCATGTACGATGTATTACTTTACCGGAGGAACACTTTTGTGTCTATGCGGGGATGAGTTGATTGCGGGATAAGTTGACGGGAATAAAATGATTGGGATGAGTTGATTTGGGGATGAATTAAACAGGGGATGAGTTGATGGGGATGGATTGATTGGAATGAGTTGATTTGGGGATGAATTAAACAAGGGGTAGTGGTAGTAAACCCATCCATCATCAGGTAGTGGTACGGTACCGCTGGTACCAATCGGGATGTCAATAGGGGGTGTCAACAAGGGCTGTGTTAGTGAATCTAACTGTAAGTAGATTTGGTTAATGGGATAAGTACTGTAATTAATGCGGCGGTTTCCGACGCCGGGAGTTTTGTCCGGGAAATGAGGATGCCGATGGCCCATTCGGAATTAATGAACGTGAAGTATGGCTGGGACGATAAGCAGATTCTTTATACGTATATTCTTCGTTGACGAGCCCGATGGCTTGAAGCAATTCGATAAGCAAACCAAAAGGGCGTGGTGGGCCAAGGGAAGATTTGCCTACAGAATCGGTCACTGGAACACGTGCTTCATTTAGTATTTATTGAGACGGTGTTCGTCACTGGAAGATTTGCTCGGGAGAAGATGATTAGTCCAAGGCCCTTACGGGAGTTCCAGGAACTCAGTTCCTAAGATTGTAGTGAGAAGCTATGGGATGGTGCCTTTGGAATTGATGAAGGTGCGGTATGACTGGGGCGAATAATCTTTATGGCAGGTTGGCCAATTGGAAATTGTGACCAGGAATGTGGTCAAGTTGACCAAGACAAGTGACCAGAGTAAATGGAGGGTTAAGTATACAAGTAAGTTAAAAGGGGAGGAAATGGTTTCTGACTTTGGTAACTTGGAGGGATTTTCCGGTTATACTAGCTATGCTGAGAAATAAGTATGAAGAGATGGGGCAAAAAGAGAGGAGGATGACTGACTAGGCGACTGACTCGGTAAGGGAATTACTACCACTATTCAAAAAGGGGACAAAAGCAAATTTATAATTGAGTACACTTGCGTTGACAGTTAACATTATTCTGGTTTTCGAAACAGTGAAATTTTTATATTTATTTTGTGGAAGTTATTATTTTTGAGGTTTTTTAACGCCAATAGAACGGATTCGTTGAATTTCTTCGAATACTTACGTCACAGATATTTTAACTGACAAGGTGTGATAGATACTTAAAAAATCTTATCATGTTCCAAGATTTTTCATTCATTTAAAAGTAATTCAAAATCAAGTGAAAGGATTTGAATTTGAGTACAAATCTATTAAAGATTCCATTTAATTAAATTTCTAGAAATAATAAACAGTTCACAAAATTGTGCATGCATACAAATTAATTGTTTCTGGTTTGTGCGGAAAATTAATGGCAAATTTCATAATTCGCTAAGATCACTGATTGTCAGTGACACTGAATGATGGGTATGACTACAAATGTGAATAATCATAAAATCTCAAGGAGCCTGTCAAGGTATGTAAACCCGCAACCTCAACTCGAATAGGACCTGGAGGAAATACCACTGAGCTTGGAATGGATACTGTGAGTCATCTTTCGAGAAGCAATAGCAGCCATTATATTCGTGTTCGCGCTGCGAACTTCGCAGTAAAAACTTTATCCCAAGCTGCATCACCATTTGTGCATTCTTGTTTGCAAATGATAATTTTCAACTGGGTTGTGGAAAGCAATACATAAGACTTAAGATTTAAAACGAAGGAAGGATTTGGTTGTTGAGGGTGCAGTGGAAATTGAATATGAGCTTGATAACTTGATTTATTAACGTGATTTCATAAGTTCCACAGTACAATGTACTTAAGCTGATTTCAAACAGAAAGCAAATTGAGAGCCTGAAAACAAGAAGATAAGCAAGAAAGAAGCTTGTTTTTCCATAGGAATTTTTATGCTTTGGGAAATGGAAGTGAAATTTCACAGAGGAGCCTTGTAGATAAAAGCTTTAGAAGTACAAGTGTGGCTGGGATCGGAGATATAGGCACGGGGGCACGCGAGGAAAATGAACTTTTTGAAGCAACGGCGAAGAGCTTGGGAAGAGAAGAAAACACTTCTGGAATTCTGGAGGTGATGATGCGTCAACGGCTACTGAAATAAATAAAACCACGTTTTACTGTTAAACTTTTGCATACTAAAAATTATACTTTTATACTTGCAATTGTAATATCTTTTTCATTTTTCTACAAAGCTTTGATTAAAATATGTGCAAAAATAACAACTTGAATAGATTGGCTCGTGAGTTTAAATTCTGTTATTTTTAAGAATAATCATCATTGATAGTTGAATGGTTGATATGTAATCGCTTTTTTATTTTTTGTTTTCTGTCGGGTTCTAATCCAAAGCCTTTCAATCGGTTAACGGTTAAACTGTTTGGTAAGATAAAAGCAAAAAACCAAGCTGCTTCAATTGTTAATTCATTTTTTTCTAGATAATTAGTTACTTTAACTAAATAATTAATTAATTAATTCATTAATTTAATCCGTGAGTTTACATTAAAACTTAAGTAAAAAATGTGAGTATGAAGTTTAGTCACACTAATTAATGGTGCAACATGGTTGCCATATTTGTTGCTGGTGTTAGTTTAAAGGTCCCCGTAGAGTCCGATTACAAGTACATTTACAATGCCAAAATTTTGCATTCCAATTCCACTTCTGCGTTTATAGTTTGCAATTTGCATTGCATTCCAATTCATACTGTGGTATTTTGGATTGCATTCCAATTCCAATTCATAATGTGGCATTTATAGTCAAGTGCAAAATTTCAGTTGCATTCATATTGTACTTTCCTATTCTCATGTGGTGTTTAGAGTACAATGCAATACAAATGCAATGCATCGATTTTGGTACCAAAATAGGAAGTACAATGCCAAAATCAAGAGTTGGATTCCTTTCAACTCTCGAGAGTAGGACAATAGGAAAACACAAACGCAAAGTCTAAACTAACAACATGTAACATGCAATTTCAAATGTGAATTGGAATACAAATTCAACCAATTTCATATTTTGCGTTTATAGTGTTCACATGTACAATTGAATTCGGTAAAATGCAAAAACAAGCATTTCATCTTGTACTTGTACTTGTAATTGGACTCTACAGGGACCTTAACGGAATATTCTAAGTGTTAAATTAAAATTTGTATTTGTATGACTTGATGCTTACAACACACATTATGACAGCGGCTTGTATGGGATCTAAATTCCTGTTAAAATTCCAAATATTTTTTAAAAGATCCTTGAGGCGTTGACCTGTGGCAAAAGCGCGGATTGATAAAGCATACGTTCTAAAGCAATCTGCCTCAATAGCGACAAGGGTGTTGCATTGGTCGCTTGCATGAAAAAAGCTCGCATACCTGAGTTTGTCCAGTTCGTGTTTAGTTCCATAATTGTATGCCCAAATTCCAGATAAAATTATTATTCATATAAATTATCATTTAAAATATTTATTTGTTTATCTTTATATTAGCAAAGGTTAGCTTACCACCAAGCCCAAGCCGTAACCACCCCCAACCC
Source organism: Entomobrya proxima (assembly GCA_029691765.1). Taxonomy (NCBI): domain Eukaryota; kingdom Metazoa; phylum Arthropoda; class Collembola; order Entomobryomorpha; family Entomobryidae; genus Entomobrya; species Entomobrya proxima. The sequence goes on along the minus strand of CM056171.1, from coordinate 62,174,969 downwards.
AGTTCATCATCCAAAAAAGGTTTCTTCAATAACCTTCAGCACAACTCCAACTCAATTCACTTCCAATATCAGCACAATCCAAAGCCAGGATGTAGGTTTATCAAACAAATTCATCCTTACCCTCGCCATCATCTAGTGGTCACCTCGGCTATTCATGCGATAACCAAAATCTTTCACCAAACAACCAACTCGCCGATCCATCCAACATTATCCCCGAATCTCACAGAATTCTAATAATCAACTATCTAACTTCAAGAGGATACTACTTCCAACACAAGCAACCCGCAGGATCAAATACAGGCAATAGTTTAACTTCCACGCTATGAATATAATCCCCTTATCGGCATACTGACGGCAGCATTTACGACATTTTCAACAACAAAACCACCATTCCGCATAATATGGTACAACCAATATGTACTCTTATCGAGTTACTACTTCCAGTGTCCACTTATACCCACAATATTACCACAGCTGAAATTATTCGCTTTGGACATCGCAGCTGTTATTCCAGAGTTGAATTTAAGGTGTGATTTATTTGTGCATTATTCGAATTCACGCATTTGCAATTCTTCGTAGTTTGTACATGATGTGGTCATAATTACAAATAAGATATACATCAAACCAAAATTTGCGAAACTTTCATAAAAATAGTCGAAACTTAAACAAGTTAATAGTGTTTCTAACGTTGGTTAGAAACACTAGTGTAGGAAATGCCTTATTAAAACTACTATTTTAACCGGCTTGCTATCTAACTTTCTCAGAAGAGTCACTCCGTTCGTCTCGCAGGATTGACGTTGGTGGCTATTCCACAGTGACGGTGGTGGTACGCACTACTGACCCTAATTTCACTAAAAATCCTCTGATTTTTATGAGCAAATAATTGTCCAGCAAGCTACACCGGTGCTTTAGTTTTCAACAAAACTATTAACTTTATTTTCTTTAAAGTTACAACAAAATGTCAAGGGAATTAGCGAAACAATTTCCACTTGACCAACTCTACTTTCTTACTTATGCTGCACGCAGGCAGAAAACTACCGACTACTTACTTTAGACCGGAAAAGTGAACAACTGAAAAGTGAGAAGCTCCACACACGGAGCACTAGAAATTACAAGACAGGAAAATAGGCCAACGGCCAAGAATTTACAATCACACGCGAACAGGAGATGTGCTGGCATGCAATAGGCCGAGACAAATCCCGGGAACTATTGCATCTTGGCACCTCATGGTGCTCTCAGCCACCTTCCTTTGTTCACGCACACACACACACAAGCGTCATTTCTTACAACTAGAATTTTACTTCATGAGACCTTCTTTTACATTTTTCTTCAATAAAGTCGCATAATAACTTGCATTATATGCATGTTATTACGAACTCAACTAGACAAAAGGATTCCGAATCTTCAAAAGACTGCTGGGTGGGTGTCTTTGTAACTGTGTAAAGTTAATATTTAGTTTATGTAAGTACAGGATTTAACTTTCTACGTTGCACCTAAACTTTTATAACCATCCACTTAAAATCAACTAGAGACCATCCAAGTTTCTTATCTATTTCAACAAATAAAATCTCTTTACCACAAACGTAAATATAATGTGGCTTTGAACTGTTACAGAATAAAATTCAAAACGTTTCATCTACAAAAATCATAAGTTAAAAAGTACAAATATTTTCTAAATAAAAATTACAGCAACGATTTCTAATTTCTATTATAAATTCAATTTGTAAATTGTTTTACAATTGCAAGAATAAAAATGCATAAGCACATTCTCTACTTGGTAGTCCCGCTAACTTGCTAAAGTTAGCCGACGAAGTAAAACATTTTCACTGGTGGCCAATCCCCAGCTAAACCAGATAGCAGACCTGGATGGAGTTTAACAGGTTTACTGGATCGAAATCAATAAAAATGAAAACATGAAAACCAATCAGTTCCCGTTTCTTTGCAATAAAGATACATTTAAAAAAGTATTTTATTTAGGTATTTTGAACACAGGGAGCTCAAAGTGCGCTGCTGATAAATATAGAGTGAACTTTATGTAAAAACATAAAGTAACAAACAATTCCACAGATCTAGTATCTGAACTACATTATACACCAGATAGAATCCTAGAAATATTTAAGTGCCATTTAAATACGTCATAATAAATGTTAATTGCAAATACATTCTTTCATTTTCGAGCAGCTAGTGTCACCCAGTGATTCCTTAATCTTCGAATAATCATTCAGCTTCACTTGAATTTGAATGTTTCCTTGAACTACGATAATTCTTTTAGCAAAACAATCCGAACATACGTGGAAACTTTGTTAGAACACGGAATATTTATTTTAGTTGGCAACTTCATGTTCTGGCATTGTATATTTTTCAAAATTGAATAAATCATCGAAATTCAGCGATCGTTCAATGTGACTATGGTTTACTACATACTGATTCCGTCACATATTTTTTGAAATATGTTCTACCTTGCAGCTTCTTCAAAACCGTTTTTCACATTTATATCTCTTACCATTTTATTTGAAGTCTCAACTATTAAAGCAGTTCACTTCCACACACAACTTTTATGCACCAAATATACAGTCCACGCATCACATTATCCTGTCAAATTCATCTACATTAGCACTGCAAGTGCAAATTAACAACAAATTTATGAGATTGTTTTGGCATTTTGTGGTTTTGTGTAACATATTCATTATACGTAGGGTCCGGAGTCTTTCAAAGTCTTTCATTATTGTCATTCCTTTCATTCAAAGTCTTTCGAAAGGAATGATGTCTTTCAAAGTCTTTCAGATTTTGAAAAATCTCATTCCTTTCATTCCTTTCAGGTAAATGAAAGGAAAGGAATGGAAAGGAATGACAAATGTCTTTCAACATGCACAATTTACCATTTACGATAAAATTGGTGTAAAACATACCAAAACTTAGTAAATTGTTATCAAAACAAGTTTAATAAACAAGTATACACTTTAATTGAATTGGTTTCAATTTCAAACACGACTGGAATTATTAAAAACAAAAATATCACACTAAGCTAAACAATCGACATACTGCGTTAGTTTTTGTTAAATAATTACATTTATTGGATACATTTACTGATTTATTGGATATATTTATCAATTTGAAATTGTTGGAATTATGTTTTCGACCAACTTAATTGCTTAGCAATATTTTACATTTGAAAGGAACTGATTCCTTTCAAGTCTTTCATTTCCTTTCCATTCCATTCCTTTCAAGGTTTCATTTCATTCCTTTCCTTTCATTACTGGATTTGGAAAAATGTCATTCCTTTCCATTCCTTTCAGTGAATGAAAGGGTAATGAAAGGAATGAAAGACTTTTTTCCTTTCATTCCTGAAAGACTCCGGACCCTAATTATACGCCAAGCCAATATTATGACTTTAAAAAATTTAATGATTTGTATGAGTCATTGAGCAAGTTTTTCATTGTGTTTTATTAGTAAATTGCCTCAGTTAAAACAAAGAAAACATATGATCTAGGGGAAATCAGAAGACACGATATATGATATCAGAAATCCGTGCGTCACGACCATTCTCTTCTACCTAACAAACAACAATAAACAACTATAATGTTATTAACAAAATATTCATAAATCTGCTCATAATCATGCGTTTAAAGATTGCAGATTTCATAAAAAATATTAGCAGGAATAGAGGTTTTCCACTACATCAAATAATAGATAATAAACCCGTAATCATATTAAACTGTATCAGCTTTAAAAGTACTCTTTGTTCGTATTATATCTATATCTAAAATTAATTTTACGCTTTTGTCTAGCCATTTGATTCTAGAAGTGATCAGGTTGAACAAAAGATTAGCTGAAAGGGTGTGGTAATATCAGGGTGAGAAAACACAGCAATTACTTTGTCTACAAATTTATATTTCCAGTACTTACTTAATAAGTAACACAGGCTTGCGGAGAATGAAAAACATGACGATTCGAAGTACCATGATAACAAAAATTGGAATAAACTTCTTTATGATCGTATTGCTGGCCATTTGTAAGTATTAATCCAAGGTTAATTTTGAAAACTATTAAACAAAGTAATAAATTTTTTTGCTCTATTTAGGTAGCTATGCACTCTTAGACAAAAGTGATGAGAGTCTTGAAAATTATTTGAAGGAAATTATGGAATCATATCAAAATTATTTGGTACAAAATAATGTGGATCCCACTGATGTTGAGCCTAACCCATTAGTTCTGGAATCGGATACAGAATCCAAAATTTTCCTGCACTGCGAGCTGACGTAAGCAAATCTAAAGTCCACTTTCAAATTGTTCACTGTCCATTGATACACTGCCTCAAGAAAAAATACTTGTTTATCAGAAGCAAATTAAAAATATGGTTTAACTAATAGTGTTCTAAATCCTTCACAGAGATAGAAAAATGACTGGTTATTCCACTAGTACAAACCCAACGTTTAAAACCTCGTCACACTTTCCAGGACACACTTTTGGAGTCAAACAAGTGCTAAGGGAACCAGTTTGGTTTATGGGTTAGTACAGGATTTTATTAATTTTATGTCTTCAAACTGTTTATATGTTCCAACATGTATTGTCTCAATCTGTAGGAAAATATGATTGCAGTGGAAGCCTTAATGAACCAGAAGACGATAAATTTTTATTCAACGGGAAGGGAACCTATATGCTTCAAACAAACTCTTCTGATGAAACTGTCATATTTCAACGTGTGGGAGTTACAGAAGACCACAAACTGGACATGAGTTTATTTAATTTTGTCTATCAATTTGATTTAAAATTTACCAGGACGGTATTTGGAGGAGGTATGTGGAACGATGGACGTATAGAGAAAATTATGTCGAACATAGAGCAGGAATTTCAGGATACGTATAATCGATATTTGAGTTATGGCCCAACTTGGCCCCTGATGGTAGCTTATGTGTATAATAAAACACTGGTATGTAGGATATTTTCACACTTTTAAAGATTATACATTTTTATTTTGGATTTTATTAAAATTTACAAATATCGTTTGAAGGACTTGGATCTTACAACTTTTGTAGAAGAAAACGACCTACCAGCGCCGTATAAGCCAGAGCAGTCAAGTACTATAAATCCATTTATTACGGATCAAATAGAGACATCTACGGAAAGTAGTCCATCTACCAGTTCTGACGGTGACGGAGTAACTCAACCATTAGTGCAGACTACTACAGAGCGAGTGCTTGAAACTACTACAATGGGGAAACCTGAAACTACTACAGTAAGGAAGCCTGAAATTACTACAACAAGAAAGCCTGAAACTACTACAATGAGAATGTTTAAATCAACAGCAAATGGAGCAAATAACCCTACACGTGTGAGCGTTTGCACTACTGTGTGTATTGTGCTATTGGTAGCATGGCTACAGTAATTTATTGATCTTGTTGCTCTAATAGGGCGTCATCCATTAATGACATCACTTTTAGGGGTCAGTGGGTCACTCGGGTATAAAGGTGTTAAGTGCCCTATCCTAAAATGCTAAAAAATAGTGACAGGGGTCAGTGGGTCCGTCGAAAAATCGGCTTTTTAAAGTGACGTCATTAGTGGACGAAGCCTAATCATAAATTGAAAGCATGGTACTTTATAAGAATAAAGAGGTTTTTTCAGATTTTGTGTTGGCTTGAAATGACTATTGATCAGATAGCAATGTAACGTATTTATTTGCGTAGATATTTCGAGTTTTATAAAAAATATTTATTGGTAAATGGTATGTGAAATGAACTTGAGTGTTATTGTTTAAACCGGGAATACATTTGATTGGACTTGCTTTAGAATCACAGCAAATGACTTTAGCGCAAAATATGTTAAAGCTTGGTTAGATTGGTTGTTCAAGGCCGTTCCTGGTAATTCGTTTTTAATAAGTAAACTTAATAATTACAACTGAATTTACCAGCTTTCAATGGCTAATAACATTGTAAACCTTCCATTCCAACAGTTATTGCTCCTAGAAATATCACAACTGAAATTTCTATAACATATGGAGTTAAAAACATTTATATTTTACCCACCAATATTTAAATGGCTTTGTGCTTACCTAAAAACTTACAAAATTGACTGCACCCGGTGTAATTTTAATTACTGTTGCCCTAACGCTGATTTACGTGCTTGTTTCAATAAAGAGCTAGACATGATTCATTTTTATTCAGCTGTACTCTTCAGATTAGTAAGCGCGAAACGTTGAAAAAGTTTGTCATCTGCAAAATATATTTACCCCAAACAAAATATTGCAGAATTTCATTGCTGAAATTCAAGACTTGCTATTTTTGAAAAAAATAACCCAAAATATATGATTGACACCGATGCAAGAAAACCATAAGTACTACCCTTTCTGTAAGTACAAGTATCACTTGGCTATCAAAGGGAAGGAGGATTCAAAAATTACGTTCAAGAATTTTTGCAAACTTATAATATATGAAAACTAAACAAAAACAAAACAATGTTGACCAAAACAAACTATTTTACCATGTGCTTATCATTTTTGCATATTACCTAAAATGCACGCAGGCCTCCATGAATGGCCCTCTCCAAACACAGTAGCCAATAGCAATGCGTTTAGAGGGTGTTTCCCTTTGGTGTACAGCTGTTACTAAAGGATGTACGATAAGTAAAGTCACAAAAATGGCTTATTCATAAAAAGTGACAGTTTTCATTTAAAAAGGAGATATGATATATTGCTGATAGACAGGACCTTGAAGAAGTACTAGAAAAAAATATCGGCTTGATATCCTCACATTTGCTCAAATCGCCAATTTACATTACGTGGCGCCACCTATGATATTTCCCGGTACCAAATTTCTCATCGTCTTTGACATTTATTTGTGAGTATGATATATCAGATAAGGTCAAACTTAGAGTAAATTTATACAGGGTGTACAGAATTCTTTTCTCTAAAAAACGTAAATAAATGTTCAATTGGTTAGATTGGACACGGGCGTGATAACATTTGAGAGCAACAAAAACATATAGTTTTGAATTTTAGCATTTTTTAGCAACTACCGTATTTATTCGATTTATACTCCTCGCTCGATTTATGACCCCCCTCGAATTATACCCTCCTTTGAGATGTGTATGTTGAAATTTTAGCCGGGGGTATAAATCGAATAAATACGGTACTTCCATGTAATTTAGTTTACTTTCTTATTCCTAATAGCCTGAAAAATAAGCTTTCCATATAGCTAGGATACCTACTAGGTAACCTAATACAAAACGAGAATAGTCCGTATAATCTTTTTGAACAAATTTTTCATCAAACTTTTACGCGAAACAAGATTTACAAAAAAAAACCCAAAAAGTCAATACGCTTGTAACTTTTGTCAGTTGGGAAAGTGAATGCCCATGCATACATAATTTGAAAGCCTATTTTTTGGTGAGTTTTATAGAGTTTGGTTTGTCCGAATAACTATGATAACTTGAAGTGAAGAACATCGCATACAAAAAGGTGCTTCAAAAATTCGTGAAAAATACTTGAAAGCATTGTTGTAAAAAAATGCTCATAATTATCCAATGACAGCTCAAAATGCGATGGCGTATTTTTTCGTAAATACTTATGGTTGTATGTAGGCTTTTTGTCTGAACAGCATCTCTTCGACCGCGGGGATCGGCTCACATACTGCGGGGGTCGGCTGCGTCGGGTACTTCATTGATGATTATGCATAAAGTCGAGCGTGAACGTCGTTTGCCCGTCTTTCTTACACATGTTTACTATTTTATCAATGAAGTACCCGACGCAGCCAACTGAGCCGACCCCCGTAGTATGTGAGCCGATCCCCGCGGTCGTGGAGATGCTGTACAGACAAAAAGCCTGACATCGAAATAAGTTGTCCAATTTTGATGTGAAAATATTTTATTAATATTGATTAGATGATTTATTCAGTTGAGGTGATAAATCTTTTTACACGAATCCCTACAAATTCATTTGGTAAAATAGAAAAATTGGAAGGAAAGAGAAAAACGTATTGTGTATTTTTTAAATTGGACAATTGGCAATCTTTTACACTTCTGGGCATAAGTTAAATTAAAGGTTTTCTTAATTTTTTTGTTTCTTCGAGGTTATCAGAATGGATACTGAATAGGTCATTACTGGACCATCTTTGTAGGGAAGTGTTACCAAACGGGAAATCAGAAATACACCTACAAACCGTCAACTTCTTCCTGTCGTGGGCCACGATAAGTCTTAGAAGCCCAATATTGTAACTGTGCTATGTGGTGTCTACCATTCAACCTTCCACCTTGCGACTGCTGTTCTTCGTCTCCAAACCAATTTCTGCTTCGTCACCTGCTTTGACGGCTCCATTAGTCGTGGCGCAATTTTCTTCAGGTTCTCCAGGCAATTCCTTCCTCCCCCTTGCCCTTGTACAAACATAACGAGACCCTAGTTTGAAGTGTTCTTTGACTTGTAAGTGGTCCACCAGAAACTGGTCCTTGGAACTGGAAACTTGGCCTTGGACCAAACTGGTATTTTCTCCGGAACATTACCTCTACGATGACAAGCCTGATGACTTGAAGCATTTTGACAAGCAAAGGAGCAAGGGCGTGGTCCGTGGTGGTCCAAGGTGCAATTTGTCCACGGAATTTGATACTTCGACGAGTGTTTGATTTAATATTCAGTAAGACGGTTTTCTACACCGGTAGATTTGCCCGTGGGGGATGAATAAGAGCTTTACAATGCCCTTAAAGGCTTCAATATGATTTTACTGACAAGGTATGGTGCGATTCCTTCGGGATCGACGAAAGTGAAGTAAACCAGGAGACGATAAATAGACTTGTATTGGCATTTTGTGACCAAGGATGGGTCACGTTGACCAAGGAATGTGATCCAGGGAAGTTGATAAGCAGACGATGATGCCGAAATTAATATAAAGGAAAGAAAACTAGAGGGGGTTTTGAGGTGGCGGTGCAAAATGAGAAAGTTTATTCAACCATAGATTTTTGCAACCCTAATCCTTCTTTCCAGGAGTTTATTAATTTTCAGTTATAATAAAATGCCATTGTACAATTAGTATATAGTATAATTGTGCACAAATAAAAATAAATTAAATTTTTGAACTGTGTGGAATATGAATGAAATTCTCTCGGACCAGTGCTTGCTAGGAATAAACATAACGGGGAAAATTTTTTCGGGGATGATATTGCAAATAGCGGTAAACTTTGGTACCCTATAGATTCTGTCTAGTAAATAGCACAATATGTTGTAAAAGACAAAATCAAATATTTAGTTTTAACAATGTTAGGAACAATTATGCTAGTCAATATAATGCTTACCTCTGTAGGCATCAAGAATAGCCCAGGCACAGGAAATACAAAGGAAAGTGGGACTAGCCGGAAAACCTGCAAAGTAACTCCACAAATAGACGCTAGAGACAGAACACCCAAAACCAGGAAGCAAAGAGTGTCAAACCAATAAGTAATATCTTTTATACAATAGTGTTTTGGTTTTTACATCGCGTTTTCACTAATGAAAGGAACTCCACAATTTCTACTATGAATGATGTACATGTGTTTTAAAGTAAGTAAAAAGATTGTACTGTGTAATTTATTTTAATAATGGACAAGCATTTATATATGATAAAAATGATAAGCTCACAAAACCGGAAAATTTCTATCAGCAATTCCTTTAACACCGGAGCATTTTACAATACAAATAGAAAGTCAGATAATTGTATCTCATTTGCGCAAAACAGGAAGATCTTGTGCGAGGAAAGGAAACTGACTTTTTGTCCAGTTGTGAAACATTGAACACATTTTGTAGCGTCACCTAACATTGACAATTTGGCTCATGTGCTCGGACAATCCGGAGGTTAGTAAGTTGGTGTCTAGCACTTAAAAGAGCTAATTAAGAAAACTTTGCACAAATATATATTAATGGGTAGAAGTATTAACTCAGGTATGCAGTATTTACCAGGATACGGCAATGTAAACCAACAAAGAGTACCTGTCATCGACTACACACAAAGAAATGAAATTCATTATAGATTTGATAGCGTAGCGACTGTACATTACCATGGTGCAAGTTAAAATCCCGAATGAACATCTCCAGAGACGCAGTCAGCGTTGGATCCCGCCCGCCGTAAGCGTCAATGCAATGGTTACTACGCAGCACAGCAGTGTGCTGTACACAGTAAACGTTACGCCTCATTATTAGCAAAAAGTGATGCAATCTAAGTGGATTGCGGGTTAAAAGGGGAGAAGCAGGATTGCGACTTTGGAACTTGGAGAGAGGTCTCGGGTATTTATTTGGTATTATGGAATCAAAGGAACTATGTCTACTAATGAATCAGAGCGCATCAGATTGATTGATTAACTTCTATTGAAGAAAAACATCCATTTTGATTTACATCTATTAATTTAAAAATTGTTCCAAAACGTTATTTTATTATAGTTTTTTTTGAAAACTTATTAGTAACGTTACACAATTATAATACTCCATTTGATTACTGAATTGCAATGTTTCACAGCCTGATTTTGACAAACTTTCCTTTGATTTGCCATTAAAATCGTAAGCCCACAAGCAAACAGAAGAGGCGTACCTATCTAGTAAATCAATAAAACGCTGCAGTGATTCAGTAGTATAAACACGGCGTCACAGTAATGCATATTTCGTTTGTGTTTTTAATATTTTAAGCCAGATTATTTCATTGTAGGCTTTTTATCAGATGGAATGCAGGCAGGAAGGTAGGCATGACGCTAAAAATTCATTAGAGAAGGTTTTCTGAACAACATTGAATAGCTTTGCTTTAGTGACAAGTCTTCAGTCAAGTTGTCGGTGATATTTTTGAGAATTTGTATTCTGTCATCTTCCTCCAAACATTTTGGTCAAGGATACGATACAAAACTTGATTGACTGTACTTGATTGTCCACTTTGTCGATTTTTGGTTTAAGTTTTTTAAAAAAGTCAGTGTAATTTGTGAGATAGCGGATGGCTTTGAACAACAGCTGTATTTTTTGGTAAAAATACTTCCTGTAATGTCAGCAAAATGAGCACAAAAGAAGCAGCGCAGCAGTGAGCAGTGAAGAACTTTTTTCCGGGACTGGTACTGAAAATCCTGGCGTTCCTAAAAAAGGCTACCTTATGATGTGATCTATGACCCCGGAGAGGAAGCACCAATCCAGCAAACGGATTAATTTTGGTTGAACGGCGTCAACGCGATGTTTTTGTCTACGTACAATAAATTGGTTAGCTCTTATAATTTCTACCAGTGCAATAATAGATATAAATAGTAATTTGTGCACCACGCTAGAGCTTCTAAGTGTCTTTGCTTACTTATATATCAAATAACCCGAGAAATAAACCATACTGAACCAACTTTGGCCAGACTAACTCATAAATTGCTATTTGTGTACATTAAAGGATATCAATCATTAAATTGTCCGTTAGAGTGATGGAAGAATATTTGAAATATTTGTATCATTAATCCTACAAGCAGTTTGGTTATAATTTACAGTTGATCTTACTGCGCATCTGCAGCAGCAATAGTTAATAGTTAAAGTGTTCGACTATAGTACGCTACGCTACTAATCGTTAGCACCAGAGCCGGACCAACGTCAAAGTCATTCAGTACATTGAAATGGAAGATTTTACTCTGTGCTGTTAACATTTCTAGTAAATGATCTAATAATCGTGGTGAATGCAACGTCACTCAATGTATCATACTTATAAATTGAGTTATTAAGAAAATACTTCGAAGTTTCAGCCATCTGGTTAAGCACGACATGCAGCAAATTATTTGGATTTTGGTAAAGGGCGTCAAAACATTGCTTGTAATTATACTGAATAAAATTGGGTAATTGGGCTTTAAACCAGGGTCAATGGGCTTTAAACTTTTTTTACCCATTTTACAGTATTAATCGCAGTACTGTATGAGCACATGCATTGCGAAACCAGCTTGTAAAGGTTAGGCGACACCACAAATAATATTTGCTTCTGCCCAGCTCCGAGATATCACAGATATGGTGTTGGAATGGTAAGAGATTTAGTATTGCAATGAGAAAAGTAAATGTAAAAGTAATTGTTCCCCCCAGAGTGTATAATTTTATTACAAGTGTCTGTCCTGTCCATTTCATCTGCTATAGTAGCAGTGCTACTTTTATATATAGACGGATGGAGCTGAATTTGGTGTGTGGACCAAGTGGTGGGGAATTCAGTAAGATTCGGAAATTTCTCCTGGGACGAGCGCTCATCCTCCAGGGGTAGTTCATAACAAGCTTGCTTTTATTGAGATGAGATTTCGTAGGTAAACCTACAATTGCAAAGTTACGAAATCTTCGCCAGATTTCAATAAATTCATAAGTGCTTTTTGGAAATATTTTTTTCAAGGCATGCCACTTTAATGTTTGTGGTTACAATAAAAAGGTACATTTTGATACAAGAGAACTGAGTTTTAAATTTTTGGCCCATAAGATGATTGGATAAGACCATGACTCCTGGTCTAGGGGTGGTGAATAAGGTAACGTCACAACATGGAACTCATTCGAAAACTGGCGTCCCAATGCTGAAGCCTTCTAAAACGAACGGCAAAATTGACTTCGGAGTCACCCCGTTTTCTAAAGGTTTGACCTTATAGATCACTCCAGAAAGTAAAGAAAGAAAGTATCACCAAAGCAGAGCTATTCAGTGTTGTCCATATGCACTATTGTGACGCCCTTTTTAAACTCGTGAATCACTGCAGTGTTTTATTGAAAAAGTCGATATGTATTTATTATCCGTGTGCTTATGATTATAACGGCAAATTAAATGTAATGTTTGTCGAAATTTCATCAAATCAATTTGAAGTAGATTGAATTGTGAATTGAAATTGTTCTAATGTATTCGATTTAACATTATTCGATGCATTCCGAACGTTGTTTAGTTTCAACACCACCAACTAAAACTCGTGCACTTTTGCAACAACTTGTGCTACGTAGATGGACAAAACTTATTCCACCATATTTGCTGTATAATTTAACGGGGTATGTAGCATGCAAAGTCTTAAATTCATACAAATCAAATGGAAAGAGTTGCTGGGCAAGATAACTAAAGCGTAATATTGACTTCTGATTGATGTTAAAATGACACTTGTTTTTATGCCATGCAAATTAATGTAATTTTTTATCCGATTTACTTTTACGCAGTTAGGTGGATTTAATGTTTGATTACTTCATCAGTTTAAAGATGGAGCAAGAAAGCAAGTAGTTAAAACTTCAAATTTTGGTGCAAAAGACTGTTATCTTTTTAATATTTTCGGAGGGAAGAAGGTAATGATGGAAATGTTGGAACTGGAACTGATGCCGTGAGGAAAAAAATTGGTCTTTATGATTAGTTTCGGAAATTGAAGAGAGCTGAATTTTGGAGGTCAACGGATATGGAGCAAAAACCTTTTAAATTTCCTAAATTTTCACCAAAGTTCAACCGTTAAAACAATTTTTTATTCGGATAAGCCTTCATTACTAGAAAAACTGTTTTGTATTATTCATCAGTAGTTTCAGTGGGTTTAACCATTAAATACTTCACTGGATAAATTTCTAAACTACTTTTCAGTTTGGAAAAAATATTGTTTATTAATTTGCACTGTAATAAGTCCTCTTCTTCCTTTCTAATGTATATTAATAACTAACAATATATCATTTCAGCTTAACAATCCTGCAACCATGAAAAGGTATAGAAAATCATAATAGCGTACAGTTTTAAAGCTTAGTTGTTGTTTGCTTCTTATTTTGCACAACTAATATTTTTCTGGCAATATTTTATTTGTCAGGATAAAGTCGTTGGTTTCCTATCGAGTATTGGATTCATGTATTCTTCTATAAGATAAAATTGCAAGAAATCATTTTTATCAACAATTACAATGCAAGTACCATTTAAAGAATATCACAGCGAAACGAGAATGGTTGTGGAGTGCGGTTTTGACAGGATAGGATATTTAAAGGATGTATAATAAGTAAAGCGACAAAATTGAAGTTCTTGTTAAAACCCACCATGAAACTTCAATGTTTTTATTTAACTGCCGTTAGATGCACTAAGCTTCGTAGTTTATTGGAAAAAATACGCCAGACTTTTCTGACCCATCAGTTTGTATAAATTTACAGTTATGTACAGTCAATCTCATTTTCACTTTTCCGTGGTTTTTAAAGTATGACATTTTTAACGTGTTTCTCAATTCATACCAATACGCTTTTTCTGCAAGCAATAGTTCCAGTAATACTCACTAACGAATGGGCTTTCAGATGAGCTATCACTTGCCACTGATTTTACTAATGTGTAAAAATTACATTCGTCCCGACTTTTTGACGTTTTTCTGGAATCTCGTCTCGAACCAAATTTTGGTGTCACCATTGTGGCCAAATGCTTTTGCTGCTCTTATTTAATTTAAATGTACTACAGTTCCATGTGTCCTAGCAATAATAAAAGCCCATTTTCTAAACTTTCAGAAACAGTGTACCAAACCTTCTTGTAGATGATTGGTGGTTTAATAATTACCAGAGTTTCTAGCATATCGGTTTTTGAAGCTAAAATTTTGCAAGAGGTTTGCAGTAGAGGTAAACTTTTTATCACGTTTTGTAGAGAAACGAATTCTGAGTATAACAGTGAATTCATTTAATTATACAAGTTTTCTGGAACGTTTGGCTAACGATTAGGTGTAAAAACGTTGGTACCCGGAAATTTGGTAGGTGGCGCCACCTACCGTCGAATGCTCGTGTGAGGTAAGAATAAAGGGATCTGGCCGAGATAATTTTTTCTATAATTCTTCAAGGTCTAATGCATCATTGATATATCATGTTTCTGTTTTAAATGATAAGTGTGACTTTTTAAAATTCAAACAATTTTTGTCGCTTTCCTTATTATACATCCTTTATAGGAACATTCACTCCAAAAATCAGATCACTTCTTGGAACACATTCAATCGTCCCACATAACAAGTCATTGTTCTAAAGTCACATTGTTATTTCAAAGTTGGCTGAAGCTCAGAAGAAGTGGAATTGCATATTACTTCCTGGAAACGAACATACGGATACAAAGCAGAATTATTGAAATCAAAAGCTACGCAAGATATCGGTATATCTTTTCAAGGAATACGCTATAACGAGGCTTTCAAATCAGTTTCAGTCAATTTGTACCAGGCAACATAAATGTAACAATTACGCAAGCTTACAAGCCACATTTTGCTACATGGGATAATTGACGGTTGGGAGTTTGTTCGTTTTTAAAAAGCTTAGTCTCTTCATCTGAATTAACTGGAAAAAACTTTCGAAGTCCAAAGAAACGAGAAATCATGGGAATTACTATATTGCTTTGTTTTCCACTAGAACATTGAGAGAAATGTAGTGATTAATGAGTTATCTCTAATAAGTGATAGTTGCAAATGTTTCTAGAATGTCAAAGTCAGTTTTTGCGAGAAACAGTCGTGAATGCAATGCGTCAACGTTCTTCTAAAATTATATCAGTTTTTCCGGGTTCTTCACGTGGAACAGATTCCCATGTGATTCCCAGGTGTTATGCTGCGTTATTATATAAAGATTTATTTACAAAACCTTTGAATCGAAAAACACGTCTTGCAATTTTCTAAATATTAAATAACTTGGGATCATATTCTTGTGCAGATACATATCTTGGGTTAATTTTTTGGGGAATACCTAATTCAAGTACTGTTGCAAAATTTCAACGAAAGATATGCAAATTTATATTGTCCTTCTATTATCCCCGTATTAGCAAATCTTTGTCGTCTTCTAAATTAGTGCTCAGGAAAATAAACCTGTACACACTCTTAGAAAAAATTAACATATTCACTATACAGGAAAGAATAATACTTTCGTATCTAAAGTTTGTATTCAAAAATAAGAATTCCAATATGTTCAAATCTTGGTTCGTGTATAGTAATAAGAATTTAAAGGGTTTTACTAGGTTAGTGGTACCCAGAAAACCGAACTCTGAAACATACAAAAGATCGGTTAAATGGAATGGTATCCAAATTTGGAATGAATATTGTAAAAAACTTAGTGCAATTACTGTCAGTTCTGAATTAGAATCACGAAAAACAAAATACGAAATTTTTACAGAAAAATGTAAATCTATAATTATAAAAGAACGAAAAATTTTATTTATGTAGCATTAGTGTACCTATTGTGTATTCAAAGTTAACAGATTTGGCTTGTTTATATGAATTTCTATTGTTGATTGACTACCTACGGCAGCAAACTGCAAAGATTTATCTTAACATCGTACTCTTGTACCCATTTCAGTTTGTTGTAGTGTTATTGTTGTAAATCAGACTGTACTGACTGAACTGGCATGTGCTCTGTACGTGTCATTATAACACTGGAAAATAAATTACAAATTACAAATTACAAGATACATTCTTTTCGAATCTACTGTTGCAAGAAAGCAGATGGGAAAGAAGAGTAGCATTGTGTTGTGTTTTTATATAAAATTTTCCTACCATTATGATGAACTTAGTAGAAATCTTTTTAGAAACACAGAACTGCCATCTGCTGCTAAAAATTACATACAAAAGCAATGCTGCTATTATGGTGTTTTGAATAGATAACTAAATTATAGTTTGTTTCACACATGTTGTTTTGTAGATTTTTATGGTCGATTGTACGAATTTCGTGGATTTGTTGGATTATGCAGTTATTAGACATGATGACTTCTCAATCTTTTCATGGAAACCCGCTGTTAAAAATTGTAGAATTTTGCTTCACGTCCTTTTCACACAATCCTAAATCTAACCTAAATCACATATCTGAATCAATTGAAACAATATTCTAACTTGGTTTATGTTGCTTGATATTTTGTCCCTGTATATTTTATTCACTTTAATGGTTTCTTATGCCATTTATAATCATATGTTACTACCTGTCTCTGTACATAAAAAATTTCTTTAATTCCAAGCTATAATACTTCTCATAAATTGTGCATAAATAACACAAAAATAAATTTGTTTCTGTGGATTGTGAATGAAAATTATCATAACTCGCTTGGGTCATTGAATGCTCAGTGTGAGTGCCGCCTGCAACTTCAACAAAAAAGCATTAAAATTGTCCCGTCCATAGGCAATGGATCCTGGATGATATCGTACATTTGTGGTTTCAGTTTTAAAATGCTTTCTGTTTACCTCTTAGGTTATCAACAGCCGCTCCAGGAATATGCAAAGAAGTACTAACGCTGGTTGAAATAGCCTGAAGGCATGCAATAATAAAATAATAAGAACGTTTACCGAACACATCATATCTGATCAAGTGCGTTAGAATACAACATACAATGATCCAAAAATTGCAATCTGTCTACTAGATATGTTAGGAAAACTATATATTTGTGAGTAATGACGTTTTAGTAAAGCATTTTGGGTAGCCTATGAACACCACCAATTACTGAACAGTAACTTCGGTGGACTCACTTAAAAGCCTTTGTGCTGATAAACTGATTTGAAATCGTTATTTTAGTGTTTTTGTTTCGCAATAGATTCGAATATGCTTGATAACTTATTATTGAAAATTACTTTTGTTCCAAGAATAAATAACTTTGCAAAATATATCTTTTGATTATAATAACTCTGTGATGAGTCCCTGAAAGCGTGTCAACCAGCAAATTATACAATCTATTTCCAGGAAGTATTATTGAACTCCACTTCTTCTGACTTATAGCCAACTTCTCAAAAACAATGTAATTTTAGAACAATAGTTTAGTATGTAGGGCATATGATTCTGTTCTAAGAAATGAGCTGATTTTTTGGAGAAAATGTTCCTATAAAAACCCTGTCGAAGCAGCACTTTACAATTTTGCTCGTTTCGTTCTGATATTCAATCTGATCACTCAGTGACCAATCAGAATAGTTTTTTATGAGTTAAGAGCATTTATCGGCAACAGTATATGGAAATGTCAACTTCCTCTGTTATTAGGTCTAATGAATAAAAGTGTTGATAAGCATGATTTTATACAATATTACCATATAGAAATACGAATAAAACTAATACTTTGTACAAACAAAGAGTTATCGATGCATGCAGCAAGCTAAGTAAAACTTCCTCGTTACTGATTTAGTGGGAAATAGTACAGTACAAATTGTCTTCCATTAAACAATAGTAGAGATGTTATTTTAAAATCATAGCAAAAAGGAACATGTTCCAGCGTTTAAAAGTCTAAAGACCTAAATACCTGTATCGGTGTCAGAATAAAAAAATGGAAAATTGGAAATGCTGGCGTCAGAAGTATGATTTCTCTTGCTCCTGGTATTCTTTGATATGACTGCAGCGTGTCCCGAAATAATCCCCAACGAAAGAATCCCCAATTTTTTTTACCCAAACGAAATAATCCCCAATGCGAAAAAATCCTGAACGAAAAAATCCCCAATGCGAAAAAATCCTGAACGAAAAAATCCCCAATGCGAAAAAATCCCCAACGAAAAAATCCCCAATGCAAAAAACTCCCCCACAAAAACTCATTCTGCACTTCTATGTATCTGGCAGCAGTAACTACTTGATATTTGAAAGTTTTGTAAAAGCTTTTGTAATGGTAATGGTTAGGTAAGTGGTCATGATCTCCTGCAGATATTTTAGACTTACAGTATGTGCACTTATTACCGACGTATTTGTGTATATGTATGCCAGCGGAGCCACCTTGTGAGTCTTTCAGATTACACTTGAAATATTACGATGATTTTGACTTATGATTCAATTCGCACATAAGGCTTCTACGAACTATAAGCCTTTTACTTTTGAAATCGCAATGAATCGCTAATCTGCCCCTCATGAATTAATTCACTTGCTGTAGTTGTGGCTTTGCTTGACTTGGTTGAAACTGGAATAGAACTTGGATGTGATGTCGCTCTTCCGCAACAAACCTTAAAATAAATGTAGTGTTTGGAACGGAGAAGCAGTTTTTCTTTGTTGGGACTTCAGCCCTTGTTGAGTTGTAAAATGTTCTTGTATTTTTTGTCTCCGCCTATTTTATCTGTTCACAAGCTAGCTGTATTTCGTAATATGATAATACTAAATAGGAAATAATATTTCGTTTAGATGAACATTCATTTCTCTCAGCCAATTCGGTGTATCGTTATTTTAGCCAATCCTGAGTGCTTTTATTTCTACCAATGCCAGAATGCCAGTTCATTTTAGTGACGCTTTCCTGTTTTTGGGCTTGTGGTACAAGAGAGAAGAGAGACGAGTCCAGCACAATCTCCGAAGAGTCAAGATAGGCAACACACGCAAGCCTCTGTCGTCGTCGGTATACCTAAATTATTATTAGCTTGCAAGCACAATTGGCAAGTATTTTAAGGGGAAAAGTAACAAATTAATTGACTAACTGTTTATTTGTGTAATTAAATCATTTTACTTGACTTTTATTAACCCCAAAATTGTCTACAAGGTTGTTGTTACTTCGATCACGTTATTATCATCGTTCATCTGATTTCGACACACCACCGCCACCACCCACCACCGGCATCATACCTAGGTCACTGTGAACCTATTTCCGGCACAACCGATTTCAAATTACGGTTATTTCCATGTAGTTTTCACTTTCTCAGTTCGTATAAAGCTTTGAATCAGGAGTATAATGACCTGAAAAAACAATGATCATTATAATTAATGCTTACTTCAGGACATTGTATTGGGGTAATGTGCATGATTTACTATATGCAACTGTGATGTTGGATTTTGTCATAAATTGGGGAAAAGTTCGTTGGGTGTTTTTAAGCATTGGGGATTTCTTCGTTTGGGCCAAGAAAATTGGGGATTCTATCGTTGGGGATTTTTTCGTTGGGGATTCTTTCACCTTTTCTCCTTTTAGTTGGATTATGTTTTTAATTGAAGTTTCTGACAACTTGAACCTGCCAAATAAAAGGCTTTGTTAAGAATGTTTTTCAAGGTTTTTATGCTGTTTAAAACACCATTAGTAGGATTACTCCGCCGTAGACTTAATTGTGGATATGCTAAATGTACTGAGGTAAACCTTGTAGTAGGTAAACCTAATGCATGATTTTTAAAACCAAAACCTACTTACTTATTTTGTTTTCAGAATGCATTCATCAGAAAAGCATTTAGATCTGAGAATTCTAAAAATTTAGTAACGGGTACACATTATAATTTGCTGTATATCCGAGCATTACAGCTTTGTCCAAAATTTGAAAAGGTGGCTTGTGTGTTATACGCAACTGACTAAGCAACTTCTATTAGTACCAGGTTTTGATTTGACAAATTTTAAATAAAAGCTTTGAGGATTTTTGCAAAGACTTTTTAATAAATGTTTTTGTTCACAAAAATCACTAATAACATTTAGAGTGCCCTAATATACCTGCTGTAATGTAAGTTAAGCAAGGTAAACGAGTACCTTGAAATTGAGTTTTTATTTAACGTCCATAATTTGAATTTCCTGGGTTTGATAGAATACTTACCTGACAGATATTTGTACCTCTATGGTGTTAGGTAATCCAACGGAGTTATTAAAATATATAGTACGTCCTTTCTAAACGTTTTAGGAAAACTCCCAGTCAAAAAGTGAAACGATTTAATGTTAAGTAAAGTTCATCAGTAAAATTAAACTTTTCTGACTTAATCTGCTCATAATACTATTCATTAAAACTTTAAGTTACAAAATCTACTTTCTATACAAAAAGATACATAAATACAAATAAATAAATTTATGGTTTGTGGGGAGGATGAATGAAATGCACTTTGATTCCCTATGAATGAATGATTATTTAGTACAAACACAAGAGTGAGTTTGACATTACGGCTGTACTAGTTAGCTGCTGTATTTAACTTAGAAACACATTGTGCATTGAATGAAAGATATCAACAAAATATGGTTTAAATTTTGTCTTCGGCTTATACACAGTGAGGTATTGCCCTTCTGTTTAACTTTAGTGGCAGTAAGATTCAATAAAATATGAGTATTGCATCAATTGCTTGTGTTATAATTTTAAGAAATTCTGTAAGTTGTAAAAGCAGCACGTGATTATTCTGTTTACAACATCCACTTACACGTACGTCTTACTACTATTCAGTAGAGCATCTTATGGTTAACCGTCCTAGCATTGGCCAAAGCGGTACAGTAAAATAACTAAAAAACAACAACAAAAATTTAATACTAGATCGTACACAGTAACTAACACTAACAGTAACTAACACTAACAGTAACATATGGTCATGTTACTGTTATACCATGCATGGTAACTACCGCACGACCATGCCATCCAAGTTCAAGGCAAGTACCCATTACGCTTGTATCTCAACACTTTAGTTTTAAGAACTCAAAGACAAAACAATTATCAGGATGACTTCGGTAGCTGACCACGATAGGATTAGGATGGCTAATTGGAGTAAGGTGCTTATTTTTAATTTCGGACCATGTAAAGGGCTACCATTGATATTGGAGGCGGTGGCAGAAAATTCAGGGATGTGGGGTTGGAGAAAAATATACACAAATATTCCACCTCAGAAAAATAAAAATAAAACTTTTAAATGAATCCTATAATCCTTAATTTAAATTGGAATAACGTTCCATACGCAGCACAAACTTGATTTATTAAAATAGAACAAGTAAAGCAAGAAGTTGTTACAGCCTAGCTGTAACTGATCTGTTTATTAAAACGTTTTTATGAAAACTTAATAACCAAACATATCAATCCAACGAATGTGGTATGTTCAGAAAAACACGAAAAAAATAAAGAAATGAAAGGCGCGCGTAAGTACTGTTTGATCTGCCAAGTGATATATGGTTGCGATCGTAACAGCAAGCATCTCTTAATAGATTATACCGTATATTTTTATCAATTGTGTTTTTATGTTGTACCAAAATATTGAACCATGGAGCCCATGAATGAATCTACGGAAGTGAGAAACTCGAAAATGAATTATTGGTAAATAATGACGTGGAAGTACTGCTTTTTTGCTGTTTTGGATTATATTTTTACCAGTTTCCCTTACACATGTTTGCCTTGGTACCTCCTTCTCTCAATAACAGGTAGGAAAGGAATGAAGTATGGAGAAAACGGGAATGAGCGAAAGAAAACCATTCAAAGACCCTGCAGAGCGGTTAGCGGCGAAAATAGCGGTCTCGATTCGCAAATCATAATATTAACTGAACATTATTGGTGAAGCGTATTTAAGAGTTTCTTACCAGAAACTGAGAAGTTTTTTCTTAGCAAGATTATTTCATAGAAACTGGCATTGAAACTAGCGTTTCAACCCAGTTTTTTCAAAATCCATCTATAAACGTTCCGTTTCCATTTTGGAATCAACTTAATTCTTAATCTATTAGTTGCGTGGGTAAAGACAAGAGTTGCCAGGTAATCATACTCCAGAGATTACATCCACGTTTTAATTGAAGATAACTTAATGAGTTGATAACCAACAGAACAAAGAAACTTCGAGTGATACGCTGGTTTACATGTATTCGACAACGAATATGAATTCATTACAATTAATAATGAAGTTGATTACAAAAACTGGCATTTCTAGCTTTGTGAAATTGCCATGAAACCTCAGTAATGCAACCCTTCGGAAAAACTGTTTTAATGGTAAAAGTTAGTGAATCCACAAACCTTGCAAAGGCTTTCTATTAAAAAACAAATTAAAAACATTTTATTGTTAATTGCGTTCCAAAGAACGAGTCGTTTATATTCAAACGTACAATGACAACCATTTTATTGTCACTTGTACTAATTAAAGACAGTGCATTCATTATATGCCTTGACTAGTCACAAGTATAAAAAATCTATAACCAATAAAACAATTGCAACTGATTGTTACAACGATTTGTATAATATGCAGTACCTCCAAAAACTGTTTTAAGAACAACAAAACTTCAATAAGATGGGGTAATTAATCACATCACACCAAATAAAAAACAAGGAAAGTCATTGTATTATTTGCAAGTCAATAAAGTTGAAATACTAATAGATGTCGCCTTTTTGCGTTCTTTATCTTATTTTCATTTGCGTAAGATCACTATCAGTCTAATCAAATCAAAAGCATTGAACTGTAACGAAAACAAGTTTCACAAAGAGTTCATTATAAATTTCTTATTGGTAAAGTTCTATTATTAAGTATCGCTAAGATACTTGATAATATTGTGTTCCGGCCGTCCGGCCGTCCGGCCGTCCGCCCGTATGCAATTTACTCAGTAACGGCTGGACCGATCACAACCAAACTTGGTATACAGATAGTACATGACCTCAGCCACAACACTATTGAATTTCAGGTCAATAGGTCAACTCTAGGTCAGAGGTCACAGCAATTTCACAACTTTTCATAATAGAACCTATAGCATGCGGCACATGATTTTAGGTCAGTTTTTAACCAGCATTACGAATTTACAACCAGTTTGTAACAATTCGTGCATTAAGGCCCTGATTCAGGACCTTAACTGCCAGATACAGCAGTTTTACAGCGTACATGCTGTGCGACACGTAATTTAACAACCAAACTTGGTATACAGACACAATAGCACCTCAGTAACAACCCTATTGAACTTGAGGTCAATAGGTCAACTCTAGGTCAGAGGTCACAGCAATTTCACAACTTTTCATAATAGAACCTATAGCATGCGACACATGATTTTAGGTCAGTTTTTAACCAGCATTACGAATTTACAACCAGTTTGTAACAATTCGTGCATTAAGACACTGATAGAGCAGTTGTACAGCGTATTTGCTGTGCGACACATGATTTTAGGTCACTTTTTGACCAGCATTACAAATTTACAGTCGGTTTGTAAAAATTTGTGCTTTAAGGTCCTGATTAAGACATTTTGCGATACTTAACTATGTGCTTTGCAATTTATTCTATTTCGATAAGAACCACCACCAACGCATCCTAGAGGACACCAATTTCCCTCATGTCTCCAAAATTTCCACGTCCACTGGAAAAAACGCCCAACAAAAATAAGAGACCGAAAGGTGAGATCATTCACAAAAAACCGACTAGATGATCTAAGCAATTCGATTTTTTATTTCTTATTCTGTTTTTTTTCAGTTTGATGAGAACGTTTTTTCCCGTTCTTATCAGTAATTATAAGTGCAACATGGTTGCAATTGCTGGTACTTGTAGAGTGGCAATTGAATATTGAAAGTATGAACGGCTCTCCTCGGGTATCATTCAAATTAAAATGTGTATCCGTAGAAGTTGATGCTTAAAAACAAATTAGGAATCCGAGAATCAAAAGCGTAAGACATCTTAGTTTCGGTAAATTCCAAATATTCTTTTAAAGATTCTTTTAAGACGTCGTTATCGCACGACAAAGACGATCCATACGTAGCTTCGAAAGATGGTCACGGTCAAAGGCCAGACAAGTTCTTGTTGCTGAGCATGGAAAATATGAATGCTACTTCCCTAAAATGTCAAACCCTTTGATTGCCTCGACAATTTTGCAGCAAAGTGAAGTAGTTGCCAGATTTTTTACAGCTTCTTTTCAGTCTGTGGGTAAACCCCGCTTAAAAGATACGGGCGTAGTAGACCTAAATGCTCTATGGTATATGCATAGATGGCAGTAGCATAATATACATGTAAAAATTTCAATACTTGTACTCTAACAAAAGAAAAGCATCTAACTAATTTCCTACAGAGGGCTGTTTAGGCATCTATTTTATAACGTTGAAATTAATTTATAGGCTATATATTAAAACCAGTGTAAGTAATTTTATATGGATATTATTTTTTCTAGTTTGCAATATATGCCTTTTACATCTTTCAGTAGACAATCTGAGGTAATTTAACACTCAGAATAATTATACATTTATGCTGTACTAAGCAACTTGCTTCGGAATTATGTCTTTATAATTGCATCAACGCTGCAGAACTGACTGCCAATTAAATAGTTTCTGACGATTAGTTACAAAGCAGAATTCAGTATCTGCTCTAACTAGCAGTGAAAATATTTTGCTTTAACGGCTTAATCTAACCAGTAGATTTTGTTGTGTCGGTCACGCATTGTTACCCAATCTTTGCTTACTTTCGTAAATATTTTCGACTTAGGCTAAAAAATTAGCATGTTGTACTAAAGTACGACGATGAATTCAAGTTTACATCTGTCGCTGTTTTTTATGATGCACACTTGGCCTGTTTTGTAAACTTATTTATTAAAATTCATCTGTGTTTCCAAAGCTCCTTTGATTGCATGTGCTCATATGATCCTATGACTGATAAAATTGACTAACGTTTCAGTACATTGTTGATATTGACATTTTAGATGAAAACATGTTAACTATTTTATGAATCTTTAATTAGGCAGATACTTTGTTTTACAATGTACTAGTGCAAGCAAGCAGATAAAAAAAACAAAAGTGGCGCTTTTGCGTCTAAAAACAAGCTGCTACTATTTTGATTCACGTTTTGATTTTATCGTTAAAGACATTCTAACAGAAATGAGTTATTTCTGCGATGCTGAATTAATTAAACACCAGCAACGTTGTGTATTATATTTTGGAGAATCAAAAAAGTAAGATATGGGTACAGGGAGAAGTTCAATTTTTAGTAGTTTTTTAACGTCCAAATTACAAGTTGATTTGATTTGTTGAAATCCCCTGTTTCCAAGATTGGAATCGGTGAAGACTCTAGCATTTTTCAGTTCAGTACTGAAAGCTACTACAATGCTCCAAAATTTTCAAACATTTTTAAAAACTAAGAATTTAAAGGTGAAACGATTTTGTTTTGAGTTTAGATAGTTTTAGGTTGCAGTTTTATAGCTTTAAACATGTCGTAAAACAACTTCTTAAATTTCAATTTATAAAAAATGATAGTTCACAAATTTTGCGCATAACAGGTTCAGAAAATTTTGGTATGCGCAAAATATGAATAACTATTATCACGGTTAGATAGAACAATTATTGCTGAGTATAAATGTCCATGTAAGTTCTATTTTCTGCTTTTTCAGCAACACGCAATGAAATAATGAATAAAAGTTCCATTTTCTTTGGATGTTGAATCACTGTCAGAATTACAGCCTGTAAATGTACGTATCAAGAACAATATGTTCTCAAAATTTGGTAGCTTCCAATGTGTTGAACAATATGTTTGTTTGGGAAACGATCATTTAAAAAAGGAAAAGATCTGTTGACTTCAAGCTCAAAATTAGTTCCTGATATGTATAGCTGAAAACCCATGCACACAATTTTTTTTATTTATGCTTATTCAAAGATGCATTCCAATTATCAACCAACACAAGTTCAATTTCAATGCCAACGCACCAATCATATTTAACTGATATATTTTTAATTGTCATTCAAAAACACACAGCACAATGAAAACCTTTAAGGTCAATGCGGGCACAAATATTTGCTACAACCATACGTGGAAAACCTGTTATTTTAACTTCAACCAGAAGTCAATAATACGCTTTAATTTTCTTACCCCAGCAGCTCCTTCAATTTCATTTATATGAATTTAAGACTTTGCATGTTACATGCCCCGTTAAATTATACAGCAAATGAGCTGGGATAGGTTTTTTCTATCTACGTAGGAGAAGAAATTGCAAAAGTACAAGAGGGTTAGTTGGTGGTGTTGAAACTAAAAAACGTTTCGAATGCATCGATTAATGTTAAATCGAATACATTGGAACAATTCCAATTCACAATTCAATCTCTACTTCAAATTGTTCATAAGATAACTAGTTAGTTTAACTTAATAATTATCTTTTATCAAAGTAAATAACTATTTGCAATTCATAAGTTTACATTTAAAAAATTATGATAAAATGTTAGTAAAAAAATTAGAAGAAAAATTTAATCACAGAAATCAATGGTTAAACATGGTTGCAATTGAGATTGAGTACAGAATGTTCGCAGATTAATTCATGCGTTACGTGAAACCGGGTCTCGTTAAGTTAAATCGATTTTTTAATATTTTATAAAGTTACAGAATAATAAAACACCACTTTAATACTGAAGTATTACGTTTCGCTGCATTATTTATACAATTATTCCATTTGATTTGCTATTAAAATAATAAGCCAAGCCTGAATCAGACGTACCTAATTGGCCTGAAAAACGCTACAGTGATTTAGTAGAAACAAAATGGCGTCAAAGTAATACATATTTTTTTGTTTCGAATATTTTAAACCAGATTTTTAAGAGTCCGTTACTTGTCATTTCCTCCAAAAGGAAAAAGATAAATACACTTGATGTTTGTATACTACGTATGTGCATTGAAAGCACGTTCCTTTAAAGAACACATTTTATGTGCATATAATGAGCATATGAATCATGAATGTACAGAACTCGTTTCATTGACGAAAGCAGCCTCTACCTGCATGTCAAAATATTTCCAACTTTGTCAGGGAAATCTCAGTTATCGTAAGTAAAAAGTCTGGTGTTTGACTTTTCCCCAAAAAATCTAGCTTTCCCGGCAAACTCATGCGTGAAAAGTTAATTTTTGTAGGAGCCCACCAATATTTTGCGTATGATTAATCTACCCATGTTTTTAGTTAGTGTTTCAAAATGTTGTTCGTATTTTAAATATGTTTTGAAGATTTATTACAGTGACAGAATAATTTAATACCGTTTCGCATTTGGCGAACTTGTTTTTGTACAAAATTTCAGTATTTGGCTGCAAAAACCATACCTAGGTAGAAGCTTAAAATCTGTCAATCTAATTGCATTAGTATCACCCAGCACTGAATTAGTAGCATATAACGTCGTTAGAGTAATGCATACAGGGTTTTGGAACTTCCAACTATGTTTGTATTTGTTGGTGCAGATTTCTCGAAGATCTGCCAAACGAGCAACAAAGAAGCAGCAGTGAAGAGTGGCGAGCATCGGTCTCAAATTTGCCGCACGTTTCAGCAGGCTCGACCCCGCCAATTTTTTAGTAGTAGAAGGTCCATGTTGTGACGCTACCTTGGTCACCACCCCAATACCATCTGCAGCGAATTTTGTACTCAGCACTACATTACAGATCGTCACCTTACAAATCTGCGTTATTAAGATTTATGAAACAATAGCCAAAATTTGGTAAGGCGTCGTCGCTATGCAGTTGTAGCTACACCGAACTTAAAACTACAGCTTGATAGCAATCGGGGTGTCGAAAAGCGGCGTCGGGAATACACCAGCAAGCCGACAACCTCATCAAACGTGGAACACGACAACATTATCCAAGCCCAATATTAAAACCATGGTGTGATGTCAACCTTTCTACCTTCAACCTGCTACCGTACCAAAAGGTAGCAGGTTCTTCAAAGAAATAAACTGTTTACTTGAAGCACCAAGTTGTCCAAATAAATTCCTGATTCGAAACGGCTTACAGCTGATGTATTCAATTTATACGTAACTTGATATGTATTCTGGTTTTCATCCAGCAGTTTCAATTCAAATGCAAACGTCCCAAACAGATTTAGCTACTATTGTTGTAATTTGCATTCAAAAATAACTTTACCAGCAAACATATAAGGACAATATGGGCACAATTCTTTGCTAGAACCGTTCGTGCAAACTGGTTGGCTCTTGTCGTATGGCACTCATAATACTGCATGTGTCATTTTAACTTCAATCTATGGTAAAAAAACGCTTTAGTTATCTTACACCAGCAGTTGTTTCACTTTGAATTCTAAGAATTTACATAGTTAGGTTATACAGTATATTAAAATGTTTATTGTAATTGGACATATTGATCTACGAATAAAGTATAGTCGCAAAAGTACAAAAGTGCTTGTTAGCGGTGTCGAAGGGCACAACAAACTCATTGGTTTTCTGCATAGCAAACCGTGCATACATATTAAACTAAAGGTTCTGGCCTTAGCGTTTTAGAGAAAATCTGTACATTGTTGCAAGTAGCGTTTAACATTTGTTATGTTAATACATACCATGTAACATTCCTGCAATATTCTCATAATTCTGAATAGCTATTAGTGCGTTACAACTGTAATAATAAATACAGAGGTAAGATTACTTCATAAAATTATTATACGTTTATAATCTTTTATAATTATTAATAAATTACTCATGTCATTATCGTTAGATTACTCATAGTACCTTTACAGTTGAATCTGTATGACAAAATAGGCTTTAGGATTTAATTAACTGAAATGTCATCGATACCATTGTACGTGAACCTTACGTTTCCTGCAGTTATAAAGCATTTTACAGTGTTTTTTCTCTCTGAGGTATGAAAATAATAAAACATACATGTTCTACAGTAAAAACGGCAGCTGATATAAAAAGCATGAATGTTATCAACACCCAGACAACGTATAAATTTCCCATTCCAAAACTCCTCGCGTAGCTCTTTTTGTCCAAAACAAAGTGCTCTACAGTTTTATCCCCACGGTTTCTACTCTTGACCCTTTTCTCCAATACCGAAAACTGATATGCTGCTGAAAATGTGTTGATTTTTCCTAGCAAATTCCCAAAATATTTCTGTTGAATGAAAGCTCGCTCCAGTAGTTCCATATATTGAACAATACCAGATTGAAGTAGAGAGGCATATGCGGTCAAATAAGTATCAGTGAAAAACGTGTTTAAATCCCATTTCACATATTTTGACTTGGCAAACACACAGCTTTGACACAGCATTTTCGTTATTTTCATAAATTGTAAGCGTGCTCGACGTTGCCAAAGCTGCCTTCCAGTTCATATCACCGCAAAGCGGTTCCAAAGATAGTACTGCAAAATCATTGTCTGCAGTTAAAAATTGATTAAAATTCCTTATATTATTATTCGTTGAAATATCAATAGTAGCTTCAGTAAAAGTTTATAAACAAATTGTTCAGTTATTTTTAATATTATAGCTACGTTTTTAGATAAATATTTACAGCAAGCATGAGTTCCTTCCTTTCTTTTTAACAAATGTCTATACGCTTCACTGTAATACGTGCAGTATGGCACCAGTACGTAAATATCACTAGTGTAATTACTAAACGCTAAATGATTAAATGACTTTGGCAGATGAGTCGGTCTTGGAGTAGCTGTTATATAAGTGTACATTGAAAATGTATAAAAGCTTCGAAGAAAAATTGCTGACAGCATCCAAAAAAGCAGAATGTGAAAATTATGCTTGTTAACCAATTGCCACTTGACGTTACCTTGTTCCAACGAAACACTTTGCACCCAAAATATGCAGCAGATAATACTATTCTAAAATTTAGATACTCGTAAAACAACCGCAATTATTGCTGTACAAAATCCAATGAACAGCCAAGTGCTTTTAGAAAATGGTTCAAGGAGGGAGTACAGCTTGTGGAACTGGAGAGTAACCAAATTCTTATTTCGGATTGCTACAAAATATTTGAAACCAATGTAATTGAAAGTAAATCCATGCAGATACAGATGCGCAAAAGGTGAAATTTCAATCAATCCTCTTCCTTCAACAAATTCCTCGGGTGTATACCATAATTCCTCTTTGGTTAAATTATAATACAGAAGAAGTTCCGTTTTCACACAAGCGTAAACAGGGGAGTTACTAAAAGACACCCTAGCAAAAAGGCACCCTAGAGACACCCTAGAGACACCCTAGCACCCTAGAGACACCCTAGCACCCTAGAGACACCCTAGCACCCTAGAGACACCCTAGCACCCTAGAGACACCCTAGCACCCTAGAGACACCCTAGCACCCTAGAGACACCCTAGCACCCTAGAGACACCCTAGCACCCTAGAGACACCCTAGCACCCTAGAGACACCCTAGCACCCTAGAGACACCCTAGCACCCTAGAGACACCCTAGCACCCTAGAGACACCCTAGCACCCTAGAGACACCCTAGCACCCTAGAGACACCCTAGCACCCTAGAGACACCCTAGCACCCTAGAGACACCCTAGCACCCTAGAGACACCCTAGCACCCTAGAGACACCCTAGCACCCTAGAGACACCCTAGCACCCTAGAGACACCCTAGCACCCTAGAGACACCCTAGCACCCTAGAGACACCCTAGCACCCTAGAGACACCCTAGCACCCTAGAGACACCCTAGCACCCTAGAGACACCCTAGCACCCTAGAGACACCCTAGCACCCTAGAGACACCCTAGCTGACACTGACGACTCGAAAACTTTAAAGAGAATATAACTAAATGTGTTGAGAGGTCTATAAAATTATTTTTGACAAACGACCTTTCTTCCAATGTAACGTTTAAAAATATTCCCCCAACGAAGCTAATAATTTTGAAGTTTCCAACAATTAATTGCTACTGACTTTCTTTGTAACATTTGTGTTTTTTATAAAACATTTAATACGGAATTGTATTTGAAAACTCAGCTTTCCTCATAATACGCATAGCAAGAACATTTAGCTCAATTGTTTCTTAACAGTTTGCACAATGTAAAGGGTTAGTATTTGTTATGGAGACATTTTTGGAATTGTGATATTTCGGAGCATATAAGATTTATTGAGCTACAATATTTTTTAACACTTAGTACAACTAATAGTTAACAATATTAACATAAATTAAGATTCTTTGGTGCCTTTGTATCCAGTGCTGTAAAGTTCTCGTTCGGCGTATGCTAGAACCCCATATCCCGATTTTCCCGATCATGCTTCCACTTTAGTGGTGATACTTTTCCAAATAGTATTGAAACCTTGGGGTAAACTGTGTGGGTTTTGTAGATTGGACTACCCTGCCTTACATAAATCCCAAAAAGTTTCGATACCTCTTGCCAGTTGAATATTAGGAGCATGTTTTGATTTTGGTCAAAGTCTTAGAAAGTTATTTTTGTAAACAAATCGGTGTCTAGATCTTGCTCGCTGCTCCTAAACCTTGACTGCAGGTTGGTGCTTCCGGCTTAGTGCAGGCTTTGATGCCCAATTTCTGAGCTTTAATTTGACCTAGCGTTTCTGGACTAAAGTTGAGTTTGTTGGCTGCAGCACTAATTGAGGTGGAAGGCTCCTCGTCGAACAACTTTGAAGTCGTCTTCAAGGTTTCTAAGGGAGCCACGGTTGCAATACGTTCTTCAGAGAACTTATACCCTGATGTTTTTGTAGTTTGATATCCCCAAATTATTTTATGTATACCAGCCTGGCGCTTACCATCTTCTACAAAGCGTTTCATTGCTTTGATCTTTGACCTATTGGCAACATTTTCGAAGCGGGATATAGACAGTTTTACAAACGTTTCATTCTCCCGGAATTTCATGATGATGCGCTTATTTTGGAAACCCGAAAAATGCGTCATGTAATGGCCAAAGGATGAGCTATCTAACGATGCATTCAATTTTTTATCTCTTGCCTTCATTTGCATATTATCCCTATTTGCATATATGTCTCCATAACAAGTACTAACCCTTTATATTAAAACTAAAATAGAGTGAGTAAATATAATTTATCCGGAACACATATTTATTTCATTCCATAATGTTTATAAAAACATCCATGGCAAACGATTAAAAATGCTCGCTGCTAAAACCGATTTTTTGCATTCGAATATAAATTAACTTTAATTGACCATTAAGTAAATTAACTTAAAATTTAAAAATATCGAAAAATATCTGCTGAAGCAGCGAGCTAGTAATGGTGTGAACTGGTTTGGGGCTCATCTACCCTGATCTAGACCCGATTTAGCCTGGTTTAGAGCCGATTTAGCCTGAACTAGAGCCGATTTCGCCTGCTCTAAAGCCGATTTTGCCTGCTCTAGAGCCGATGTAACCTGGTTTAAAAATAAAGTCTACGGGCAGACTGACGGACACCGACATCTGCAATAGCTCCTCTGCAGAAGCAGCGAGCTAATAATGAATTTAAAATCTTATAACATTTGGACATTATAAACAACACTATTCGATCAAGCAAATAGAATCTGAAGAAATTGATTTTTGTCAAATTTGTATCCATTCTTTATGCATAAAACCCTAATTCACTAACGACAAGTATTGTATTTTCTTTCGCGTAGGTTTTGCTGCTGCAAAAAAAACTGGTGCATTCTTTTACTGCACATAGAACAGGTTGTGTCTAGTGGTTCTTCCGTATTGCAGCAAAGGGTAGAACATCTTTTCGTTTTAATAGACTCAAGAATCTGTTTAAAATCATTAAAATAAAGCTTGACTTTCTTACCGGAAAAACTGATAGGATGATAGAGTGTCAAAAAGCCAGTGCGTTTTGTGAACTGTTGATTGTGTATTTGTATATAGGAAAAATTGTTGGTTTGTTAGACAAGTTAGTGTTGTAGGTCGCTTTTTGTTAACTGTTAGTATGATTTTGTGGGTGGACGTTTGATTGATCTAAAGAACTGTGCATTGTTGTCTTTCTATGAATGGTGCAAACTTTCGGAATAAAACCTAATGGCGCGTGGGTGTCTCTAGGGTGCTAGGGTGTCTCTAGGGTGCTAGGGTGTCTCTAGGGTGCTAGGGTGTCTCTAGGGTGCTAGGGTGTCTCTAGGGTGCTAGGGTGTCTCTAGGGTGCTAGGGTGTCTCTAGGGTGCTAGGGTGTCTCTAGGGTGCTAGGGTGTCTCTAGGGTGCTAGGGTGTCTCTAGGGTGCTAGGGTGTCTCTAGGGTGCTAGGGTGTCTCTAGGGTGCTAGGGTGTCTCTAGGGTGCTAGGGTGTCTCTAGGGTGCTAGGGTGTCTCTAGGGTGCTAGGGTGTCTCTAGGGTGCTAGGGTGTCTCTAGGGTGCTAGGGTGTCTCTAGGGTGCTAGGGTGTCTCTAGGGTGCTAGGGTGTCTCTAGGGTGCTAGGGTGTCTCTAGGGTGCTAGGGTGTCTCTAGGGTGCTAGGGTGTCTCTAGGGTGCTAGGGTGTCTCTAGGGTGCTAGGGTGTCTCTAGGGTGCTAGGGTGTCTCTAGGGTGCTAGGGTGTCTCTAGGGTGCTAGGGTGTCTCTAGGGTGCTAGGGTGTCTCTAGGGTGCTAGGGTGTCTCTAGGGTGCTAGGGTGTCTCTAGGGTGCTAGGGTGTCTCTAGGGTGCTAGGGTGTCTCTAGGGTGCTAGGGTGTCTCTAGGGTGCTAGGGTGTCTCTAGGGTGCTAGGGTGTCTCTAGGGTGCTAGGGTGTCTCTAGGGTGCTAGGGTGTCTCTAGGGTGCTAGGGTGTCTCTAGGGTGCTAGGGTGTCTCTAGGGTGCTAGGGTGTCTCTAGGGTGCTAGGGTGTCTCTAGGGTGCTAGGGTGTCTCTAGGGTGCTAGGGTGTCTCTAGGGTGCTAGGGTGTCTCTAGGGTGCTAGGGTGTCTCTAGGGTGCTAGGGTGTCTCTAGGGTGCTAGGGTGTCTCTAGGGTGCTAGGGTGTCTCTAGGGTGCTAGGGTGTCTCTAGGGTGCTAGGGTGTCTCTAGGGTGCTAGGGTGTCTCTAGGGTGCTAGGGTGTCTCTAGGGTGCTAGGGTGTCTCTAGGGTGCTAGGGTGTCTCTAGGGTGCTAGGGTGTCTCTAGGGTGCTAGGGTGTCTCTAGGGTGCTAGGGTGTCTCTAGGGTGCTAGGGTGTCTCTAGGGTGCTAGGGTGTCTCTAGGGTGCTAGGGTGTCTCTAGGGTGCTAGGGTGTCTCTAGGGTGCTAGGGTGTCTCTAGGGTGCTAGGGTGTCTCTAGGGTGCTAGGGTGTCTCTAGGGTGCTAGGGTGTCTCTAGGGTGCTAGGGTGTCTCTAGGGTGCTAGGGTGTCTCTAGGGTGCTAGGGTGTCTCTAGGGTGCTAGGGTGTCTCTAGGGTGCTAGGGTGTCTCTAGGGTGCTAGGGTGTCTCTAGGGTGCTAGGGTGTCTCTAGGGTGCTAGGGTGTCTCTAGGGTGCTAGGGTGTCTCTAGGGTGCTAGGGTGTCTCTAGGGTGCTAGGGTGTCTCTAGGGTGCTAGGGTGTCTCTAGGGTGCTAGGGTGTCTCTAGGGTGCTAGGGTGTCTCTAGGGTGCTAGGGTGTCTCTAGGGTGCTAGGGTGTCTCTAGGGTGCTAGGGTGTCTCTAGGGTGCTAGGGTGTCTCTAGGGTGCTAGGGTGTCTCTAGGGTGCTAGGGTGTCTCTAGGGTGCTAGGGTGTCTCTAGGGTGCTAGGGTGTCTCTAGGGTGCTAGGGTGTCTCTAGGGTGCTAGGGTGTCTCTAGGGTGCTAGGGTGTCTCTAGGGTGCTAGGGTGTCTCTAGGGTGCTAGGGTGTCTCTAGGGTGCTAGGGTGTCTCTAGGGTGCTAGGGTGTCTCTAGGGTGCTAGGGTGTCTCTAGGGTGCTAGGGTGTCTCTAGGGTGCTAGGGTGTCTCTAGGGTGCTAGGGTGTCTCTAGGGTGCTAGGGTGTCTCTAGGGTGCTAGGGTGTCTCTAGGGTGCTAGGGTGTCTCTAGGGTGCTAGGGTGTCTCTAGGGTGCTAGGGTGTCTCTAGGGTGCTAGGGTGTCTCTAGGGTGCTAGGGTGTCTCTAGGGTGCTAGGGTGTCTCTAGGGTGCTAGGGTGTCTCTAGGGTGCTAGGGTGTCTCTAGGGTGCTAGGGTGTCTCTAGGGTGCTAGGGTGTCTCTAGGGTGCTAGGGTGTCTCTAGGGTGCTAGGGTGTCTCTAGGGTGCTAGGGTGTCTCTAGGGTGCTAGGGTGTCTCTAGGGTGCTAGGGTGTCTCTAGGGTGCTAGGGTGTCTCTAGGGTGCTAGGGTGTCTCTAGGGTGCTAGGGTGTCTCTAGGGTGCTAGGGTGTCTCTAGGGTGCTAGGGTGTCTCTAGGGTGCTAGGGTGTCTCTAGGGTGCTAGGGTGTCTCTAGGGTGCTAGGGTGTCTCTAGGGTGCTAGGGTGTCTCTAGGGTGCTAGGGTGTCTCTAGGGTGCTAGGGTGTCTCTAGGGTGCTAGGGTGTCTCTAGGGTGCTAGGGTGTCTCTAGGGTGCTAGGGTGTCTCTAGGGTGCTAGGGTGTCTCTAGGGTGCTAGGGTGTCTCTAGGGTGCTAGGGTGTCTCTAGGGTGCTAGGGTGTCTCTAGGGTGCTAGGGTGTCTCTAGGGTGCTAGGGTGTCTCTAGGGTGCTAGGGTGTCTCTAGGGTGCTAGGGTGTCTCTAGGGTGCTAGGGTGTCTCTAGGGTGCTAGGGTGTCTCTAGGGTGCTAGGGTGTCTCTAGGGTGCTAGGGTGTCTCTAGGGTGCTAGGGTGTCTCTAGGGTGCTAGGGTGTCTCTAGGGTGCTAGGGTGTCTCTAGGGTGCTAGGGTGTCTCTAGGGTGCTAGGGTGTCTCTAGGGTGCTAGGGTGTCTCTAGGGTGCTAGGGTGTCTCTAGGGTGCTAGGGTGTCTCTAGGGTGCTAGGGTGTCTCTAGGGTGCTAGGGTGTCTCTAGGGTGCTAGGGTGTCTCTAGGGTGCTAGGGTGTCTCTAGGGTGCTAGGGTGTCTCTAGGGTGCTAGGGTGTCTCTAGGGTGCTAGGGTGTCTCTAGGGTGCTAGGGTGTCTCTAGGGTGCTAGGGTGTCTCTAGGGTGCTAGGGTGTCTCTAGGGTGCTAGGGTGTCTCTAGGGTGCTAGGGTGTCTCTAGGGTGCTAGGGTGTCTCTAGGGTGCTAGGGTGTCTCTAGGGTGCTAGGGTGTCTCTAGGGTGCTAGGGTGTCTCTAGGGTGCTAGGGTGTCTCTAGGGTGCTAGGGTGTCTCTAGGGTGCTAGGGTGTCTCTAGGGTGCTAGGGTGTCTCTAGGGTGCTAGGGTGTCTCTAGGGTGCTAGGGTGTCTCTAGGGTGCTAGGGTGTCTCTAGGGTGCTAGGGTGTCTCTAGGGTGCTAGGGTGTCTCTAGGGTGCTAGGGTGTCTCTAGGGTGCTAGGGTGTCTCTAGGGTGCTAGGGTGTCTCTAGGGTGCTAGGGTGTCTCTAGGGTGCTAGGGTGTCTCTAGGGTGCTAGGGTGTCTCTAGGGTGCTAGGGTGTCTCTAGGGTGCTAGGGTGTCTCTAGGGTGCTAGGGTGTCTCTAGGGTGCTAGGGTGTCTCTAGGGTGCTAGGGTGTCTCTAGGGTGCTAGGGTGTCTCTAGGGTGCTAGGGTGTCTCTAGGGTGCTAGGGTGTCTCTAGGGTGCTAGGGTGTCTCTAGGGTGCTAGGGTGTCTCTAGGGTGCTAGGGTGTCTCTAGGGTGCTAGGGTGTCTCTAGGGTGCTAGGGTGTCTCTAGGGTGCTAGGGTGTCTCTAGGGTGCTAGGGTGTCTCTAGGGTGCTAGGGTGTCTCTAGGGTGCTAGGGTGTCTCTAGGGTGCTAGGGTGTCTCTAGGGTGCTAGGGTGTCTCTAGGGTGCTAGGGTGTCTCTAGGGTGCTAGGGTGTCTCTAGGGTGCTAGGGTGTCTCTAGGGTGCTAGGGTGTCTCTAGGGTGCTAGGGTGTCTCTAGGGTGCTAGGGTGTCTCTAGGGTGCTAGGGTGTCTCTAGGGTGCTAGGGTGTCTCTAGGGTGCTAGGGTGTCTCTAGGGTGCTAGGGTGTCTCTAGGGTGCTAGGGTGTCTCTAGGGTGCTAGGGTGTCTCTAGGGTGCTAGGGTGTCTCTAGGGTGCTAGGGTGTCTCTAGGGTGCTAGGGTGTCTCTAGGGTGCTAGGGTGTCTCTAGGGTGCTAGGGTGTCTCTAGGGTGCTAGGGTGTCTCTAGGGTGCTAGGGTGTCTCTAGGGTGCTAGGGTGTCTCTAGGGTGCTAGGGTGTCTCTAGGGTGCTAGGGTGTCTCTAGGGTGCTAGGGTGTCTCTAGGGTGCTAGGGTGTCTCTAGGGTGCTAGGGTGTCTCTAGGGTGCTAGGGTGTCTCTAGGGTGCTAGGGTGTCTCTAGGGTGCTAGGGTGTCTCTAGGGTGCTAGGGTGTCTCTAGGGTGCTAGGGTGTCTCTAGGGTGCTAGGGTGTCTCTAGGGTGCTAGGGTGTCTCTAGGGTGCTAGGGTGTCTCTAGGGTGCTAGGGTGTCTCTAGGGTGCTAGGGTGTCTCTAGGGTGCTAGGGTGTCTCTAGGGTGCTAGGGTGTCTCTAGGGTGCTAGGGTGTCTCTAGGGTGCTAGGGTGTCTCTAGGGTGCTAGGGTGTCTCTAGGGTGCTAGGGTGTCTCTAGGGTGCTAGGGTGTCTCTAGGGTGCTAGGGTGTCTCTAGGGTGCTAGGGTGTCTCTAGGGTGCTAGGGTGTCTCTAGGGTGCTAGGGTGTCTCTAGGGTGCTAGGGTGTCTCTAGGGTGTCTTTTAGTAACTCCCCGTAAACAGCATTCGCGCAGTTTTGCCAAAATTTATGCTTTTTTATGGGATTCTCGTAGGAAATTCGAATTTTACGGAAATAATAGTTTGCGTTATGAACATTAAAAATTGTATTTAAGCGTTCTAATGCTAATGTAGAATGCAATGATATTTTAATTGGTGTGGTTGTATGTGTGAAATGGTTTCCGGTCCATTTTACGGGTCCAATAATGCAGAGTACACATCCTATGGCTACTGCATTAGATGTCAAGTGAAAGAGTAAAAGTCTAAACGGAGCGGTGTGCACCATGGTTATGGAATCATGTGGAGTTATCATCGGAACCAAAACATAATCCGTACTGACCGTAAGCAAATGTCGCTTATTGAGGCCAGATAATCTGGGTATTAAGTGGTCATAAAACCAGCCATTTTCACTTGGCAGAAAATAAAGTTTTGCTTTCTGCAAATCATACCTGACACTAGGCAGTGAAACACGACAAACCTTTTGATATCGTAATAGGTGAAACATCTTATTGAAGACGTTGTACAGCATGGTATACTCCAGTGATTTTGTTTTCTCAATGCAAGTATTGTTTCTGTAGCAATCCAGGCTGCTTACTGCGTTTGTGTGCAAACTTACACAGTTGGATTGGATACTGATACACATGTCCAAATATGATGGTTGCAAAGATATTGTTTTTGGAATAGGGTTTTTTGTGCGATAAAAAGAGTGCGAGAAATGAAAGGTAAGTAATACAATTTTATACAGTTTGCGTCAATACACCTCCGCAAATGTATACGTGTCGCGACAACCCTGTCATTTAATTAACATTGGTCCATGTTAATTAAATGACCGGGTTGATAGGGATGAAATGCATGGGTTAAAGAGGTAAGGGACGCTACTGCTACCACTTGTTGCCACTTTGTTCTCTGCGCATGAATGCAGGAACACCAAGCGGCAGCAGCAACAAAGCATTGAGTTTCTCATCAACTCAGAGAGTGAACATAGTTACACTCTAGACTTGATGAGATGGCGCTCACGACCCTATAGCTGAGATTACGCCGTGCGTGTGTAGTATTCTGTACACACACACGGCTCTTGAGGTTTATCTGAAAAATCTTGCTATACAAGCAAGAAAGGTATATAATATACGCTTAGCGCATATTATATACCACATTTTCTTTTTTGTCTTTGTCAGTCTACTATACTATGTGTATAGTAGACTGACTTTGGCCTTCTACCGTCTTCGCTATGGGTAAAGTACACACCGTTTATCTGTGTGTACTTTACCGGTAAGAATGACAAGTAAACATGAACGTAAAAAGCGTTCACTTGTCAAAGCAAGCTCTTCATGCATTTTCACAGATTGGGTGTAGTACAAAAATGCACTACACCTTCAATCTGTCACCTGTATGTATTTTACAGGTTAAAATGACAAGTAAACATGAACGCTTTTACGTTCACGTTTACCTGTCAAAGCATGCATTTTAAAGTTTTTCCAGATTGAAAGTGCAGTACAAAATCTACTACACTTTCAATCTGGCCTTTGGAGAAATCTGTTGCTGCTGCCACCACCATCATCCTCAACATCAATTTCTTCACCATCGTCATCATCTTCATCCTTTAAAATCGTCGCTATGGACGTAAGTTTTTTAAAAATTTACTTTTTAAAATTGTTGTAGTAGTCATCATCATCATCATCATCATCATAAACACTTTTTTATGTGGCTTTTTGTTTGTTTTCAGTGCTCAAAGCTGAAAACGTGTATTGGGTGCCTAAATGCACCTGGGTACTTGTGCTGGTGGGTAAAGGAGAAGGAGGAGGATGTTGGCATGTGTATGCCAGGAAGAAAGGTGGTTGGAGAGAGTTTTCGGGTAAGAGCCCGAAATTCGGGTTTTTTTAAAATGGTGTGTGTGCGTGTGCGCATAAAAGTTAATGCTGCTTTCTTGTTTTTCGCAGCAACTTTCTGGTGGACCACGACAGTGGCTAAAGTGTCCTGGCTTGCCACCACAAGCTCCGCATGCACGCACAAACGCGTTTGAGACTTTCCTGGATACTTCAGGTAAGCTAATTATACATCTTAACCTAACTAAACCTAAACTTAACCTAATCTAAACCATATTTAACCTATTTTTTTACATCGTTTGTTGATTTTAGCGGACAACTACACCTTATTTATGGCCCTGTTTCTGCTGCTGATTGTTGCTGTGCTCTACCTGGCTTATCTTTTTGTGGTATCTTTGAGAAACCGCTACATTGTGCGTACTTCTCCAGAGCAGTACCAACAGCCACCACCTCCACCAGAGACGAGGATACGTGGTTTGGAACGTGCCATGCGTAGGATGGGTCGTAGTCTCCAGAGTCTTCTCCAACAACATCAAGGAGAAGATGATGACCAAGTTGACATCCAAGACGAAGAAGTGGAGACTATGACCATGCGTCAGTTCCTTGACACGTCCAGTCAACCATCCTCGTCTACATCCTCCACTACTACCACTGCCACCGGTGAACAGCAACAGGAACAGCAGCAGCAGCAGCAACCACAACGTAATATTTTGTTAGATAATGCTGCTAATTTAGATTTAGATTTAGTTACTGTAGTTTAATTTAAGTTTTTTTGTTATTGTAGAAGTCGTCGAAGTCACTTATAGACGCTCAGTCCGTATAAGGAAGCGTGTAATCAGATTTCCCGAAAATGATTTACCTTCAACCACTAATTCTATAAATTCAGATTCTACTGTATCAGATACCAATTCCAATCCAAATTAATTTGTAATTCTTTTATGCCAATTTTGTAATTTTTTAAACATTTTTCTATAATCAGTTTTGTCAATAATTAATAAACTTTTCAATAACAACATACATTTTGTGAAATTTAAATAAATAATGTTTTGTATAAGAATGATTTAATAATATGTAATACTTAATGTATAACTTTTGAGACTGATATTATGTGTAAAAAGACTGATACTTCAAATAAATATTTTGTGTTCATGAATTGAAATGATAAATTATGATGATGTCATTGTTCATTGATGTTTACAATATATATACACACGCATGTTATAATACCTACATATTTCTTACACTTTTGCATTCATGCTTAAAGGTTTGATGTCGAGATACGTGCGCTACTACTGCTTTATCATCATGTGGAATGTTTTGTTATCTCGCTGACAGGAAACATTAATGCGAAATTTAAAACCAACCAACGATTACTGTCCCAATTCTTATCATTCTTGTCCACTCAACATTCTAGTTGCGTTTTAGCATTTGCCCAGTACAGTAAATACAGTTTACAGATTTTACTGCAAGCATCATGATTTCCAAAATATTATTCCTGATTTTACTAGCTTTCATTTCTGAAGCATGTAAGCAAGACTTGCTGTGCGAACAGTGCGTTAAGGTTTCATGTGATTTCATCGTCTTTAGAAACCATTCTACTCTCTGTGTTGCCAATTCTGAAAACTTGAAAAATGTCAGATCAACTTCAAGTACACGACAGGACTGCAAGATTGCAAACAAAATTGTGAAAGGTAAATCCAAGGTTCATTTTAAAAAGTTCATACATTTTCAAACAATTTCAAAATTCTGGATTTCAGTTTAGGTTTTCATTTAATTCATTTATTCATATTCTCGTGATTTTCAGGAAATGGAAAAATTGCAGTGGTTTCTGCAGTGCGCTCACAGAATCCTCTTATTGCCGACCAACCAGCATTCAATGCAACAAGCAACTTAACCTTGAGTTTTGAGAAAGTAGCTTTAGAGAAAAA
This sequence comes from Entomobrya proxima, assembly GCA_029691765.1. Lineage (NCBI taxonomy): Eukaryota > Metazoa > Arthropoda > Collembola > Entomobryomorpha > Entomobryidae > Entomobrya > Entomobrya proxima. The sequence goes on along the minus strand of CM056171.1, from coordinate 62,133,318 downwards.
GCAGGAACAAAGCAACGCAACAACGCAAGCTGCCAGCGTACAGTCAAAGTCTTTTCCTAAAGCAACGCTAGCTACTACAGAAATGCCAAGCACAATAGAAACTACGCTTGCTCCTGTCTATATACCTACACATTCTTCTACTCACACAACTCGGCAGCAAACTTTAGAGGTTGCTACTCCTACTACACCAGTTTCAATCCAAAGCAAAACAATGCCTCCTTGCTCTGAATGCCAGCCGTGTACTACTACACCTGCATATTGCCCACGCGCAGAATGTCCAGTCATAACATGTCCTGAAACCGTTTGTCCTGAATGCCCCACTGTGCAACCTACTCTACAGTGTACGTCCATACCAGAAATGCCATACACCTGCCCTTCCTGCCACTGCCCGGAAAAATATTGCCCAGACTCACCTCAAGTCCCATTGCTCACTACAACCCAACCAACAACAACAGTGCTTCCTTCTACATGCCCTGCCTGCAATGAACTGAAAGTGGTCATGCCTTGTCCAGAGTTGCCCCAAACCACTACTGCTCCTCTCTTGCAATCAACGACAGCCTGTCCACCATGTCCACCCAAAAGCTACGAACACACGTATGATGTAAAGGAAGTGTTTATGCGACTCAAGGGTTTTAAATGCGTCTTTGTAAGTTTTTATGTAAGATTCGTTTTTCATGATTCTTTTAAGATAAAAACATTCTATTCATTTTATTTTATTTCGCAGGGGCAGCAGCGAGTCGAGTCTGATCTTGTGCAATATGCTAGTTCGCTTTGCACACTTGCGTCTTTTTCTAAACGCAATTTGCTGAAGAATTTAACTGATTTTGAAATTGGCTGGCTTCAATCTAATATTGCAAACAGGTACCCAGGAACCTGTGCTGCAATTCGAAAGTATAGACACAAATGTAGGGTGCCTACACCAGGACAAATGCGACCCTGGAGAGGTGGAATGCGCTACGGGCCACCATCAAAACTGTTTAGCAGAATTGACTCTCTCCACTATTGCGATATTGAGGTTTGTCAATAATGCTACAAAAGATTAGTTATTATTCCATGTTTGCTTTTTAATATTAATATTATGATTTCCTTTTTACAGCAAAAGAGGGAAAACTTTGACGATCGTGTGGCCCGGCAGATTTGTTACATTGGTGACGTGTTTTTAAAAGTCAAAACTACAACTGAACTGAATGCGTTTGATTATGGCTGGGGCATCATGAACCTTTCATTCCGTTACCAACACATGTGTACTGCTCTATACTATAGAAAGCGCTTTTGCTACAAGAAAAGTAAAGATAACTAGGACAAATATAATAAATAAAATTCATTTACCTTTTTGTTGTTGTTATATAAAATCAACTGGTTATAATAAAAAATCAAAATCAAATTTTTGTTGAAAAAACATGCCAAACGGTACAATACTATTGTTCATGCAATTTAAACTAAAACATGCTCAACAGTATTGCACTCCCCGGCGATGTTCTGCCTAGGGGGGAGATAACTCCCTTACATTTTATCTTCATCCCATGACGAAATCCCAGGAGTTGCATCTGCAATTTGCATATACAATGCAAATTGGAAACAAGTACTCGAATGTTATGTCTTCCATATCCATATTTTCAGGGGAAACTGATTTGGGAAACAGTTCTCTGAATAGCCGTTGAATGTAGTAGAGATGATTAATAATGCCCCTTCCGCACAATGCATATTTCAATCTCAACCCAATTAAAGCTAGGGTGGACTGAAAATCAGTAAAAGCCATGTGGCTCTTATATGCGAATCCTGGAATCTTGATGATTTCCTCTTCCGTTATGGGTACCTTGTTCATAGCTTTGAAGCATTTGACAAGGCATTCTCTGTGTACGATTGGACAAACACAGGGATTGAAATACATGATGTGATGCTGAGTTTATTTACAGGGATATATTATTTACACTTTTACAAATTATGTACACACAAACGCTGAAAGTTGAAAGTGTAGAAAAATTTAATATTTTTCAACTACTCTATGCTTTTTTAAGTACTTTTTTCTTTGAGGGAAACACTTTACAGATGCACAAGCAAATCGACGATCAAGATGGTTTTGCAATAAATATTGGCACGAAATTCCAAATTTACTATGCAACACCAAATTGTTACCATTTAATTTGAACACTGAAGCTCTAACTGCCAAGGTATTTTTAATTTGACAATCACTGCATGGAAAAACCGTAGCTTCTGTATGTGTTTTGAAACATACGTAGAGTTGCTGATTTAAATTTTTATAAAGTGCAAGAGCCTGGGAACAAAAGTCTTTTTCTTTTAAAGTGCCAATGACACTTGTTTTACTATACATGTGTACAAGACAAAAATACAACTTGCTAAACTCTGGATAGCATGTACAATCCCAACCTTGTTTAGCATTATACAAACCACTAAAATAGTCAATTTGTTTGCACTTTTCTTCGTCTTCAAATAAAACTCTAATGTTTATAATGTCCTCTGAAATGGGATGTAAAACTGGAACTTTAGTTGAAGAGCTCACTGCACAACTTCCTTGTGCAATCATGTTTGCAGTTTAACCACATATTCTTTAGTTTATCATGTAACTCACTAATGCGAACATACAATTCACCTTTGTGTTCACTGATTTCATAAAAGTCTAGTCTGGTAAATGCGTTATCATAAAACTTTCTAAAATCTTCAACGCAGAATTTATCTGCGTTGAATGGTTGATGAGTACGTTTGCAACTTTCGTAAAGCGTAGCGTCCAGGTAGTAGTAAGCTATGAACTTAGTAAGTTGGTTAGATTTGAGAATGTCTTTCCTCTTTTTCTTGCAAAAGTAAAGAATCAATTCTGTTGTCCAGTTACAATAAAGCAAAAGACACGATTCACAAAGACGTCCTTCGTAATCCTTGGCAACTTTTGAATACTCTTCTTTCCAGAATTGCTGATAACTTGGATAATGCTCAAAGTCTGTACACTCTCCCTCACAAATTTCTATGAATTTACAGTCACTTTTTGGAGAGTTTTTGGAATCTGCAAAAGCTATGCTTTTCAAACCCATTACTAAAATATATTTAGATGGCGCATCCAGCACAGTCAATATTGCCGCAGTCTATACTCCCGCAGTCACAACTACAACAATCAGGTTCACATTCTTCTGTGCAAGCAAAGATAATAGTGCTGCAAGCATCTGAGCAGTGAACAAAAAATGTCAGTAATCCGTCTCCCACACACTTGAATCCTTCGCCAACACACCTGAACAAGTTTCCGCAAAAGTCGATAGTAGAATCGTACGCAGCCTCTATGCAATTTGGTGGTTGAATAGGTGGTTCCATTGAAACGGGCATATTGTGGTATTTTGGGACAGCAGCACGTCAAAATAGCAGCCAAGGCACCCTTGGGTGTGATGCTTTGCTAACGTGCACTTTGGGGAATGCTGTTTCTCACACAAAGAGTCACAGTGGGATCGCTGGTCTTTGTTGTCTTTTGATGGGGTTCTCTGTGGATTCAAGGCGCATTCGCCACTCGAGCCTGCAGAATTGGAATTCTTTGTTTCTTCTTCCACAACAAAGGAGAGCACGTTGGTTTGCGTACCAGTAGGTGGTTCTGGGATGCAAAGTTGAACAGGGCTAGTTCCTGGTGTAGGGGAAACTGCACTGTAGATGTGAGCAATTGAGATAAAAGGCTGGTTGGAGTTGTACAATACCAACTGCTTGCCTGAATCTGGCTCCTCAGTGTCACTGCTAATATCCTCAATCTGCGGCTTGTATTTAGGTTTCAGTTGCTTCCTTGGCTGCTTTTCCTTGGGCTTTACCTGTCGTTCAAAATAATTTCCTTCAATTTGGGAACGTTTCCAAGAACCTTTTCCTATTCCCTTTCCCACATTTATAGGCTTGCACAACTTTCTGCGGAATTGAATGTCTTTTAGGGCTTTTTGCAAACTTTGCTTGGCTTGGAGCCGACGCAAAAACCAACTGTAATCAGAGCTTTCGATTTTCATTGTAAAACATGATCATGGTGAACAATGGTAACAAATTAAAAGTTTTTGCTTTAAAAATAAAGCTTTTGCCTGAAGAAGTCAAGGTGCAATTGCACAAAGTGTTGTTGCACTGAGATTGTTTTGTATAATAACAAGACTCTGTCTTGTTATAAACTCGTTTTTGATCCTCCAAAATGCACATGCAATTGTAGACTGTGCATGCGTACTTTAAAACTATAACACCGAGCTCAAGCTCATTGGGGGACTTGATACACGAGAAAGGAACTGGGGCAATGGGAAACAGGTTGCGTGTAAACACACGTCCCTTTTCCACGCAAAGGAAACACTTGTTGATAATGCTAAGTTGAAAAGATGCAGAGAAAGCTAAAGGGAGAAGGAGAAGAATGAAACTGATGACCAGTCTTGGTCTGGCGTTCATTTTTATTCTCCAAGTTGCTTGTCCACCCTTGTTTTAATCTTTTCCACTATTCTTTTCAAATCTTCAGAAGGGGGAGGACTTAAAAGTTGCTCCGCGATAATGGTTTCACATGCCTTCTCATGAAATTCGTGACGCAGGAATAAATTCAAGAAGCTGACGGGTTGAATTTCAATGATGAGCTCTTCCCAATACGACGTGTACTTGAAGGGCTTGAAAAGCTTTATAAGCTGCTCAAGTATATCAATGTTGTCAGTGCGTACACTCGCCCTTTCGACTTTTAAAACATAGTCGGACATGAGGGTTCTAAGTAGGACAAGGGTAGCTTGTTTGATTTTGCTGCTGTAATTGATAGCATCAAGAGGAAAGATTTCTCTTCCATGAATAATATGTCCAGAATGCTTTAACATCAAGTCAAGGAGCTCGTCTTTTTTTTGTGCGTATCCTCTCCAAAACCACGTAGGCAACTCAGACTCGTCTTTTCGAGCATAGGCTTTAAATTGTTCGTGCTTTTGTCTAATACGCTGTGCTGACACAATCGTATTATTATATGCAGTGTATGGCCTGTCAATCATGAACGTGATTAATTGTTCGTACGCAACATCGATTAGATCTTGAAGATTCATTTTTCAACTTTGCTCTCTTTGCTTCTTCAGCAGATATACACCTTAGGGTACTATGCTTGTTTCTTAGCCTTAACACTAAAAACTTTTTAATTTTTTTATAGAAATTTTTTACAATTATTTCATTTTTTTGGAGGCTGTCGGTAAGAAATCCGTACAAGCCTTTATAATTAAACGGGAAATGATTTAATCTACAGTACGAAAACAACAAGCAAAAGTGGCCGCATAAACTACTTGAAGAAGTTTGGAGAACTTTTGTATTTTTGTTCCTCAGATTAAAAGGGAAAAATATATCGTAATGATCAAGATCTTCCGCGTACGAATCAAAATAATCAAAAACGATACCTCCGTCCGAAGGGCGATATACGTACAGTACAAGCCAATGTTCTCCTTCTGTTCTAGAGTTTGCAGTGTTTAGATTAATTATTATTGGCAAGTTGGCAAAGCACACCTTGTCCAACTCGTCTTTGGCGATGGTGTAGACAACAGCACGACCGTGAGCAATTTGAAGTGTTAGTAATTGCAATTCATCACTGTCCATTCTCCCCTTCTATTCTCTCAGCATTCAATCTGGCAAGTCGTCGTTTCATGCGATGCACATTAGCAAGCCTCCTGTCCCTTTTCTTTGCTTGGTTTAGAATTTCCTCAGTGTACAATAAAAGACGAGCAGCACTGTCAAGTTTGCTTCTCTCAAAGAGGTTACAAATTTCTTGTATTGATTTTCTCCAGAACCGAAGACTGGCAAACACAAAGCACCAGTAAGCTGATAAGTGGGTGTTACGATGCTGAAGCTCTTTGCTGTTACTGTCTACCACAGTACAGGGACACTCGATTGAATAATAGTCTAGCGATTTCCCAAAACTACAGAAATAATCGCAAAGTGTTTCACCAGTGTGACTCACATAAAAGAACAGGGCAATAAAATGATTTTGTTCTGAGCTATTTTCGTTTCCAACGTTGACGAAACAGATTGTTGGGATTTGATAAAGCTTAAAGTCTTTCACTCGTTCTAGGTCTAGGCTAATTACTTCAGCTTCAATCCCAACAACTCGTGAGGTGAGACGCTTTAGCTCTGAAATATTCATTCCAGGAACACGTTGTGTTCATCAAAGGAAAGAATTTTCGGGCTAAGGTAATAAAATATTACCGTAAGATTTTTTGTAGTAGCCGACTTGAAGCTGATTTGTAGTTTCAAATTACCCTGTCGCAACAGGTTTAATCGATCTGCGTATTTTCCAGTGGGTGAAAAATTTAATGGAACCAGAAAATAGCCGTTTTTGAGGAAATCGTCCTCACTAAAGTCTGGATATTCTCCAGTTTCCCCAATAAGTGTTGAGAGGTTGCGGTATATTCGAGAGTATTCAGTAGTAGAGTCAAACTTTTGGCCAGTGGGGAAGAGGACACTTTCCCCGTTCAGTGTGAGATGTACGTTGGTCAAGTCGTTGTGAGTGAATGAGAATGGATTTTTTGAAACGCTCCCATTATATGCAGCCGTGTCAACAATTGCACAAAGGCAGAGTGGGGGTAGGTATGGCAATAACGTCTCACTAGTATGCATTTGAGTGCCAGTGGGTATAGTGTAGTTCAAGACGTTATGCTCAAGATAGTGAAAGTAAAACGAACCACCCTTTTTATGTATTTTTTCTACTTCTGAAGAAGCTATTATACGACGGCACTCTAGAAACGCTTCTGACACTATAATTTGATCAGTGAACGAACTATTGGCGGCTGGCTCATTAGCCAACAAGCAGAACGTGTTTGGAGCATATCTCAGCCTAATTTTCAAATTCCGGGAAGGCGGTAAGTATCGAATCTGTGTGAACAGAGGATGTGCCAGAACTGAATTGCATTCGAAAGAATCTTTTCCGGCAAGCACTTTAAGCCGCTTATAAGCCTCATTACTGGTACTAACGACTGCCGGGTTTGTTTCACGATAGAGATGCTCAAACTTGTACAATTTAGCAATAGTGTTTGAATCATTATTGGTGATGCGATGTATGTACGATGAGTAGGGATAGTTATCAGTGTTTGATGTTATTGAAACATTCTGAATGAATATCTCAATGTCCCTAAACATTGTACTGAAAATACAATTTCCTACCGCCGTACTGGAGCTACTTGCAATCTTATTTCCTGCCGCATCTCGAATTTTGAGCTTCATGTAAAGCTTGGTTTGAGACAAATCAATGTAATGGTCTGGGTCTCCTTGTATAAAAAACTCCAAGATTTGTGTGTCTGTGGGATTATAGGCAGGATATATCTTGTCATATGATTCAGAAACTATAGAAATGTCTGTTGGAGGCAGTTTTTCATAGTTGAAGGATGCAGAGTAGGCAGGTGTGGTTTTTATCACCTGCCCCTCGTGATTACGTTTCCTTGATTTCTCCATGATTTGGCTACTTGCGCCTTCGTCTTTTTCCCGTAGATTTTGTACCTCTTCTACCTACACGTTTAACAGATTTTTTACCGGAGCAACGCTTTCTCCGTCTTCGTCTTCCGGAAGTTGAAGCTGCACTGGCTCTTTTTCTTCTACCGTGGCCTTTTAAAACACGCCTCCTCCTCCTTTTGCCGGTCGAGCGACCGCCAGTTGAACGAATTGGCAGGAGATCAGATGGTAACCTATCAGCATCCTCCATTCCCTCCCCTAAATCGTAGTAGCAAGTTCTATCCTCACTACAGTTAACTTCTTGCTGCTCCATTTTTAGAGATAATTTTTTTGTCTACAAGAAATAGTTACTGATGCAGGGTGTACAGAAAATGGTAAACTTTGCAACTTGTCGTCGAGAAGTGTGACGGTGATCTGAGATGCTTTCATCACACTCACAGCTTTATAAAGGAGCTGGGAAGGGCTAAAGCGGTACTCGGTAAAGTCTTTTGATTCCGTTCTAGGAATAATTGCAAGTATTGGTAATATCTTGCCTGCGTAGTACTGATCTCCCAATAAATCACATAAGACGATAATATGAGAAATTGTAAATGCTTCGCTGCTTAGCTCGTCAATGTTGGAGGCTTTTAGTGGGAAAATGATATCGTTGGGGATCTGAATCGAGCCTGACCCGAAAAAAATTAATCCCGAGTCCAAGTTGAAGTAATCATAAAGCTTTTTTGAAAGCTGAACTTTGGTAAGCGGCTGAATTTCGTATTCGAGCACACTTGCCCTTTTTCGCACAACAAACGAAGCGTCAACGTTGCTTCGCTGTAAGCCTTCAACGAGAGCATTTGCAATTGTACTGGCAAGCGGCTTCCCTACAATTTGCTCTAGCCTCACATTCTCCCTAGTCCTTTTTAAAAGTCTAATTTTTGAAATATTTGATAACGATCTCACATCTTTAAAAGCCACAAAGTCTGGTGTTGTGTCGCTTTTGTGTTTTCCTGATTCAAACGTGGTTGCTGTAAAGCCAAGAAATGAATTTAGGGGGGTTTCAAGCAAAAGTTCCCAGCCCGGCTCTCCGTTGTATGTTAAATTTACATAGTCTAGTTTTTCTTCTACAGTAATTCCTTCAGCTTTGAAAACTTTTGTAAAGTGAACTGGGATATTTTCTCTATCCAACGTTTGGTTTAAAACTTCTACCCAGTTGTCCCAGTTTACACTATATTTTACTATTGTAATATCATCAATATCTGTCTTTTCTATTGTGATTTCATTTTCTGCATTCTCTATGTTGAAAAAGGGGCTTGTATCCTCTTCTTCCTCTTGTTCGGTAAAAGTTAGAGATGAAGTAGGTTTTGTGCCTTCAAATTTGTTATAAAAGGAAATTGACTGAAGCGCAATTTCATAATTTGAGAAGTCGGTAATGCGAGGCAGTGCATTTGAAAATTTAAAGTTTGTATTGTGGTCAAACTGATCATTGTGAACGTTACTGACCAGAGTGTACTCGCTAAGAGGTTCCATTTTGCCCCACAGGTTCTTTTGGGTATGCGTATGTAAGTTCTTCGGCAACGTACGTGCCTTCTAGCTCTTTCCCTTCAGGTGTAATGAGTTTGTAGGAGTAGACCGGGTAAGAGTCAATCACGGATTTGATCTGAAAGACTATTGGGCTGAACAAACTCTTATATGCCTTTTGAAATACTAATCTAGTACCCGAAACCCTTACATAATCATTAACTTTGTACTTTGCGGGTTTTCGTGGCTTCTGCATCATCCTGCCATACATTCGCGAAAAAGCTTCTTCAGAATTCTTTTCGCTAATTTCGCTAGGTTTGAAACCATGGGCGCTGTGAATTTTATTATTTAGCCTGTTTGCAACTATTGGCAGAACGTCGAGCCACTTTTTAGTCTTGTGCACAGTCATATATTTGTATAACATTTGCTTCACAAATTTTACGGCTATTTCACAGACGCTGGCTTTTTGGGGCGACTTGACAGAGTAGTGCTCAATGTTTAGCTTATCAAAAAGGGCCCTGACCTTTGCATTATAGTATTCTTTGCCTTGATCTGACCAATACTTGTCTGGATATTTCCCCAACTTCCCCCGCTTCATTTCCTTTAACGACTTTTCTATAGCTTTTACTGTATCTTCAGCAGACTTGGTTTTAAGTGGAACTAAAGAAATGTACTTGGAAAAGACATCTAAGGTTAATAGAATCCAAGCATTATTGGAGTTGTGCCACTTCAAGTCTGTCATTTGAATCAAGTCTGAGCAAAAAATGTAGAATGGCCGGTGCACAATAATCCTTGGGCGTTTGTATCGTCGGCGTTGACGTCGAAACCTCGAAAAAAGCGCAATCTTTGAGAGCTCTTTTTCAAGATCACGTAAGTTGTGTGCATTTTTTCTGCTTCTAGCGAATTCTTGTAAACTAGATAGTCCGCCGGGATCGGAAATATTTTCCCAACCTCGTTTCAGATAGCGGAGTTCTGGAACTGGTTTGTACACTCTTTTCTTTCTACCCATGTTATTCTCTGTCAACTTCGCTTTTCTTTCTAAACTTTTTCTCTTTCCTCATCATCTTTTTTACACTTGTGCAAACGGCAGTCAATGGTACCTTGAGATTTACCAAGATTTTTACAAAGTGCTGAAAGTGGCTTGGTGGGTCACCCCGACATGTAACTGCATATGAACAATACTCCAACACGTTCCACGTTGGAGGCATATTATCATTATCCTTTGCGCCTGTTATACCTAACAGTGTATAATGATACTTGCCTGCCCACAAGTGTGTGAGCAAATTTCTTATTTTCATTACTAAATGTTTTGGATACTTTTCTAGTTTTTCATCCATGTGTTCGGTGCGCACTCGCAAATACTTATCCCATACCTCCTTATTGACCACGTAAAATGTTTTACCGGTCTGAGCAGACGACATGTTGAACGGTAAATTTAGTCAAATGTCCTAGCACTAGGTATAGTACAAATTTAACTTGTTTCTTGTTGTTACGAATCACTTGTATTGCCCTTTTAAAAGAGATGATTCTCGATAGTGGTCTTAAGCTGCCTAGTTGGTCGCGTGAACACAGGGTAATGCAAGCAATAATCGAACGGACTTGGTCTACGGTTGCGTGATCAATGAGAACAAGAAAAGTTTTGTCATTGCTTTTTAACAGTTTGACCAGCCAGTCAAAATTGTTAATTATTCTTCCTACTGCTGCATGTAACGCACTCATTTTGGAACAAATATTTTCATTCCCTCTTCCGGAATAGCACTATCACGAAATCTTAGGTGTTGAGGGGTTTTTGGGTGATTTGCCATGAACATGTACCCAAAAGGCTTGCTTTCGGTACAATATGTGTACGTATCGTACAAAAACTGATAATGCTTTGTGCTCAAACTTCGGAAAAAGTATCTAATTTGACTGTCAAAGTTGTTTTTGAACAGACAAAAGTAATGACAATTTAGCGTCAAGGCCCTTAGTTCCTTGGCATACATGAGTTGCGTTTGAAAGATTACAGATATACGGGCATGATGTGATCGATCTATAAAGTATTCTGTAATGTAACGCTTTTCTTCATGCTGAGCAGAGGATAAAAAATCATCAAAAATTAAAAGTGTGTCAATGCCTTCAGCTAAATTTTCTTCAACTTGATCCTTTTCCTTTAGAAATAAAATATCGTCGTGCTCATCACGTACAGAATTAAAAATATCTTGCTCGTTTTTATAAAAATATATAGTCTGGGAATGGGGGCTCTTATAAACCTTGTCTCGGTTAATGGCAATGTCTACACACAATGTTGTTTTCCCTCCGTGGCTGGCTCCCACTGTCATTAATGTTGTGTAGTTTTCGAGACGAAGGTCAACTGCTTCCAAGTCCATTTCTAATGCAAATGAGACGACGATGATTGCTTGTCAAGATTGGTGATAAAACTCTACTCACTTCATCAATCCTATTCTTAAACCTTTCACTATCTCTTGCATAAGTTTCCCACTGGGAACCTGATCTGTATTCGGCCCAGGCCGTGTCTTCGACTATATGTGCGTACGTGACGTTTTTTGAAAATGAAACTGCCTTTGTTGGAACACACATTTTGAGCTCATTTACATTTCAAATTATTCACTTTCTTGAAGATAATGCAGTGGTAAACTCTCCGTGTTTGATAGCCATCTTCTAGATCCATCAGTAAGCGAAAGTAAACATCGTCTTTTCTTGATAATTTTTAAACCAGAGCTATTATTTACTACGCTGTCATAAGTAAATTCTCCAGTTTCTAGCTTGTCAAGTATTTTTTTGAAAACTTCATGGGACGCTTTGTGATGTTTCAACCCCTTGCATAATTGGGACGAGCAATCACAATTTAAACCTTTGCAGTTGGCAGCACAATGTGGATTGAATTCAAGTAGTGAATATGCTTTGCTTCTTAAAGCAATAAAGGATCGAAAGAATAGCCCTTCAAATTTTAAAACCCCTGCCTTTGTGGCATTGTCTGTTGAATACAAATTAGTAATCCACTCTGGAACAGAGCTAAGGTCCAGTATAGATGCCATCTGTTTCAAGTCTTCGTAAAGATTAGATACTCCTCTTAATCTCAAGATAAATGAGTCAACGCAACAATAGGCCAAACTGACTTTCTCGCCCCACATCTTGTAAAAATGTAAATAATATGCTTCATAGAGCATTCTCTTGCTCTCTTGCATTATATGCGAGCCAATCAAGTAGTTATTCAAGACTTTGCTCTTTGTTCGCTGTACCGTAATTAAAGCCAGCTTTTCGTTGATTGAACACGCATCAAGAAAAGTGGTTTTGGAACAAAGCTTTTCAGCTGTCCGTTTTGAAGTGCAAGCTATTACCCTCATGTTTTGAACTGACTGGAGAAATTTGCCTACTGAATAATTCAAAAAAGCTTTTAAAAGGCCGGCATATAATTTATTCTTCACAATGCTTCTCTCTTGAATGCACTTGTTTACAAAAGGAGAAAACTGACTTTTTGTTTTGTAGGAAATTACTTCACTAACTTTTACAAGCTGAATGCCTAATGACATGAATAATTTAAGGTTGGTGTGACTAAGCCAAATGTCAGATTTTGATCTTGTACTTAAATCTGTCTGCTGGACTGAAACGGATTGAATGTCCATGAAAGAACAATTACCAAAATATCGAATCAAGTCACGTTCGTTAGTTCTTCCCTTTGAAAATGCAAGCGGTAGCCATCGTGTTTTTTCATGAATTTCTTTGGGATACTTGATGGAGACTTTAAGCATATAATAAACATCTCCCTTTTCATCAATATGGTCAATATTGAAACTTTCAACTTCTTCTTTTGTCCATTTTTTAAATTCAGAGTGAGGTGTAGGTTGCCCCAGTAAAAATCCATATTGACTTTTAAAATCCAAAAATAAAATTTCCTCTTCTTCTCCAGGAGGAACATTCATATCTCCAAGTCTGGGGGATTTTGCTTCAATCTGGCGAATGTTGCAAAGGTTAAGTCCCCCCACAAGAGACCCGGATAAGTCATGGTAAATCTGCTCATCGGCGAGATTTTCGTAATCTGCTTTTGAGTAATAATGCAAAAGGGCAAAACTAAAGGAAGAAAGGCTTGTATCCCACAGAGGAGAAAGACGAAATGTTTTCAGAGTCCATTCTGAATAGCGCATTAAAATATTAGCTAAACCATAAACTGAGCTTTTTAGGTAGTAGTAGGCATAATCTTCTAAATTTTTGCAATCCAGACAAAAATAAGCAATACTAGCAGTGCTGTAATCTTCTTGTGTGAATGTATTTAAGCACCTAATGTCTTTAAAGTCCTCAAACGTTGGCAATTCTTTATCAAAATCCTCCAACCCTTTCACGTATGTGCTTGGAAAAGGAAGTCCATTTCTTAGAAATTGAAACTCTTGCTCTGACACTTGGTCTTGAAAGAAACAAAGTTCCTTGTCAGTGTGCATTCCGAGTAAATCTTTTAAACTATAATCTTGCAAGTGTAAGCTTGCATTTATGAACATGATTTTGTTTTTGATTGATAAACTAGAAAACGAATCGCTTTGCCTATGAGGATACACTGTTATATTCTTTAGTGCTGTTTCTGAGACGCCTGCCAGTATATGTTTTAAATGAATAGAGCTATTCAAGGCAAATACGGGAATTTTTTGTTTTGGTCGCATTGCGAGGTTACAATTGTTGCAGGGATACATTATTTGCGGAAGGACTTCATCTTGTGAGTCTGGGTCGACAGGAGATACTTTATGATGCATATGGTGACGAGTAACGTGTCGCGTTATATTGTCAATTTTGCTGCCACAACTGTAGCATTCTGTAATTAATTTTGCTGCCAAAGTCTCCTCTTCCGTTGCATCTAAAGGCAATTGTTCTTCCTTTAGTTTATCAAGGTAAAAGAAAGCGTTGACCATAAGTTGGTCAATAAAATTATTTAACGCGTCTGGTCCTATGTAAAAGTTTTTGTACACTTCCTTGCACTCGCTTGAAACTCCTACTAATCCGTATCCCGAAACAACTAAACTGTCAGAGTCTTCACACTGTGTATAGAGAAACTCGTACACAAAAAAGAATGGTGGAGGACATGCCCTGTGCAAACCGGTAAATTTGTAGTTTTTTGCTTGTAAAGTGTTGAGATTGAGAAATTTACTGGATACACATTTTTCTTCATGCTTAGGATTGTAATAAAATCCCGCACAATGGCGACATTTGCCAAAATAATGTTTGGCCTTGATGCCAAAAAACTGGGAAATTGAGTACACGCATGCATAGTGCAAGTCAGCCTTGTACTTTTTTGCTTGTTGTTTGGTCAAATGTTTTTTAGATAGAAGCAATAACGTAACGTGTCTTTCTAAATGCAGCTGAGTCAATCTATAAGGAATGACATCTTTGGTTTTACCAGAATATCTATAGATTGAGACTGTCACTTGGTTTGCACGCTCCCAGTGTTCTAGTAACGACAAGTCATCACCAAAATTGAGCTCAGAGAGCTTAAAGTTTTGCTGTTGAACTAGGGAATCCCAAGAACTCTGCCTTTCTAGCTCTCTTTTCATTGCCTTTTTCTCATTACCCCTAGCTGCTTCGTAACTTTTCCCGTTTTCGTTTCTGATTTCTCCAATAAGCAAACCAGCAGTTACGGCATACTCAAAGCACTTGTTATTCCTAACTTTGATGTTCAGTAATCCCTGTCGCCTTTTTAGTTCATTAGGTACACAAATGTAACCTTGAGCTACACGCGGGTTATATTTATTGACATGTATAGTCATTTTCAAAACCTTTCTCAGCATTAAGCCCGAAAGTTGATTAGCTAAAGCAATTATTAAACCATCAATGTACCTGGCGGCACTATCAATGGTGTCCATAATAAAATTGCTATGTAGTAAACGAAGTGTGCTTGACGGGTACCGTTTCGTAACAGGTTCTTTTCGCTTGGGATCGAAAAATTCCAACTCAAACGTCAATTTAATCCCAAGCCCAGAATGCTCATTTATATATTTCTGAATTAAATCTGCCAGTGGTTTTCTGACAAAATCTATAGCTTCATCAATTACTGGAATATCCAGATTTTTAAAGTCATAAGAAAATGTAGCAATGACATCCTTGAAACTGCTACTTTCTTTTTGAAACCAAGGTTCACCGTTTTCGTTTTTGGGAATTTCAATATTACTCCCACGACCGATTTGTGCTGAGATGGGTCTGCACTTGTGAAAATCTTTGTTGTAAAAGCAAAGACCACAATTATTGCAATTATGCCGCAGATCCACGTGGTCATATAGATCGTCTATGCAATTGGTGGAGTAAGTACACACACCACATGAAAACTTTTTTAACATTTTGGTAGCCATCGCAAGGCTTGATGGATGTGCAACGATGGAAAGATGGGAAAGGACTAAATCTGTATTCTTAAAGGAAAGTTGTATATACGTACCTTACTGCGGATTAAATTTGGCATCAAAATAGGCCAAAACTAGCTGAGCCAAAGGTCCTCGACGATGTTCCAAGTACTTTGACTGGTACAGTTCAAACTGCTCAAATTCAGTCAAAACTTCAAGACTTTGTTGCTGACGCACTTTTTTAAATAGTTTCTTTGGATTTAGTCTTGAACTTGCACAGTGTTTGCAGATACTTCCATACTCTGAAGCTTGTAGCTTAGAGTAAAGCCGGTCGCATACGTCGCACTTGAACTCAAAGAGTTCGTTAATGTTTTCTTCTCTAGTCATTTTTGCG
This sequence comes from Entomobrya proxima, assembly GCA_029691765.1. Lineage (NCBI taxonomy): Eukaryota > Metazoa > Arthropoda > Collembola > Entomobryomorpha > Entomobryidae > Entomobrya > Entomobrya proxima. The sequence goes on along the minus strand of CM056171.1, from coordinate 62,117,706 downwards.
AAAGAAAAAGTCTTTTAACGGCTTCTTTGAAAATATTATTAAGTCTTTTAAGCATCTTACACGACTTAAGCTTACATAGATCTCACGACCTTTTAGTCGAAACCCTGTAAAGTCAATTACCACTTTATCTAGAGTAGCAGATTGCACTCTATGTGTGGTCCTACCCTGAGCGTTCTTTAGAGGATAGTAGGTGGCTTTGATTTGTGTGTTATTATGTGGACAGTATAGTTTTTCTACTGACGGTGGAATAGGAACACTAGAGTCCTCGAGTTTAAGTCCACTATATTGTTCAGTCTTTATTGTTATAAAATCTGGCAATGGCTGATTGTCACGTTTGTAGAAAATATCTTGTATAGATCCAACACAGCCGTTGCAAAGCCCTTTTGAAACTATATAGTTTCTAACTAGCAAGACTTGTACACCTTGCCCCAAATATGATTTTGGAAGTTGCTCAGCACATTTGTCACAAGGAGTATCCAAAACTGGTTTTATTTCAACCAGCGGAATTTGCTGGTCAAATAAATAAAATCTGTTCCATTCATCAGCAAGCCGATTTGAGCTAAACAAGTGAATACTTGAGTAAAAAGTATCTAGCTCGTCATCAGGGATGTTGGTACTCAAGCGTGTCTCAAGAACACGTATATCATCAAGGGTGGTTTGATCACTATGCATCCGTGTTAAAATCTCTTGGAATACTGAATCAGTTTTTTGTCTTACATTGGTCTGGAGAGTGTACTTGAATTTTGGGTTTTGAAAAATGTCCAGAGCTTCAAGTACATCTTCATCCATGTCTTCTCTAGGTTCAGCAAACAAGGGTGTATCTAAAGGGAGATGCTGCTTGCTATCCCCCAATGCTATTATCGATATTGGCAGTCTGTCCTTACTTCCCTTTATCATTCTTATGCGTCTAATTAGCATTGAAAACATTTTACAGCCTGTCATGTACACTTCATCAATCAGGAGAACGAGAGTTTCCCTCACTGCTAATCTCACAGCTGGATGCACACGTTCATGTACCATTTCGTGAAACGGAATTTTTATTTTGTATATACCAAGAAACCCATGAAGGGTTTGTGCACTAAAGGGATACACGGCTGCAGCGATTGGTGAAACAACACGAAAGGGTACACCCTTTTGCGTTAAAAAGTTGCCTATCGCGTTTACAAGAACCGTTTTACCCGTCCCGGCCTGACCGTCGGTTAGCAGGAGAGAATGCGATCCTTCAAGTGCATATTTTACCAACCCTTCCACCCCTTTCATTACGTTACGCTGGTCGCTGTTTAGAGGCTTTAAATGGAGAAAGAAAGGGAAGGGTTTGTGTGTAACTGTTTGCTTTACATGCTTGATAAAATTTTGATAGAATTTAATTTCCCGTAAATAAGTACGCCTGGATCTAGCATAATCGAATACAAGCAAAGCTTGTGAAGGCTCGTCACTTGTTGCGCTTTCCTCTTCCATTGTAAGGTGCACGTATTTCCTTTGTTGAATGCTCAAGATAAACTGAGAGAAAAACGCGTTGCGCTGCATAGTCAAGCTCAATTTCGTGGGTATAAAAGCTTGGGTCCACTCCAGAGCAGCATCCAGACGCGTTTTTCCTTTCCTAGTACAAGCTTTTTAATATGGACCCTGAAACCAAAGTTACTGAAAGTGGTGAGCCCCCTTTGAAAAAAGTACGATACCCAAGGCGTTATTTCCACGTTGACGAAGAAACTGAAGTGAGCACTGAGGACAAGCCCGCAACACAAAGCCAACTTAATTTTACCCCCAAAGTATCAAAAGTAAAATATTGTTCCCCGGAAGACAGCGAGGGTTTCTACACTCACCCCAACTGCAAGCCTATACTCAACTCGGCAGTTGTACGAAGATTTATTGATCCTCTGGGTGACCACATATACATTGGAAGGATCAACAAGAACGGAGGATTTACTACTTTCAAACTCAAAACCTCCTTGGTGCCCACATTTGTTTCTCATGCAGAGGAACAGATCAAGCAAGCCTACCGTGACGAAGACTACCAGTGGCAACTCCCGAACCACCAGATTCACACAAAGTACGAGGATTTGGGCACAGAACAATTCTGGGGGCACTGTGACACCATCCGGATACTTAACCTGTTGTTTCGCCCCTATCGATCGGAATACAATACGATTTTGTGGCGGGTATTAACCGAGGTTCCTTCTCAGTACCATCGTACTTACGCAAACCAAAGAGGCAGTTCATATTGGAGGGGGCCTAACTGTCTTTTAAATTTCGAGTCGTTCAAAACATTGGTTCAAGCTTGCAAATCTTTATATGCCATGCCGGCAGAACAGTTTCAAGGATAAATGGAAAATTACGGCAGCAGTGGCAGTGACTTTTACAGCAGTACAGACTTTGAGGTGGGATATCTTCAACACTGGCAAAGAGATCTTAAAGCCAGAGTAGAAACAAAGTTTGGACACAAGATTCCGAGTCATTTGTGCCGTGAAACATTTTTGGAGTTTTATCTCCAGTTGGAAGAGTTAGTTTATAGTGAGCGTTTGCTGCTAAGTAGAAGCTTTTTCTTGGCGGCACTCGAGGCTTATCGATTAATAGTTCAAGACTTTTTAGCCTTGCCAAACTGTGGAGGTCTTTATCACCCTGGTGTTGCGGCCTTGTTGGCACATCATTTGCAAAGACTTGTTAAAACGTACGGTGGTGATATTCACGCCGACTTTGCTGAAATTGTAGCTAGAATTTACACCCGCCTTCGCTTCAATTTGGTTCATCGCCGCGGATACTTGTTTTAAGAAACACTATAACCAAGAACAATATGTCTTCCGACTATTCGGATGCAAGCTCCAGTGACGAGTGTGATTGTACTCGTTCAGAAAGTCCACTAGACTTGTCTCAAAAACATACAAAGTTCCAAAAGCATCCACTTGACTTGTCAAAAAAGCAAGCTTCTTCAAGTGATTCGTGCCAAGATTATTCCGACTCTGCAGACCACCCACTGTTTGCAAAGAACAGAAAGCAGTGGTACCGTGTGAAGGTATTCAAAAAGTTCGAAACTCAACTTCCCTTTGAACTTTGTAGCTTTACTTTTTTTGAGAAGTTTTATCTTCCTCTACTTGACTTTTGTCTGAGGAAAGGGAAGCTCTTGCAAACAGTGTTCTTTGAAGACGCAATCGTTCTCTACCAAAGCTTATTGCGAAAATACAAGAATTGTTCCGACGAGCCGGACGAGTTGAGTCGTGAAAATTTGAACAAGGAGCTTGCAATCTTTATGCTGAACGAGTTGGCAGATTTTGTGAGTCAGCATGGAACTTTGAAAAGCGACTTTTTGGTCAACTTTAGTTATCTCCATCATCATCTTGTTTACGCCTGGGATAAGTGTGGCGGAATCAGCACTTGCCGTAACGAGTTTCATCGCACCATTACTACCCAAGCCGAGACACTAGTTTAGTCTAATGGGGAATAATTCTTACATTAGTATTACAATGGAGAACGATTACAGCACAGTGTCAAGTGAAACTGCAATGGCTAATCTCGGCCAAGTCCCGCAACACACCCAAAGATTTTGGAGACCGTTCGAAACTACAATATGTATTCCTCCAGCCAACATAAATCCTACATTTCAAACACATCCCATGCATCAAGCACCAACATTCTCTTCTTGTCGAGGAGGGCCAACAGCAGCAGCTTCCTTATCCTCCCTGATTCCAGAAGCGTCATCATTAGCTTCTTGGTCACCATCCAGCTCACCAGTGCGCAGTGCTGTTTCATCATTGTCCCCATTGTCAATTTCTTGTGGTGAAATCTCACGACCAACTTCCCCAGCTTATTCGCTTCTGACAACATCATCAATTACGTCTGCAGAAGATTTCCAGCTCTCGGGAAAAACATCTCCACCACGGTCTGAGGTTTTCTCACCACAACCACCAGAGTCTCCATTATCGCAAGTTTCTTCTGCGAGCTATCGCTCAGAAAAAAGTACATCACCAGGGCCTTCAGCATCTCGCAACCCCTCCTCACCACAATCACCGGCGTCACCGTACTCGCAAGTTTCATCTGTAAGTTATCGAGGACCATATTCACCAGAGTCCCCACAACCATTGTCACCAGCGACACAAGCATATTATGATGCATGGGATCACCGAATCTTGCGAGAGAGAATGTCAGAAATTACAACAGAATTCGAAGAAGAACATCTTCTTGGACCGGATTATTGCAAGACTCCATTTGCAAAATTTTACTTGTTTCTGATTGACTTAATTGGTGACGATGGTGGAAAGTTGAAACGATTGATTTATCTCCATGCACAACTGCAGTGGACAGCATACATCCTTCCAGCGTTTAAACCCGGCCAAGACCAGTTTAACGAAAAATTATTTTGTGAATTGGCAAAGAGCCTTACGAAGCTTTTGAGATTTCGAAAACCGAAGGTGGAGCAGGATCAGTGCTACCATATTGCTAAACTCTACTTTCAACTGTACAAGGAGATGGGGGACAACTGCAATGGGCGCTTTCCTTGCGAAAATCATTTTCATGTAATTAATCAGGAATGTAAAATGTAAGTACCGTTCTGTAAATTTGCGTTTTTCTTAAATTAGAATACTACCTTTAAGTAGAATAGTAGGATTAAATACTACTTGTATTAATTCAATAGTATCTCAATAGTTAGTTATCTCATCGTAGGAATATACATATAGATTTTCTCAAAAACTTGCGTTAGCCTTAGAAATTTACATAGCTTTATTTATATGAACTGCCAGCATGAATTGTAAACTTAAAATCCCCATTTACTTTACTATGGGCAAAAAATACATGGCTCTTTGAATGTAAATTTTGCAAAAAGTATTGGAGCCACAGCGAGCTAGGAGGTGCGATTTGTAGCTAAATATATAAGCTTTAGATTACTGTAATTTCCATAGTTCTACTTAATTTAGTTTTGCACCGCCATTTAAAATAAATTTGCAAGACTTTTCTTCCGTTTACTTTCCATTGTAAATAGGACATGTAGTAAAATGCCAATAATTTGCAAACTACTCTAGATACAGCTTATCTTTTTCATGCCATGGTAATTCAGCAGTGTAGAATTAGTTTCTGATAGTTTCTAGGCAGATAATTTGATTAGTGTAGCCACGCAATTTAAATTTTCAAAAAACCTAAAATCCCCATTTACTTTACTATGGGCAAAAAATACATGGCTCTTTGAATGTAAATTTTGCAAAAAGTATTGGAGCCACAGCGAGCTAGGAGGTGCGATTTGTAGCTAAATATATAAGCTTTAGATTACTGTAATTTCCATAGTTCTACTTAATTTAGTTTTGCACCGCCATTTAAAAGAAATTTGCAAGTGTTTTCTTACGTTTACTTTCCATTGTAAATAGGACATGTTGTAAAATGCCAATAATTTGCAAACTACTCTAGATACAGCTTATCTTTTTCATGCCATGGTAATTCAGCAGTGTAGAATTAGATTCTGATAGTTTCTAGGCAGATAGATTGATTACTGTAGCCACGCAATTTAAATTTTCAAAAAACCTAAAATCCCCATTTACTTTACTATGGGCAAAAAATACATGGCTCTTTGAATGTAAATTTTGCAAAAAGTATTGGAGCCACAGTGAGCTAGGGGGTGCGATTTGTAGCTAAATATATAAGCTTTAGATTACTGTAATTTCCATAGTTCTACTTAGTTTAGTTTTGCACCGCCATTTAAAAGAAATTTGCAAGTGTTTTCTTCCGTTTACTTTCCATTGTAAATAGGACATGTTGTAAAATGCCAATAATTTGCAAACTACTCTAGATACAGCTTATCTTTTTCATGCCATGGTAATTCAGCAGTGTAGAATTAGTTTCTGATAGTTTCTAGGCAGATAATTTGATTACTGTAGCCACGCAATTTAAATTTTCAAAAGACCTAAAATCCCCATTTACTTTACTATGGGCAAAAAATACATGGCTCTTTGAATGTAAATTTTGCAAAAAGTATTGGAGCCACAGCGAGCTAGGAGGTGCGATTTGTAGCTAAATATATAAGCTTTAGATTACTGTAATTTCCATAGTTCTACTTAATTTAGTTTTGCACCGCCATTTAAAATAAATTTGCAAGACTTTTCTTCCGTTTACTTTCCATTGTAAATAGGACATGTAGTAAAATGCCAATAATTTGCAAACTACTCTAGATACAGCTTATCTTTTTCATGCCATGGTAATTCAGCAGTGTAGAATTAGTTTCTGATAGTTTCTAGGCAGATAATTTGATTAGTGTAGCCACGCAATTTAAATTTTCAAAAAACCTAAAATCCCCATTTACTTTACTATGGGCAAAAAATACATGGCTCTTTGAATGTAAATTTTGCAAAAAGTATTGGAGCCACAGCGAGCTAGGAGGTGCGATTTGTAGCTAAATATATAAGCTTTAGATTACTGTAATTTCCATAGTTCTACTTAATTTAGTTTTGCACCGCCATTTAAAAGAAATTTGCAAGTGTTTTCTTACGTTTACTTTCCATTGTAAATAGGACATGTTGTAAAATGCCAATAATTTGCAAACTACTCTAGATACAGCTTATCTTTTTCATGCCATGGTAATTCAGCAGTGTAGAATTAGATTCTGATAGTTTTTAGGTAGACAATTTGATTATTGTAGCCACGCAATTTAAATTTTCAAAAAACCCAAAATCCCCATTTACTTTACTATGGGCAAAAAATACATGGCTCTTTGAATGTAAATTTTGCAAAAAGTATTGGAGCCACAGCGAGCTAGGAGGTGCGATTTGTAGCTAAATATATAAGCTTTAGATTACTGTAATTTCCATAGTTCTACTTAATTTAGTTTTGCACCGCCATTTAAAAGAAATTTGCAAGTGTTTTCTTCCGTTTACTTTCCATTGTAAATAGGACATGTTGTAAAATGCCAATAATTTGCAAACTACTCTAGATACAGCTTATCTTTTTCATGCCATGGTAATTCAGCAGTGTAAAATTAGATTCTGATAGTTTTTAGGTAGATAATTTGATTATTGTAGCCACGCAATTTAAATTTTCAAAAAACTTAAAATCCCCATTTACTTCACAATGGGCAAAAAATACATGGCTCTTTGAATGTAAATTTTGCAAAAAGTATTGGAGCCACAGCGAGTTAGGAGGTGCGATTTGTAGCTAAATACATATGCTTTAGGCTAATGTAACTTTCATACTTCTAGTTATTTTAGTTTTGCACCGCCATTTAAAAGAAATTTGCAAAAAATTTCTTCCATTTAATTTACTTACAAATATGCCACATTGTTATCCTTTATATGTTATATGTATTTATGGACATATTTATAGACAATTTTTTCCTTCGTTGTGTTTGCGTAAACTTTAATGTATAGCCTGTTCTTAAATTTGCATGTTTTGGAAAGACTTTAAATGTTAACGTGCAAAAGGATTTTTTTATTAGAATAAATGGTAAACAAAATTAACTTATAATAGGTGGAAATTGTGCAAATCACGAAATCAAAAATTTTAAACAAATTGTATATTTATTAACATTTAATTTTATTTTTAATATTGAAAGTTTAACTCGATAATCCTGTAAAAAATTGAAACAATAATTGAAAACAATAATAACATTGAAAACTGAATAAGTAATAATTATTTAAAAGAAGTACATTGTACGATGTGTAAATTGTAGTGTGAAATCTTATGTATTATCAATAAAATATGAATTGTATATACTTTACACTGCGATTGTCAATATTCTTGTTCATAAAATGTCAGCTTAAAAGAATTCATTTAAGTACATATTTAGAAATTTTACTTGGCACAACAACATAAATTTCTTTTCATGTGGTTACTTGTTTGCAGACAAAGCATTTTTCGCAGTTTCAGATGCCTGTTTTACATGAAGGTTGATCTGAGGTTGATCCATTGCATTTGATGAGGCTTCATCAATCTGGAACAAGTTTAAACGTATTTTTTTGTAGATGTTTTACTAATGTTTCCTAGAAAGTCAGTATGAATGTAAATTTGAAAATTAAACTACCTGGTCAATCATCCGCTTTACAGCCATTGGCAGAATGTTCTCCCCAGTTTTAAGCAGATCCAAAACCACATCGTACTTGTAAGTGGTTGTTTCGTTCTTCCAGTCATACAACTCATTGTATATTTTGTCCGGAACGTGGCCACCGACATGCCATGATACCTTGTCAAAGTACATGATTTGCAAAGACGCTGTTTTGTTGAGGTCCCACACAGGCTGTCGGTTTACTTTTGCTTCAACTAAAAACATTGCAAATAATGAGCATCCAGACATGACACTGAAAAACAAAATCAAAAGTTATATTTTACTACAAATTTGTTTGACAATGACATGCACAAATTACATATTGAATTGAATTTCAAATTACTAGTAAGCTGGCATTGAAGGTGCCACCCGGTAGCGCATCTTGGTTCGGTCTGATTTCTTTCCCAGTGAAAGGTTTAGCTTGGAAAGGATTTTGCTCAGTGCAACAAAGCGTACGCGCGTATAAAAATCCAAAGTATCAGGACGCTTTTTTGCTGTGATTTTATTATTATTACAGTCATGAAGCACAATTTCATTTCCATTGATGACGAGAACTCCGACGTGTGCTTCCTTGTCGGGATCATATTCAATGTCCTTTTCAGCCATCTTGAATGCCCCTTTCATGTTGTTACATTTCTTCCAGTCAGGCATTAAAAAATCATGGGAAATAAAAATGAGGATTTGCATCCCCAAGTTGAACATTTTCTGACAAATTCCCAGACTTCCGGTAATAGTATCTGGGAAAAACTTGTCTGTGAGGAAAAGCCTGTAAGAAGCCGGACACATCCTGGGCCAATTATAATAGAATCTTTGTCCCAAAATATTGGAAATTTGGAACAAACTCGTTTATAGTGCAGTACATTCTGCATGTACGCAATCATTTGCTCCACGTCGACTCCAAAACACGTCATGGGAGGTTGCTGCAACAGCAAAAAACAAGTTTTTGCAAGGCCATGTAGACAAGAAGAAAATTTGCTTGAATTTTTATCTTTCAAGCTTACCTTATTGCTTACAAGCCGAATTTGGTTACGTGGTCGCAACTTTTCATCCACACCCTGAAAATGAATAAATCGTTTTATTAGATTTATGCCAAACAGTACATGGTTTGAGTTTGAGTGGTTTGAGTACATACCCGATAGTATGCCCATAGCTCCTTAGGGATTGTCTTGCCCCTAGATTTGCCATGCCGTTTTATCTTCCTCTCTAGCTGAAGTTTAGAAATTGCCATCTTCAGAATGTTCAGTTCCACGTCATCCATAGTCGTCAGACTTTCCAATGTCTCTTGTAGCTCAGGACGAAGAAGCAATGGCGGCGGCTTTATTTCCGGCTTTGATGGGCGGACATTTACGGTATTTTTATTTTGTAAAGAGTCTTCCAATTCATGGGCATAAAGCTCCACTTGTGTTGAATCAATGGGCGGTGGTGGAGTAGCCACTGGCACCATGTCCTCTTCCATTTCACTTTCGGATTCTTCAGCAATTGGTGAAGGGGGTTCCACCTGGAGCGCACGAGTGTGAGCAGTAGCGGACCGTGTCACCCGTTTAACGGCGACAGTTTCGTCGTCGCTTGTAGAGTCTGCCGGCCAAAAGAGAGTAAGCTCAGAGGGCTCATCCTACGGAATTTTGAAATATTTTTAAAATAAATTCCTTTGATAAACATAAACACTTTGATAAACATTTATTGGTTGTACTTACAATGTACTTGTCAATTTCCTCATGATCCTTCTCCTGTACTGCAGCGACCGATTTTTCTGAGCAAAAGAGTGCCAGCTCGGATTGTTCGTCCTGAAGTATAGGAACGACAATAATGTTTTAACATTTGAGAAAGTTTTATTTGAGAAACAATTATTTATTTGTGGGGTTTCATCGTGTGAAACTATAACTTACCAGTGGCTCTTGTGGTGGCGGACCTTCTGGGTCGGGTGGTACTGCGGCGGATATTTTCAAAAGTTGGGGATGTGCGCTCTCAGGATTCAGTGTATCCTGGAGAGGCGGCCCACCCGGGTTGTATCGTCCACATGCCAAAGGTTGGGGTCCACATATGGCACGTTCCATGGGGGATGGACCTAGAATTTCCCCTGACTCCTGTTAAAGGAATGACAACAATGTTTTAAACATTTGAGAAAGTTTTATTGGAGAAACAATTATTTAATTGTGGGGTTTTATCCTGTGAAATTATAACTTACCAGTGGCTCTTGTGGTGGCGGACCTTCTGGGTCGGGTGGTACTGCGGCGGATATTTTCAAAAGTTGGGGATGTGCGCTCTCAGGATTCAGTGTATCCTGGAGCCCATCCGGGTTGTATGGACCGCATTCCAAAGGTTGTTGTCCACCTATGGCTCTTTCCATGGGGAATGGAGCTTCAATTTCCCCAGACTCCTGTGGCGGCACACACTCTTGTTCCGAGGAGAACATTTTGTACGACATTGGCCGTTTTCCTTCCAGCAAAAGGTCGGGTTTGTACATGCCGACTGGCATTGTAAATGCCACCGACTGGCAATATTTTTGCCCCTAAAATTTTTAAAAAAGGCTAATTAATCAATGTTCATTTAGTTTAGTTTAATCAAACGAAATAAAAAGTAACGTACAATCTGTCCTAGCTCGGTTGGCTTGAAGCGTTTTGCCTTTTCCTTTTTCTTTTTTGTTGGCAATTCTTGTGACATCTCCGGAAGTTCTGACATGGTAAATGTCGCAGAACTCGAAAGTTTCTTTCTCTTTCCTCCCTTCTCAGTGGATGGCACACCAAGAGATTCATAGATGCTTTGAATCTCGTCTTCTTGTCCTGACTCCTGGGCACCGTCGCCAGCTCCCAAATCAGGCAAGTCAGTCAGATTAAAAAAAGCTGACGATGTAGCGCTTGCCTGTGTTAAGTTAAATAATCCCCCAAATTTTAAAATTACATAATGCATGCAATAGCATAATTAATAGCATGCAAGTACAAAAGTAAAATGGCTACTAACCTTTTTTCCCTTGTTCATGTCCGAATTTAGCTTATCAACCAAAAGTTGCAATTCATCCTTTTCCACTATCAACTCAGGGGACATTTTTGCCACCTCCCTTGTCCCTCTTGCCTCCTCAGCCGCAGCCTTGGCAAAATCAAGGGATTTCTCCATTTCCCCTTCATCCTGGGTGACCGTATAGTGGTCATTGTCTCCTTCGTTCAGCTCTGGAAGGTCATCTAATGAAAATGCAGCACTGCATGTTGGCTGCGTTTTCTAAAATATAAACATTGATATTTATTAAGTGTCAATAAAGTTTGCAAGTTTCATAGGCTTTATCCTATTTACCTGTTTATTGGGATTCTTATCCTTATCCTTATCGGAATCCTTAGGTTTTTTTGGAGCCTTTGAATTAGGCCTTTGTTTCGTGCGAGCCATTTTCCGTTTTTATTTTTACTTTGCCAGTAGAGGTTTTTCACTGATCACTTTTACTAGAAAAAAATCAGTGGCAAAAATGCCCACTGTCAGTCCTCCTGATCTGTGATGTGTTGTGCTTGTGTGGCTTGACTGGTGTTGTTGTGCCTTGTGGCCAGAGCTTTGAAACTGCAGATTTTCCCACGACCACCACATACTCAATGACTTGCTGCTGCCACTGGTTGCTCTTGCATACATGCGCACTGAACAAAGTGGCAGCAGCAGTAGCGTCCCTTGTTTTCTTCAAAAAATGCATGCAGTTTACCCTCCTCACCCTGTCATTTAATTAACATGGACCAATGTTAATTAAATGACAGGGTTGTCGCGACACGTATACATTTGCGGAGGTGTATTGACGCAAACTGTACAAAATTGTACTACTAAGGTACAAACCGAAAAGGCTTGCCAAATATTCCAAAACTGATGTAGCATGATTTCGAATTCAATATTTCTTTATACTTCTAGAAAGTCGTAAAATAAAATATGGAATTAAAGCTAAAATATTGGATTGTGCACTAACGGTATAATGCCAGATATTTAGTTGTGTCTTGCTCCAGCAATTGGAGATTTTTTCTTCCAATTAGAGACTGTTCTGTAGTACTTCATTACTATAAGGCCAAAAACAATTTAAGCCAAACTGGTTAAGCAAAACAACATAAACACTCTTGTAATTGGATTGCTTTCGAGTGTTCATCAAACCCTGAAAAATGCTTTTAATGGAAAAATGCTAACGTTGCGGTTCAACTACCACGCAATTTGAACGTCAGTTTGAAATACACATTAGAAACGTATTAAATTTCAATAATATTTGAATTTTTCAATCCATCCCATGTGGGTGATTTAGGGGATCTTAACATGACAATGACAAAAAGAACAATTGTAAACCTAATTGACGTAGAGCTCTTCTCCATCGACAAACATGTCAGTTTGCAAAGGGTAAAACTGTTATTAGCCGAGATATAATAACTAAATTATTTTAATTTGTGTGCTTTTATCATTTTATCACTTGTATAAAAGGTTCTGCCTGCCTCTTACGTTGAAGGCCTTACCTTTACTAAGTGCATTATGAAAGTTAGGCATATTGTAATAACAACTGAAATTTCGAGACTATAGAGTGTATAGATGTTCATCAAAATTTCTAATTAAATTACTAAGCTGTTTTTTACAATGTAATTATTTAGAGATAACGACATAACACAAAACGGGCAATGTCAACTTTTAGAAAATGTGGTTTAAACGTTAATGATGTAAATCCGAATCTTAAAAGTAAACTTATATTCTAAAGGGTTAGTATTTGTTATGGAGACATATATGCAAATAGGGATAATATGCAAATGAAGGCAAGAGATAAAAAATTGAATGCATCGTTAGATAGCTCATCCTTTGGCCATTACATGACGCATTATTCGGGTTTTCAAAATAAGCGCATCATCATGAAATTCCGGGAGAATGAAACGTTTGTAAAACTGTCTATATCCCGCTTCGAAAATGTTGCCAATAGGTCAAAGATCAAAGCAATGAAACGCTTTGTAGAAGATGGTAAGCGCCAGGCTGGTATACATGAAATAATTTGGGGATATCAAACTACAAAAACATCAGGGTATAAGTTCCCTGAAGAACGTATTGCAACCGTGGCTCCCTTAGAAACCTTGAAGACGACTTCAAAGTTGTTCGACGAGGAGCCTTCCACCTCAATTAGTGCTGCAGCCAAAATTTCAATTTTAGTCCAGAAACGCTAGGTCAAATTAAAGCTCAGAAAGTGGGCATCAAAGCCTGCACTAAGCCGGAAGCACCAACCTGCAGTCAAGGTTTAGGAGCAGCGAGCAAGATCTAGACACCGATTTGTTTACAAAAATAACTTTCTAAGACTTTGACGAAAATCAAAACATGCTCCTAATATTCAACTGGCAAGAGGTATCGAAACTTTTTGGGATTTATGTAAGGCAGGGTAGTCCAATCTACAAAACTTACACAGTTTACCCCAAGGTTTCAATACTATTTGGAAAAGTATCACCACTAAAGTGGAAGCATGATCGGGAAAATCGGGATATGGGGTTCTAGCATAAGCCGAACGAGAACTTTACAGCACTGGATACAAAGGCACCAAAGAATCTTAATTTATGTTAATATGGTTAACTATTAGTTGTACTAAGTGTTAAGAAATATTGTAGCTCAATAAATGTATATGCTCCGAAACATCACAATTCCAAAAATGTCTCCATAACAAATACTAACCCTTTAGTTTTGTTATGTAAGCTTTGCTTTCTGGCAACTCTTAAACAAACTTTTAATGTTAGAATTTGGAACATCGTCACAAATATTTGCTACACAACACATTAAACTACAATTCACCTTACAATTGTTTGAAGTGTTTTAAACAAAATTGTAAACTCACGTGAGTACTACTCTCTACTGTAAAGGTTACTTCATTATCATATACTTCATACGTCAATTGTCTTTAAATCATTGACTCACAACACTCGCAGTTTTCGTGGTAATTATTATTCGTTACGTCGCTTTCAAACACTCTGTTTGCAACAGACGTGTGTTAGTATTGTTTGCAATGGTTTGTGTGGTAGATTTGTTTGACATTGTTTGTGAATTAAGTTTATAAAATGTTGAAATATGCCATAACCTTTCGGTTTTTAACATTATTTATTATTACAAACTTCAACTTGTGCTCCGGAAACGAACTCAATATCTCAGATAATTTATTGTCTGGTTGAACAGTTTGGTTTGACTAGAGCTGTAAACGTGTACACGATTTGACCCTTCAAAATTTCGTGTCGTGCACAAGCAAACACGATATTATTTTTCCGTGTTCGTTTTGTGTACGACCTAAACGTGTTGTGTTCGTTTCGTGTTTAGCAGAACACGATAAAAACCATGTACAAATCGTGTACAGTATACTGTTTAAATATGAACACAATGGCATTCATTGCGACTAGGTGTTGAAAACGTTGAGTGGTTCTAGAGTTTTAATTTTAGATTTTAACAACTATCACACATAAAATGGCTTTATATCCACTGAACAATTAAAAACGCCTTGCTATGGATCTATTAATTAAGCAGTTGTTCCAAATAACATAAAATCTTTTATTTTTTGTAAGAAAACAAAAACTCCACTGATTCATTTAATTGAATGTTCCAAAATGTTGTTCTCAATGTTAAAAAGATTTTGAATAATTAATAATGTTGCAAAATAATTAAATGCCATTTGGTTACTGAATCATTAAGGTTTGCTCTGTGATTCTTTTTACACGCAGTTGCAGTTGATTTGATTTTTTCATACGGTCAAAAAGACCCAATCACGATAGAAACGTGCACCTACCTACCTCCACAAGAAACACCCAACATTGAATTTGTAGTAGCAAAATGTCGTCACAGTATTGCATATTACTTTCATGTTTTGACTACTTTAAGTCAAAGGGTTTTGATCAGGTGAAATGCAGGCAGGACGGTAAACATGATAGTAAACGTTCCTAGGAAAGTGTTTCCATGGACACGTTTGACATGCCTTGGTGGCAAGACAATGCAGGGCTTTTTTTATACAAGATTGAGAGACAGCAACAGAGCCGGACAAGAATGAGTAATGAACGTACCTGGAGTTTCGGGTTTTGGTTTTGGTTTCAGGAATTCAGTAATGCCTGCTCTTCTCAAGTTCATAAGTTTTTAAATAATTTATATTCACCACGCATCAGTCTTCTATTCGTGGTGTACTGTAAGAAATCATCAAACACATACTAAACTTTACTGTAATGAATTGATTTTCTGAGAAATGTAATTCAGAAATTTTCTCCGAACTCGGATTTGGTTATTTCAAACTTTCAAACAAACAAACTGCGGTTCTACTGAATCACAGCCAACTTCTCAAAAACAATGTAATTTTAAAACAATCGCTTATTATGTAGGGCATTTGATTCTGTTCCAATAAGTGAGCTGATTGTTTGGGGAAAATGTTCCTATAAAAACAATGTCGAAAATTCGAAACAACACTTCACAATCATTCTCGTTTCGTTGTGATATTCAATCTGCTCACTCAGTAATCAATCAAGATTATTTCTTAAGTCAAGTGTTAAAATTATTTATTAGCAATATTATACGGACTCGTCAGCTTCCTCTGGTATTTGGTTTACAGGTCTACTGAACAATACAATAAATGTTGATAAAAGTTATATTAATTATATTAGTGTGATTATATTAGTTTATATAATATTCTTATATGGAAGAAGGGTTGAAACTAATACTCTATTCAAACAATTATTTTATGCATCTAAAGCCATGTTACCCATTTTGGTAAAAAATAAAAAATAAAAACGTCTTTGATAAAACAATATTGAACTTGTAGTTTAGAAATTATAGCAGAAAAGGAATGTGTTTATAATTCCAAAAGCCTTAAAACCTAAAAACCTGTATCGTTGTCAAACTAAAAAACCTAAAAATTTGAAAAATTAGAAATGCAAGCTGTGAAAGTATGGTTACTCATGGTATTATTTGACACGACTGCAGATACCTACATTTGATCGGTGTATTATTGATAAAATCTAAAATTAGCTACAGATCACGAATTCACGAACGAATCTTTTCTAAAATGTAAATCTGGAAAATTATACAAAAATAATACACGGTATCGCAGGTGTGCATATTTCATTTCTGTTTTGAATATATAAAGCCAAATTGTTTCATAAGGTTTTGATCAGGTGGAATTATGCCAAGGGTTCATTGGAAATGGCTTTATAGACACCATTGACTAGCTCTGCTTTTGTGCGACAAATCTTCAGTCAGGTTGTCATGGTTCTCTGTCATCTTCCTCCTACACTTTTAGTCAACCATCGGATCCAAAACTCGATTGACTATACTTGATTGTCTACCTTGTAGATTCTTAGTGAGTTTTTTAATCGGTGTAATTTGTTGGAGTGTTCTGGATCTTGGAACTAAAGCTATTTTTGGTGAAGATTTCTTGTAGACAGCAGAATAAGCCAAAATAAACCTTTGTAAATGTTGACAGAGTAGACAAACGTAGATATTTTTTTTAAACAGAACTAAAAAGGTCGTAAAGATCCGAATTATGACTTTAAAGTTTTGGCCGCCAGAGGGCGTGCGCTGGGAAAAAATTGGGGTGTCAATAGATCTAGTAGGACCTAAGGAACCTATTCCAGAAAAAAAAATTGAAAAAAGTTGTAAGGGACCGGAGTTATGGCGTTTTTTAATTTGGCCGCCAGAGGGCGTGCGCTGGGGGAAAAATGGGGTGTCAGTAGATGCAGTAGGGCCTAAAAAACCCATTCCAAAAAACAGAACTCAAAAAAGTCTTAAGGAACCAGAGTTATAGCGTTTTTTAATTTGGCCGCCAGAGGGCGTGCGCTGGGGGGAAAATGGGGTGTCAGTAGATGCAGTAGGGCCTAAAAAACCCATTCCAAAAAACAGAACTCAAAAAAGTCTTAAGGAACCAGAGTTATAGCGTTTTTTAATTTGGCCGCCAGAGGGCGTGCGCTGGGGAAAAATTGGGGTGTCAGTAGATGCAGTAGGGCCTAAAAAACCCATTCCAAAAAACAGAACTCAAAAAAGTTGTAAGGAAACTGAGTTATGGCGTTTTTTAATTTGGCCGCCAGAGGGCGTGCGCTGGGGAAAAACTTGGGGTGTCAATAGATGCAGTAAGACCTAAGGAACCTATTCCAGAAAAAAAAATTGAAAAAAGTTGTAAGGGAACGGAGTTATAGAGTTTTTTCAAATTTTAGCGCCCTCTGGTGTTTTTTTGTGAAAATGTTTTTGGACCAGGCGCGAGGTCTTGTTGTGAGCTACCGTTTAGAAAAAAACAGAATTCAAAAATTCCAATTCTAAGGGGCATTTTAGGGGCGACGGACGGGCGGACGGGCGGGCGGACGGACCCGGAACAGACCAAGTGAGCAATCCGAATAGTATTCAAACTTCGTTTGTCTACTAATAAAGCAGCAAGCATTGAAGAACGCTTCGCCTGGACCGGAATTGAAAATTCTGGCGTCCCTAGAAGAAGACTACCTTCTAGAGTGATCTACAAGGCAGAACCTTTGCAAACCGCCGTGACCTCGAAGTCAATTACGCCGTCCATTTTTGAAGGCTCCTGCGTGGTGACGGCAGTTTTCAAATAAGTTTCATGTTGGGACGTTACCTTGGTCACCACCCTTAGACCATGAGGGCCTCATGATGAGACATGGTCTGACCATCTTATGAGACAAATCCTAAAGCTTAGTTCTTGTGTACTAAAATGTACTTTAATTAAATTACAAAAAGGACTTCTAAATTTACCAATATGAGAACTAGGTGGTGATTTAATTATTTTGCTGAATTTTCAACCCTTAAATTGGTGTACATACAAATTTTCAGCTAAATCCAAGCAAGCAAGTAAAAAACAACCCCTGGGGCTTGAGCGATCCCCACAGGAGAAATTTCCGATTCTCACTGAATTCCTCACTACTTAATTGGGTACAGACCAATTTTCAGTTCTCCGTCCAAATACAAAAAAGTAGCACTGCTACGTTTTCATATTTGGCAGATGCATATTTTTCTCACGCAAGTGAGCACTTTGGCAGTCTATTGGTGCAAATAGAAGCAGATGGAAAGAGGAGCGTCGTGTTGTGCAGTTCTTCAAAAAATACTTTTCTAATATTATGATGAAGTTAATAAAAGAATTTTTTAAAAAGAAAATAACTGTCGTCTGCCGCTAAAGATTAAAAACAAAAGCATTACTACTTCTAAATAATATATTTTTTTAAACGATAAATGTAACATTATAGATAGGTTCAAAAATGTCGTTTTTGTAATCTTTTAACGTCCATAGTACGGATATCCTAGTTTTGGCGAATGACGGCTCTACCAGATCGTTTAGCAAATATAGCTTCAGTTACGGTATCTTCCGATTAAAAATTTGACTTACAGTTAATTTCAGACTATGATAGCGTCAGGTATGTGCACCAGTCAAGCCCCGGGGAGAAAGGGGAATTCCAACTGTCCTTCTTGAAAACCTGAAATTTTAAAGAAATAGAAAATATGCAAAAATCCGGTAAACCTTGTAGTTATTAAATCCTGCTGTTTGTGTTTCAGATTTGCTACCCTTTCAATTCACAAAATCTGAATCTACAAAAGATAAAATTTTTATTGTTTATCAAAAAACTTTATTTCGAGATCTTTGATGTATTGAATCTCAAAAATTTTAATACTAAATTTTGCATAACTTCGCTATAACACGAGCTAATTTTTTTGCAATTGCGACTGAAGTTTTTTTGTCTCTGAGAGAATAGTTTTGCAGATTTACTTAGTCACTTTAATGAAAAATCTTTTTTTGTTTTTTCCTGGAAAATAATTAACTAGACAATAGGTGTGATACTTTACCTCCTTATGCTTGACTGATTTAGTAACTCCTTGTTTATCAACATATGTAATGTAATCCTTGTTAATATGTACTGTGCAAAAATACAAACCTTAAGAGGCTGTCTTTTAAAATTGAAAATTTCTTTTGCTTGCTTCTGTTGGTATCAACAGCAGCCCCCAAAAATATTAATCTATCCATTCTCTTCTCCAAAGATCTGTATCCTATTTTAGCTGCCAAACAGCTAAAATGCTTTCTGGCGTCGTCTAACTCTTTCAACTTGATTTTGTAATGCACTGCTCATACAGTCCTGAGAATGATAAAATGATCTGAAAAGGATTCAAAATTGGTTATAGTAACAAAATAAGTTTGCAATTTCGGTTTTAAATATTTAATTAATTTTATGATTTTTTCATGGTTACTTGAAATGTTCTTCTTATGCAGGTGGCCGCTTTCCCAATTCACTGTTGTAAGCAAGCAGATCGATCTTCATTCAGACGAACGTCTTGTTGTGCATATATATAAAATTGTCATACTATTACGAAGAAAAGGAGTGAACTGCTGTCGGATTTTAAAACATTGTAAACAAAAGCAATGATGCTTTATTCATTTCGTGAAAAGCAATAAACATAAACTTTTAAATGATGGCACACATTTCGTTTTGTAATGTTTCGACGTTGATAGAACGGATCTCCTGAATACAGTAGAATATGGGTCTAGTAGATAATTTGGGTAACTCACAATTGTTTTAGAATAACTCGCAATTAAAATATTAAGGTGGGCATAAAGTGCATTTTATTCAGACTTTGAAAGCTTCGAATCTGGTCAATTTTGTTTTATTCCAAGGTTTAATAAATAGTTTACAAAAATTGATCATTGATAAAAATGAGTATTAAATAATAAATATAGCTTGTAAATATAGCGAAATAAAAATGTAATAATTTGGTTGCAAAAGTTGTCATTCTTCAGAATTAAATAAATATTTTTTGCTTACCCCTGTAGGTATCAACAACCGCCCCAGGATTCGCAGAAAGGCAAAACGCTTTTTGGATGAAAGCTTTGGAAGTACAAGTGGGTCTTGGCTTTGAGATTTTGACCCGGGGCCAGGGCAATAGTGGGAAAAAGAATTTGGGTTTTGTGACTGAGAATGTAAAAATGGGGAAGAGGGACTGCGGATGTTGCAAAGTAGAGCAAGGTTGAAGTTGGCAGCAGAAACTGCAGCGGTTTTGGTATTCGTGCAAATTTCGTTAGACTGTAAAGTTGTAGCAACTACTAAAAAACTTGTACTGAGTATAATGGAAGGGGGAGCAGCTCTGGAGAAAAATGAGAATATTAAGATCATCTCCAAATTCTTCGGGTGGGTTTGGTTCTACTGCCGAAGGCAAAACTGATTTTACTTTTTGTTTGGAACATAGGTGAAAGTCACGTCAAGTGGGACAGGCCATATTTCCGATTTTAAAACTGAACCAAATGACTTTATTTGGGGGAAAATAAATTACTTGGGCACTTTGGGGGAAAACGAGATAATCAGGGTAACAAATAACATAACAATTAACTTTAATTAAAATTTTTCAAAAAAATAAAGTTTCAAATGGTAGAAATAAGTCACCAAAACATACTTAAGATAGCCAAAGTCGTTAAAAATGCTTAATTGTTAAATTGATTTGCTAACTTTGCTTAGCGAAAAGCAGCTCAAGATAGAAAAACGAAAATATGGTAGCACTCAAATAGTCTCTCTTGACGTGTTTC
Source organism: Entomobrya proxima (assembly GCA_029691765.1). Lineage (NCBI taxonomy): Eukaryota > Metazoa > Arthropoda > Collembola > Entomobryomorpha > Entomobryidae > Entomobrya > Entomobrya proxima. Next base: position 62,097,190 of record CM056171.1, on the reverse strand, counting down.
TCGCCATAACCAAAAGAAAAAACGGATTGCATATTTAACTAAAATCTTTCCTTTGTCATGATTCATGTGCATATTATAAGAAACTGAAATAAAGCGTGAATAGGTCAATGGATTTTCTTATGAGTTTTAATCGCTTTTTAGTAGTAATCATAGCTGATATAGTCAATTAAAAATATATTACAAGTTTTCTAAAAAAATCACATCAATTACTTGAACCTCATATCTAGTCGATCCGGAATCTACCAAATGCAGAAAATCCGTACTATGGACGTTAAAAAACTACAAAATGCGAGATGTGTTTGTATTTTTTAGTAGCGGACGGCAGTTCACTGCTTTAAGAAATTCTTCTTTACCTGTAAATTCATAGTAACAGTAGAACAATTTTATTTAAATGCACAACACGACACACTGCTCTACTTTTCCATCTATTTACTTTACTTGCACCAGTGGATTGGGAAAGCACCTACCTACATATGAAAAAAAATTCTAGGTAACCTTAAAACATACACATAAAAAACCATTTCACATCAAAATTACAAACGTATTTTCTTTTGAGACCTATTTGGCCTATTTTATCAATCGCAGGACTTTATGAGCACTTGCGTTTCAAAGCTAACTTGTAACTGTAAGATGTTACCATGATATATTTTTGCTGTTGCGAAACTCCAACTTTTTACAAACTCCAAAAGTTCCGCAGCTGCTGCAAAGAGTAGAGATTTAAAAATGCATCGAGACAAATGCAAAAGAACTTATTTGTTATTCGATTTACAGGTGTTTTTGTATTCAAAAATATTTTTAAGACATGCTACTACAACTTGGATATAGACCTTGACAACCAAGGAAAGGAGGGAAGGTTCTTGTGTTTCAGCTTATCGAAGACCTTAAACTCATTAAGCTTATCAACGCAAAGATATTGTTCCGAAGGAAATACCAGTTTGAGCGTCATAGTTCGGTCTCCGGTTGACCACCAAGCAAACGGACACGACTTCCAACTAGAATCTTGTCGTAGTGATAAGAGTAACGGGGAAAAAGGAAGTAAGTCCGCCAAACCATCCAAACTAGGAGGTCGAGGTCGTGCTAAAACAGCCGCCATTGAGGGAGGTGACAAAGCAGGAACTGGTTAGGACACGAAGGGCAGCAGTGGCAAGGCGGCAGGTTGGAAGGTGAACACCACAGCATCGTTATATTATTGGGATTCGAAGACCTGTCGTGGTCCGCCACGCCACCATGGTCATTTGAACAATGACCAAGTGTTTTTGTGAATTAAAAACAGTAGACAAGGGTAAAAACCACAGTCTAGAAAATCCCAAAATTTAGTATGTTGTTAACGGCTATAATATGAGTTCATATGATTTCTTATTAAATTGGTCTACCAGATGTTTAGCTCCCTTGTTTGGATTACCAGTAATGGTACCATAAAAACGCATGTTTGTTTAAAATGTTGCCAAATCGTTTTAAAGAGACTCAATAACGATTTAAAATTCTTTTGGCTTGGAGTACAGTTTGGTAGCTCCAACTCCACTTATAAACTTACCCAGTTATTGACGCAGTAGTTGGGACTAGATTTATAAGAAAAACCATGTGTTTGTTCTAACAAAATCTTTCGTTGAAATTTAAGTTCCTTTGTTTGTACTTTTGTGTTTTTTCGAATCTACTAACGCCGGTGATAATTTTGATATCTTTGTAATTAACAATTCAACAAATGCAACCAATAATCCTGTAAAAACATACAAATTGTTGATCTGTTATTTTCTAAAATACCAGCAAGTGAATTAAAAGAACTAAATGTCGTTTAAATCACTCAAAGTATTACTAAATTTCCAGTTTATCAATCTAACTGTGTATTTATTACCGCTTAGCACAAAAACATTATCTTTTGAACAAATGATCTTGTCAAAAATCCACTTCTTATTGCAAATCGTTGTAATACAGACGATGTGATTTGTGGTTCATTGTTTCTTTCAGTGCTAATGGAAGCCCACAGGTTCATTCAAATAAGTAATTCTCTTAAATCACACTAGCATCAAGTTTTTTATTATTTGCAGTTCTGGTGCCATTATAACTCATGGATGTTGTAGTTTTGTATGCGTAGATGTTGCTTTATCTATATGACTTGCATTTCTTTGTCTGCAATCAATTTTATTGATGAAAGAATATTTAATTTTACACCGTCATTTAATTTGAATTCGATGAGGCGGTGAAGCGAGGAATCGCCGTCGTATGAAAATAAATTTGCTTCTTCGAGGATATAATTTCACGGAGGTCATCAAATCCCCATATTTCGGATTCTAAGAATTTGAAAACCTTTCCAGATTAAGCCTTAAGTAAAAGTATTGCGATAATAATTTTGGTGATCAGATTTTTCACTTAATACAAATGGTTTTATGTTGCCGAAATTTTGTATAAATTCGATTAAATTGGTTTTGTCAATAATCATGGGTAAAGACAGTAACTTTATTTATAATTGAATCTTTTAAATAGTTTTCGTCATTCCACATTTGAAAGAATTTAGCTGACACATAGCTTGGGAAGCGAAAAAACCTGTACGCAGTTTTGAAAACTAACGTATTAAACGACTTTATTAAGTAGCGAAAGCTACTTATTAAGATGGCAAAACCTGTCCGTCTGTCTGTCTGTCCGTCTGTCTGTCTGTCCGTCTGTCTGTCCATGCGATATCTCCGCAACGGTTTAACGGATTTCAACGAAACTTGGCATAATCATGTGTCACGTTAATACGCAGCTGTAGCCAAGATTGCAGGTCACTAGGTCGAAGCGGTCAAAGGTTATGGGGTCATAAGTTACATTAGCTCTCTCACTACTAAAACAAAGTTAGGATACTACGTATTAAGCTTTAAATATAAGACTAGCATGAAACTATTAGTTTAATTTTTTGAAATTATCGACGTGTTTTGTTGGTCAAGAATACTACATTTTACGTTTTAATTTTATTGATGGCATGAAACTATTAGTTTAATTTTTTGAAATTATCGACGTCTTTACTTGGTCAAGAATACTACATTTTACGTTTTAATTTTATTGATGGCAGGAAACTATTAGTTTGTCTTTTTTGATATTACCGACGTCTTTCGTTGGTCAAGAATTCCACATTTTACGTTTCAACTTTATTGATGGCACGAAACTATTACTTTAACTTTTTTGAAATTACCAACGTCTTTTGTTGGTAAAATATACTACAATTCACGTTTAAATTTTATTGATGGCATGAAACTATAACTTCAACTTTTTTGAACTTACCAACGTATTTCGTTGGTCAAGAATACTTCATTTTACGATTTAATTTTCTGTCTGGCACAAAACTTTTGCTTCAGCTTTTTTGAATTTCCGATTTTTTTTCGGTCAAAACTACTACATTTAACGTTTTAACTTTATGTCTGGCACGGAACTATTGCTTCGACTTTCGCTACTTTGCTACATGTAGGCATGTTGCCTGCTTTATTTTTGATGTACGTCGCAACTGTTTTGGTATGAAAAGTTCATTTTGTGAGATTATTAACGCACCAAGATTATTACCAATAAGAGTAGGTTGCAAGTAATACATTTGTATAATAACAATGAATTTAAATTTCAATTTAAAGTTGTATAAAGAGCTCAAAATTTAGACAGGCTCCAACAAATTTTAAGATCTCAACGTACGTTTTCAGGAATATCAAGATGATGGAGACAAAGGCAGCAAATGTTGCCGTGGCTGTTTGTGCATTGAAATATTGAATGCGTAAATAGCAGATCAAAAGCAAAATAGTTACAGTAATTCATACAGCACCGCTCTCATTACAAGAAAACATAGACTTGCTGCTGGATGTAATGCTGTTACGTGCTTCATTGATTTGGAGCCGAAAAATTTCATACAGTTTAACACCATTGTAATTTTTTTCATATTTTCTCTGTGCTAACACGTACATTACCACTGCTTTTCCGAAATCAACTACGAGTAGAAGCAGTCCAGTCCAGGAAGGAACCAACTCTCCAGCTCATCTCCCAACAACACAAACGTAACCATGATATGGCGTTGAACTACTACATAAACACAATTAAAGAACTTCAAAAACGCCTTTCATGCTTTTTTGAATTATAGGAATTAAAACTTGACACTGGGTTGCATTTTCACCTCTTTCAACGGCAGTTGGACATCGGCTTTTCTTCCGGTTTTTCCAGGCAATTCCTGCCTTCTTATTACGTTTTTCACCATATGACAACCAAACTGGTATTTCCTTCGGAAACTTTTAAGCAGTTTCATAAGCAAAAGAACAAGGGCGTGGCGGGCAAACTGGGAGGTTGAGCCTTCCAATGCCCAAGAATTGTCCAAGGATCGTTCTGACAAGTTATGGGGTGGTTACCTGTTCGGAATTGATGAAGGTAAAGTAGCATGGCTGGCCCGATAAGCAGATTCTTTGTAGAAGGTTGGCCAATCCGAATGGGACCAGGACTGCGGTGGGGTCAAGTTGACCGAGGAAAGTGGGCTGGAATGATTGAGGGTTAAGTATAGGAGTTAAAACGGGAGGAGCCGGTTTGTGACTAGGTAAGGGAACTTGGAGGGATCTCTCGGGTCCCGGGTATTTTGTTGATGGGGGCAATAGGTATAAGGAGATAGGAAAAGAAATGCCGAAGAGTGAAGGTTGATTAACTGAAAGAAAAATGTACACTTTGCTGTGAATCTATGAATTAAGAAATTGTTCAAAATTTAAATAGCCATTGAAGATTAAATAAAATTAAAGAATAATTATATAAGATTTTGTTTACTGAATTGTCATTCACTACTGACTAACTGTTTTTACTGTTTACAAACAAACAAAAATTAGCTTTGTTGCTAAAATACCCCCGACAACCACCAAGAGTATCTATGTGGACTTCTTTTACAAGCAAAACTTCGGTGATAAGTCTTCAGTTAAGTTGTAGATGAGATTTTTGGGAGTTCGTCACATGTCATTTTTATCTGAAATAGTGGTCAAGCATCTGATTCAAAACTTCATTGATTGGCCTTTGTAAAATGGGTGCAATTTGTTGAATAGATTTGCAACTTTGAACTAAAGTTGTATTTTTTGGTGACGATTTCCTAAAGGACAGCACAGTGAACCCCAAAGAAGCAGCACTAGCAGCAGTGACCAGTGAAGAACTTCCCTCAGGTATCGGGGTGCGGCATGAAAATTCTGGCGGTTCCTACACTACCTGCTGGAGTGATCTAAGAGAACGAATCATTAAAAAGCGTGGTGAGTTGAGGTTAAACTTCGGCTTTGATATACTTTGCCTGCATGGTTTTCAGTGGAAATGACATTTGGAAAGCAACGACAACAGAGAAAATTGCAAAGAAACTGTTCCTGCACGACATGGAACGAGAAACAAAGTGGTGATCAAAGTGGAGGCTTCCAGAGATAGCCAAGGAAGGTAGTGGAGAGTAGGTTATCTAAGGAAGCAGCTAAGACCAACTTCGACTGGAATTATAAATTTCCCCCGAAGCTTCACGAAGCCATCTAGAAAGTTAAATCCACGTTTAAATCCATTGGGAAAATAGCCGAAAGGCAAGGCATTTATCCATACTCTTGAAAAAATGCCTGCCTGACGTTAGTTTAACTTTTTAATGGTCAGGTTGTTGGTAACATGCTTATTTTCTAGTTGCTTATCTTTCAACATAAAAGAGAACATCTTCATTTAAAGAACATCTTCACATTATTAACAATGACACAATCAATCTAAACCGGGGATTTTCGGTATCATCAATATGGGATGGATCACTAACAAATTTCTTACCAAGACTACAAGAAACATAATAACCATGGGAAATCCATATGCTACAAATGAATGATATAAATGAAATGGAATATTCATTTTTCTGTCATCTTAAATCATTGCCACTTTCCACTTTGGAACTTTCAAAGAAATCGTACTCTGTCCAAAAGGAATCACACCAGTGGAACTTCGTCGCGTTACAAGTTAATGGAACAACAATGCTACCTCATTTCTGTTTTAGGAAAATACTTGTTCTCATTTAATTAAAATGTTCTTGTCATTTCTGTTAGTATTCCTGATGATGGTTGTGGTATACAACCGAAAGCTTGAATAAACGTTGTTTAACATTATGGCATCCATGATCTCCGCTTCAACTTCTTCTAACATAAAAGAGATTTGGTGAAAAACGCCTTATAGGTTACGCAAAAACTTTTTGTTGAATACTAGTTTTGAAAAATTAAGTTGACAACTAGCATTAACACAACGCTGTTTGTATTATTTTTAAGCACTTTGTGATCTACCATGAACCTCAGATCTGAAACAGTATGTATACTATTTAGATAAACACTGATAATATCATAGTTAGGCATTTTAATGGTTAACGAGGTTGATTTTGTTTTAGCAAGTTGAGCTTACGCTAACTTGTCGTTATTGTTTAAATCTTGAATGAAAATTACAAGTTAATAAAATTTTAGGAATCCGCATCATTATTGCTTGAATTCAGCAAAAAAAGCAAACGCTATTTGGTCGTTGTGCTTGACATGAACACACACACTTTAGTAAAAAGCCAGACAATACATATTTAGAAACCTATCGCACAAAAACTATCTTTGTAATACAAAGTTTTTATTTAGCTGCTGCCCAGAAAATAACTTTTGATTTTATTAATTCTTTTACGCATCCTTAAAAGTGTGTCAACTGTCAACCAATAAAATTACGTTAAATCATTCTAGGAATTAATATGCATACCTCCACTATTGATTTAGTGCAAACTTCTCAAAAACATTGTAAATAAGAACAATGGTTTATTATGTGTGACACTTGCATCTGTTCCAAGAAGTTAGCTGATTTTCTAGTAAATTTTAATATAAAAGCCCTGTCAAAGCAGTAGTTCACAATCATTCTCGTTTTGTGACGATACTTTACTTCTCGTATTTGAACTAGGACTACTTAGGCTTTTGGGTCTATTAAAAAACAAACCTTTAGAAATTGCATTTTTAAAATGCATTTATATAATAAATTATTGTGTTATTAAAAAAGTAACGAAATTTATAATCTAATTAAAAAACTCTTACGTTCGTTTCCAGAGCAAAGTAAAGCTTAAGTAAGAATTTTAGAGCAATCAAACACACGTCTTCCACAAATTAGTATGCATGTGTCGTGTCGAAACTAGCAAGAGGACGTGCTGCTAAATCTTTAAACGCAAAAACCTGTGTTTCTGTAGTTTCGTTAGAATTTGAATAGTTAACTATGGAAAACTATGCGTAGAAATTTTAGATGTATAGTTGCTTACAGTTGTTTAGCAAGCCTGTAAAAGCCCATATTTTTTGGTTAATTATGCATTATTGTTGATATAATCTACGATCGGCTGTTCCAGTTAATGCATCTGTTTGTAACGTAACTCTGGAGAACTGTACAACAAACATAAATGGTATTGCACCTATGCAATGCCAGAACTGTGCCTAGCTAATAGAAGGAAAGGCGCGTTTTGTTGTGTAGCTTATTAAATTTTCAAAAATCTATTTATTCAACTTTTTATAGTAACTCCTAGGTGGTCAAAATGTTTCTATATGTTTTGTAACAAAATGTGACCATTATAAGCAAACATCTTTCTCTTATTTGTTTATGAATAACTTTTTTTATACAGGTGAGTTCGTTGGTAGTATGTAGTGGTAGCAGCAATAAAGTAACGCAAATATTTCACAAGTTATTAACACAGCATACGCAGCGCAATGGCATAACATTTCCAGAATTCCCATAAAACTATTTAAAATGTTGAAGGAAAGAAATCCACTTTGCTGTGAATATTGTAATTAAATTTTTTTAAATGTTGTCATTAATTCAAAAGGCCTTTGAAAATTCATCAAAGCTACAACATAATAAAATACAACTTGATTACTCATTACTCAATTGCCACGTTTTGCTGACGTTGGACGTAACTTTTTAAAAACATTTCATTTGATTTGCTGACATAAAGTTTGTACCTATCTGAGAAACAGTGGTGGAATAGTTAATTTATCTGCACAAGATAGACTTTGCAGTGAATTATTAGTAAAAATGTAGTAACAGTTATGCATATCGTCAGGGTCTTTCCCCGATATCGTAAATGCAAAACTGGCCTGTTCTAGGATGTCGTACATGAAATTTTGGCCTGTTCAAGGATGTCGTAAATGCAAAAGTGGCCTAAACTAGGACCTCGTACATGCATTTTTGGGGTAAAATGAGATATGGCTACCGTCTTGTTGCCCATTTTATTCTGCGCATTTTGATGTGTCGTTCATCTAATTGTTTTGTTTACAAGCGCAAGTATCTATGAGATGGTGACCATACAAAATACATGTATGTTATGATAAACAGCTGCATTTTCATCAGTATTTTTCAATTATAGTCCACCAGCCGTCATTTTTTGGGTAGAACAACGAATATTTGTTAAAATTAGTGCACGTTTGCAAGTTTGCATAATTTTTAGTGACTAATTAAGTAAATATTCTGAGGAGCACTAAAAATGGATTGATTTAGTTTTTTGGAAATTACTCGAAACCAGAAAAAACGTACTTACGAGGTCCTAGATCAGGCCAAAATTTCATGTACGATATTTTGATTCCGGCCAGATTTTCATTTACGAGGTCCTAGTTCAGGCCACTTTTGCATTTACGATATCGGAGAAAGACCCTGACGATATAATACGACGCTATGACGACATTTTTCCTTTATATTTTGAATATTTTAAGCCAATTTCTTTCATAGGTATCAGAGCAATTGAAGCAGAAATATGTGTCACGTAACCCCAGAAGCAAAAGCTTAAGTCGCATTATATACTGATTACTCTTTTCTCATAAATCACTAAAACTAGTTAACTGCTTCACGTACCCGCGAAGAGTGGAAAAGTCATTTTTACTTGCTAATTAGTACTTTTATTTTCTAAGGAACTCTTTGCGCCAGCGAATCTGAAGATTATATTTGACTTATAACAATAGCTGCTATTTTGTAACGGCGTTGTAATAAAACAACATACAACTGTAATAACATGGCTTACGTTCAAAATTTTGGTACATATCACTAGGTACTAAATTTCCTCAAATTTTGTATGCCATTTACAAACTGCGTAATTTTCTTTAAACTAATAAAGCAAATTCTAGTAAATCTATGCTAAGCTTCATAAAAAGGTAAGAATGTCTCACTGCAAATCACGCATTAGAGGAAAATATGTCTTGTTCCAGGGGGTCTATACAAACCCCCTGGTACTCTACTGTAGTTGTCATTCTTTTTAGTTTTCTTTTAGTTATCAATGAAAGCCTTTCACCGAGTTAAACTGCTCGGCAAAATAAAATTCAAATTGTTCATTCATTTTTCCCTAGATAATAAATTGTTTAAGTTCCTAATTAAATTTTTATCTAGAACCCCTAGTAAATCACCATTTACTTGGGGTTCCATGCTCTGAAGGAAATTGGGAAAGAATGAGATATTTAATTCCAGTATTTAATGGTGGAGCGTGGATACATTTATTACTGTTTGTTTTGGAACTGTTGTTTTTTCCATGGAATATTAAAAGTGTAAATGGATTGCCACCGGCGCCTCCTACAGGTAACAATAAATTAAATGTCTAATGTCTAATTGTATAAGTTGAGGTCTTGAGGTTTGCAACAACCATAGTAAGAACAAATTATAAATTGCTAGAAATTCCAAATATTTTGTTTAAAGATCCTTGTGAGGCGTCGCCCTGTGGCAAAGGCGCAGCATGCAAAAACATGGGTTACACAGCCATTTCGGTTGCCTCAACAACCATAAAGGCGAAATATTCCTTGCTTGCATGAAAGAAACTCACGAGCCTAAACTTAATAAACCCAGCTCATTCCTAGATCCATATGTTTCAATCCAAATTTCCTTTAAAAGTTAATATAAATTTTTTTAAATTTAGTTTATCAATATTTGAAATTTATTGGATTGTTTTATCCAGAAAAAGTTAGAATAATAACTCGGCAATCTGAGAAATGACCGCATTCAATTACATTCCAGCAATCTAGTACTTCTGCAGTTTTTCCTAAGTATATACAAAATGCAGAGTTTGCAAGAACTTTATTTTCCTCATAAATCCATTTCAATATATTTTGTACGTAGTCCATAACACCACTTTCAAAGATCTGCATCAAGGTACTCCATGATACAACAGCCCAAATTTGGCAAGGCGTCGTAGCTATGCAGTTGTCATAACTGCACAAAACTTAATAATACTGCTTAGTAGCAATTTTGGTGTCGAGAGGGGGCGTCATGAATACACCAACATGCCGTCAACTTCATCCAAAGGCGGATCACGACAACATTTTTGAAGCCCAATAATATAACCAGGCTGTGTTGTATACCTTTCAATCTTCAGCCTACCACCTTGCACCCCTGTTTTTCTTCTCTAACCCATTTTCCGCTTCTTAACCTCTCTCTCGGGCTGTTTTAGTTGAGCCTTGATCTTCCTCGAAGTTGGATGACTTTATGGAGCACCTTTCTTCCGGTATTTCCAGGCTAAATTCCTTCTTCTCCGTTAAGCTTATCACTATGACCAGATTCTAGTTGGAAGTGTTCTTTGGCTTGGTCGTCCACCCGAGACTGGAAAAATGTGGCACGGGACAGAATTGGTATTTTCCCCGGAACATTATCATTACGTTGATAAGACTGATGACTTGAAGCAGTTTGATAAGCAAAATCACAAGGTCATGGTGGTCCAAGGGAAAATTTGTCATAAGAATTAGTCAATCGGACAACTGGTTTATCCAATATTCATTCAGTGGGACGGTTTCAGGCACCGCCGGGAGATTTACCCGGGAAGAGATGAGCATTCCAATTCCAATGTCCTTCCTTAGTGTGGTCCCTAGGAGTGTACTGAGAATGTATGGGGTGACCCCGTCGGATATGATATGTCTGAGGTATGGCTGAGGCGATGAGAATGTTCTCTGTGACGCGCTGACCTATTGGATTGTGACCAGGAGTAGGATTGTGGTGACTTTTGCTTGGTTGAAAATATGTTTTTGTATTACCCAGCATGAAGCAATCCTTTTTTGAAAGCGTATGAACTGTTGTTTATTCAAGCACCAAATTAATTCCTGATACGAATAGCTGACAGCTGATGTATACAATTTATACTTATCTTGATATGTATTCTGATTTTCATTCAGCACAGCTTCAATTCAAAAGTAAACGTATCAATGATATTTAGCTAATCTTGTTATAATTAGCATTCAAAAATAACTGGTTGGCTCTTGTCATATGGTATTCATATTACTACATTTGTAATTTTAACTTCAATCTACAGTCGAGTAGTTATCTTGCACAGCAGCTGTTTCCCTTTGAATTTAGGAATTTACATTTCAGTACATTTCCAGTTAGGTTATTCAGTAAATTAATGCTTGCCATCTACATCTATTAAGTGGTACTCATCTACGTATGAAGTGTAGTCGCTAAAATACTAGAAAGATAGTTGGCGGTGTTCAAACCAAACACTGTTTGGAATATCTTGACGAACTTTAAAGCAAATACACTAGAATTTACGGAATCAAAATGGATTTTTAGCGCAAATAACCCAGGTTTTATTAACCCGAAGTTAGCAAGAATTTAAACTTTCCAAAATTTCATTCAAAGTTTGTTAGAAATTGCAAATTCACGCAATCGCATAGAGATAAATCGTTAAAAACTTAATTGAATTGTCTCGTGATTTTTAATTATTTTAATTTTAGGAATGATCATAGTTGATAGTGTAATCGTTGAAGTTTTTAATCACTTTTTCTAGTTTTCTGTCGGCCTTCGATGAACCCGTTTCTTTCAGTTAAGCTGTTTGGAAAGTTAAAATTCGCAATTCAATCCACTTCAAATTGTTCATGATTCATAAGATAATTAGATAGTTTAACTTCATAATTATTTCTGTAGTAAATTACCATTTGTAATCCGTAAGTTTACATAAAAAGTTTATGATATAACGTTTTACTAAAAATGAGAAGAGGAATTTTATTACATTAATTATTGGTCCAACATGGTTGCAATTGTTGATGTTTTGTTTGGTGCAATGAAACATTAAAAATGTGAATGAATAATTTAGTTGTAGCAAGCATAAGGCAGCATTCGAATACAGTTGTGTATTCATATAGATCAGAAGACTTAATGGATCTGATTTAATACATATTTCAAATATATGATTGAAGATTGTTATGTGGCGTCGCATTGTGGCAAAGGCGCAGAATGTAAAAGCATGGGTTCCAAAACCATCGGCGTTGGCCCCCATAACGACAAAGGCGATCCATTTATAGCTTGCATGAAAGTAATCACGAGCTTGAACTTCCTAAGCCAAGCTAACCCTTGGGTGCATATTTTTCATTCCAAAATTCTTCTATGAAAGTTTCATAAATAGATTTCAAAATTTTGTTCTTTTTATTATTTTAGCTCCCAACTCAACATCAGCTCATTCTCGTAGCTTGCATAGCACCCATACCGCAATCATCCCCAAACCCATCATTACTCTACCAAACTAAAAAGTTTCTTTAGCACTTTGATTTCAAAAAACACATTAATACTTTGTGCGGTATCATCCCCAAACGCAGAAAAACGTAAAATTACGTTTCTGGCTTGAGAGAGTTACTGTGGTAAAACGTACTATTACGTAGATTCGAAAACGTTCAGAAAATGGTAAAACGTAACATTGTGTTGCCTGAAATCTTCCCGCAAAATGGTAATACGTACTAATCAGCTGTTCTTGTCACTACGTTTCAGTTGGGGAACGTATTATTACGTTTTTTTCTCTTGTACTACAAACAATTTCCACGTCAAGGGTTGAACCATATGTTTGAAATTCCAGTTCCAGGTGATAACTGTTTTAAGATGGAGGGAGCACATAAGGAAACGGAAAAAAAGGTTATTTGATTGACTCAAAAACGAAAGTTAAAGAATAATTAAACACCGTTTTGGTTACTGAATTGTCACGTTTCACAGACTTGTTTTTATAAACATTTCATTTGATTTGCTGTTGGAATCGTAATAATGGGATAATCGATGCTCGTGATCTACCGTCACAGCAAATACCCCACTGTGAATTGGTGTTTAAAAATGTCATCACAATATTGCATCTTTCGTTTAAAAAAATATGATAAGCGAAAGGCAAAATTTTTGTCAGGCGACATAAAAACAAATTTTGACGACCAGAAATTCATTCTTTTATCCAAAGTCGGAAAAAAAGAATATTCATTTATCTCAAGATGATTTTCTGAGTGATAAACAATTATTCCGATTCCTAAAAATAATTTCTTAAAATTTCGCCATTCAACACAAATCAAGCAAACATTTTGCTTACTATTTTACTTAAGCCTTTGTGCATTTCTTCAGACAACTTGTTCCTCTTTTGCATCTAAACTTCCAGATCACTTATCATTCTTATTTACCCGATTATTAACATCCCATATGTCTATAACTTCTCACCAAGTTAACTAATTGGCCTGAAATATTGCGGGAAGGGATATAGGAAGATATTAAAATATCTACATATCACGTGTCGCTAAAATCAGCAAAATTGCAAATCAATAAAATTGTGTTCGAAGTTCTTTTTTGCCCGGCAGTTAATCCAAAGACAGATTTGCGATGATTTCTGCAAAGCCATTATAATTATAATGCATTAGAGAGAAAGGTACAAGTGCATTAGAATTCTTGTTATTGTACAAACTGTCGGTGCAATACTTTCTTTTTGGGCAGTAAAATCAACTACGTCACTGTGTGGAATCTATAAGTTACGTTTTTCTTCAAGTATAGAGGTAAAATTTCTTGGAAAATTATGACCATGACTATTCCATTGAACATACAGTTATTCAGCAGAAAGTTCAATAATCCCTCAGGCATTGACAAATCATCTTGTATACAATGTGGTTGCCTTTAGTTTTGTGTCCAACAGATGACCGACTGCCTACCTAGCTACTAAAAGTAGTAAATATACCAATAGCTTTGAGTGTGCAGAATGAAAACGCTAAGACTACATGCATATCCATAAGAGTATGCTGAATTTTCGGAATAATTATTCATCCCGAAATGAAAATAATACTTTATCCCTGGAAAATCGATTTGGGATAAATGAATATTCTTTTTTTCGGGGTTGGATAAAACAACAAAAAACAAGGCTAAAAATGCAGATTTTTTAGGGACGAGAAATTACATGCCTAAGCGAAATTGCTTTATAGGCTACAGTAGCCTGGCTACTAATCAGGTAGGCTTTAATCAATTTCTTGAATTTAACATAAAATTGTCACTAATGAGAGTAGAAAATAGGAGGAAAAAAATTTATATGTCAACAAGCCCGTGGTGGAGCTTAGACGCTTTCCATTAATGACATCACTTTTAGGGGTCGGTGGGTCACTCGGGTCTAAATGTGACGGTCTATGAAGTGCCCTATCCTGCAATGTTAAAAAAAAGTGACAGGAGTCAGTGGGTCACTTGAAAAATCGTTTTTTAAAGTAACGTCATTAGTAGACGATGCCTTAAACATAAACTACAAGTGATTATTGGAGGACTGTTAACATGAAACTTACCAGATGTCGGTAAATTATCGTGATTGGGAGTATCAAGATGATAAACTGGGACCGACAAGAAACTCAGTAAACACTAAAATATTGTGTGAAACATAATAACTATTAACGGTAAGCAAAGGTTTGTTGGAAGCGTTGAAATTGTTTGTACTTATTACAAATTTGCGCTACAATAATTGAAAAACAAATTATCGCAACAAAGTTCTTCATGCTTAGAAATGAGTTATCTCTCAGAAAAATATAAATTTGATTAGATTTCAATAGTTGCAATCAACCATATTGAGGACAACCAAGGAATCTAAGCAATAGCAGTGACGCAAGGAGGTTATTTTGAGAACAAAACGGCGTCGAAGGGATCGTTATTTATGCTAGCCTATATTAAGTTGATATTTTATGATTTGCTACAAATTATGTTTAAATTATGCTACAAATTACAAATAGTGTTTTAGTTTGTTATGCCATCGCACTAATAATACTTCGCTAATGCGTTTTAATCAGCTTAACAAAAACGTAGAATGCGAAATGTAATTTGTTTATATATTCCTTTAAAATACTTCTCGTACTTTTGCTAATCATAATTTATAATAGACGTCCGTACGCACTCAGACAGGCTTGCGTTCTTCATGACATTTTGCTAATGTATGATGTATTAAGTGTAGGATTAACGATTGATAATCTTTAAAGCACTGTAAAATGCTTTATTATAACGATATTTGCAGGTTATGTTTAAAAACTGAATAATTATAAAACGAGCTTAGTTCATATATAACGAGCATGACAGACCTTAAAATTGTTCGTGGATTCTACATGATGAATACAAAAAACAAGTCTTTGAAACAGACTAAAAGCCTTAATAATTTTACTCCTGGACTTCAGCTAAAGAAATTGTGCTAGTCATACAAGTAACTAAATGTTTATATAAATATCTACAGCAACGATAAATGTGCATTCGTGCTTACAAAATATTTCAAAGGATAAACCTTATGCAACTCTCATAATGCAAATTAAGTTTTGTTATTATTCTTGAGAATTCCAAGAGGCATTACCATAGAAATGCTGATTATCCTTAAGTTACCAAAGCTCTATGTTACTGGAAGTTTTTATGTATTTTATTATATTTGTATTGTGTAAGCATGTCCACGTAAGAGATATTCATTCCCAAAACAAATTTTATGTACTCATCTAGTATTAAGAATGTTTCCATGATTGGTTAATTATGTTTCGTTAAGTTTAATTGGCTTTACAAGTTTAGAAGATTCAAAATTAACAGTTAAAATATTTTATCCATGCTGCATTTTAATCCACTTCAAAAACACTTGAGTGGTCTGGGGCAAACTTGCAAGTTGCAAGAAATCACCGTCGTTCATTTACACGATTTGCTTTTTAAGGCTTTAGACTTTGGATTACTTCAGGTTTTTGGATACCCCCATAAGATTTAAGGATATATATGTAGATTAACAGCTGGAAATATTGGCATGGCAGAAACCTGCCCAAAGTTGTGGCCTAACTTCTTACGAGCATCTTTTTAACATTATCCAAATGACTTTGTGAGTCTTCGTATTTTTTATTTACTGCAATAAAATATTAACTCCACGTTTCAAATTGTTTTTATTACTGTGTATAACTCGTTGACATGTACGCATAAAAGGGAAAACATCTGTATCTCTACTGGATAGTTGTGTAGGCAAGCGGCAATGACTTTTATTCGGCGTTGTAGCAGTTCAGTTGATGAAAATAGTTAATGTATTGAGAAGAGTAGTTTATGTTCCCAACAATGTTGCTTTTCGAGAAATGCAAATCCTTTATAATTTCATATTAAACCATGGCAAGCAGGCTGATGCTACTATTTTGAAGTGATATAAATAAAATTAAAAACTTCTAGAAAAGTGTTACTAAAACACCAACGATGCATTTCGTGTTAAGTTTCCGAGAACCGAACTAATGCAGCATGAGGAAAGTAGCGACAGATCTTGAAAACAGTGCTCTATTTCATTTAAAATGTCCAATTTGGTGAACGGGTAGGTAGGCAAAAAATTTATGGCAAACGACTTGGTAGGCAAAAACTTAAATGGCAAAATAAAATGTACATGGTAGGCAAATTTTTTATTTTCAAGTATATCCGTTTCAAATACATACACCTACCAAAAATTTATCACACAATAGTCAATCTCGTCACTGGTGGTGCTTCCAGCACAATAATACTAGCCGTAGCATTTATCTCATGTCTCAAAAACATTTCTGGATTTGCGTAATGGTTATTAAGAGATTAGCATTCGAATCTGTAATCGGTTGGATAAAGCTACGCTTTTGTGAGTAAAACAAGTACCTAACACCTTTACGTGTGATTTTTCAAAGACTGCCTACCCTTCCAAATGTAGAAGTTTATTTTTGCCTATATCTATAAAGCAAATTTTTGCTGTTGAAGGAGACGCCATTGTGACAATGGCTAACTTACGCTCTTACAGGTTTCCAAGCTGAAGCATTTTACTATGCCAAGGTCAATGAACATAATGGTTCAGACTACAGAAATAAGAATAGACCACTTACACTTATAAATGATCATTTGCATGCTTAAATACTCCAAACTTAGACCAGAATACTGCAAATATTTGAGGAAGATCGATATTGCTAAAACTTACACCATGTAAACTTAATAAGGAGACGACCTACTATTTCAACATAACTCTACAAGGACTCAACCGATTTTCTAGATATTTTCCATGCATATTAGGCAACTTATGTCTGTTACTTGTACAAAGTTTCAGATTGCCCCAATGCTATATGTCGATGTTATGAACAATTTACCAAAACCATTCATTTTCAGCTGTATCAAAAATAAGGAGACGATTTCAGATTTTGTCATTTTGGTCCCCAAAAACGTTCAGAGTTCTAACAAAAACTGGTTTTAGTAATAAAAACAGTTCGCACGTTTCTTATAAACCTGGAATTAATTCACGTTTTATGATTTTTTTGAACTTTCTTTGAAATTACCTTACAATCTTAATACAAATACGGGATTTTTTAGATTTAAAAGTTCATGACTTGAATTTTATGATTCGATTTTATCTGAATCAGCTTTAATTACGATAAAACATGATTTTACACCAAAAATGATTTAGAAAAATAAATTTTGTCATATTCTATGACACATAAAGTATTCATTACAACTTAACCTGGATAACATAATTAGGCACCTTTTGTACTTTTTAACTTGGAATTTCATGAATATGCATTAATTTATAAAAAAAAATTTCAAATATATGCTAATTAATGATTTTAAATAAATTTATTGACGTAGACGTCTTCGTAGATGAAATAAATTTAACGTTAACAAATAAATACATACGAAGTTAAATTAGGTATTTCAATAGTTTATATTATATTTAGATATGACCATAGAGAGGCTTATATATAGACTATTACCTTTATTTCATATATAAGTTTCCTTTATACTTACACATATTTTAATCTGAACACATTTAAAACGTAATATTGTGCATCTAAGTTGATAGTCCATGGCAACAACAAAACTTTCTTTTGTCATTCGGTGTTTTGTACACCAAAAACCTTAAAACTTCTGAAACAACTAACGAAGATTTATGATTCAGCAGTTTTTGAAACCTTTTTGGCAGTTTGGTTCACATTTTACTTAAATAGTAGACGAAATATATGAACCATGCGAAAATGGCCATACAAAAATGCACCCACTGTTAGGTTCAGCAATCCGCCGTGTCACGTTTGTTTCGATTGAACGTGAATGGCTGCACATAACCATTGTATGAAATCATAATTTATCGTAATTAAAGCTGATTCAAATAAAATTAAATGATAAAATTCAAGTCATGAACTTTTAAATCTAAAAAATCCCGTATTTGTATTAAGATTGTAAGGTAATTTCAAAGAAAGTTCAAAAAAATCATAAAACGTGAATTAATTCCAGGTTTATAATAAACGTGCGAACTGTTTTTATTACTAAAACCAGTTTTTGTTAGAACTCTGAACGTTTTTGGGGACCAAAATGACAAAATCTGAAATCGTCTCCTTATTTTTAATACAGCTGAAAATGAATGGTATTGGTAAATTGTTCATAACTTCAATATACAGCATCGTGGCAATCTGAAACTTTGTACAGGTAACTGGCATAAGTTGCCTAACATTCATGCAAAATATCCAGAAAATCGTTCAAGTCGTTGTAGAGTTATCTTACAATAGTAGGTCGTCTCCTTATTAAGTTTACAAGGTGTAGACTTAAAATATCACCGAAAAGGCATCATTTCAATTTTTGCCTATCAAGTACATTTAGCTAAAAAAGATGTTGCCATTTGCATCGTTTGCCATAAAGCACGTTGCCTACCTGGTATGTTGTATACCTCCGTTTTGCCTACCTACCCTAAGACCGTCCAATTTGTGTTTTATTTTTAAATTATGATTCATACTACCAATATCTTTGCAAATATTCCACTTACTTTTCTATTTGTTCATTGAAAAATTCGCCATACCACTATACTGAAAGGATCTGTTTCACAGAAGCTGCCGGTGGTGGTTCGACGGACCTTTCTGGAATATCACCGGCCATTTTCTGAAGCTGTCAAGGGCTACTTATGCGCCGGGGATGTCAAAGGTACGAAGGAAATTTGCCTGATTGAAGAAATGGAATGCGACGTTGCGTGTGCTGTTTCACCCAAGGTGTACGGAGGAAATGACAAAGTCCGAAAGGGATGCCATGGTGGAAAGAATGCAGGAAGCTCTTCTCCAGGAAGCTTAATTAAAGTGGATGCAGGAAAAGTTGGGAAAAAAGGAAACTGGTGGAAACTGAATGAAGGTCAATTAGGTTGATTATGATACTGTGTTAGATTATTGTAATGATGAATGCTATCATTTAACGGCCCAAGTTCGCAAAATTAATTTAAAATCCATCATTTTCTCATATTACACTAAAAGCCATCTCCACCTTTCCCCAAAAAGTTGCTTTGTCACTGTCACTTTTCCACAAATACTTATGTATTCTCCTCCTAATCCTCATTCTCCGTGGTTACAGCTCAATCGAATTGGCTGTGATTTTTTCATGATTTTTTCTCGTCATTGCAGCGTACGCAAAATATAACACAGCTGCTGATTTTGCCCATTCACTTGTCCAATTCTCTATCCTTTCACTTCAATTCGCTTCATTACTTTTGCCAAGAAAGCGATTATTTTCCAAAAATTATTGCAATTATTGTAGTTTGCTGCAAAGTTCACAATTTTTTTAAACCGGGTTTGCTCCCAAGTAGTCACCACTCGACCAATTGGTCAATTAAAAGTTCACTATTTCTTCACCGATGACCATTACCAATCTCCAGGAAGATGATCCTGGTGAAAGTGCCCGCAATTCAAAAGCTAATGGTTCTCCTCCTGTTCACTTTCTCCGGATATCCTCCTCAACTGTGTGAGGCCGCAAAGCAGTGCTACATTTGTTGGGAAGGAGAGGGGCCACAGGTACCGTGCAGCTCGCCACAGAAATACGAAATCATTTTGGCTATAGAGGTTGACATTAATTTGTTACCCGAGCTTTCGTATACAAGCCGTATACTTTTTCAAGAGCTAAACAAAAATAACAATAATTGGAGAAAAGAAAGTAGGAAACACTGATTTTTTGCATATAATTTTTTTAAATAAAAACTTTCATAATAGGTCATAGTAAGTCCGTAGCTAATGGTATCCATGAGCCTATTTCCAGACCAGTGTTTCGGTTGATATTGTTGGGGTGTTTTTGGATAAAGATTGCTTCTTTGAATACTCTTTGAAACCACAGATTTTCAAAACAGAGTAAGGCTGTGGAGCCTACATCAATGTTGTGATTTGGAAATTGATCCTTGTGTTCAGCAAGTGCTGATTGAATAGTCCTGTTGTTCCTAAGATCTGCCGAATGTTCATTCTTTCTCCTGTCTAAATCTTTGGTTTCTCCAATATATGAATGTCCACAGTCACATGGAATTTCGTATACTCCAGCTAAAGATTTTGGATATGTATCCTTGTAGTTTGTTAGTGTTCGGCTGAGTTTGCGTCCGGTATAGTATCCCAGGTCTTGGTGTAGGTGTTTCCTACATATTCCAGCAATCTGGTAAGTGACAGCACCAATAAACGGTATTGCACACCACTTCCTCTGACTAGCCAACGTATTTTGAACTGGTGCATTTGCTCGAGATGCTATACTTCTATTCGGTTTGTTACCAAATATTTGGGATAACCGTTTGCTATTAAAGTTGATTCTACTAATTCCAGTTCTGAGGGCAGTGATTCATCATCGCAAACGCGGATTGCTCTGATGGTTTGAGAATCGATCACACTTATTTTTTGACTGCGATGATAATGCGAATTCCAGTCTGGATATCGATTTGTGTGCGTTGCCTTTTTAAAAACTTTCCTTCCGAGCTTTCCATTTGGTTTCCTTGAAAGAGATACGTCTAGGAATTTTAACGTTCGTTGTCCTTCCTTTCGCGAACAACACTAAACACGTCGTCAACCATTCTTAACCATATTTTTGCTTGTGGAATACTTGGCATTATTTTGATTTCCATATTTTGCAAAAATATTTCTGCTAGTATTGGAGACAAAGGACTTCCCATCGGTGTTCCTTTTGTTTGTTTGAAGAATTTCCCACTCCAGGTTATATAGTTTTCAGTTTCCAGATACAACAAATTGGCTATGTCCCTTATATTGAGATTGTCAGCGACACTTTTCCAGTCATTTTGGTTTTGCAGCCTCTCTAAAACTATTTGAATGGTAACATCCACAGGAACACAGGAAATACGATTGTTCTAAATTGTATCCTACATCAAATGCCGGCTGTTTAAAAACCAAAGAAAATCAGAGCGGAAATGAAATTAGAACTTGTGCTGGGCATTTTGAACCCTTGTGGAAATGCCAAATTACGAAAATACAGTTTTATTGTTTTGTGTACTAGATTTATTGCATTAGCTTGTACTATTGAAGGTTAGTAAAAGTATGGGAGAAGCTGATGAAATGACCCGGAGGGGACGCGGGCCCTGTCCAACTTGTGAGTGATTTTAAATATTAGGGTGGGTGAGGAAATTCTAAAATGTGTCTTCATTTCTACATCCCTTTGCGCCAAAGTGCAAGTACTGATGTCCGCGGTCAGCAATGTTGAATAGCGTCCACAACTGTGCCTTCCTCTCTGCCTAAAAGCAACTTCTGGTTCGGGCCACTTTAGTACTAGGCGCCATCCACTAATGACGTCATTGTTTGGAGTCAGTCAGTGGTCTGTCAGTGACGACTAGTGACATGGGTGGGTGGGTGGCTAATGGCAAAAGTGACGTCACCACTAAAGACTTAAATATTCTATATTGAATTCCTCTAAAGAAAAGTTATCCTCTTTGTAATTGTGTTATATCTCAAAACATTTTTTCTAGAACAATCTTTATGCATTTACTAAGTATTTCTATTTATGTGTTCTAGATAAAAAACTGTAGGTAAGGTCAAAATCATGTTAAAATTATTTTTGTATTCTAAGCTACAAGCAAATTTGCAATATAGAAAGAAAAAACTCCAATTTAACAATTTCTCAAACTTCGGAACATAATACAAGATAATACGGTGAATTATCGCCTTTATACAAAAAACACAAATTCTTCACCAGGCTGAAATCTAACTTCGTGTAAAGTTGCGCAACAGTAAAGTTGTTTCTGTAACGTCACTTAACGTCAACAACTTGGTCTTACTGTACATATTATGCTCATTCTGCCCGGTGATTTGTAAAATGGGTTGAAACATCTAAACTGCAAGTAGTAAGAAAATAAAATAAAACTGCAAAATTATGCAATTTGGATTAAAACAATCCTACATATTCTTTTACGCAGATTCGTACTTTATCCGAGTGAAAACGTGACGTTTTATTTATTTGTAAAAAGTCTAGTTTTATACTATAATTATTAAGTTATGGAACGTTACAGATTTTTACTTCATTTACTTGTATTCTGCATTGATGCAAAAATACAAATTCCAACGTGGCTGCCAGATATTCATTTTATGAGAGGCAATAATAGAAAATTTTTAAAGAAAGGCAGAAACGCCCATTTTTAGAATGTCTTTAGCACCTATAGTACATATTTCCTGAAAAATATTTATACAAGTTTATTTGGTTCCATTTTTAGATTTTCATTATACTTAATATGGTTCCCATAAGACCTCATAATTTTTTTCAAAATTACCAAATCAAGTTTAGGATACTCACAATACTGAAGTGAAAAATTTGGTTTAGACATTGCTGTTCCGGAGGATTTGAATTCGAAATGGACAAACAATGGATTATATGGATATTTATTATAATTGTCCATGACTTTGTTAACTGAACGTTTTCAAACCTGTAATTTCGTTGTTCTTTGTTCACGTTCAGTATTTCGCACTTTTTTTGCTAAGATGATCATTGTCAAAGTTCAATATTATGAACTTTGCATCTTGTAATGACTACTTCCGGTAAAAAGGGCAGGTTCGATCCAACGTAAAGTTGGACTTTGTCAAACGTTCACATTTTCCTTTGTCTTCTTTATGTGGAAAATGATAGTATTTCTTGTGAAACCGGAAACTGTTCGTATTTATCGTTTCAAATAAAAGTTCCCCATGAAACGTTTCTTTGTTACTTGCCATTTTGTAACTTTCCGAGTTCGAACCCGGAGTAGCCAAGTGTAGTATAAAAGGGGAATTGTGAATCATCATCATTCCTCTTGAGGCGTTATACCCAGAAAGATTACCCTGTGGTTGAGCCAAGAAGGAGAAGAAAGTCGGTCTACGGACTAGGAGACACTTAACAAAGCAACCCTTATTTGTCTATTTTGGGAAATAATAAAGTTCAAGTTCCTTAAGTTTATCTTTGGATTCGTTTGCTATTTATTTCCATAGTCTGGAATAGTTTGACCCAACATTAAATTGCATTTGGGGTTCCAGAATTGTCTCACATTTAGTGAGTGGTCCTTCGGAAGATATTTTTTACCATCTTATGTTCCAAGTTTGGGGACAATTGCAGTTCAGCTAATTAGACCAAAAACGTTTGCCGTTATCGCCGTTTGAAACTGTAGCTATACTTGCATTAACAACACGTCCAAAAAATCTATCAAAGAAACCATTTGTTGCATACTACTGAGGCGGTTAATGGAGTTAGTTTGTATTTTTGCAACAATAGTTTGATTAAGCAAATAGGTGCAAATGTGTGTGGTCACTGCAACTCCAGTTTTTGAGGAAATAATTAGATAAGTTTTTAAAGAAAAATCACACAGAAATTTGTTGTTCTAACGGAAAGGCTTAAGAAACATGGCAAATGCAGGGAAGCTAATATTTGCGTTGCACTTCTTCCATGTGTTGTGTTACTTATGTAAGCTTTAATTAATACAAATAACTTAACTAACCGGCACATATTGATAATAAATAAAACCCGAACCAGACTAAAGAGAAGTGCATTTTAAGAAAGCCTAAACTTCTTGTATCTCTTTAAAAAGCATTTTAAACAAAATAATCCACTGAACATGTTTTTCAAAGAATTTTTTGCTCAGATCATCCATCTCCTTCGAGTTTGTGCCGTGGTTTGAAGGTATAAAAAATGTCATCACGTAAATAATGTTTTTTAAGTTTATTTGTGCCATACATACAAAGAACTGAGTAGTAAATCTGTAATAAGAGAAGGAAGAAGAAGAAGGAAAGATGGAATGGTCTAGCATATTAGTATAAGGGCAGTTTAAACAAATATGCAAGTATCCACGAAAATTCGATGATACATTTATTATTTGAAAGCACACAAAACATATAAACCCTGACAAAATATTATTTTGCTTTCATTTGCGTACCTTATGTGTTTAAAAATATACTAACACGCGTATCCAATCTGAACTAAGTTAAAATACCAAAACGTTGCAAGCATTTTGACACGGCATTGTAGCAGTGCAGTTGTTGTAACCAGCTACGAATTTGAAAAAGCTGAGTAAATATTCTTACAAATACAGTGTCAAAGCAGCACTTCACAAACTGTGAATCACAATAACTCTCATTGTGTTTTGACAATACTTATACGTCGTTTGCTTGCATTATTCACTTTATTAAACTAAAGAAAAATTCAGCAAATAACTCTTAAAACTTGTCACCAATATCTTTAAACGAAATAAGTTATGCCTCAAGTGAACAATGTGTATCAGCAAAAACCACTTTTACCAAATTATCCATGCTTCCCACTCCAGCATTCAAAAACCTCATTTTAATCTAAGCAAAAGGCAGAAATTATCACATCATTTACCGATTGCGAGTAATCAAAAGCATAAGCCCGTGACCGAAGTATATTTTCATAGTTATAAAGTGTACCGATTTCTTCCTTGCAATCAAAAGTCTGACACAAAACATATGAAATAAAATTCTTAAACAACGGTAAGGATTACTGGATTTTTTATTTGTCTTCTGAAACATTGGAGATCGGGCTTTTTAATATGGCTGTACTGGGCGGGCGTAGGGCTCGATAACGGACCCTACGCTGCCTTATCTGATATCTGGATTTTAAAATTAAAATTTACAAGGTGAAAACCTGACAAAAGTTATGTGTCAAGACAGACGTATAATATTCAGGCAGTTTTAAGTTTCACGGTACTAAATTCTCGATACATGCAAGCCCCCTGAAAGTAGTCAACGCCAACGTAGTGATTTAACAGCTATGTTCCATAATCCGTTCAAAATAAAGTAACGTGTAAACAAAAGCAATAGAATTTTTTTGGCAACATGCTGGCATGTACAATTTTGTAAAAATGCGTAGCCTTCGCAAGTATAAATTTCAGGATCCAGTTGAAGACGAAATTATAATAGCAAGACATTGTTAAAGTTTTAGGAGAGTTTAAGCTTTCTTTTACAAAATTCGACAACGAAATAGTATGTTCATAGGCTAGTCAATTTTGAAAGACTTTCATGAGTTTTTAATCCGCATAACACAAAAATACCGCAACCATGCACGTAGACAGATTAGCAAAATGACAAACAAAAGTCAACTTGAGCTTGCAACTAGCTGGCACATATAATGCACATTTACAGTACCTTGCTGAAAAAAAGATGACTGCATGCCTACCTACAAAAAGCAGACACAGGTACACAAAAACATACAAACACTTGCATGTATAAATACAAGAGTTTGACAATAGTAGGTTATTTGTAACAGTGTCATTTGGAGATTCTTTCTGCATTACACGAAGCATTTTGTTGTAGAAGGACCATTTAAAGTTACCCAGAATATACAACAATGGTATTCCCTAGTAAATAGGCTAATGATTGTGATTTGCTTGTAGCACACAGTGACTTATAGCTACAGCCCATTGTAAATGCAATAGAGCAGCATAGGCCGGTACATTTCTGTTTTATATATTTCGTAGTGCAGGTTTTAATTCTACAGAGGAATTTTTGTTAAAAATCGAGTGGTAGTACAATCTTATCAAATTATCTCCAGAAGAGTTACCTGAAGAAAGGTTGAAAGTACAGTACCATTTAAATATTGAAAAAACCTAAGTTTCGTATTACGATTAAATATATTTTAAATGGTTAAATATATAGTATTTATTAAAAACTTCTTTGTCTTGATAACCGGATAGCAAAGCAAATAGAGCACAATGGCATTATTTAAATGCAATATTTGTGAAAAGGTGTCCCAAAC
Source organism: Entomobrya proxima (assembly GCA_029691765.1). NCBI lineage: Eukaryota > Metazoa > Arthropoda > Collembola > Entomobryomorpha > Entomobryidae > Entomobrya > Entomobrya proxima. Next base: position 62,071,015 of record CM056171.1, on the reverse strand, counting down.
TAGACAGAGATACACTAAACCACATGAGAATCCATACAAACGAGAGACCGTACAAATGTGACTTGTGCCACAAGACATGTGCAGTAAAAGGGAATCTGAAAAAGCACATCCAAAGTGTTCATAATAAATTAAAGCCTTACCATTGCAATCAGTGCAACAAAACATTTTCAACTAAGCAAAATCTGGATATTCACAGAAATGGGTTTCACGAGATGCTCAAACCGTATGAATGTAACCTGTGCTCTAAAACATTTGCGCAAAAATCTTACTTAAGCACTCACAAAAAGATTGTCCATCAGGGTAAAAAGCCGTTTAAATGCGTATTTTCCAACAAGCAGTTTGCAACAAAAGCAATGCTTATGTTGCATGTCATTCTGCACACAGGAGAAAAGCCGTACAATTGCGCACTGTGCGGTTCATCATTTGCCCGGAGATCACATGTGAAATCTCATATGCTAACTCATACAGGAGAAAAGCCATATTCATGCAATATTTGCGAGCTAAGATTCAACCGCCCTTTTAGTTTAAAACAACATCAGAAGGCTTGCCATGGTACGAATCTATACTACTTTATTTATAACAAATTTAGTTTACTATTTCATCTAAAATGTTTTAAACTACTCCATTTTATTTACAGAAAATAATGTAAAACCCTTCTGCTGCCTGTTCTGCACTGCCAGTTTTCTTAGACAACAACATCTACACAACCATATTTACATACACACCAGGGAAAAATCGTTTAGTTGCAGTTTATGCAAAAACTGCTTTCATAATTCAAGTCAACTTAATGTCCATGTGAAAAGAAAACACCTGAACATTAGAAATCACAAATGCGAACTGTGCTTCAAAGAGTTTTACACTCCTTGGTCTCTAATGAGTCATATTCGAGAGCATTTGGGTGAAAAGCCTTTCAAATGTTCAAGATGTGAGATGGGGTTCCATTCAACTGGAGACCTAAACAAGCATCTTTAGAAGCACGGAAAAGCCGCTATAAATTAGACAAGTGTTGAGAACCGTTGATGTCTATCAGCAATCTGAGAAATAAAACAGCAGTATCGCAAATCGTAAATAGTTATTCAGAAATGTCTCAAAATCAAATAGTCATAAGAACATTCTCAGGAACACAACACAAATACATTGCAATGGAATGGCGGAATGGCGAATATTGTTAGTGTTTTCATTATGAGAAAAATGAAGTAAATGGATTAGTACTATTGTTAAACGATAAATGCCGATAAACTAAAATTTAAATTTAAATTGTTTATTCTGTCTAGAATGTATATTTTGTAATTTTTTATATCTAGATAAATATGCAAATATATTCTTAACTCAACCTAACGTATCGTGCTTGTATTTTAAAGGATTACGTACACATTGTTTTAAAGTGCACAATAAAATCTATCCTTTTAAAGAAAAACGCAACCTGCGAAAAGCAAGTTACTACATAGTCTTGTCCCGTACATCTGTGAGTTCTTACATCTTATGTTGCCCCAAATGTTTATCTTTCAACGTTTTCAAAAATTCATTTTAACTACGGTTTACGGACGTTCTTGTATAAGTAAATTTATAATGATGAGCCCGGAAAGTTAACTCTAAAAACAATAGCTCACAGGATTTCGAAATTTTATTGAGTGAACAGCAGCATGAAACACAAATTTTGGTTAATTTTCAAATTTACGAATTCCCAATTTTGCAGTTGTTAAAGCCAAAAAGTACCAACATATCACGTTTATAAAGTTTTATATAAATATGGCATTTGAAGTCATAAAACTACAAGGTTTAAAGTCAAACAAAAATATGCTTGTAAAGTTTTTACGCTTTCATTTTGGCGGTGCATTTTGGTTTCATTGATTACAATTTCTGTATTAGTTTTTCAAATCTTAGTCTTATTTCTAGTCTATAGTCTTTTCAAAAACGTTTTTATTTTAATAATAATAAATTAAAAGTTCTGGTAGTTTCTCTATACAGACTTGCTTATTATTCAGGCATTACTTTTATTTTATACTTAGTATCTTAAACATTTTACAGGCATCATAGAATATTTTAATAATACCCAGGCAATATAATATGAGCCTCAAGACGTAAACCTTACAAAATTAATCAAGAAATACTACCGTCTAGTACCAGGGGGTCGAATTCGACATCCCTAAAATTTTCTGGGAGGTTGAACTCGGCCACCTGGTTCTAAGCTGTACTAGGAAGTCCAAATAACTTACAGGCATCCCCTTTGGTTAATATTCGTACGTAAACAAATAAATATATCCGAATATGAGTACAACGCCTTTAAAACAATAAAGGTAAGTACAATTTTACTAAAGTTTTAAGTAAGTCCAATTTTTGTTTCATTTACCTAGCACATATTTACAAATTTACAGAAAGTTAAAGTTTAAATAATTGCTTAGTTTACGTATTAGACTCCTTAAAATTAAAAACTTTTACAAAACAATACACAAAGCAAGAGTATAATGAAAGTCTCATATTTCAAGGTTTATCCAGCACATAACTTACAGTAAAGTGCTCATATCTTTCCACAAACGTCTCGGTTTTATCATCATATCTACTGTTAAGGTATATCTGAAAATCTATATGTCTCTTTGATTTGAGAATGATATTGTTTGCACCTACGTAACTGGTAACTACTTCGCTGGCCCACGTAAGCGAATTTTTTTTGTTAAATGCATGTTCAATCCGTATTTATGTATGTTTTTGAAAATGATAACTTAAACCGCTTTTGGAGGGATAGGCCATTTCGCACGAGTCACATTTAAAGGGTTTTTCCTTCAAGTGTTTCCGAATGTGTCGCCGTAGCACTGCGGCAGAATGAAATGCCTTTCCACACAGCTCACATTTGTGGCTTCTAATATCCAGGTGTTTGCTGTTTATGTGACTCCTAAGTTGACTAGAATTAACAAAGCAAGATTTACAGAAGCTGCAACTAAACGGTTTTTCCTTGGTATGGAAATACAAGTGATTGTGTAGATCCCATCGGTAGAAATAACGGGCGTCGCAAAACACACAACAGAAGGGTTTCGGACTGTGTCCTGCAAAAAAAATAATCAACCATTTCCTAAAATTGTTTCTGAAATCTATCGTTAACATTTTTATTGCAAACCAAGGCCTAGTACCATGCAGTGAGATATGATGCCGTTCCAAATGGAACAATTGAGTAAATCTTTTTTTTACAAATATTGCAGCGGTGTAATTTTCTCCCGTGTGAGTCAGCATATGCGTTTTCATGCCTGATTGGTTAGAGAAAGACAAACTGCATAATGCGCAGTTAAAAGGTTTTTCACCTGTGTGATAACTTGTATGTGTGAATAGTTCAGCTGTTGTTGCAAACAGCTTGCTACAGAAAACACAATCAAGTGGTTTTTGACGCTCGTAAACACGTTTTCTGTGAGTATTCAAGCTTGATTTTTGTGTGAATGTCTTAGAGCACAAGTCACATTCATAAGTTTTCAACCCTTCATGAAACGCTTTTGTGTGCAAGTTTAGATTGTGCTTTCTTGAATAGCATTTCTTACACTGATTACATTTAAAGGGTTTCAGTAACTTGTGAGCTGCTATCACGTGAACACGCAAATTATCTTTTGTGGGAAAGGGTTGCTCGCACTGATCACATTTGTAAGGTTTCAGTTTTTCATGAACTGTTTGAACATGAGTGGTTAAATTTGCTTTCTGTGTAAAACATTTGCTGCATTGCACACATTGATAGGGTTTTTGTTCCTCATGAACTCCTTTGATGTGTGTATCTATGTTAATTTTCTGAGAAAATGCCTTATTACACTGGCCACATTTGTAAGGTTTCTCGCCTGTATGGACTCTCGGATGGCGTTCGTGACTACGATAGTCATTGCACGCTTTTCCACAAATGTTACAGCGAAACACTGTCATTTTGTCGCAGTAATTTGGATTTTCGTTTTTAAAGGTCTAACAATATTAGCTGCCTTTCAATTAGACTTGAAACTACTTGCGGTACTGTTTCAGCCATGATCCGTATTGCAGTTTATAAAAGAGTTCAAAGTAATTCCCGAAAAGTTTGCTGTTCCCCACAAAATGTCTCCCAAAACACAAATGATGTACTAAGAACAATAGTGCAAGCAACGCTGGCGTTCAGCGCTTTTGTACTCGGGTATAATATACATGCCAACCAGATTGACGGAAGAATTGTGAATATAACTAACACAAAACCAAAGACAACCTAATTTTTAAGCAGAACGTATTCATGAGTTTTTCCAAGCAACCACTACTTGGCTTTGTTTGTAAGCTACTCCAGTCTCTTAGATAGCATTATTAAAAATCCATTGTCATATGGATGGAAGGCTATTGCCAATTGAATACTTTTTAACATGTATGTATTATATATGCATTTGTTCATTTTTTCTGACGAATTCACTAGGCTTGCTGAACAGCTGCACGGGTAAGCGGATTAACTGATTGCAGTTAGAACCCTAAGCTTCAATGTAGAATGTACTCAAACGTATCACGGTTTTTGTTACCTTTACTCACGTAGATAAACAAGAATTAGAAGTTGGTGCTCCAAAGCTTTGTATTCAGCCTTTTTACTTAACAGATGTACTTGCACTTGAAGGGAACTTCAATAGGCTACCGCTCCCTGAAATCAGGAATTTTTACAACGTCATAAAATTTTGAAGTTTACATAAACCATGAAACTAAAGAATTTGTATACGTATGCAACTACCCAATGTTAGTCTAATACTAATAGTAAGACAAAAATCTTACAAACGCTAACCTAATCAAAGTTGTGGGCGTTTTAATTTTAACCGCTTTTGAACATTTAGTGCTGTAAAAGTACAATTTCCACGAAATTAAAATTTCGGCTACTTTCAAATGACGAAATGCAAGTAGGCAAACAATTTCTGACGTAAATTTTTGGAAAAAATTATGCAAAATTGTAATTGCCCTGTTACTTTTATTGCAATTATCTTGGTTTTGCCACCAGTACCAAACTTTGTTAAAATTGCTAATAAAAACAAACAAGTCATAGGCACCAGAAAAATTCGACCCTTAAAACTAGTCTTATGAATCACGCATCATGAATAATTTACAATTTATTTTACAGTCACGCTTTGGGTAAAATATTCGCATATAATTTTTATGTTATAAAACTATAGTTGCAACCTTTATTATAGTGAATTGGCAACCAATTATTCCAGCCCATTTAATTCGCAAACCCGCAAAAGTATTCAGATTTTTTAATGATTAAATTTCACATGAAGCAAGACTGAAATAAATTTTCTCGACATAAACTTTGAATGTTATTATGAGTAGTAAAATTACTATATTCGTAGAAATCAACATATGTTATGGTATAAGTGGATGGACGGTGTTGCGTTTGTTATACAAGCTAACTCGATTGAACATTCGCATCCAGTTAGGGCCACTAGATTTAGGTATTCGAGATTCTTGACACAATACTTGTAATCAGCACAAAAAAGATATCTAGAAAACATAAACAGGTTAAAATTTGCAGGTTACAACTCCCTGCCTTTACATGTAAGTAGAAAAGCTTTGGTAAAATGCCTTTAAAAATTGTTTAGAAGGTACCTAAGATCTAAGTAAGAAAACCATGATACGTGAAAAAATTAAGCTTGGCTACAATAAGCTCCCTAAGTACAAAATTTTAATCCGCTTTTCCATGAAGCCATTCAGCATGGCTACTGAATACATTACAAATAGAAGAAGTAGATTGTATGCATGCCAATTTAAAAGTGTTCAACTGAAGGCAGCTTTAGAAACAATAGAGAATGGATAATACATCTGGCTCTGGCACTCTGAGATAAAGATGTATATAAAAAGTAATGTCAATCAACGGTTGTTCAAAAAACACGAAAATAAATTCCGCCAACGAGCATTAGGTTTACAGTAGCTGTGGTTGAATGTTGTGTTTGCAGTTGTGCCCTTACTCTTGCATCGCACCCTAGTTAGAAAGCGCTCAACGCCTCTTTGTATTTTAGTGTTTTATTAGGGTTTTCTTCATTTGGCAGATACTTCAACGCCATTACTTTTATTTACATAAACACCAAAATCTTGCCGTTATTTAGACCAAATTGGCTCAGATACACGTAATATTTTGTAATGAAGGATAAACTTCTAAGTGTTGTTCAAAAGTAATTTTGCAAGATTTTTCAAATGCATAACTTAAATATTAAAATTAGTACAAAGTAAAATAAGGGCTTAACGGATGCTGGTAGTTTAATCAACTCAAGCTTTCGAAATTTTACTAATTTCTTCCTGAGGAGTTAAAATACAGGCAAAACGTAGAAAGAAAACAGGAACGCGTTATAATATTTTTATGACAAATATAGGAAATATTTTGAAAAAGAGGAAATGTTGCATGGTCATCCTTCCTTGGTTACGTGTCCAGTTGGGGGATAAGCTTTAGCAGGAAAGTAGAAACAATGAGGGCTCAACGCTTTGCCGTTGTTTTTGTTGATTCGTTTGTCTGGAGGGATGTTCTGGATGTATAAGCCTTCTTTAGCTTCTCTGTGGAAATGGCGAGGTTCCACTTCAACAAGACTTGCTGAGTCAATTGTTAAAATGTTTTCAGGGAATTCTTTCATGTGTTCAGTCACAGCAGAATTTGAACTTTTTCGAAAATGGTCTTCGATTCTTTCGTTGTAAGGTCTGCTAGTTTCGCCAACGTATATGGAGGTGCAGTTGCAAGTTATTTTGTAAATTCCTTTTGGGAGCTGTGAAAGTTTCTCTTTCATGTTGCATACTATACTACCTATTTTCGTACCCGGGATGTAGCCAAAGTCACATTCAATGTGGTAACTGAAAAACTGGGTTATCCTGGTTGTTAGTGGACCCATGTATGGTAGAATGAGACGTATTGGTTTTTCCTCCAGTTGTTGCAGATCCATTCCCGGTTGGTACTGAGCTACCTTAATTTTCATTTTTTCTATCCTTGCATTGATAAAATTGATTGGATAGCCGTTGGAAGATAAATCCGTCCGAATCCGATCCAGTTCGTCATCAATGAAGTCAAGATCGCATATCATGAAAGCTCGGAATGAAAGAGAATCCACAACCGAAATTTTTGAGATATATAATGGTATGACCCAAGGTTTAAATAGCGTCCCGTGTGTGCTGGTTTCCGATAGACTCTTTGTTTCAGACTTACATCATCTTGTCGTATGATTTCAATGTCCAAAAAAGATATTTTGCCTTCCGCTTCTACTTCAAAAGTGAACTGTATGTCTGCATGATATGCATTTAGCAAGGACAGGATGTCGGGGCCTGAGTGTTTACGGATCGCTGCAAGTGAGTCGTCCACAAAGCGTTTGTAAAAATTGAAAGACGGATTGTATAGTATAACTGCATTTTCTAGTTTTTGCATGGCTAGTTCTAGTTCAATTCGCGTCAGTTTGGTCTTATTTTTCCACGCAAAATTTTGTTGTAGAAGTTCATCATTGTAACTTATTGTATTATCCACCGGAACTTTTGTGAAAAGCGAGATCACATCAAAAGATACAAGTTCAAGATCCTCAGGAACTCTTTTATCTCTCAGGTATACGGACATGTCATACGAGTTTTTTGTATTGAATTCGTTTTTGATGATAGATAGAAGAATCATTTTGAGGAATCGTGCCAGTTTGTAAGCTGGTGAATTTCTATAATCCAGAATAGGACGGAAGGGGCGTCCAGGCTTTATAAATCAACAAATTTATACGTTAACTCAGGAAAGATCTCTACGCATCTTTTCATACAATTTTCTTGCAAAAGCAATAAAGTAGAGAGGGCGGAGACTTTTTTGCCTTTTACCCATTCATTTTATTTAACTCGAATAATTTTGTGTCCTAACAACACTAACCCAATTTTATGTTGCAGCTGGTCTACTGAATTGAATTAATTTTTTATGCGTAATTAATGTCCAGCAGCGAATCTAGAATGGCGACCTTTTACATCCCCAACCCTGATTTGAAAAACTTTTGGGTTAATAGATGCACGCAAAAATTGCTAAGAGAAGTTTATTGGTTACTGCAAAATAGACTAAACAATAATGTGACATGTTTTGGATGTGTGGTATACTACTGAATTTGTTTTTTCTTGGAAATTTTTCATGTTGGGGGATGTATTCACGAAATTAAGAAGACCATGCAATTCTATGAGATTTTAGTAAAACGTGAGTAGGTTGTCGTTGTTGTTGTTGGCTGTTTTGGTAACCAGAAGGATTTTGGTTAATTTAAAATTATCAATTAAGTGACAGCTAGGTAAACATGATAGACTATATATTCATAGATGAAGACGATTTGGTAGCTACTATTCCAAAAGGTTACAACGATGATATTTTGGCGTATCCTCAGGCTATTCCAACCTGCGTTAGTGCTTCTTCTCTGCATTCCTAGGCGCCTACGAGGTAAACAGAAAACATTTGAAAACTACAAATATTGTAAAAATTAGTTGAAATTTTCATTTGTGTGTATTTACAGACTGTTTTGCTGAATGTCCAGGATCTATTGGCTCAGGACATCCTTACCGTTTTTTTGCTGAAGTTGCAGGTGGTACCAACACTGAGCATTCATTGACAATGACCTTAGCAAGTTAAGACAATTTTCATTCGTATTCCGCAGAAAAGAAGAAAAATTTTATTTCGGAACAACTTTTGTGAAGTAATTATATTAACTTGGAACTGATTAAACTGTTCTGCGTACAGGGACAGATAGTAAGTAACATATGAATAAAAATAGCATAAGAAATCAGTAAAGTGGTCAAATTACACAGGTGCAAAATTTTAAGCAGCTGAAATCTTTTCAAAACATTCTTTTGATTGATTTTAATCTGAATAAAGAGCACTTGAAGCTAAATTCTATATTTTTGACAACGAATTTACATGCAAGAATCGAAATTTACAACGTATCTGTTAGTTTAATAAACCAACAAATCCAAAAAATCCGTACCATAGACGTTAAAAACCTACAATCTGGAATCTGTGTAACTATTTAAAATTTCACGTTTATTGCTCTTCAAAATATTAAAATAGCAGAATTGCTTTTGTAAACATTTTTAAAAGCAACAGACGGCAGTTCTGTGCTTCTAAAAAATTTTTCCCGTAACTTCATCATAATAGTAGGAGAATTTTAGTGAAATGCACAACACGACGCTCCTCTACTTTCCCAAGAAAGCAGAAGATAGGAAAAGCATGTATCTGCATAAAACAGAAATATAAATTACTATGAAAAATCAGAAACTAATAAAACCTTCCAATTCAAAGTTTCATCCTCCATGAAACAAAACAATATATAAAAATGAATTCAAAAGATTTCAAAAAACCCCGAAAGTTAAAAAAGATTTTGCAAAAATGCAAGAACCAGCCAATATGTAGAGTTTGTATTAGAATAGAGGGTCCCACGATATCTAACTAGCGCAAAAATATCATCGAACAGTTTTACTTCTAAGCGGAATTAATAGCAACTTTTAATTTTTGGGGCACTAAAAATATATGGCGTTACCCTCTAGCCGCCTCACTACGATATACGGAGGTCAAACTTTGTAAGCCGTGTTGTGGACACTTAACTTTCCAAACATCATAGAAGTCTTGAAAACTTAAGTTTTTTTTCAAGAAAGAAAACTTTTCATTCCAGAAAGTAGTTTATTTGTTTTCACTACTTCCTTACATACCAATCGTAAATACATTTGTGTACATTATTTTTATAATTGATTGTAGAATTTCAAATAGAAACCAAACCTTTTAAGAAGCACATGCCAACAGGATTTCCAAGGTTCACCAGAATAATGGAGTTATTGAGAGGCACTTCTCAGCACACTTTTCAATTAAACGGCAAGATTTTATTATGACATCTTACTGGCTCAGCGGAAGTTAAATAATTCTTGTAACTACATAAAATCACACAAAAAGTTAGTTGAACTGGAACGGGGCAGACAAAAGTGGACAATGAATGAATGAGAATCACAAGAAAATTTGCTTTGTACTGACACTAAGTGTCCAAAAATCAACAAACGGAAAAGTCAACTTGGTCAGCTGACACTTGAAACTTGTTTGAATCTTTACAGCTATCTCCTAGGTTCTTTTCTTAACTCTCCCGTCTTTTTGTTAATATCAACTTATTCTTATTCCTCTTCAGTAACTCTGGTTTCATACTGATGTCCAAGCTCGCCCATTTCTCAGCTGCATTTTCACTTCCCTCCGAACCCTTTCTTACCCCACCCCCTTTCTCATTCCCCCCACCATCTCAAATCCTTCTTCTGACATCTGTTTCTTTGCATTTTTTGAATTACTTCCTTGACCGTCATCAGAAGTCCTTACCACCTTATTACATCAATTCTCATGTCTAGAGCTGTGAACGTGTACACGAATCGGACCTTCTAAATTTCGTGTCGTATAGTGCCATACACAATATGATTTTTGCGTGTTGGTTGTTTACCAGAACACAAAAAAACGTGTACAAATCCCGTACAGTGTAAATTAGAACAGAACGATGGCTCATTGTGATAAGTTTTGGAATATCTGATTGATTATGAAATGTTAACAAAGTTTTTAATGGTTATCACACAACAAAGTATTTTATCGACTGAAGAATTACAGATACGAGAAATGACCGTTTCTTACAAGTACTTAATAAAGTTTTAAATAGCATAAAATAAGCGAAGTGCGGGCTGACTTCACGGTCCAGCCTGAAATAAAATGAATAAATGTAACCTTAAATTATTGGTATCTGAACGCATTTTTATTTATTACTTTTCTACATAATTGTTTAAGCACGTGTTGGATACATGCCTAAATAGATTAACAATTCTTATTTATTCCATTGCAAGGCAATTGGATACTGCTAAGTAAAAAGTAAATTTACTGTGGGCGAATCTCAACGCAAATTTAATTGACGGCAAAAAATAAAGTTAATGAAATAGTCATAAATTCAAAACGTTCTAAACCATCATTGTTCCAATCACCATACATGCAATTCTTGGCACTAAAGGATATCCATTGAGTTTTCTCCAACAAGTATACCAAAGTGTTTTTATAAATTACTAAAACTTCACTAATTTAAAAATGCTTTAATAATAAAAGTAATATTATAATAATAAGTATTTGCTCTCCAGACAAAAAGGAACAACAAAACAGCCGCCAATAGCACTTAAACTACTTGGGACAGATCCAAAGCTTGCTTGACTCTGACTGTATCCCTATCAAACTACAATCTATTACAAAATTATTCAAAATAACAAAGCTAAAAATATGCAAAATGCATACCAAATAATGATTATAAGCCTAATACATTAAACCACATAGCTGAAATAATGTAAATTCTAAACAAATTCAAATTAAGAATTTTTGTTGCTTACAAACACACTATGCATAAGCCAATTGCCACTAAGTTACCTACTGGGCTACAATTCGTCCGCTGGCTAATGTTTATTTTTCCTGTGCGCAGAAAGTCCTTGATAGCTTCCGTATCGCATGTGACAATCAACACATTCAAATGGTTTTTCACCTGTGTGACTGTAGCTATGTTGTTTTAATTCTTTATGAACAGCAAATGTTTTGTTGCATAAGTTGCAAGCGAAGGGCTTTTCACCAAGATGGTTTTGTACGTGCCTCAAAAATGTACTTTTGTGCTTGAACGTCTTGATACAAAGTTGGCACTTCAAGGCTCTTTCGTCAGAATGTATAACCAAATGAGTTTTCAAATGGGACTTTTGACTAAAACGCTTGTCACAGAATTTGCAAAAGTAGGGTTTCTCATTTGTATGAGAGCTGATATGCATGGAAAGATGTTCCGGTCTTAAAAAGCTTTTTGCGCAAAAAACGCAACTGTGGGTTTTGAAGTTTTCCCCTAAAAATAAAACAGATAAAGTTACGTTACATAATTTGCTAATTTATTTAACCGATTTAACTTAATTGTAATTTACTTTCATGCGTTTTAGTGTGTGAGGAAAGGTGGCCAGGTTGATTAAATCTTTGGTTGCAAATTTTGCAACTATACGGCTTTTCTCCAGTATGACGAATTATATGCATCCGTAAATTCAGGTTTTGTGAAAAGAGTTTATTGCAAAGTAGACACTGAAAAGGTTTTAGTCCTGTGTGAGTCCGTTCATGATTATGAAGATGTTGTAAACGTCCAAACTGTCGTGGACATACGCTGCACTTGTAAGGCTTGATGCGATCGTGAACAAGGCGTCGGTGTGTAATCAGACTGCTTCTCTCAGCAATTGATTTGTTGCAAAGTTTGCAAGTGTATGGTTTTTCCTTAATATGCATTCTTAGATTAGCGTGATGCCCATTGGTTTTTGATGATATTTGGTTGCAAAATACACATTCCAGAAACATGGGTTTCTTATTTGTTGTTGGAATTGTCGACATTTTTCTTGTTTGTTGTTCAACACAAATTTCTTAGGTGTATAATAAATATTCTAACTAGACCTTTAAATGTTCAGATTACTGAAATATGCTCTCACTTTTACTTTCATTTAGAGTGTAAATCATTGATTGATTGTGCACTTCCGTTTTGCTTTTTATAAATTTATATCCACAACATTCAGCAAGCGGTATTCACTTTTGATTGAATTCAAATAGTCTCCTTTTCAAACCATTCAAGTTCTCCAAACAATGCCAAGACTGGTACACTAATAACAACACCACGAATATTTTCACTTTTCAGAAATATACCGGTAAAATTATTTTGATAGTCTGTTTGGTAAGGATTTTAATGGACTGTCGTTCAAAACCACATAAAACAAACCGCCAATTTTTACACATACCTACATACACCCAGAATTCCATGTAGTAACAATAAAACAGGGCTTTCAAACAATGTGAACAAGTACCTTGTATCCGGTATATTCATGAATGAATAGCCGAGCTAATTTAAGATTTTTTCTGCTTAAGTACACTTTACACTCACATATGCAAGCAGGAAATGTTTATGCTATGCTTCTGAAGAAAATCGAAAAAAGGATATCCATAGTAAATGTACGAGCTAGTATACCCAAAGAGTTTGAGTTTTCTTATAAGGTAGTATAATGTACCCCTTTTCAAATTTGTCTAATTCATAATCCCTTCGGTCTTCAGAAAGGGCTTCTTGTGTTTCACTTGGTTGGAATTTGCTCTCTCCGTTGTACTCGTATTGTAGCATTTGCGTTGAATTTGTAAAAAAAATGTTTGGGATTTTTTGTACAATATTTAACAATTTTATTAACTTGCGACCTTGAAGCAAGTTATTAGTTTTGTCTGGTCCTTCTGTCTGTCTGTCTGTCTGTCTGTCTGTAGATGCTCTAGAAGCCGCATTTTTCAACTTTTTTAAAACATTCTTTTTGCATTTTGTTTAGAAGCATCCTCGCTCGGATTAGTTTGAAGGTGAGCAAAGGTCAACTCTAATGTCAAAAGGTCACGACGATTTCAAAATCTTTCCAAGTGACCTATAGCATGTGGCACATGATTATAAATCAGTTTTTGACCAAATTACCGAATCCAACGTCAAATTTGCAAAATTCGAAATCGTGTGGCCGTTATGGCAGTTTCTAAATTTGAACGGCTCCAGAAGCCGCAGTTTTCAACATTTTTGAAAAATTCTTTTTGCAAACACTTTGCAAACATCATTATTCGAACCTTTCTGAAGATAATCCCAAGAGGTCAACTCTAAGGTCAAAGGTCACGACGATTTCAAGTTGTTTAAAAGTGACCTATAGCTTGCGGCATATGATTTTAGGTCAGTTTTTGATCAAATTAACGATTCTGATGTTATTTTATTAAAGTGCATAGCCGTTTGACCGTTTAAGTCGAAATAATCAAGAGATTAAGCTTTTTTAAGCTACAAGAGTAGTAGGAAATTGATGAGATTACTGAGTTGGGGTTAATTTGAATGATAGATATTGAGTAAGTATTTATTACTTGAGGTAGCATGTATTTTTATTCCCCGCCCCTCCCTTTATAAGTATATTATGATACTCTTCGCACATTTCTCCATATTATAAGCATATTATAAGCCTCTTCCCACATTTCTCCATATTATAAGCATATTATAATCAACTTCCACCATTTCTCCACATTATAAGCATATTATTATTATTATTGCACCTTTCTCCATAAGCATATTATAGGCAGCTTCCCACATTATTGCATCTTATATGCATCTTAAAGGCATTTTATAATAATAAAAGCCGCCCCAAATTTCAAAGGGCGGCCAGATAAAATTAGTATGTATTTTCGTATTGCGTTAAATTTCATAATATGGGAGCAAAAGTTGCGTTAAAGCATGGGTCATTTCTCCGGAAATATACCTATAGCGAGAGATTTTCTGTCGGTTATATAGAAAAAAAGACAACGGAAAATCTTCAAGCTTGTCATTACTGCTTTACATTTCTATTGCTCATCATCAGCACAGCAGCAGCAGTAGATTTTTTGCTGCACTACCCCAGCATCTCTGTTTAACACTTCGACCGTTATTTTTTCTGCTCTTTTTGACTCTGCAAAACACAACGCTTATAATAATGTAAGAAAAGGATTGCTGGTGTCTGTGTTTTCTCGGTCATGATAGTTGATCTGCACAGCCAACATACTTTACACAGCTTGAGCATCTACTGTAAAGGCTTTTTTCTTTAGTCGTAGCCTGATTACATAGCCGCGTGTAAATTTTCCATAAGATCAACACGTTTTTTGCTCCGCCTGTGGGAGGGTTTATAGCCGAAGAATATGGTATTCATTCAGATATTAGATGAGCGACAAAGTGATGAAGGGAATATTTTGTCATTATGCAAACATCTTTCTCTTTCCCTTTGACTTGAATGAAAATTGATTATTGAAAATTTTCATTTCACTCTGCGAAGGGGCTAGTGAAGCTAGATTTGTCTTTCAAGAAATAAAAGTATTTTTAATTGGCATTTGAAAACTTGAATTACTTTTGCCATTGTATTACCCATATACGTAAACGGGGAAAATCATTAAAATTTAGCTCTGCATTTTGCACCCCCTGACCTGATTGTTTACTCTTTTTATAATGCAAACTAAAGGTCAACATGCTTACTAAAATTCTGTAATAGCGATTTGGCTTTTTCAAACCGGAAGTAATTTTAATTGGCGTTTGAAAACTTGGTTTACTTTTGCCATTGTATTACCCATATACAATAATTGCTGAACTTTAGCACCGTAACCTACACAATCTGCCATAATTACCGGGCCAATTACTATTTTATACCAAAGATTAACATACTTACTATGTTATCACCGTAGCGATTTGACTAGTTCATACTCGAAGTAATTTTAATTTGCATTTGAAATCCATGTTTACATTCACCATTGTATTTCCCATATACATAATTGCGGAACTTTAACCCATTCTTTCGCACTAACTGAAAATGTTTTCAAGTCAATCACTACCGTAAACTAATCAATAGCATGTTTACTAAATTTTTGTCAAAGCGATTTGGCTAATTAAAGCTAGAAGTAATTTTAACTTGCATTTAAAATCCTGGTTTACCTTTACCATTGTATTTCCCATATACATAACTGCTGAACTTTAGCCCCCTGACGTGTACTAACTGCAAATGTTTTCAAGTCAATCACTACCGTAAACTAATCAATAGCATGTTTACTAAATTTTTGTCATAGCGATTTGGCTAATTAAAGCTAGAAGTAATTTTAACTTGCATTTAAAATCCTGGATTACCTTTACCATTGTATTTCCCATATACATAACTGCTGAACTTTAACCCATTCTTCCGCACTAACTGAAAATGTTTTCAAGTCAATCACTACCGTAAACTAATCAATAGCATGTTTACTAAATTTTTGTCATAGCGATTTGGCTAATTAAAGTTAGAGGTAATTTTAACTTGCATTTAAAATCCTGGTTTACCTTTACCATTGTATTTCCCATATACATAACTGCTGAACTTTAGCCCCCTGACGTGTACTAACTGAAAATGTTTTCAAGTCAATCACTATTGTAAACTAATCAATAGCATGTTTACTAAATTTTTGTCATAGCGATTTGGCTAATTAAAGCTAGAAGTAATTTTAACTTGCATTTAAAATCCTGGATTACCTTTACCATTGTATTTCCCATATACATAACTGCTGAACTTTAACCCATTCTTCCGCACTAACTGAAAATGTTTTCAAGTCAATCACTACCGTAAACTAATCAATAGCATGTTTACTAAATTTTTGTCATAGCGATTTGGCTAATTAAAGTTAGAAGTAATTTTAACTTGCATTTAAAATCCTGGTTTACCTTTACCATTGTATTTCCCATATACATAACTGCTGAACTTTAGCCCCCTGACGTGTACTAACTGAAAATGTTTTCAAGTCAATCACTATTGTAAACTAATCAATAGCATGTTTACTAAATTTTTGTCATAGCGATTTGGCTAATTAAAGCTAGAAGTAATTTTAACTTGCATTTAAAATCCTGGTTTACCTTTACCATTGTATTTCCCATATACATAACTGCTGAACTTTAGCCCCCTGACGTGTACTAACTGAAAATGTTTTCAAGTCAATAACTACCGTAAACTAATCAATACAATGTTTACTAAATTTTTGTCATGGCGATTTGACTAATTTAAACTAGAAGTAATTTGAATTCGCATTTGAAATCTTCGAAATAGAGAGTTTCGGCCTTATGAGCCCGGCCCGACCAGCCCCTAACTTAAAATTAACTTAATTAACATGCTGGTCTTTCTTCGGTAGTGTCTGGGCAAGATTGAGTCATCAACCTTTTAACACTAGACTCTCTAGTAGAGCCCCGGCTAATCCGGCTTAACCTAATATCTTAACTAAAGTCTACATTTACTATTTTTACAAAATATTTACAATTTGCCAGACCGCATGACCAAATCCGCACCCTTCTCATCTTGACTTGCATTCGCCATTAAGGGTTTTAACCCAGTCAATTATCCAACCTGCATTCGCCATTAAGGGTTTTAGCCCAGTCAGATAGAGTAACATATGCGCGACTCAATCAATTGCGTTTTTAAGTCTGGCATAAATAAATTAGTTTTTACATTGGATAAACATTACTTGTTACAAAACTTTAAAACGAAATCAAAAGGAAAAGTGAAGTAATGAATTATTTACACTCTACCAGCTCCCTCAAAACTTCTTTCAGCTTCAGCAGCGTCTCGTAACTGATATATGTGTCTGGTCCACACCAGAAAAAACTGTATTCCTTTGTCTTGATCATTATATGAAATTGTTTATCAATTTCCTGCCACATGCGAAAATCAACCTTGTCCACCTCATACATCCATGGTCTGACGTGAAAGTTTAATAACTTGAGGCAGTCTTTAGAGCTCCATATACTTCGAAAATCTACTTCCTTCTGCTTCCCTTCGTCTTTCAGCCTGCACTTCAAACTTTCTCGGTTCTCCTCATTCTTAAAGATTTGCTGGAGCTTCTCAATCCACTCGATAAAGGCAGGTGCAAAGATTGTGGGAAAAGAAAATGTGAGAGGAGCTCCTCTCATTAAAATTCTCTGCAAACTTATAGAGTCTCGAAATTTGTCCTTCTCCCTCTTAGCCAAGAGAGTATTTGAAACGACTCGAACATCTGGAGAGGTCCATGGCTGGTTAAGCTTAATCTTCTTTGTGCTCTTACAGCTTTCTGGCATTTGGGGAAAGAAACTTTCTCCTCCTTCCTGCATTCCACGCTCCATTTTAAATTTTGAGACTTGTCTGACTTTTGATGTTTCTTGTTTGGTTTCTTCCGACTGACTGACGACAACCATAGATCTGGCTATTTCTTTTGAACATTTTATTTTAGGTACACTTGGTTTTGATTGTCGATTCCCAAAAGCCTTGACTGGACCAGATAGCAAATGACTTGGACATTTTCAGACAACGCTGAACCAAACTTGCAATGAATTTTCAGTGCACCACTTCTTGTTAAGGCAAATCTGTCATCTTTCACTGCATTGTTAATGTCAAATACAAAAAGGCTTGCTCCGTTTTCCAGGAAGTTTTCTGGAGTTATGAACGTAGTTCCTTCAGTCGTTGGGATCATCTTGAAGATCTGAGAGTAAGCATAGTTGAAACGTTTCTTGGAAGTGTTGAGGCGAAGCTCATTTACCACCTGTGGTTCTCCGTCCAGAGTCACAGAGATTGAAGTTAAGTTGAACGGCTTAAAGAAAAAGGGGGATTTTGAGACTGATCCGGCGTAAGCTTTTGATGTAACAAATCCAATGACCACTGCATCAGGAGAAGGTCCCATCTGAATTACGTCAGAGACATGGTCAGACCAGCCTTGTGGAATGCTGTAAGATACCACATCAAAATCCTTGAATTTGTATCCCATCTTTTCTCCCTGAAGCAGGTCCTTCTTAATCTTTTCTTCTACTTTCGTGTTCACTATGCATCTTCTCACTTTAAGAACCGCGTCTTCAATCTTAATTACATCAGTGAAATTACTGCCACTTGCTGGAGCATCTCCCAACAAGCTAAAAGTGTTTGTGGCTCTTCTCAGCTTAATCCTAATTGAGGTTGATGGAGGGAACATGCGATTTTGCTCAAAGATTCCATGAGCAATCTTTCCCACTACTTCAAACTCTTGTCCAACTCCCTTGAGGTTGTGGTAAGTTTTGTTGGTGGCAATTGTGGCATCCTCAACATCTTCTTTGAAAAACTTTTCCATCTTCAGCTTTGTGTTGAGGGAATCAGTGCCATGGCTAATAGCTCTGTTGATGAAAGCTGCATAAGGATAGTTGTTGCTGCCTTTGGTTATAGCCACGTTGTTCACGTAGATGTCCAAGTTGGAAAAGATTGAAGCAAAGGGAAAATTTCCTGGAACTGTTTTTGAAGTTGAAGTTAGAAATGATCCTGTCCCAGTCGTAATCTTTAACAGCATCTCAAGTTCGATGCTGCTAGGGTCGGTGAAATAGGTTGAGTTTGATGTTATTAGAAATTCCAGTGGAGTGTCAGGCGAAGTTGGGGGATACACTGGATAAACATCCTCGATAAAACTCTTAACGATTGATACATCCGTAGGAGGTAATGTCGTGAGATTAAGGGAGGATTGAAAGGTGGCAGCTGAGAGAATCTGCTGATCCTCAATTTCTTGTTGAGTTGATCTATCCATGTTTATCGCTTCTTTTTGAGCTTGTTAGGCCTTTTAACAACTCTTTTCTTTTTTCCACTTTTGGCCTTTGGAACTTTTCTTTTTTTGGAGACCGCTTTCTTTGTGCGTCCGGTCGGTTTAGGCTTCTTCTTATGAATGATAGATTTTTTGCGGATCTTTCCTTTTATCTTCTTTCTGCGATAAGTGTGACCGGAGCTTTGCGGTGTTTCATAAATCGACAAGTCTGGGGAAGACTCTCTGGACAAATCCAGTCGAACTAGATCGTCAGGCAGAGTAGTATCTCCTTCTTTTTTTAGATCCATTGTGCAGTTTTTGGCCTCGTCGCAAACGATGCTCATTTTCTTTTTCGAATATGAAGTTCACAAACAGTGGGCTCTTCACTATATGGTAAATAGTCGCTGTTGTCGGCTTGAATGGTGACTGTGATCTGAGAAACATTTCGGACCGCTATGGGTTTATATATGAGCTGAGAGGGTTGTACGATAAACTTTCGAAATTCATTGG
The DNA here is from genome assembly GCA_029691765.1 of Entomobrya proxima. Lineage (NCBI taxonomy): Eukaryota > Metazoa > Arthropoda > Collembola > Entomobryomorpha > Entomobryidae > Entomobrya > Entomobrya proxima. The sequence goes on along the minus strand of CM056171.1, from coordinate 62,051,454 downwards.
TTTCCGGCCTATCCAACAACGCAAGTAGTGGCATTTCTTTTCCAGCAAAAAACTGATTAGTGATTATATCACACAACACGAGTATCTTGTCGCACCCTAGAGACTCATTTTCCTTTACGTCAAGAAGCGTTTTGGGTAAAACGACAAGGTCTTCCGGAATTTTGACTGTTCCTTGGCCAGTAAAGATAAAATTATTCTCCAGACCAAAATATCCATTCAGAAATTTCGAGAATTTGATCCACAGTAAAGGGGGAAGATCATATGCAATCGAGCTGGTTGCCTTTCTGACAAACATAGAAATGTCTCTATGGTGCTCATCCATTGTTACTACCACATCATTTAAGATGACTGAAGCATGAGGCTTTTCGTCGTCGATTTGCTGTAGAAAATAGCTGTTTCTAGAAAATTTGTAACGCGTTAGTTGTCCAAGAGCATCGTTTAGTTTGAGGCTCTCAAAAAATGCAAAGTCTGGTTTTTTGTCGTTTACATAGGAACCTGGCTGGAACCTAACATCTGTAAAGCCAAGTATTTTATTCAGAGGTTCCGGAATGTGCAGCTCCCATCCTTCTTCTCCAGAAAATGTCATGCTCAAAGAAATTAGTTTTTCCTCGAGAGTTTCGCCAGGCCCAAAGGACTTCCTAAATGCCAAATTAAATCTCTCACGGTCAAAAATTGTATTCAAGTCCGCTATAAAGTTATCCCACTGTGCCGAAGACTTTTTTACTCCTAACGAGTCTGTCACTGCACTTGTTACAGTTATTTCACTATCAACTTTGTTTTTATAAAATTCTACAGGCTGCACTTCTTCGAATGTTTCAACGTCAGATACTTCGGGGGATTTCCTGTATCTATCATAATACGTGATGGATTGTAAGGCAACCTCACAATTTTCCAGATTTAATGGCCGAGGCAAAATGGTTGAGAATTTTCCGTGGGTATTTGAGAAGTAGTCCCTCTCAAGATTACTGACTAAAGTTATGGTGACGTTTGGATCCATGATTAATTAGCTTTGTCTTGGTTAGCGTATCCAAGCTCTGCATCAACAAAAGATGAACTGACTGGTTGCCCGTCCAAAGTCTCTAATTTATAACTATGTATAGGGAAGCTTCCAGGAACTAGTGACTTTACTCGGAATACTTCGTCGCTAAAGCTTTGCTCATATCCTTTCTGAAACGTAAGCCTATTTTTGGCCACGCGGACTAAGCTTCCGATTGAGAATTTAGGGATTGGCCTTGGTTTCTGGGCCAGTTTAGCATAAAGTCTATGAAACACTTCATCGACGTCTTTGGCTTTAATTGAATTTGGTTTAAATCCGTGCGATGAATGAGGAGTATTATTGTAAGTTTCTACAATCCGTGGTATTATCTCAAGCCATCTTTTTGTATTCTCGTGAGTAAAGTATTTTGCCAGTAGAGTTTTCAGGAATTTTATCATATTTTCACATTGAGCTGCTTTACGCTTTGTTCGGGAAACATAGTGGGTAATCTGATACTTTTTCATCAGTTCCTGGAATGCATTTCCGGTGTACTCCCTACCTTGATCGGAATAGCAGTACACGATTGGTTTCTTGGCTTTTTTAATTATCTTTTCAAAGGCCTCAGCCACCTCTGTGGTTGTCTTCTTTTTCAATGGTTCCACAAAACATTCTTTTGTAAAACCGTCAACTGCCACAAGAAGCCAGTTGTAGCCGCTGTTCCACCGTGAATAAGCTTGAAAATCAATCAAGTCGGTGCAAAAATGTTCTCTTGGTCCTTTCAGGATGATTGCTCTTGTCTGGTACTTTTGCCTTGCAGGCTTATGAACCGAAAACGCTCGTATTTTGCTAAGTTTCTTTTCAGCATCACGAATGTCTTTGATCCCTCTTGCCTTTACAAACCCGTGTAATGCTTTCAGGGCAGCAGGCTGGGAGTAATTAGTCCAAGCTTTTCTTATGTATGTGTCTTCCATGTTGTCTTTTAAAAAACCCAACGTCACGATGAACCTTTTCACTTAACAAATCGTCGGGTGCATCAAACAATAGAGGCACAAGCTCATTAAACTCGTCAGGTTTCTTCCTGCCACTTATGGTATAATTTATAAAGTCGTAAAGACTTGTGGACTTTCCAACTAAGTCACTGTCTTTGTTCACTGTTACACCAACCCCAATCCTTGAAACCAAATAATCTAAGAGCCGTTTGAATTTTCGTTGTCTGGCCGTAGGTAATTCTTGAATTTTCTCTTCGACACTCTTCTTTGGTTCACTACACTTTTCGTACACTTCTTTTGGTACAATGTAATATTCTTGAACGGAATCCATTATTCCATTGTATACATGTAATGAGCTACTTCACGAAATAAAGTACACAATATGGACAGTAAAATTGGCGAAAGTAGTTTACAGTGCTTTTTCAAAAGTAAGACTGCACGCTTCCATCTTCGAGTCTTCGTTAATATAACTATTTCTGGTACACCAGTGGCTTGGGCAGAGCACAACTTGACACAATCAATTACTGATAACACCTGTTCACGTGTAGCCACACCTAGCATATCTCTTTGTTTTCTATAATTTGATTCTGCGAGTTCAAGCAAAAAGTCGTAGTTTTGCAGAACTCGTTCCATTTTTTAAGAAGAATCGGAGATAGCATTGGCTCTAAACTTTTAATTCTATCTTGAAATCGTATCCTGTCAACTGAATACCACCACCAATATGGCAGTCGGTAGTTTCTATGTTCGTCACATTCGTTTATGTAGAATGTGACTGGAGTAGAAAACGTAACTTTTTTCATTTAGGCAAATAAAACTTTTTGTTTTTATTTACAAACACTGACGAGCTAAATCTAGCATACTCTGGTGTTGAAGGATAAAGATCTATGAATAAATAAGAATACGGTTTAGACGTAGCAACTTTGTAACAATTATAAACAAACTTTGAATTTTCTGGCATCATCTGAGAGCCAAGACACATAACCTGACGAGAGTCTCTCGGAAGGCTAAACAAAATAAGATAATGAGCATTTAAATTTAGTACTCTTGAGTTACGAGAATAAAGGACTTGTTGAAGTAAAATTACTGAAATATTCTCATGATGAGCTCTATGTACAAAGAATTCTTTAATATAACTATTTTTGGATGATTCAAACTGCAACATGAAATCGTCAAATATAACTAAAAGATTATTTTTAAAAAGGTTTGATTTAATTAAATTTTCTAATTCTTCAAAGTCGTTTGAAAAAAAAATTGAGTTATCTAAAGATTTAGCTTCTTCAAAGGCAGGCTGCCATTGTTTATACATATATACACACTTATCAGTAGGATTATCATAAACCTTATTTCTATTAATAACTATGTCTAAAGCTAATTTTGTCTTGCCTGACCTCGAGGGAGCAACTATCTGCATGCATGTACCTGATTTAAGGCGTAAATCTAACGGCCCATAGACATCCATTATTACCTGGCACTATTTTAAACTAAATTGTAAATTAAATTAATCTGTATTTATATCATAACCATACGGCACACTTTCATTGTAATTTAGCCAGATGCGATGATTATCGTCACTGGAAAATATTTTTTTCTTTTTATGTTGAAGTGTAACCTTTTGATTATTGCTTTCTAATACCAAAAAATCAATTTCCTTGTCAGTTGCTTCGGCTTCTATAGCTGCCTGTAGGTAGACGTGATGTGGAGTACGATTTCTTTTAGATCCTCCTTTGGCGACGTTAAGACTGCGACTAGGGTCAGCCTCGCATTTTTCACATGTCAGTATGTCTTGAGTATTATTAGACAGACATTCCTGACACTTGTTTAACACTGAATAAAGCTTTGACTTGACACCCACATACTGTAGTGGATAGGGATACTCAATCTTTAGTAGTCCTGGAGTTTTGGCCTTGGAGTCATCATAAAGTGGATGGTCATGTGGCAGGGTGGAAAAGTCGAAAATGTGACCAAGGTCTTTAAGATCTTGTATGTATGTAATATTAGGATCTTTAATTTCACATACCAAACTGTCAGTCTCTGATGCCACAAGCTTAATCCTGTCTCCAAATTTCGCTTTTAGTTCCAAATAGTACAGGTCGTATAGCCTTAGCTTTGCTAAATCCAGCACGACAAATGAAACCAAAAAGTTCTTGTCAAGCTTTACTTTCTTTTTCATATAAAATAGTGAAACTTCACTGGAAATGATCCTGACGTCATCAAAATTGTGCCTTCCCAGCAAATCCACAGCCTTCCATTGTGTTGCACAGCACTCAATATTTAAATCGTTATAAATATTGAGGAATTTTCCAAAAATGCGATTACTAATTCCCTTTACAATACTTTCATAAAACTTGTCCGATTTTGCAATTGTCTTTCTTAACTTGAGTAAGTGCAGTATTGGCTCTTTGAGATAAGCTCTTTCCTCAAATTCAATGACTTTATGAACTTTGGTTATTTTCATTCCCAGATTTAAGAAACGCTGTAGCAGTTTGTAGTACAATGCAATTCCTTTTTTAGGAAGCTGGGTTAGAAGCAATGCATTTACACCCAAGGTATGCTTTTTTGAAGGGAGACAGGCTTCATCAAAATCTTTTAAACCTGCTTGCATAAACTCAAAGTTTAGTTTTTCTTTAGTGGCGCATAATGGAAAATCGCGTGTATATTCTTTGATTTCTGGTGGACATTCTAATGTACATTCAACAATCCAGCCTTTGTTAGTATTTGTCGGCAATTTCAAAACTTCAAATGACTCAAGTTCCCCCTGATTTAAGAGTCTGTAACCTCCAAAGGGAAGTGGTTCTGTAAGGCAACTTGGATAGAGGCTGTTGACATCAGCGAATAAAATTTCTGTTCTCTCATCATCCTTTACATTTCTGTGTCCCAGTCTTTCACTAATTGCGGTTGAAACCCGCTTTGTCAATAAAGAGACTCCTCCACGAATATTCTTTATTCCAATGTTAATAATTTCTGGGTCTGAAGGAATCTCAAACTCTGTACGGGCCTTGAAAGTTACATACGTATATGCAAACCCTGATAAGGAGACATCATGGAAGGGGCTTAACTGAAAATTGTTTAAAGTCCATTCACCAAATTCTTCCATGACAGCTGCAGTTTGAAATACTCTGGACTTCAGGTAGGCTAAAACAAAATCTCTAAAACTAGAGCAGCCCAGCTTTACATAAATGTCTTGCATGCTTTTATACTCATCTTCTGTTATGTCTCTTTCCATCAAAATGTCGTTAAATTCTGGAAATGGCGGCAAATCCTTTTCAGATAATTTCTCAGGAGAAGTAAACCAGGTGTGGGGAAAGAAAAATGGCTTTTGTAGAATTTCAGACGGAAGTTGTTCATAAAACGGTTCAAGTTTTTTAACCCCATTGGTTTCTACTAAATGTAGAATTAGGTTTTGTAATGGTTGATCCAAGAATGCTTTGCTGTCTAATAGCCTTAATATTCCATCAAGGGTTATTGCCATGAAGTTTTCGTTTGATTTTGGAATAATCTCCACTTTCCTCACTTGATCAGCCTCAAAATTTTCCATTAACAAGTGTCCACCAAGTTTTGTAAATGTGTGTGAAAACATTGGCATGACACTTTTATCTTTGATTTTTAAATTATCTGTATTACACACAGGCTGTACTGGCCAATCAGGTATATGATGGGAGTGATGCCTCACCTTTGGATTTTCAGGTGAGAACTCATTACCGCAGATTACACACTGAGTAGCTTGATCAAAAGCTTGCCGCTGCTGTTTTGTCATTTTTGGAATTGGTAGTTCACTACGTCGCAACTTATTTGAACATCTACGTGCCATAAGGAGAATACAGTTTGTGTACTTCTTCATTGCATTTTGACCTATGTAAAAATCGGAGTCCATTAACTTTCCTGTAGGGCCGACTGCAGCAACTCCATACCCACCAACCTTGATAATTTCTGTAGCAGGGTCTTGATAGTAAAGTAAGTCTGTGTACATTCTACAAGGAGGAGGTAATAATTTGTGGTGACCTTTGAATTCAAAGAATTTCTTGTCTGGCGGTAATATTCCGACATCAATTAAAGCTTTGCAATCGTTTCTGTGCTTTTCAAAAATATTTGCACTTATGGCTTGAAAGCAGTACTCACACTGCTTCGTCGTTCGACCTTTCCCATTTGAAAAAAATCGAGTTTTGTTACGAATTAATACAAAATGTTCCCCATCTTGGTCATGTAGCATAATTAAATCTATGTGACGGGTTGGTTCAAACTTGAAAGTTGTTCCTCTTGTCGGAATTACGTCACCAACTTCCTCATCGAATTCCCAAATGTTGATGCTGACATTATTTTTTTCCTCAAATTTATGTAAATCGTTAATATCAAAATCTTCCTCAAACTCTGTGAAATCCAGTAATTTCTCTTTTGTGACTTTCCTAATCAAGTCATTATAAGATTCTGGTTTTTCAAGTTTTCTCCTCAATTGAAATCTTTGATCGTATGTCAGGTTCTCATACACTGCCAACGGACAGGTTTTTAACTTGATTTCATCGCCATATAAACTAGCAATAATACACAATCTAAAACAATCCTTTTCACATTTAATATTTAGTAAACCATGTCGCCTAGACAACTTATTTGGTAGCTTAATATAGCCCCGTGGGCGGTAAGGTCTGTAGAACCCAATGCACACTTCAAGTTTACGCACACCTTCAATTTTAATCCCACTACCTGATTCAGTAACTAGTCTGATTATGTTGTCGCAATATTCCAGATTTGCAAGAATCGTTTCATCAATAAAGGAAGTGCGTAAAACTCAGAACTCAGGTGAAAGCAGAGTGAAAGTGTTTGTCTTTTCGTTCAAGAGTTTTGAGATTAGTAGCATCCACCACAAACGAAAACTTTACTCGTATTCCCTTTTATTGTGTTGTAAAAAGAGCCAATAAATTGTACAAATCATTATACACAGCCTCAACTGCCTGTCGAAGTGTGAGTATTCCAGGTTGGTACTCATGCACCAAAGTCTTAATAGCTCCTTTGTTTGCCCTTTCTTTTTCCCAGAATACTGTGTCACCGATTTGAATTTCTGGGATAGGAATATCTGGTTTGCTTCGACATACATGCCTTTCAATATTGTTAATCTGCCTATGACATTTTCTACAGTAGTGATGAGATGTTCTGTGTTCATCTAATTCATCCCACATAGATGTCTCAAAACTACAACCTGGCCTGTTACACTTGAAACACTTGATTGGTTTCTTGTCTCCTTTTTTAATCTGAATGTTCATCCGTAAACAAGACTTTGGTAGCACATTTTCCTTGTCTGAGTTTTCAGAATTTTTTCTCTTTGTGCCCCGGCTTGATTTCGTTTGATCTGGTTGTGTTTCATGAGAGGGTCCTGGGTTATCCATATTAAATACTTGGAGGGTGTCAGTTTGAACAATGTTTTTATTCTGGGGCTTTACTAGACACGGCACTATCAGATACACGCAAAGCGCAGAGACTGCAGTAATAAAGGATGTGATAGCTTCTGCTCCCTGAGAATGAATGGATCAGGTTTCACTTTTCTTGTGTTTGCACAAATTGAAAATAAAGCGGTTGGTATGTAAGTTGCTTTAGCTTAGAGCTAAACTTCTCTGTCCGTATCACTAGAACGATGTGATGGTCTCCGCAGTCAGGAGACAAATGGATCAAATTACCTCTACAACCATTCCAACTTTCCAAGTTCAAGTTTATTGTGTCAAGTGCAGATATGTAAGTAAGCTTATGTACTGACGTAGAGAAAAGTAAGTAGTACACTTGCTCGTATGATAATAAGTTGTTAAAGCGGGAAAATGATGTGGTAATTGTTTGAAAGACAGAACAAAACTGAGCTAATTGAAAGGAAGGGAATTATTTTTACCTAATCATTACTGTGACATTCATATTTTCAGTAGTACGTACGCAGCTATGAACATTTTTCTTACGTAATTGCAAAAATCCCTTACACCAGCTAAGCAAAATTTACATACGTTTGCATTGTAACACAGAAAAAGTTGATTTTTTGTGGCGTTACTCGCTCCGCCTACATTTTAAGAATCACAACCCTTTTGGGAGAATGATTCATTTGGATGGAAAGTGGGTAGTGCCCTTATTGTATTGATAAAAGAAAAGCAGTAAAATGATGACGAGTTGTAAGGAGCAACAGCCAAATAATTAATAAGCAAGAAGTTCTATGCTCCATAATACCATCAGAGTAATGCCGTTGCAATACGCAGCATAACTGGAGATATTTGTTTTGTTACTAAAAATAGAACAAACGTTTCGTGGGAAAAATAACGGTCGAAGTGTTACACAGAGATTCCAGATGCTGGGGCAGTGCAGTAAAAAATCTACTGCTGCTGCTGTGCTGATGATGAGCAATAGAAATGAAACGTAAATGACGAGCTTGAAGATTTTCCGTTGTCTTTTTTTCTATATAACCGACAGAAAATCTCTCGCTATAGGTATATTTCCGGAGAAATGACCCATGCTTTAACGCAACTTTTGCTCCCATATTATGAAATTTAACGCAATACGAAAATACATACTAATTTTATCTGGCCGCCCTTTGAAATTTGGGGCGGCTTTTATTATTATAAAATGCCTTTAAGATGCATATAAGATGCATTAATGTGGGAAGATGCTTATAATATGCTTATGGAGAAAGGTGCAAAAATAATTATAATATGCTAATAATGTGGAGAAATGGCGGAAGAGGCTTATAATATGCTTATAATGTAGGGAAATGTGGGAAGAGGCTTATAATATGCTTATAATATGGAGAAAGGTGCGAAGAGTATCATAATATACTTATAAAGGGAGGGGCGGGGAATAAAATACATGCTACCTCAAGTAATAAATACTTACTCAATATCTATCATTCAAATTAACCCCAACTCAGTAATCTCATCAATTTCCTACTACTTACAAGGCATATAATGAAGCAATGTTTCTAGACAAAAGAAAATTTGTTAGCAGAATTTCAGCATTTTGGCTACACACTTTGATCACAATGGTCGCAAGTTTGCTAAATATCCTGTTTTGCAGGTTTATTTATTCACACCATTATCATATAAAACAAAGTCATGAAATGATAATGATATAGGAAATGATTGATTGTGTGTGTGCATGTGGCCTACCGGCAAATATAAAACACAAACCGTTTAAATATTTTGCTTAGAACTGTTTTACGTATAGATTCTCATGTTTCATGAAATCATAAACTTCTGTTCATGTACATTGTTCAACAAATTACATTTTTTAAAGTTTGAAAAGGGTCAACTCCCAAAGGTATTAAACCATTACTATGAAAATGCATGAAAATTCTAAAGATTGTACAAGGTAATGCTACAAATTTTCTATTAATAAATTTCAGAAATCCGTTCTGAAATAAACGGATTAAATCCACATAAACACGTAATACATATGTATTTGTTGTGCAGCTTGTATGCCTATATACCTGAGGACTCAAGTTGGAATTGTAATAGTTAATTCGACCAATCTATTTCGTCGTACATTCGATTTGGTCCAACAAAAATAAATTTGTTGTAGTAATGAAAACATAACTAGCTAGGCATAGTATATATTTAAGACTAAAATGCTTAACGACAAAAATAATTCTAAAATGGTTTGACATGTTTTAAGTGCGCTAAATGTATTAGTTTATAACTTGATGAACCTAAAAACGTCGGCAAGCTCCTTGAAGTGAACTGCTGTTTGCAATAATAACATTTCCAGAGTAAATCAATAAAAATCTCGCTCATTTTGTCACAAAAAATACACTAAGCTTTATCTGATTTATATAAAGGGTTGTTCCTTGTTCTGGAGACATTTTTGAAACTGCGATATCTCGGAACATTTAGGCTTTATTGAGCTACAGTATTATTTAACATTTAGTACAACTAATACTTAACAATATTCACATAAACTAAGATTCAATGGTGCCTTTGTATCCAGTGCTGCAAGGTTCTTGTTTGGCTTATGCTCGAACCCCATATCCCGATTTTCCGGATCATGCTGCCACTTTAGTGGTGATATTTTCCCAAATAGTATTGAAACCTTGGGTAAACTGTGTGGGTTTTGTAGATTGGAGTACCCTGCCTTACATTAATCCCAAAAAGTTTCGATGTCTCTTGCCAATGGAATATTTGGAGCATGTTTTGATTTTGATCAAGATCTTAGAAAATTATTTTTGTAAACAAATTGGGGTTTAGATTTTGCTCGCTGCTCCTGATCCTTGACTGCTGGTTGGTGCTTCCGGCTTAGTGCAGGCTTTGATGCCCAATTTCTGAGCTTTAGTTTGACCTAGCGTTTGTGGACTAATGTTGAGTTTGTTGGCTGCAGCACTAATTGAGGTGGAAGGCTCCTCGTCGAACAACTTTGATGTCGTCTTCAAGATTCCTAAGAAAGCCACCGTTACAATACGTCCTTATGAGAATCTGAACCCCGATGTTTTTGTATCTTAATATCCCTAAATTATTTTGTATATACATGTCTGGCGCTCACCTTCTTCTACAAAGTGTTTCACTGCTTTAATCCTTGACCTTTTAGCGAAATTTTCGAAGTAGGATATAACCCGTTTTAATAACGCCTCTTTCTCTCGGGAAATCATGACGATGCGTTTATTTTGAGAAACCGAAAAATACATCATATAATCCCCAAAGGATGGGCTTTCACATGATGCATTCAATTTTTTATCTCCTGCCTGCATTTGCATTTTATCTCTATTTGCATAAATGTCTCCAGAACAAGGAACAGTGCTTTATAAGTACTTTGTGTAATCTAAAAGCCAGCTTGTTATTAATGCATCTACATGTCTATTTGTATGGTAGAGAACAAAAGCAGACGGGCACACTACGTTTTGATTACCTCATCTGTAAAAGCAACAAGCTAGTAGCTAGTCTAGAGCTAAAATTAATGGTGTCTTATCGAGTGTAAACCAATATTGTTTTATTTTGTTGGTCACGTTTTGTGCAATAAATTGTACGTATCTAACATTATGAAAGGTTGTCATGGCTGAGCGACATTCTTTGTGTTTGTGTACATCAGAAGTATGTTTACATTGATAGATAATTTAGTTGTGATACCATAATGGACATACTATTTTTACTGACTAGTTAATATTAAACTTTATTAAATTATTTAAATTTAAAAAAAATTACAGTATGGTTATAATTTTAGAAAAACCTTATTTACGCTAGATTTACCTAATGTGGTATTTTTACTGTTACAATGGATTTGCGATGCATAGGTTGTGAAATGGGATGTTGTCGTTACATTCGCTCCTGCTTCCCAAGTTGAGCCCATCAATGACTCAAGCTCAATTTGGTGCTTTCTCGGAGGAATTTATGCGGGCACTTCTACTTTTATTTTGAAACATAGATCATTTGCTGAGCATATCCTCTTGATAAAGCTTATCAAGACCAAACCATTAAAAAATTACAAACAATAAACATGAAAGAGATGCAAGAATTCAAAAAATGCTAAGCGGTAATTTATAATATTTTTTATCATATTCTATTTGTAATAGCATTTTTGGAAGGAATAAATTTCAATTTGTCTGTGAAGACATTTTAAGGTAAATATTATTTTTGAGCCTGCACAAATCAGTTTCAGAATAGACGTTTGTACTGCTAAGGTACAGTTAACGCTCATTTTGTGAGGAAGTAATAATTCATTATTGATCATTATTTGGTCAAATTTTTGGTTACGATGTGATGCTGCGAATATTTGCAGAATATGACACAACTCGAAATTTATTCAGTGTAGACAAAAGCAATTGTTTGACGCCGTCCAACAAAATCTGGTGCCTTGCTGGACATGGGACTTGGTCAGATGCGTGCGTCAGATGACGATAGATATATTATAGTCAACTACACATGATGCACTGAGTGAGTAACGGTGTTTATGTCTTTACGACTTATTATCACAAATTGTTAAATGTTTTTCATTTGCCAACACATTAAAGTGTTATGGGGTCGTCAACCATTGTTCGAGAATTCTCTTGCGCTCTTTACTCTTTACTAATTGGGCAAAAAAGATACACGCAGTATTATTTTATGTGCATAATATAAAACACCAAAATAATGCAAGAAAAAATCAAATTATTGCCCACTGATAGCATTGCAATTGCATACAGTTTATCCGGTGCAGCTGTTCTTAAGCTTATGCTAGTGGAAGCAACAGACGTTGCCACACTTTAAATATCACTGCAAAACAGCTCCACAAGCCTACATTTTTAATCTAGACCAAACCAAAATCAGTAATGGAAATATTACCAATGTTTTTCGATGACTCTAACGGCCAATTTAAATGATGGATATACATAAGAGAACGAGATAGTTAGAAATAGACCAGAGCAAGCAAGATATAAAAATGCAAGCATGACGGTGTAAAGACATATGCTGGATAGGGTTGCTAATCCCATTTATCAAAAAAGAAAGAAACATATTACTTGATAATTAGTGTTCATTAAACAGAAAAAAGAGTCACTTAAGTTAGCACGCGTTTGTTGCTTACTTAGGCAAGCTTAGTTTCTCAATGATTGTTAGTGAGTTTTCAATTATTTTTACAATTCCAACTGCAAGCAGAAAAGTGTAACTGTGTAATTTTCAAATATAATTAAACAGCATGTAATTATAATTATCCATAAAATGAAGTTAAGTCTTCTGCTTTTTATTTACATATGTTGGCAATGGCAGCATTATTTAAATTCCTGGGACCAGCAACCAGATAAAATAATTTTTATATGCAGATTGCGTTAGCTTTAAGCTTATAGACAGTTCACATTGAAAACTGTTCATATTGCAGCGGTGAACAGAAATCATTTCTGAGAAAAATATGCATATTCAGCATTTAAACAAAATTAGCGTTATTGTCTTACATTCAAATTTTTCAAGGCCTGATATAATGAGGACAGAATTAATTATATGATTTTTTGAAATTGCATCACATATGGATTTTGTACCAATTTTACTACCTTTCTCTTTTCATATTAGAATTGCTAGAGACATTTGCCTTTACTTAATGAAAAACATAGGTTTGAATGCGAGTTTTTTATAAGTTTAATTTGATTCATAAAAGAAAATACGAACCAAAAATCAGCTTTATGTTTCGGCTCACGAGCTGCATAGCATCTGTGTTGTGCAAAACTTATGCTACGCAGTATTTCCTAACGTTGGCAATTACGGAATATAAATGTTTATTTAAAGATGTTTTAAAATAAATAAGTAAAAAATAAAATTCCAAGGTTCTACTAAATATGCGTCGATGCGTATACCAAGCATGAAGCGCGGCTCTAGACGTTTCATTTGCTTTAAAAATCAAGCACAGTTTGTTTATTTTAAAAATTATTGGTGTCAAACCTATTCATGTATGATTGTGAGAATTTGTGAGAAAATGATAATTTATCATTCCGACATGATTTCAGAAATAAAATGTAACGAATGCTGCGTCTACAAACTATTTATCAATGTCTAGTACTCTGTGTAAAACAGCAAGAACTACATTTTTAACTTAAATCACTCAAACTGGCTGGTAATGAAAATCAGCTTGAAACGAGGTCTCGCTTTACATTAAAACCGTAATGGGTTCCATAGGTTTTTGATTCTGGACGTTTACTGACTTTGTTACTGATCATGATTGTGAGAAAATGATTTAGTGTTCTACGCACAAGTAAAGTTCCATTTCCCATCCGACAATTCTCATATGTCCCTTCTTACATTTTGGCACATTTCCATCCATTTCAACCAGTGTTAGTGCTGCTTTAATGTATATTTGTGGGTTGCTATTGATACCTACAGAGATAAAGATAAACATAATACAAGTTTGAAAAGTGGAAATTTAAAAAAAGAAATTATTGAAATTTTTATTAAGTATCGGCCAAGATACTTGATAATATTGCACTCCGGCCGTCCGTCCGTCCGGCCGTCCGTCCGGCCGTCCGTCCGTCCGCCCGTATGCAATTTACTCAGTAACGGCTTAGCCGATTACAACCAAACTTGGCATACAGATACTATAGCACCTCAGCCACAACCCTATTGAATTACAGGTCAATAGGTCAACTCTAAAGGTCAGAGGTCACCAACGGTACAATGTTTTTACATAGGACCTATATCATGCGACACATGATTTTAGGTCAGTTTTTGACAAGCATAACAGATTAACAACCAGTTTGTTAAAATTCGTGCATTAGGAGCCTGATTCAGGACCTTAATCGCAAGATATGGCAGTTTTACAGCGTACATGCTGTGCGACAGGTAATTTTACAGCCAAACTTGGTGTACAGACACAATAGCACCTCAGCCACAACCCTATTGAACTTCAGGTCAATTGGTCAACTCTAGGTCAGAGGTCACAGCGATTTCACAACTTGTCATAATAGAACCTATAGCATGCGACACATAATTTTAGGTCACTTTTTGACCAGCATAACAGATTAACAACCAGTTTTTAAAATTCATGCATTAAGGGCCTGATTCAGGACCTTAACTGCCAGATACAGCAGTTTTACAGCGTACATGCTGTGTGACACGTAATTTTACAACCAACTTAGTGTACAGACACAATAGCACCTCAGTAACAACCCTATTGAACTTCAGGTCAAAAGGTCAACTCTAGGTCAGAGGTCACAGCGACGTCACAACTTTTTATAATAGAACTTATAGATGCGACACATAATGTTAGGTCAGTTTTTGACCAGCATTAAACCAGGTTGTTAAAATTCTGATTTTACGGCCAGGACGATACTTAACTATGTGCATGCTTTTGCAATTTATTTCTGTATGTAAATGGCATTTAGTCGTATTAATTTTTGTCGCAATTTGATAGTTCTAAAAAACTGACGTTCTCTTATTCTTTTGCACAAAGGTTCTAAACAAAAGTTTTGCCAATTTTAGCTCATAAAGTGTCGTGCGGAAATAAAATTATATTTTGATTGGAATGCCCAACAAATATGTAGGCGGGCGTATGATTGTTGTAACTTTAAATGTGCAACAATATTTTGTCTAGTAAGGTAGCGTGAAATGCTATGAATACGTGAACCAAACCTAATTGTCAGAGCTGACCATTTGTAAATGAACTTAAATTTAAAACCAATAGCATTTCCTATGTCATTAATAAAAAGAGAGAATAATAAAGGACCATGGCAAGAGCTCGGACCACACCCATTATCAATGTTAAAAAGCCTGATACATTGTCGCCATTTATGATTCTGAATTTCCTGTTGGTGAAGTAACTGCGTAGCAAGATAATTAAATACGGTGGCAGAAAAAACTCACACATGAGCTTAACAATAAGTTTAAATCTGTTAACTGAGTCGAACGATTTCCTATAATCAATGTAGACCACTAGAACTTTACCATTTTTAACATCAAGATAATCATACAAATCCTGCGTAAATTTTGCTACGGCAGTTTCACAAGATCGACCCACTCTGAACCCGTGCTGATTTTCATTAAACTTATTTCTACAATGACGCATAATTTGATTGTATAAAAATCTCTCAAATATTTTAGTAATACAGCTGAGCTTAAAAATAGCCCTATACGACGAAGCCAAGATCATTTTACCTTTCTTCTTGTAAAGAGGATAACAATCTGCTAGTTTTAGTGAAAGTGGTACTAAACCCGATGTAATAATAGTAGTAAATAAGAGCGTTAAAGGCAACACGAAAGCTTTCTCAAAATTTTTAAAAATCTGTTTAGATACACTAGAAACATTCTGCTTACATTTTTTGATACCTCTTATTGCAGAAGTTATTTCAGTAGGCATTATGTCCATTCCTAGATAATCGGCATGAGGTACCCAACAATATCCTTCAATTAAGTATTAAGTTATCAAGTTTATTCATATCTGATGCAGAACCTTCTAAAACATATTCGTCTTTTAATAAATTCGCTATTTCAATTGAATTATCAGTTGTTTTTCCATCTTTTGTTAATAATTTTGAAATAGAAGTTTTACTTATAGATCGAAAATTTGCCAACTCATTAAACAGATCCCATATTCTACACGAATCACTTACTGAGCTGAACTTCGAAACAAAATATTGTTTTTTAACTAAACGCACAACATTGTTTAATTTATTTCTAAGCTTTTTGTAGTCCGAAAACTCATGCGTTCCCTTTCTAAAATTGCCAAAGGCTTTATTTCTTTTTCTAATATCTTTTTTAATTTGACCCGTAATCCATTTTGGTGAATCCCCACGAACTATCTTTTTCACAATTGGTGCTTGTTTTTATGTTTGTTCTAATATCACCCCAAACAAGTCATTAAGTCATTCCAAAAGAAAGTTACATTTTGTTACTTGTTTAAAAAATGTGATAATAAATAAATGCAAAAATGGCAAATTATAGTAGTCACTTATTTTGAAAACATGAGGAACTTTGGAAAAATATAAAAAAAATAAAATTAATCCAATTATAGCATATTCAAACTTTTGTTGCTAACGTTTCCATTTTAAATCCGTATACTTTCATTCCTTCGATTTAAAAAATTCATCCACACATTCCGAACGTTGTTTAATTTCTGCACCACCAACTAACACTCGGGTGTTTTTGATTACATGTGTAACGTAGATGTATGAGAGTCTGAAGGGGATATTAAGTCTATATTATCATATACATATACATAGCATTTTACTTTAAATTTAAACATTTTAAATTCTTACATATCCTAAGAAAAGAGCTACTGGGAAAAGATTTATGCTTAAAAAACACCGTGTTTTAACAGTAGTTGAAAATATTGTCGTTATGTGTGAAATCGTCAAGCGACGCGTTTCTATTTTATTTCATCAGGCTGAAATGGAAATTTCACAAAAAATACATTAAAAATTAAAATGGTTATGAAATTTCATTACACACATTAGATTTTTCGATTCATAATATATTTTTTACTACATATTTGAGTTTCAAAATCTTAAAATCTTAAAATCTGCTACCACAAAGACATAGACGAATTTACCTTATGTTTCACTGATTTGTTGTTGACTTGTTGCTCCATAGGATTCTGTTTTATAAATGTGGCTTTTTCTTTAGGAACATTTGCAAGCATTCAGTGTTACAATATACAGTGTGTATATCCATGTTTTGTACAACGTCATTCACTGTTCTGTCTCCCAACTTTATAACTTCATTCAATATACTGTTATACACTATATCATGTAAATGATTTACACATGAGTAATAAGGTACCACTAGATAGAATTTTTGTTTATCGTTAGTTAGTATTTGCATCTCATTTTCAAGTTCTTGGTTACTTTCTTGTAAAGGTATTAAGTCTGGGTGAAACTTTTTTAAGTTCAGTAATAACCATTTACTTTTGGGAAGTAATAAGTCTTGGCGTTCAATTTTACTCAGTTTTTCCATACAGTCATCTAAACATTTTTGTGGATAGCCTCTATTCCTAAATCTATTCATCATCTTAAAAATTTCCGTATCAACAATTTCCATATCTGAACAGATACGCTTTATACGTATGCCTTGGCTATATGGAAGTGCTCGGATGAGATGTTTGGGATGATTTGAGAAGTAGGATAAATACAAGCTTTTCGACATCGGTTTTTTGTATGGAACTGTTACAAACTTATTATTCACTAACCTTACATCGACATCTAGGAAAATGATATGATTTGCATTGTATGTTTTTGTAAACGTTAAATAATCATGCTGAAAGGTACTTCGCAGCCATGATTCTACATTTTCTATATTTGTCATTTCTAATATTAAGAACCCGTCATCAACAAAGCGTTCATTGAAAATAATCTCTTTTTTGTTTCTAAACATTTCACGTAGTTCGTAGTAAGCTGTGATGTTAGCAATAGTTACAGATGCAGCATTACCCATTTGAATACCTTTTCTTTGCTTAAAATATTCTTCATAATACTTTACAAAGCTATAATCTAAGCACACGTCTAACATGAATATTATATCTTCTATTGAAAATTGAGTAAGTGCTTCTGATTCTGTATTCTCTACCATGAAAGTTTGATAAGCTTCTATGCAAAATTGTTTACAATGCTTTATTTTCAGGTTAGTGTACATACTATCAATATCGTAAGTCACTAACATGTATTCTGTATCTGGTTTCAATTCGAGATCATTAAGCAAAACTAAGAAATGAGTTGTGTCTAGTAGTACTCCTGGAGTTTGACACATTATAGGTTTAAATATATAGTCTACTAATGCGCTTATGTTGCGGTTTACTGTAGAACATGTACTGCTGATTGGTCTACCGGGAGGAAATATATCAAAATTCTTATGAATTTTGGGTAATATATAAAAAGATGCTGGGTTGTGATTATTCAAAAGTAAATTTCCTAAGAAAAATTCTTCAGTTATTTCAATTTTCCTTGCTAAAACTTTATCAATTAATGTATCCATGCATCTTTCATACTCCGCTTTGCATGAAGGTGAATAGGTATCTTCATTATGAAGATGTTTAAATACTTCAGAATCAGAATGAGTAAAACCAAATGATGGGTTCCACCCAAAAAAAAAATTTTTGTCTCTAATCTTAAATGTTTTTACATATTTTAAACATACTTATGCCCGCAATTAATCATCCAAAATACTGGGGTCTCACATTGCCCCAGTGGAGCATGGCAAGCATATGAATTTTTAGCATTAATAACTTATATATTTCACAGTAACTCAATAGTCAGTCAAGGCCCACGTATCTATTTAGACACCCAGCGTGTCTATATAGACACGTAGAAACGTGTCTATATAGACACGCTGGGTGTCTATTTAGACACGTAAGAAAAATTATTTTATTTTATTTTATTCACGTGTCTATATAGACACGTAGCGTGTCTAAATAGACACCCAGCGTGTCTATATAGAAACGTTCCAGAACATTCTAATAATAAATTCACGTGTCTATTTAGACACGCTACGTGTCTATATAGACACGTTTAAAAAATAAATTTAATTATTTCGTCATGTTTACATTTAAAAATTTCTTTTAATTTCCCGTTAGACGCACAAAAATATGCTTGATAAAATGAGATACTGATTGAGAAAAAATATGACGACTCAAGGTATGTAAAAAAATTCAAATTTTTTTATCTTCAAATTTCGATATTTCAAAAAGCTTCCGGCAGATTTTGCTCAAAAATTGACAGAAAATCAACTTTTAGTTGCAGATTAAGGAATTGTGTTCGCAAACTTTGGCGTTTGAAGTTCAAATGGGTAAAATTTCAAATAATGCCATTTCTAACACTAGCGGACTCTCCATTTATTTATTTGTGTTTGAATCTTTCAAACACCAAAGTTTTCGACAAACCAAACTGACCTAAAATCATGTGTCGTATGCTTTAGGTTCTATTATGAATTGTTTTGAAATCGCTGTGACCTATTGACCTGAAATTCAATAGGGTTATGGCTGAGGTGCTATAGTATCTGTATACCAAGTTTGGTTGTAATCGGTGCAGCCATTGCATTGCTGAGAAAAACCCATTAGCATGGGGTTTCCCATTAGCATATATGATAATATCATCAGCGTACATAAGAAAGTCACAGCTGATAATTTTGCTAATGCTATTTATGTACAAACTGAAAGTTAAAGGACCGTTTGCAGATCCTTGACAGATTACTCTACTCAAAGGGTAACATTTTTCTGAGCTATTTATACTAAAAACCCTGTCACTAGTATTTGCAAACATAAGCTCCACATACCAAGGTTCTAAATTGTATTCGTTCATTAATTTTCTAATCAGAATATCATGTTTTATAGAGTCAAACGCTTTAGAAAAATCTAAATATATTGCTCCGACTTTAAATCCTGGAGTATCTATATACTTAAACACGTCATTGGTAAATATTTCTAACGCCGTATGACAAGACATGTTTTTACGATAAGCAAATTGGTTCTCGCACAATTGTGATTCAATTCGTGTCTGTATTCTGTCCGATAGTACTTTTTCAAAAATTTTACAGTAATCAGTTAAAAGAGATATCGGCCTTTATTTACTTGCAAGTTTTCTAGATCCCTTACCCTTATACCGAGGCATGATATTCGCCTTTTTAAAAGCTGTGGGTACTGATTTACATTCAATAATAATGTTAAATAAAAAAGTTAGAATACTTACAAATATGCCAGTAACATTCTTCATCATTTTTAGAGGCGCCATACTTTTTGGATTATGTGACTTTCGAGTGATTAATGACTTAACTGCCTCTAAGACCTCATTATTTGATATTTTGATAGGTTCAATATTATTTGGTAAACTATCAGAGTAATTATAATGTGCTCTATAGTCTTTAATTTCTTGCAAAATTCTATTTTCAGTTTCTGAATCTTTAACTACAAACGTATCCGCTAATATACCATTGATTTCATTCCTATCATACACTCTCTTTTTCCCTACCTCAAGATACGTCAGCGGTTGTGACTTTCTACACCTAAACTTTGTTAATAGGTCTATACTATTCCACATATCTTCACTTTTACTTTTTTTGCTAAATTGATCTTTAAAAAATTGCTTTTTGTTTCTAGAGAGTACCTTATTGACTAAATTCCTTTGTATTCTGTACTGCTTCCAGTCAGTTTGTGAATTACATTGCTTAGCTTTTTTGTGATATCTAGTTTTCATTTTCGTTAAGCTACGAAGTTCTTCTGTTAACCAAGGACTATATTTGCCTTTTGCTATCATTGATTTTTCTGGTGCAAATTCATCTAATACACTCATTGCATAATTATTAACATTAGTAAAAACTTCGTCTATTTTTCTATTCACATGGACTGATGTGTACATATTATCAGTTTCTCGAAACATACATAACTTTTCTTTAACCCTAACCCAATCAACCTTTTTCCAGTTCCTAACTCTAATAATTTTTGGTTCAAATTTGAATTTAGACAGTTTCCTAATTGTATAACATAAATTGTGATTGGATCCTCCGTACTCCTCCTGCGAAGTTCCCAAACTGAGAGTAAATATCTTTCCTATTAACATAAATATGATCTAAAAGTCCACCTATGTTATGGGTGGGGTGCTAATTAATGGCCATAAATCAAATTCTTTGCACGCAAAGTAAAACTCTACACAATTTTGTGAGCTATTACTAGATTCTCTTTTCAGCAGGTCAATGTTAAAGTCACCCATTATTACTATTTCCTCTTTTTTACAATTTAAAAACGTACATATCTTGATAAACCATTCTATAAAAACTGAAACCTTAGTGTTTGGATGATTATATATAGTTACGAAGAAAAAAGGTTTGATACCTTTCTTTTTAAGCTTTAGGACACTATATTCACATAAAGCTGGAGTATTAAATATTAAATCTATGTTTTCATACTCTATATCATCTCTTACATAACACATTAAACCTCCACCTTCCTTTCCTATCCTATCCTGTCTAATCATAATTTACCTATCTATAATATATAAACTATCGGGATCACGGTCAATATCTAGTTTTGACTCAGTAATTGAAAATATACCCGGATTATATCACTTAATAAACCACCTAATCTCATCAAATTTGTTTCTAACACTGTTCAAATTCTGATGACACATCAATAACCCTTTATTCCGTAAAGGATCTTCCAGTGGAGCAGAGATGTCCGAACGCGTTGTATTGTAGGCTCCTTCAATTATGGATTCTTCGATGTTCAATTTGTCTGATGCGGTGTTTATCCAGTTATGATGTCCTCCTGGTGACAGCTGCGGTGGTACGTTGTTTCGTTGAAAGGATTCATAATGGTAATGTTCCAGTTGCGGTAGCTCCAGAGATTCATCCATCCTCGATCAAAAATAAATAGGGTTAGGATTCCTCGTGGGCTTACTTATTTCAAAAAGAATCTTATAAATCCGTTACTTGCCTTTGGGGGCATTTTGACATGCCAAAAACCGCGTTTAAACAGTTCCTCTAACAGCAGTAAAACAGTGCTAAAAAGCACCTCATACTCCAGTGTGACCTGTGCGGTTTATCATCATATTATGTAGATCATCCTTCATTCCAGGGAACGGGAAGCTTCCAAAGGTCGAAGATTGTTGAGGTAGTTTCAAAACAAAAATCTCAAATCAGCAGCAATCCATCCCAATGATTGATGAAGTTGTAAGTTGGTTTTAGAGAAAAAAAATAATAACTTGCCTTTCTAGGCTTTTTAATGAGCCAAAGATTTGAGGGGCTAGTGGCAGGACGGCACCTAACGAACACTAGCATAGATTTGCTAGAAAAAATCCACCTCAAATCACAAAATCCATTCATCCATCCTTCCCTCAGGCTAGGTTGATAGTCCCAAGAATAGATTGGACGGCCATCTAGAGGGTGACCAGGTAAGCAAGAGAGGCAATTGATCCGGCATGGTCATCTGTGCTAACTGGGTTTGGTTCACTGATTACTAGTTAAACTACAGTTTTTCACCACAATCTAAAGTCTCCAGTGAAATGACGCACTTTACATTTAGTAGGAGTAACAAATTTTCCCGTTTTGTTACGTCAGTGAATAAAAAATAGTCAAAAAAATATTATGAAAGCTAGTCAAACTCGAAGGTCACTGAAATCACTAAATAAACTGTTTTTTGGTTGATTAAGTGACGATTTTTCAACGTTAAACTGAAGGGCACACATTTTTAACTAGTTTATGTCACCAGTCAAGTTTTAAAAAAGACTGTCAGTTAGTAAAAAAAATAAAAATTAAAAAAATATTAGCAGCAGCGAGCGAGAGTGTGATGCTCACAGCAGCAGCAGCAGCATGAATTTGGGTAGGGTATTTTCATTTTCAGTATATCAAACGAATATCAGCAAACATGTTTTGTGAGATATTTGGATTTTATGCATGCATGTATTTATGAAGGGTGGCAAACATCTTACACGTTTAGCAACACAGCTGAATAAATCAAAATAAAAACTCTGGAATTAGTTAGAACCTGATCACCTTGAAACAGGGTTACAGATAGCTAAATTCTTGTTTAATAAAATGATTTAGTGCAAACCCGTTGTACATGTCATACGCAAGACCTTCGGAGGAGGAAGAAGTAAAAATAGAATTGGCAACAGGGAAAGCAAAAGAAGAGTAAAGATTTATTGAGTATCTAAAACAAAGAAATTCACTTTCCTCTGATTCTATTAATTAAATTTGTTCCAAAAAATTTGCTCTAAATTCAAACCGCTTTTTGAAGATACAAAACAGTTGCAGAATAACTACTTACCAATTGGTTTTCTCCTCACTTAATCTTTTTACAAACGTTTTATTTGATTTGCTGTTTAATACTAAAATTCTAGGTACCTCGCGTTATATACCAGTATTATAAAAGCCCTAAAGTTAACTCATAGTGAAAAATGTCGTCACAGTGACGCATATTTTGTTTAATATTTTAAGCCCAATTATTTGTAGGATTTTGATTTGGTGGAATGCAAGCAAAAAGATAAGCAAGATGATATGAATTCATGGGTTCCGTGAACACTTTTTAGTACCTTTTATGACAAGTCTCGGGATACCCGCAGGTTTTTTGAGCACTTTGACAAATAATTTACGTGATTGAACTTTGTGAGGTAATCAACAAAGAATTCTAAAAATGCTGTAGGAATGAAAAATTGAAGAGTAAAAGCTAGAGTAATCTTATTTAATCTGAGTGTACGATGAACTTGCAAGAGTAGTATACGTTATTATATGACATTGAAACCATGCATATTTTCAATATTTTAGTTGAAGTTGTTTTATGGAGTTCTGACTGCCGGGACTACTTTTCATTTCTACTATAATATTCTTGCAAATAAATACATTATTTCTTCGAATGTATTTGTCGGATTGTTTACGTATTGGAATGTAATTACAAGTTTCGGTTATGGTTTCTGTAAAAGCAAAGAAATGAGCCGGTCCGCCGCAGGTTCAGGAGATTCTGTAAGTCAGCAGAATCAGCAGAGTCATTAATATTAGTAGGCCCCGCCTTGGTGACGCCTGCTTTTGAAGAAGGTCCTAGTTGCGGGGTTAATCTGGTGACTATCTTAAGTGAACATTTTGTGGACAAAGTTAAAAGCAACTACTCTTTATGCTTGGACCAGGAACCTTGACGCTGAACGATTTGAACCTTCCCTTTTGTAACGTTTTCAAAGTTCCAAACTGATTAGATGATTTTACCCGGGCGTTTTGCAGGGCGGCAGGCTACTTTGGCTATATGGTTTTAAGAAAACAAAACTTTTGAATAAAAACTAAGAAAAATGCCAGCGAACTGTTCCATTACGGCAAGAGCCGAGAAATGCTGAGATGATCATGGTGAAAGCGTGTTCTAAGAAATGAGAGGATCTCAAGAACAAATTAGGTGTAATATATTCAGTTAAGCTATATAAATCCTTAAAATAAATTAGTCGATAGCAAACCATTTAAAGTGCTCGTAGCTAAAGACGATGGGTGTCTAAGGAAAACTGTTAATTAAACGTTCCAGTGAGAAATCAATGTTTAGTCTCTAATGGATCCAAAATAACCTGTTTTAAAGTTAATTTAGCCTAGTTTAGACACAGTTTTGCTTGGTTTAGATGCCATTTAGGTTGGTATAGAGCCGGTCGCCTTGGCTAAAACACAAAGTCTATAAACACTTGAACACAAGGACATCTTAAATAGTTCTCCTGCAGTAGCAGTGAGCTAATAAGTATTACCGCGCCACCACCTGGGACGTTTCGACACCAATTATTTTCAAAATTGCTAAAATTCGCTTCCTATATAATACAGGTTTGTGATTGTTGTGATAACAAACTCTTACATATACATGCCCAAGACATGGCATTATATTAAAAAGATACTGAGGTCGTGTAAATGCTATAGCTCATATAGGGCAGTCGTGGATAAGCACTCTTCAAAATAATATAAAAGTTTTAAAAATTTAAGGAAAAAATATTGAGGATTTGCATTGATACTCATCTTGTTTTATGCGCATGTTTTAAAAAATGGGAATAAAGCTTTCACCTTTTGATTATGGAGCCCAATATTATACATTAACGCAAATTAAACATGTATTAATTAATCGCTTCGCCTAAAACTTGATTCAAATTGAATCATTGAATGACCTTTTATGGCAAATAATGCAAAAAATTAGAACGAAGGACATTCTTTCAGCTCTGGAATATTTTGACCTATTTCGCCTTTCATTGCATTACTATATCCATGAAAACGGTTTATTTCTTGATTGCTAATTGAAACGAGTTACTCATGTGGTGCAACATTGTTAAATTTTATATTCGAGCCGATGAAAACTTCTGTATTTATATTTGTGAATATGAGTTTAGTTGTTTAATAACAAGTTGGAAGCAAGCTGCTAAGTAATGACAGAGTCATGTTTGAATGTTTTTGATGACTAAATAATGAAAATCATCAGTTCAGAAAAAATTGAGACTATTTCCAGTTATTTGAATACTTATTCAGCGTCATGCTAATAAAGTAGAAAACGTACATCAAAGTCATTTTGTTTAACAAAATCTACTGTCAGCGTTAATCACAAGAAGCTTACATGGATTTTATGTACTTGATAATTTGACTGGGTTCCTATAAAAAAGTTTTTAGAAGGCGTTAGAATTTGGAATTTGTCAAGCGTCTGCATAATTCACGCGCTGTATGATTTAAATAACTTTTATGTGCAAACTTCACATATGATTGCCAATAAACTTATAAAACTCACAACAAACGTTACAGCATATTAAAAAAGTGGTCCTAAGGAACTGGCGAATCTCTTGCTTCCCTTTGAAATGATTTTTTATCTTAAAAACACTTATTCGGTTTGAAAATTTTCTTGAGAATACCTGCCTGCTATATAGACGTACTGTATCACAAATTGGTTAAAGCTGTTGACGGAAGCCATGTCGAACAGGTTTTAATTTTGAAAGTTTATTTTGATTACATAAGGGCTTGAGAACCTACTTGAGTCCTAACATAATGTGAGAGAGCGCCAGATTACCGAACAGTCAGGCAATTTGGTATTCATATAAGTTTTATTAAATACGCAAGTATGTACAGTAATTAATCTAATGAATTTAACTAATGTAAAATACCCTTGACAACTTTGGTGAGGACTTCACTCTCCAAATATTGTTATTTCCATGTATTGCTTGTTAACACGGGATATGGTACAAAAATTGATCTGCACTAGCCTACTATGTAGGAAAACTGCTAGCTTTTTTGTATGGCGTTGTAGCAGTTCAGTTAATGAAACTTGCTAGAAACTGAAGCAAAACAAAATTTATTTGATAGTCGCCATCATTTAGTGTTCCTCAAAATACTCGAATCCTATATTTGTACAGAATATGAATTTTTGGTAAGCTGGCTGATGTGAAGTGCCATTAGGTCAAAGTGCTACATAACGAAATTCAAAACTTCAAAAAACACCATGGATGCATTTGTTTAACTCTTTTAGGATTATAAAAATAAATAAGTAATATTAAAGTTACGATAAATAATAGATGAGCCGATTTTAGTTGATGAATTTAACAATTTGATTTTTCAAATATTTTTACCCATTTGTTCCTAGTTTGTCATGTAAGTAGTAAGTTGTTTCGATTCATTGGTCCATGAGAATCTATATATTTCCAGGCTCTATGAAGATTGAATAGTGAACCCCCGAACATTTTATAGTCTAATCTGATTTTGCCAAGCCGAATAGCTATTATCTGACGAAGACAAGGCCAATGTGGCCAAGGCATTTTATTGCCGAGTCGGCAATGCCGACGACGCCCATTTAACTTTCGTGCAAAAGACCTTAAAACAAAGCGGTTCTTTTGTGAAAATTGCAAGCGGGCAGTGTGATCCAAAATGAAGCACAACTGTCACAGTTGAACTGTCAATAGCAATTTAACTGTGCTGTACTGCAAATGTAACACGAACAGGAGTTCAATGTGAACAAGTTCTTGGAAGGTGGCACAACTGGAAATTTTCAGCAACTAATGGGAAAGACGGAAGTGAACAAAATTTTGTGGTGGACACGGAAGAAAGATGGTCAGCAAATACATAACAATAAACTGAATCCTCTTCATCTTGTAATTTGGCAATTGACTGGGCGTACTTTCAGGAATATTATGCATAGCCAAAAAGCCAATGTGTCTAGTCTTCTTTGGTATTCTTCGGGCATTCCACATATTTTTAGGTATATTTTAATACAACTAATAGAGTTCAGGTTTCTAAAAACATGTTTTGCTCTTCGAACAGTTATGGCAAAGTTTCAGGTACTTTGTGTATCAAAATGGCTCATCTACATAATGTGTGGTAACCATCCGATGGTAAGCGGTAGGAGTTTAATTAGTATTTATTAAAGTATTTTATAAGTAGCATACAAAGCAGCCTACTTCGTGCGATCGGCTTCCTGATATTTTTCTAATATTATACTTATATTAACATGTCTATTCTAAGTTAGTAAGTTAGCCTGGTAAGTTTTTTAAGTTCGATATTTCATATGATGAGAGAAGCAAGTAGCCATTTGGTGACTCCAGGCAAACGGTAATCCAGAAGCGTTTTCTTGAGTTTGTAAACATTCGACTGGAGGCCAATTTAAGTTTCTAAAGTAACTGTCTAAATGTCTATATAAGATATATATGATAATATATACGAAAATGGTATTATCAAATTCTAAATAATGCAATTATACTTTTTAGTGTACGAATTAAATATATATTTAATTGCCAATTATGTGTTTTTGAACATTTTGGAAACTGAGTTAAACGCTGTAAGTACTACCCGGATTAATCCTCATTCTAATGTCCAGCATTTTGAATATTATAGTAACATATTGTTGCGTCCAAATGTTTTTTGTGGAAATTTGATTTTCCGCCTATTCACTGTCCATGGATACACTAGTTTTATCAGCGATCACTCCCAAAAATATCGCCATCGAAATCCCAACAAACTACAGATAAAAATATTTGGATGGATTCATGAATCTGTAAGATTACTTAAATAGTTGAAACTTACCGAGTAGACCGAACCAGATGTAATTTTAATTACTTTTCCTCTAATGCTGAATAAACGTGTTTCGTACCAATAAAGAGCAAGCCGGGCTTCTTTTGGTCTATTCTGGGATCCTGAACTTATAACGTAGGCAACGTGGGTTACGCTGGACATCTGAAGGTACATGATGTTTTAGAATCATCATATGCTATAGGTTTTGCATACTTGGAATTAAAACTTACATTCTGTGAAAACCGAATTCCGTAATAGAATATTGAGGAAGATGCCAGTAATGCAATAATATCCCCAATTCCTCTGTAAACGTTTGAACAAAGATGTCTAAAAACAGAGGAAAGCATTGATGTGTCGTACACGACCACATTCACAACTCTCAAATAAACAATCACGCCAAATACAATGTCAAATTTTCTTAACAGTCGCCGAAGGATCTTGAGCTTTTGTTTCATTTCATTATGCAGAACTAAGTAATTATCTGCAGAAGCGGATGCCAAGACTTTGCGTGCTTCTAGTTCAAATCTGCCTGATAATTCGCTGAGTTGCAAAAACAGACTCAAAATAAATGCGGTATCACAAAGCCCGAGTGTAAGTGCACAAGCCCGAGTAATGACGTACAAAGCAATAATTACATTTTTATGTGAAGGTGAAGTTGTCAAAAACCTTCCCAGCAAAGTGAAGTTTTTCAATTCTTCAAATCGTTTCTTGACTTCTGTACTAGGTTTATTATGATGCAATAATATATATAACACTCCTGTCACCATCGTTGCAAAGATCCCAAAATTCCACATCCTTGAAATGGTGAATCCCTGTTAAATGAATGAGAGATTTATGATAAAATAATTCTAAAAGACGCAACTGAAATAACACAAAATTTATCTTGGTACCTTCTGAATTCCGGATGATTTTGTATCTAAATACATTTCACGGATTTTCTGCATGTTTGCATAAAACTTCACTATTGACTTTTTCCGCCTTACCTGAACATACGCCACAGTGACTACATAAATTTGAAAAATTATTGCAACAAAATCACGCAGAAGTCTATATGTTTCTTGATGTTCCAGTTCATTCGAGTAAACGTCCTCGATTAGGTTCCAAACCCAGCATATGCCATTATATACTGCTGCCAGCATTCGCAAGCTGAAAATTGTCTAAATATAAAAGTTATCTTTAAAAAATACATTTGTTGTACGCTTGTATAATGTATGGATTTCTAGCTAGGAAATGCAGTATTACCATTAAAATTCTGCTTTCCTGAATCTTAGGTTTCCCTTCGTCGGAAAAACAAATTTTGTACGGAGTGCATCCAAAACGTGCAGCCCATTTGTAGTACGTACGAATGAACGTGAGTTTTTCGGTTTTTTGGTGGTTGTTTGAAAGCTTAATTTGCCGACATACATTTGTGACGTGCTTTATACACCACATAGTTAGTTTATGAAAGCTTCTAATGAAGAAGAAATACCTTTGTGACAAAGGATATCTGCATAATTTACCGACTTACTGTGCTTCTCAACCCAACTTCTGGAATTGTTGGAGGTCATTTAAGGTCATTCCCAAGCCCTCCCACGTCGATTTTTTATTTACCAGCCAATCAGAAAATAGCTCATCAGCTGAACGCACTGAACGAGCGGGCACCACACCGCTCAGAAAACGTTCAGCATCATAAAGCTATTTTCGGATTGGCTGATAAATAAAAAGTCGACGTGGGAGGGCTTGGGAATGAACTTAAATTCTCTTCCAACAATTCCAGAAGTTGGGTTGAGAGGCACAGTATGTATTACTCCAAGAACAAATCTCAAAGCAGAACTATTATATTATCATTTTCACCGTGTTTGTATTTTTAGTTTCACCTTAACTTCTAACGCTTTATTGTTCCCATGCTCTAGCTTGATTTGACTTGATAAGTTTTTTTCTCTTTAAAACGTTTGCAGAGACTACTCCTAATAGCGCACTGAGCTCCTATGAACTGATGAGTGACTATAGGTACTAGGAGAGTATAACAAAACATGTTTACGAAAGCCTGAGTTCATTTAGAATATTAAAATGTGTTTACTTTATTTTTTAAGCTGGATGCTACCTGTCTCTTGGCACGTGTATGCCAATGACAGATAAAAATATTTCCAAATATTTTTAGAGGGATAGGTTTTTACACAGTCGTACTTCCGATAGATCATTTCAGAGGCTTTCAAAAACGCCCTAAAATAACGCATGGATCATAATTTATATTTATTATACATAGTAGCAATTTTTATACATTTTGAAAGCAGAAAAAAATGCTGTAAGTACTAATATATTGGGATTCATTCACATTCTAACTGTTTAGTAACATTTTTTCTGAGTCTAAGTGTTTCTTTGTTAAACTTTGTTTGCTAACCAATTTTCGCTATGCGCGGTCCATTGAAGCACTAGTTTTGTCGCTAATCACTCCCAAAAATATCGCCATAGATATCCCCACAAACTACATATATAAGTGTTAAGCAGGATTCATTAATCTGTCAGAATAATGCAATATTGTACTAAATACCTTAAACTTACCAAGTACACCGAACCAGATGTAATTTTGATTACTGTTGCTCTAATGCTGAATAAACGTGTTTTGTACCAATACAGGGCAAGGCGAGCTTCATTTGGCCTTAGGTGGGATCTCGAACTTAGAACGTAGGCAACGTGGGTTACGCTGGACATCTGAATATTTGAAAAAGTAGAATTACAAATAATGTTTAGAATCATCATAATAATGAGTAAGAACGCGTGATGGGGGGACGCAAAAAATAAATCTACTTGGAATTTGAAAGTTTTTGCTTTAGTTGAATACATATGCGTCAAGAATATTCCACACCAAGTTTCAGTGTCTCAAGTTGCCCCATGACGAGATTACAAGGGTTTGAAATTTAAGCTTCAAATAACGACTTGTTGAACCGTTATTCCGTGAGGATGTAAAGTTGGTGGCTGAAACTTTTTTGGTGAATTAGTCATAGTATTAGGTTTAATTCGTGACAATATTACGTCATGACCACGCATCTGTAATTCTTTAGAAAATGATTCGTCAAAAAATCTGAAAATTTCACGAATTTTTTAAATTTAAACTGATGTAACTTACCATATATAGGATTTGAGAAACTTCTAGAAGGTTGACCACCTACAATATTTAATGCTGTTTCTTCTGCAGATAAACGTTTTCAAAAATATGAAATAGTCAGGACGTTATGCATAAAATTCCAAGTCGACACATTTTCTTTGACCGACTCTCATATATTCAGAATAAAGTGGCAACTTCTCTAGATACTTTGGTGCGCTGATTAATAGCACATTTGAAAGCCCTAAAACTGCTCTACTAATGGTTACCATAATAACCTTGAAAATCACTGACCATAGCAAATGCCAACTAAAGTATTCATGAATTCAGGTTTGACAAAACGGGTCCCAAACTTACAAAATCTGACATAACTTTTCTTGGAAATCGAAATTTGCAAAAATGAAAAAACCCATTTTTGGCCAATTCTTTAGAATCATTTTGACACCTTCACCAATCAAATTGGACATCTTGGTGACAAGTGGTATATGATATATTAAAGCAATCTTGGCCAATTTTCAAAATTTGGAATTATTTCAAGTTTTGCTATATGTGCCTAAAGTTGCGTAAAATGCTGCTAACATTCACCAGTAGTACAAATATACACTTGTTTTTTGTTTTAGGTCCCAATTCCACAAAAATTAAAAAGTTTTTAAAAACTCCGAAATCACTGAATTTGACAAATCATTTTCTAAAGAATTACAGATGCGTGGTCATGACGTAATATTGTCACGAATTAAACCTAATACTATGACTAATTCACCAAAAACGTTTCAGCCACCAACTTTACATCCTCACGGAATAACGGTTCAACAAGTCGTTATTTGAAGCTTAAATTTCAAACCCTTGTAATCTCGTCATGGGGCAACTTGAGACACTGAAACTTGGTGTGGAATATTCTTGACGCATATGTATTCAACTAAAGCAAAAACTTTCAAATTCCAAGTAGATTTATTTTTTGCGTCCCCCCATCACGCGTTCTTACTCAATATACTGTACGTTTTGCATACTTGGAATTAAAACTCACATTCTGTGAAAACCGTATTCCGCAATATATTGTTGAGGAAGATGCAAACAACAAAATAATATATCCAATTCCTCTGTACACATTTGACAAAAGTAGTCTAAATAGAGAGGATAAAATTAAAGTTTCGTGCAAGGCCATAAACACAATTTTTAAATAAACAATCATCCCAAATAGCATGTCAAATTTTTGTAGCAGTCGCAGAAGGATTTTGAGCTTTTGTTTCATATTATTATGCGGAATTGCGAAATTAGGAGAAGAAACCGAGGCTAAGAATATTTGTGATTCTAGTTTAAATCTTTCTGCTAACTCGCTAAGTTGCAACAATAAACTCAAACTAAAGGCGGTATTACAAAGCCAGCATGTAAGGGCACAAGCCCGAGCAAACAAATACACAGCGAGAAGCACATTTGTATTTGTAGGGGAAGTTGACAAAACTCTTCCGAATAAAGTGAATTTTTTCAGTTCTTCAAATCTATTCTTGACTTCTGTGCTAAATTTACTATGAACCAAAAATATGAATATGATTCCTGTCAGCATCGTTGCGAAGATCACCAAATTCCACACCCAGGAAATCGCGGATCCCTGTTGAATGAATAAGAAATTTTAAATCTCGAAAACTTATTTTAAAAGTCTAGATCAGAAACAACGCAAAATTTATGTCGTTTGATGCTACCTTCTGAATTTCAGATGATTTAGCATCCAAATTCATTTCATAGATTTTCCGCAGATTTGCATAAAATCTTACTATTGACATTTTTTGCTTTATCTGAACATACGCCACGGCGAGTACGTACATTAGATTAAGAAATGCAACAAAAACACGTAAAAGTCTATACGTTTCTTCATGTTCTAGTTTACTCGTATAGGCGTCCTCGATTTTAAACCAAATCCAGCAAATGCCATAGTATACTGATGCCAGCGTTCGCAAACTGTATATTGTCTAAATAGTACAAAAGTTATCATAATAAAAATACATGTGTTGTATGCTTGACATTGTGTAAGAATTTCCTACCAAGGAATGTAGTATTACCATTAAAATTTTACTTTCCTGAAGCTTAGGTTTCTCATTGTCGAAAAAACAGATTTTATATGGAGAGCATCCAAATCGTGCAGCCCATTTGTAGTACGTCTGAATGAACGTGAGTTTTCCGCAGACTTGGTGGTGGTTTGAAGACTTGATCTGCTGGAAAACTTTTGTGACAAGGTTAAGACACCGCATATTTTTAAGTGTAGGAAAACTTCTAATGAAGTAGAGAAACCTTTTTGACGGACGGTTGCATAATTCTCCGTATTACTGCAAAAAAGAGTTTTAGAGCTGCTTTTAAATGTTGTGACGCTTATGGTTTTTACATTGTCTATATTTCAAATTGTATCTGGAGTTCTAAAGCTTTATTGTTTTCAAGCCAGCACAACGGTTAACTTCATATCACTTGAGAAGTTTTCTTTCTGTTTGAAAACGTTTGCACCGACTACCCACAAAAACACACCGAACTACTATGAACTGATGAATAAAAATAACAAGGATGGAATAACAAAACATGTTTACAAAAAGATGAATTCAATTAGAATAATTAAAATGTGTTTAATTTATTTTTTAAGCTGGATGCTACCTGTCACTTGGCACGTGTGTGCCAATGACATATAATATTATTTTCAAAATTATTAGAGAGAGGCTTTTTGCACACTTGCGCTACCGAGAAGGGATAAAGCATTTCTGGAGCTTCCAAAAATGCTCTAAATTAGCGCGTAGCGCGCGCTATAAGGAGACGTTTCTACGCATATATGTAAAGGTAATGTTGTGATACTGTGATATCAAAAGTGCGTTCATATATTCGTTATAACAATCTGAAGAAAAACGTGCTAGGTTCCTGCAGCGTAAAAGTGCCTTTGTTATGTTTTCTGTGATTGGGGTTCTTGATTTTGTCCATTCAGAAAGTATTTTTATGAATATTGAGTGGTTTCAAGATTGTTTGTTGGGTAAAATCTTGCAAAATTTCCCAGGGCACAGATTTACCACAGCCTGAACAGTAATAACGTGTCATTGTAGCACTTCAACCAATATACATCAAAAGTTTTGTTCATGGCAAGGTGGCGTCTAATCTCCGGAATAAAGACACGAAATTTGGGATTGCTAAATTCCATTTGTGTACACCGTTGATGGGCGATGAGAAAGCTGCTAAAACGTATCAAACACGTTAGAAGCTGATATTGTGGTGTTTGTTTTTGTCAGTGGTGCCAATACAACAGAATAGGGTTGACTGTGTCCAAAGGCAAACGCGACTCCTATTCCTTTTTTGTATGTCTTCCTAAATATCATGTAATGCAAATTTGGTACTTGAAAGCTGCAATTTGCCTCAAAGGAGTGAACCTTTAGCTCATGTTTGTTTATGTGTGACGCTAAAAGCTTTTTTAGATGTTTAACATATATCTGGAACTCTGTTGATTCACATAGATTAGTGCTGTTTTGCCAACTATATAAACTGTTTCCTTGGCAGAAAATGGCACCAATCAAGAGAGAGACGTACACAGCAAAGCTTAGTAGATATTCCATTTTCAAATTAGGTTTAAATCTTTAGGAGCGTATTTTAGTAAGTTTTAAATATATATAGCGATATTTTAGAGACTACTTGGTATATTGTTTATTGTTTTTATTTCAACAATAGCATCATGAATATTTGGAAACGCCAGTTTTGTGTCTGGGTACAAATGCAATTTTGTGATGAGCCGAGACTAAATTCATAGTTCAAAAAACGTATTTGAACAAGGTAGTTATTTTATATAGGTATTTTTTGCTTATAGCAGCAAGAAGAGTTAAAAAATGTTCAAGTTGTAATTGGATATCCTGCAGAATACCGTAGTTACTGATATTATGGAGGCTTCATTTGACAAGGTTAAATAAAGGATATCCAGGTGTGCTATGAACTAATGAGATGAAAGAAATCCATAGTCAATTTTTATCAGTTCTCACAGAAATTAATTTCATGTCGTTTGCAAGAAGATAGAATGTACTCATTTACGGGTATTGATTGGATTTGTTTGTTCGTCACATAATAGGTTAGCATGGAACAATATCGTGTAAAAGCCAGTAAGGAGCAATTTGTTGTATTTAAACAGGGACGCACGGATCCTTCCTAACTGTTTTACGAATATAATACTTGTTTTTAACGTAATAAGTTGAATCTTTGAGCCAAAACTATATTAACCAATCAACAAGATTTTCGAACATGGTAACAAAATAAGCGGAGGGAAGGTACCAGTTTTATCCAATATCAAGCAGAACACTGTATTCGGTTATATTGTTATGAATTAAAGTTAGCTACTCAAGAACGTTTCACTCATTGTTTTAATGCATGACTCATTCAAATACGTTAGTTAAGCAAGATGATCAAACAGCTTACCACTACACTATGCTCTGTAAGGCGAACAACGTCCTGTCGTTTTGCCATTTAGGTACAAATGTACGCTAGTATTTAAAGACAAAAACGTGAATAAATCGGGGCTCTTACGCCAGTATTAAACTGAAACTCATGGTGTTCATGTTGATCTCATTTAAGTAACCTACCCATTAACCATAACCTTAACATGGTGTTCGCACCGAAAAACCTGGCATTGAACAATTCTGTTCAAAATTCAGTAACTTCAAGTTTCCGAATATTTTTTTCATACTTTCCAACTGTTTCTTTAGTCTCTTTTAATCATTTTATTTGAGTTTGATGTCGTTTCATTTGGGTTTGTAGCTACGCTAGCAGCAGCATTTTTATAAATTGGGTTCAATTTTTTTCTGTAAAATTTTCCATTTGTTGAACTTTTTAGTTTTTTTTCTTAAAATCAGTAGAAGGCCCAACTAGTATGATTCGTACAAATTTTTGTAAACTTTTCGTTCGTTTTAATATGATATCACTGAAGTCCTTTCCCTTACGTTAAGTACCACTAACCACACGGCCGCCAGTTTACCACCCACAGAGTGGGTAATGGTGACTTCGGTCTCAACGAGTGTTAGTTTTTTGGGACATTTAGGCAAATAAAGAAACGAAACCGTTTCTGTATAGTAGGGAACCACGCCATGGCATTCATACAATTTTTGTCCCATTGAGTTGGCTACATTTGCACTTAGTTATAAGAACATAAACAAAGCTTACTCTTCCAAGACTAACGTATACCTTTTTTTTCTTTTATGTTCCCATCCCATCCTTATGTTCAGTGATATCAGTTCCTTTTATTTGAGTTATTTTTTTAATGAAATCTATGTTGCTGGCCATTCTGTTTTCCCTGATCCCAAGTTTTCCAAAAACTTTTAGAAATGGTTTACTTAAAATAGTCTTTCTCCTATTCATTGAATAGGAGAACCGAATTGAATTCTTAGGAATTGCATCAGTAGTAAATTTTAGATTGGTTTTATAAAAAGCATCTTTTGCCACTGTCATCGGAAGTAAAGTACAAATTTAATTTACTCGATTTTGTAAGCATATTTGTTCAAAATTTTGTAATTGTACATTGAATTGTATTAAGTTTTATTTTAAAACTTTAGGGTTTCACCAGTTTTGTTTACATAAACTCTGCATATCGTAATTTCAAATTAATCATTTTGTCACGAATGATGTGTGGAAAAAATTCATATGATAGGATTATTGAGTTTTTAAACCTAAATATGTTTCCAATTTTAATACGTGTAGCACTTGTACATTTTGTAAATAATTTGTAAATTTCAGTCCATTTTCAGCTTTTGCTTTAAAAGGCCAGATTTGGTAAAGCAAAGAAATTTTTCAGTAGGTAACTTTAGATTTGCTGCTCATTCATAAAGCACAAACGTTGAGTGCTAACGTTTCTCCCGATGTCCTTGCGTTCATACAAGGTGATGACATCATCAAATAGGTGCTTCATAGGGTCCGGAGTCTTTCAAAGTCTTTCATTATTGTCATTCCTTTCATTCAAAGTCTTTCGAAAGGAATGATGTCTTTCAAAGTCTTTCAGATTTTGAAAAATCTCATTCCTTTCATTCCTTTCAGGTAAATGAAAGGAAAGGAATGGAAAGGAATGACAAATGTCTTTCAACATGCACAATTTACCATTTACGATAAAATTGGTGTAAAACATACCAAAACTTAGTAAATTGTTATCAAAACAAGTTTAATAAACAAGTATACACTTTAATTGAATTGGTTTCAATTTCAAACACGACTGGAATTATTAAAAACAAAAATATCACACTAAGCTAAACAATCGACATACTGCGTTAGTTTTTGTTAAATAATTACATTTATTGGATACATTTACTGATTTATTGGATATATTTATCAATTTGAAATTGTTGGAATTATGTTTTCGACCAACTTAATTGCTTAGCAATATTTTACATTTGAAAGGAACTGATTCCTTTCAAGTCTTTCATTTCCTTTCCATTCCATTCCTTTCAAGGTTTCATTTCATTCCTTTCCTTTCATTACTGGATTTGGAAAAATGTCATTCCTTTCCATTCCTTTCAGTGAATGAAAGGGTAATGAAAGGAATGAAAGACTTTTTTCCTTTCATTCCTGAAAGACTCCGGACCCTAATACCTATATAAGATTTGCCATTATGTAGCGTACGAGTTTGAACATTTTTAAGCCAAACTTTAATCAGCTTTAAGAGAAACGTACTTATCAAGCGTAAAGTTGAAACGTAGTCTCCGCTTTACGTATGCAGCATCGAAAAGCTATCAAGTATCATTATTCCTCCAACTTTAAACCATAGTATGACTCATCTTTTGATACATATGAAAATGCTAAGTTTATATTAGTACGTTTTTCTCTATAGGTACATAAACGTTTCCATCAGAAAATGCCTGACTCCAGCAGCTAGTACATTCTTACTTGTTTACGTGTAACGTCAGTTTTTGACTACAATGACTCACGACCAAGGCCAACAATTTACCTTTTTAAGTAACTCTAAAAATCGTCATGTAGCATTTAAAGGGAAACCGTACGACAACGTTTAAAACCAATATGTATGCAACTTTACTAGTTTATTATTTTGTACATCAAAAAGCAGCATACTTTCCGTCAATTTGCATACCAACAAGAAATTCAATAATGTTGCTCTAGGGAAATTAAAAAAATTTCTGCTTTGTATGAAAAAATTCATATGATATTCGTAATATATTAGTTCTTCTTCAGAATGTAAAATTTAGGTAGTTACGTAAATGCATTAGTAAAGCACTTATCCATTACGAGTATCGGTAGTAGACTAGAAATTCGACTTGCTTTATATATTTGGTATAATCTGGTCTGGTACAATTTTATTTCAAATTGTGAGACTAAATAACATTTCTAAACGCAAAATTTAAACAATGCATTACATTCAACTTGTACAGTTTGAATATCTCAATTCATGTTTAAGGTTATAAGTTTGCATCGGGTTGTTGGCCTTGCTCATATCCAGAAAATAGCTTTCACAGATCAAATAAATAAGCGACGGCTGCAGTTGATTCCATTATGAGTATTTTGCAGTATAGTTTTAGGAAAAAAACAGTAATTATCGCTGTTATGAACTATGTAGGAATGTTGTAAATATTTTGTCCCGCAAAATTAGAATTTGAAAAGTAGCAGCACCATTTTTCTAGATGAAGTTTTCTCAAATCAATGCAAAATTTAACATCTAATCCAGGGTTACCAGATTATCAGATCATTTTAAGATTCAGGTCATTCATTCAGATCAAGTTATACAAATTATCACGGTATATTAATGCTGTAAAAACGGAAAGCCAAATAAAGCCCAGATTAGCATTTAGGAAGTTTGCTTTACTCTTTGTATAACTTTGCCGTCGGTAACAAAATGCAGCGGATTGTTCTATCCATGCACTAGTATTTACGCTTGTCCATTTAGAAAGCTGGATAATACCTTTTCTGCAAAATGTTTCAGTAAACAGATTTTATAGCCTACCAAATGTTGCTTAATCTTAATTTATCTGCTAGCATGTAAATCTGAAGTTTCGTTATTTCCCGAAATTTGTTATGCAAGTTATATTTTAGCTTTCCATGAGCATTATACCGTTACTCATCTTAGATTATTTTATTATTTGTAGGTAATCATTTAGCAGCAACTGGGCTCAGGAATCGGTTTTAATATAACTTATATTTCCGATCGTCACTACTTATAAATTGCAAAGCTGCTTTTGTTCATGCATTGTTTTTAGCAGCAGCAAATTCTGAAACGCATTGTTGCTCCTTCTTTTAGAAACTTTTCTATAAAGACACCATCTGGTCATTTAAATCTTTATATTTGATTTGTGTACATGCGCTAATCCGTTTGGTAGTGTTAGTAAAGAGCAGGTCAGGGCTTTGTATTGTTCAGATGCAGCTAACTTTCCCAGTTGTAAATGGATTGTTTTCCATAATTGGTACATATTACAAAAAATATGTATATATACTTGTTAATCCGTTGTAGAATCCGAATTTGCAGATAAATTTTACAAGCACTGACCAGAAATGTTTAAAAAATCTACGATGATTCCGATTGTACAAAGAAACTCTTAACAAGTCATTCTAAGCTTATAAAATTCCGGAATCCGTTTGGACACACTAAGTTTGAAAAGCCTCGGTCGTGCAATACAAGCACGTTGACGTTAACTTTCATCTGGTGCCGAATCTTTTCAGATGTGTCGGTACTGAATTTCTTTCAACGTTAAGTTCCGCCTTTGTTTTCCTTTCTGCTTCCGTTTTTTTTCTTAAACTGGTTTCGGTTCCGTTCAAGATTCCACCTTTAGGTTTGCCTATGCTTTCGATTTTGTCATTCTTCCTGATACTGGCTTCGGTTCCGTTCCAGATTCCGACTCTGGTTCGTCCCTGCTTCCAGTTTCCTCCTGTTTTCGGTTCCGTTCCAGATTCAGACTCTGGCTCGTCCCTGCTTCCAGTTTACTCCTGTTTTCGGTTCCGTTCCAAATTCCGACTCTGGCTCGTCCCTGCTTCCAGTTTCCTCCTGTTTTCGGTTCCGTTCCAGATTCCGACTCTGGTTCGTCGCTGCTTCCGATTTTGGGTTTCCTATGGTGGTGGTTTTGGCTTTGTTCAAAATTCTGCCTTTGGTTTTGGTCTTCTCACTAAACCTGGTTTCGGTTCCGTCCCAGATTCCGCTTTTGGTTTGCCACTTCTTTCCGTTTTGATTTTCTCCCCGATTCTGGTTTCGGTTCCGTCTCAGGTTCAGCCTTTGGTTTCGTCTCTACATCCGGTTTCTCCCTGATGCCAATTTCTATTATGTAACGGAAAATATTCCAATTCCACGTTTGCTTCCATGAGTATTTATTTTGTTCTGTCCGTGACTCCTCCTTTGGTTCCTTTCCTGGTATCATCCCTGCTAACTGCAACCCTGCAGCCCTTGCCCAACAAACAGAAGAAAAAGAACAAAATACCAACAACAAGCCTTCCGTCTACAACAGAAAAAAATCTACACGGAAATAATCAAACTCCGTTTCTGATTTTCAACAACTGCGCTCCTGATACCCATCTTCGCTCTCTTGTCTGAAATCTCTGCTCCTGCTATCTACACCCAGATAATTGATCGAAATATCCTTCCAGCTCCCTGAAGACTTCCGAAACGTCATGACAAGTTTGCACGTGCACCGGTCCCCACTGCAAATTGAACCTCATACCATAGTACAACTTCCACGTGGAAAACAATTTCCTAAAGATTTTGCTCCTGAAGATTTTGTTTTTACCGTTTTTCCGATGGACCGGTCCACTTTGCTTCTACCGATTTTGATTTTGCCGATTTTGCTCCTGAAGATTTTCCGATTAACCGAACACCCCGCTTCGCTGGATCCAGAACTTGCTTTGTATATACGCTTATTTCGACCCAATTGTTTTCTTTTGTAAATTGCTTTGCACGACTTCTATCATGCTTTGCTTTTCCCAGCTCAAATTTTCCTTTCCCTTGTAACAGGCTTTTCCGCATAACCGCTGCTTCCTTGCGTAATATTAATTTGCATTATTTAATTATTGCGCATTACGATTTTGGCTACAGTTGAAAATTGTAACCTCTCACATTGTTGGTACCAACACTCTGCGCAGAGTACAAACTGCTTGACGACTGAGACAGACAAATCTCGAGACCCACTGGTTTCACTCTCACTGACAAACTTTCTGACAAATTATGACAACAAACAAATACGTATTTGCGCGCGTACATAGGGACGTAATTAGAATCAGCGCCTTTTAAAGTACCAAATGCAGTTGTAATTAGGTTTGGTACTGGAGGCGATTCGAAGATAATTGTAATTAAAGTTAACAGGGCAATTAAAATTATAATTAACTTTTTCAAAAAAATTTCGTCCGAAATTGTTCCCCTACTTGTATTTCGTCATTTGAAGATGGCTAAAATTTTTAATTCGTCCTAATTGCACTTTTACAGCACTAATTGTTCAAAAAGCGGTTAAATTAAAACGCTCATAACTTCCTTGTGTTAGCTTTTATTAACGTCAAATTTTTTGAGTTAGTATTAGGCTAACACTGGCTACTTGCATACGCATGCAAATTCTTTGATTTCATGGTTTTGGTAATTTCAGAATTTTATGACTTCGTAAAAATTCTTGATTTCAGAGACCGAGAGTCAGACTCCCGCCTACCTGCTACTGCCAGATTCCTGCTTGCCGCACCGTGAATTCCTGCCTGCCAGCCACCGTTGGATTCCTGCCTGCCAGCCACCGTTGAATTCCTGCCTGCCAGCCACCGTTGGATTCCTGCCTGCCAGCCACCGTTGAATTCCTTCCTGCCAGCCACCGTTGAGTTCCGCCTGCAAGCGACCGTTGGGTTCCTGCCTCCCAGCCACCGTTGAGTTATTGCCTACCAGCCACCGTTGGATTCCTGCCTGCCAGCCACCGTTGGATTCCTGCCTGCCAGCCACCGTTGGATTCCTGCCTGCCAGCCACCGTTGGATTCCTGCCTGCCAGCCACCGTTGGATTCCTGCCCGCCGCCCCGTGAAGTCCTGCCTGTCAGCCATCGTTGGATTCCTGCCTGCCTCCATCGCCAAATCATCGTCATTCTTTTTCTCGTCGTTATTAGCAGTTAAATTTTAAATAAATAAATTTTAGTAATAAATTTTATCCCCAAATCGTTTTTATTTTCCCAATTGTTTTCTTTGATGCTACAATGTAATTGAACGAGGACGTTCAACCGATTTAAACTGGGGGTGATAACACTGATGCTATTGCCGGGTATTTGTTCTCACACTTTGTTAAGATTCGAGTAATTGCAACAACTTCAGTAGTTTTTATCAGTTTAAACTGTTAACTGTTGTCAGAATAATACAGTATCGCCTAAAATGGGTGTTATTGTTTTTTACGTTCTCTCCTTCTGAGGGTTGCATCAGTTCCAAAAGTTTAAAAGCTTACGTTGATCATCTCACTCGCGATGAACATGCAGTCTGGCACGGTGTGAGCGGGATACCACGCAGTCCTGGTACGGTGGTTAGAGATGATCAAGCACTTCTCCTTTACATTTCTGTTCGTTAAAAGTTCACGCATCACTTCACAACTTATAGTTCCCTTTCGACTTCGCTGAACGTTTGTAGGTAGCCAGTTTTGAGCGTAAATCCCAAATAAAACAGTTTACGATAGTTAATGCTATCATTTGTCATTTATCATCTATTTCTCGACGTAATATCCAGTGCGTTGTTAAATACAAGTCACACGCATCAGCGTTTAATTATTTTCGATACGTCGTTAGGTTATGTTAATAGCCTGTATAATTGACTGACATTTTAGTTACTCAAGCTTGCTATGTTCTGCGGCTTGTGTTAAACACAGCCACGTATAACAATTGAATTTCAAGTATTAAAAGTTTATTTTTTGCTGTTGCGTTCTCGATGATTTTCAAATGTGTTGGAACTTTTTCCTGTCTCTGGTATGGTGTTATCTGCCAAAGTATGTAATAAGAAATGATCTAGACTATAACGCCCCTTCTCCGCTGTATGTACTCCATTGTCATGATAAGTCCTTCTGTTAAATGATTAATTATAAAATGTTCAATGTTATTGATTTAAAATTTAAAAAGTGTTATTTAATTATCTTATATGTATTAAAATCTGAAAACACCAATGT
Source organism: Entomobrya proxima (assembly GCA_029691765.1). Lineage (NCBI taxonomy): Eukaryota > Metazoa > Arthropoda > Collembola > Entomobryomorpha > Entomobryidae > Entomobrya > Entomobrya proxima. The sequence goes on along the minus strand of CM056171.1, from coordinate 62,008,446 downwards.
ATTTAGGGTTTTGAATTATGTTAATAACAGTCAAAGTGTAACCGATGTGCTAAAATATTTCTGATTTTGTATACCCTTAAACGAGGACGTTTAAGAATTAATGATGGGGGTGTTATGTTTGAATTAAAGTTAGCTACTCAAGAACGTTTCACTCATTGTTTTAATGCATGACTCATTCAAATACGTTAGTTAAGCAAGATGATCAAACAGCTTACCACTACACTATGCTCTGTAAGGCGAACAACGTCCTGTCGTTTTGCCATTTAGGTACAAATGTACGCTAGTATTTAAAGACAAAAACGTGAATAAATCGGGGCTCTTACGCCAGTATTAAACTGAAACTCATGGTGTTCATGTTGATCTCATTTAAGTAACCTACCCATTAACCATAACCTTAACAATATGGTTGAGGCTTCTTATGAAAATGATAAGTATATTCAAGTAAGGTGATGCTAAAACCTATTTTTAGATCATTCAAATATTTGGTCACAGTATTTGTTAAATATCTTAGATACAAGGGGCCATATTCATGTTCTCATTAACCTAAATTTGTGCAATGTGTGAAAGTCTTTTTAATTTTTACAGCAATCTGGTTAACTCTAATTAATTTGGTTATCATTATGTTTAAATCCTGTCTAATTATAGATCTTGGTCATTTACTCACGCGAAAATATTCTTTAAAGCAAATCTGCACAGTTCTTCTAAAACGTGTTTTATTTTAATGGCCCGATTAAGACCTCAAAAGTGTATCAGTCAACAAAACTTTGCTTTTTGGTTCCAAGAAGTAATAAACCGTGCTATTCCTGAATTATTGGTTTTTCTCAGAAATACCACTAATTTAAGACAATGGCTTTTTGCATAAAATTTTGTCCCAAAAATTGAGCTGATTGTTTAACAGAAGTTTCTTTTAAAAGACTGTCAAAGCTGCATTTCTCAAAACATTCTTGTTTCGGTACGATATTGCACGCTTTGGTTTCGTTACATCTTATTATGTACATAAAAACATAAAATAAAAACAATAATATTATAAGCTTTGCGCTCTTGTCTACAAAACTTTAATAGTAATGTTTTAAATATGCAGGTAGATTAAGGCAATATAAACTTGCACATGAATCAACAATATTCAAATAAATCTCAATGAAAATGTATTGGTTGATAAACATGCCATCCTAAAATGCATGACATATTTGAGTATGCTAAAAACAGTTGTTAGAAAAAATGATATGCATAAAGACTGCAAAAAATGTACTGGGATAAGTAGAGTATAAGGATACAAGTGAAAAGAAAAAAGTAGTTATATGTACGTGTGAGGAAGAAGAAAATATTTCTAATATATGATTAAGGTAACTGATACAGTCGTGTGCTCAGTCTGGAACATGAGTAGCAATAAATCTTCTGCTATAAATTAAAACACTGGTTAATATTGTTAAAGGCTTGATGCACTTCCAAACATTGATGTTTAATTTCGTAGATAATCATAGGAAACATGTATTACATTTATATTGTTACATTATGAGTCAAATTGAACATTTTAAACATTTGTTCTATGGGTAGGCAAACCAAGTGTTTGAATTGAATTACTTAATTTTGAATCGTCCTAAAATATATAATCAATACATATTTGTTTTTACAAATTAAATAAAAACCAGGTTGCTTTTTTTAAAAAATGTGGCACATGTGGTGTTCACGATGGTACGTATTTTGTTGAATTATGCTATATAACTTTCGCAAATGCCGAACAATGAAAACATGATAGGTGCACGGAAGTTGTATCTAGAATTTATTAGTGCTCCAGTAGCTTGAACAATCTTTGTATTGGCGTTGAATAGATGCAATGGTGTTATCACCAAACCTAAGACTTGCTTATGTACACTTAAAAACCACCATCTAAGCTACTTTTTGTTTAAAATCTCACGAATAACCTCTTACGAATTAGATTCAGTCATACCAATTAATTGATCATATTTAGCAATAACTTAATTTAATGCCAGTAATATCTACAGCAGCGTTGAATGTGCAACCGCCCTAACTAAACTTTGCATGGAATAAAACTTAAACAAGTTGTAGTTCGTAATTGTCAGTGAGAATTCCAAGAAGTAACACCATAGAAATGCTGATAATCTATAAATTACAAAAAACCTTGACATAAATAAGTAGTATGCTACATTAAAATGATATTTTGATTGTATCACCATTTTACCAAATAACTGGAACCAGGTGTAATTTTTACTGCTTTTGCTCTTATGCTACCAGTGCGTGTTTGGTCCCAATATACAGCTAGACAGATTTCGTTCCGTTTTATTTGAGCCTTTGAGATCAGCATGTGTGCAACGCTACCAATACTGGACATCTGCAACAAGACACAACATTAATTTATTTTAAAACCTAAATTTTTATTTTATCTAATATTAAAAAGTTACGCTTTCAGAGAATACTAATCCCATGTATATTACGGATACGGACGACGAGATCCAAATCAAATTTGCAAATCCTTGGTAAGCATTCGTTTGAAAAAGATTTGGAAGAATGAATGTTTCATATGCAACAGAATTCAATATTTTCAAACAAACTATCACTCCAAACAGTTTGTCCACTTTCTGCAGCATCCTTAAATGCGTCCTGAACTTTTGTTTGAGATTTCTGTATTGATCCGAAATATTTGTTGAATTTGGCTGAACCATTAGTTGCTGTGATTCCAACTCAAAGCTTCGGCCAATCTCACACATTTGCAGGAAAATGCTCATTACAAACGCAATACCATAGTAGCCTCTGAGGGACTTAATTGATAGAACTAAAATGTAAATGACAATTGTTATAATTTTATTTGCAGTGGAATCAGACAAAACTCTTCCCAGTAGACTGTATTGCTTGGCTTCTTTGCATTGATCCAATGACACGTTGAATTTACATTCAATGAATGGATGAAGTATTCCGGTTACTGTCATTGTGAAGAGGACAACGTTCCATATCCAGACAATTCTTGATTTCTGCAAAACAAAAAATGTAGAATTCGCTTTAAAAATATTATTATGTAACTGAATGAAAGTATTAATAAAAATGATACTGCAATATCTGAGGTTGGTTACCAGTACCGTCAATAAGCCAGAGTACTTTCTTTTAGGATACATTTTGTCTTGCTGCCGAACAGTTTCGAAAAAGTTGACAATGGATCTTTTCCGCCTGATCTGAATATACGTTAGAGTAGCCAAATATATTTGATCAATGACTGAAGCAAACAAGGACACAATTGTAAACGTCGGTCGGTGTTCCAATTTTTTAGAATAGATGTCCTGGAATGTCGACCAGAAATATTCAAAGCCGTGATATACTGCTACCAATGTTTGTAGGATGTACACCAACTAAAATAAAAATTTTTGTTGTATTACTGCACGCCATGTTAGAATAATCTTATTTCTATGAGTAAATTTAATTTGTAATTTTACTAGCAAAACTTTAGAATCTCGAAGCTTAGGTTTTCCATTGCTGGAGAAACAAACTTTGTATGGGGTCCATCCGATATATGTAGCCCATTTGTAATATAACTGTATGAACATCAGCTGTCTACAGACAGGCTGGTTTGAAATTTTAAAATACTGAACTATTTTCCGAATAAATTTTGGGCACGTCATGATGGCAATACTCTATTGCCAATACAAATTTAACTTTTTGGCTTTGATAGTTATTAGCGCTTAGATTCAAAATGCTAGGAAACTACTTTAACCACGACGAAGACAGAAAATCTATGAATCGCAGATTATAACTCCAAACGCTTAATGTAATATCTACAACAACTAAATACAGAAGTATAGTTGGCATCACCTTAGCTACATCGCGTCTAATAAATAATTTTTGACAGCCTTACTCATGCTTTAAAGCTACTCTGTGATATGTTTATCCACTATTGACTATGCTATCGTTGATATTTAATTTAGCAAATAGCTACCCCATACTTATTTGCCTGATATTCGTAATCAAGTTAATTAATTATACTATATAAAACTAGGTGGATCAATACAATTTCGTGAAATACGAGCCAAACCAAGCAACGATGCTTACTGTTGGTTTAAATAGTTCATATTTGCCGTGTTAAGATGTGAGGTTTTAGGCAACGGATTGTCACAAGGTATTTAACGAAAGGATGGGTAATTGAAAAGAAATCATTATAGATGACACATTGAATTTGCAGATTTCTAAGTTATGATTCTTCTTTATACGTTTGCAACTCAGTATAAAATACAAACCTGTATAAACATGTACCTTATGCACATCATATATTTTGAAACTCACAATAAGCTATCAAAATGTGATATGGATTATGAGCGTTAATTCTTATAGTTTTTATTACAACCGAAAGTATGTTCTTGCTGCACTAATAAGTTTTACTGGCTGTTGCTCTAAAAGGAGTTATAGCAATTTTAAAAAATTCTCCCGCGTAATTTGTAGAAATGCAACGCCGTAAAATCTCTAAAATGCTTATTAGAACCGTGCGAATTGGCAACTAGATACAATCTTGACGATCTAGGACGTGCTCCACTTGAATCATCTGATATTAGGCGTGTGGATTCATTTAAACTCTGATATGTTTTCATGATATTTATTTACTTATAAAACATTACTGAAGTATTTACTTGCAAATTTAAAGGATTTTTATATGAAAGATACTGAAGACAGACGTAACTGGTTATAAACAGTTTACTTGGCAAATTGTATATAAAGTAAAAACATTAAACAGAATTGAGACGAACCATTTTCAAACTCATTTACTGCAAAGGGAAAAAATAGACTAACTATTGAACGTTATCGCAATTAGCAATACAAAGTACGTAGCAATTTGTAAAAATATCTTGTTAGTCAGTGCGACATTATTAGTAAAATATAAAATGATTACCAAGAGCAAATTCAGATCAGTATAGTGTAAGCAAAATTAAAGAAAAATCGAGGAATATCGCAAATCAATCGATTTTTGTCCAAAATTTTCTTCAAGAATTTTAAACACATTGGTAAGTGGTACGAAGAAGTCTAGTTAAATATTGCGATTAATCGCAGATTTTAAATATTGACTTTTCATATCTTCATGATTAATCAAGCATTCAAACTTGCTTACTTACATAGCAAGGAAGTTTACTAAAAACCTGATTTACAATAGCTAATCAATACGTATTAGGTAAGTTTTTCCACTTTGAATTTTTTAAGCTCTACGGGACAAGTTGTAAGAAAAGTTTTTGTGGCTAGCAAAATTCACATTAACTAAACTTCTAAACGTTTCAAACCATAATGTCACGGTGTCGCAATTACTAAACGTGTACACGATTTGACCCCTCCAATTTTCGTGTCGTGTACAGGCGAAGAGGCGCAGCGAGGGGTGGGCACCTAGGGCACGTGCCCTACCTAAAAATTTAAGAGCTTTGACTTATTGGGTCAATGCCATATCGCACATATTCACAATCCTAGAAAAAGTTCAGCCCAATCGTTCAGTTGAAGGTTTTTGCTCAAATTGTGTGATAAAAACACAAATGAAGCTCATAGTATATTATGTGCTAACAGCAGCAAGCTCTATTACTTGCTGCAACTCATTATGATCATGTAATCTACAAAGTGTTATTCTGACTTACGTAATCAAAATTATTATCAGAACGAAATTCAATTAAGTCGAATCAAAAAGAGTCTTGCATGCAAGAAGGGGCAATAAAAATCCAATTAAATCAAGAAGAATCCAATTTAAAAGATATTCAAACTGTTACATTACTTTTAATTTAATACCCAAAAACCCAGATAAACCCAGGTGGGTTGGGTGTTTGTGAAAAACCCGCCGGTTTCGTCCACTCTGGTTTCTGCCTTATATCAATAACATTTACAAATTTTTTAAATATAATTTCAATTGAAACATAGTTGCAGATATCTCATGGGTGCTACGCTACTCATTACATTTAGAACTTGGATAAAACCAGGTGCTTTGAATACCAGCAGGTCATGACATAATATCAGATTCATTGCGAGAGAAAGCCATGAAACATCAATCAGATTCATAATTCAGTAGCAAAATGCCAGGCACTAGGAAATCTGCAAACTCTTATAAACTCTGTCTAGGAGAAGTATTCCAGTAAATGAATAAGTGGAAAAGTAACACCCAACAAGCTCCGTATATTGGGTTTACACTGATTTTGTTGATTTAAAAGTTTATGGATACTTTTGTATTTTTGCACTTTTCACCAACGATGAACAGTTGATGAAAAACGGTTGCCGTTTTTTAACCCAGGGTTTTTCTTTCCTTATATCGAAGTGGACCTGTTTTCCAAATACTAAAGGCTTATTTGAGTTAAGTAATATGGTAGGAGAAAATTTTGCAGTGCGCTATTGGTGACTCAGGAAGCAGATAAAGAAATCCAAAAACAGATTTGATCACTACTCACCGAGGTATTCCAATGAAACTTAAAGAGGTTCTTATCGTGTTATTCGTGCTCCAGTAAAAAAAACTAGACGCATCCGTTTAGCATTAAACAGTTACATAACACAAAAAATCTAAATTTTATATTGAAAATATTATCAAAATCTTAAAACCGTTTGAGTTTGTTTTCAAAGATTATTTAGTCGATTACTTTTGTAATTATATTTGTTAAAGTACGATGCAAGATTAGCTTTCAAAATCACAGTTAAACATTTATATGTATCATCAAGAGTTTAATGACCAGATAAGTAAAGAAAATTGTTTATTTGATTTATGTAAAATTTGGTGCCCTGCCTAACATTTACGGCTGGCTGCGCGCCTGAGGCAAACACGATATTATTTTTCCGTGTTCGTTTCGTGTACGATCTAAACGTGTTGTGTTCGTTTCGTGTTTCACAGAACACAAAAACGTGTACAAATCGTGTACAGTTTCCAGTATAAATAAGTAGAAAATGGTGTTCATTGCGACTAGGTGTAGGAAAACTTGAGCGGTTCTGGAGTTTCAATCAAGACTTGAACATCCTTTACACATAAAATGGCTTTATATCCACTGAACAATTAAAAAAGATGACCATTTTTTGAAACATGATGAGGTTTTTTTTGAGTGTGGCATAAGAATTCAGTATGAATAAAAACTTGTCAAACACACACGTTTTTCAACTGTGTTCGTTTCGTGTACTGGAATACCGTGTACAAAACGTTTCGTGTACAGCCAAATTCGTGTCGTGTTTTGCTCTACATGATGTGCACACGACACGGTTTTCATCCATGTACACACGTGTACGTGTACACGTTTACAGCTCTAGTCGCAATATCAAAGTAAAATCCTATAATATGTCAAACGAATCTGATCAAACAGATTCTTTAGCAAACGCATTAGCATCTTCTAGACGGCGTCAAAATATTGCTTTTTTGTTGGTGAAGTTTTAGTGGAACAGAGACAAACAATTTTCAAACTCATCTGGCATATCAGCAAACTGCTATTAAAATGCTAGTCGTAATTGGAATTGACTAGGTAGTAATATAGCATGTAAGCATTTATGAAAATACCACGCACGTCACAATAGCATAGCTTGTAAGCATTAAATGATAACTACCTATTCAAAAATGCGATTTAACGACCTAACCAGGCAAACAGCTTAGCAAAGGTTATAGATTGAGCTGGCCGGCGTCAAAGCATTTCTTTGGACTGTGCGGAATAAAGTGGATACCTTTGTAAAATTCTACAAGTGCAACATCATATCCAGATAAAGAACTAGTATTTTCAAATTCCATGACAATTAATTTTTTGGTACTTCGGGACAAAATGTACGATAAACATGTAGTAGCACTGCAAACGATTAGTTAATGAGAGACGCACAAAAGAAGGCTCGAATAAAAGACTTTAAAATGCGATCGTTACAAACAATCAAACAACGAAAACGGCAATTACAAAACAAATACATAAAAAATAATGTGTTTATCTTAATAGCGTATTTTTTATTTCTTGCATTTATTTTGCTTCTTTAGTCACTCCAATTTATTTTGACAACTTGTCTAATGATATGTGTGGTATATATCTACACATTTAAAATAGATCTTTGTTCAAAAACTAAACAAAACTTTTTCAAATCAATAATTTCTCTGATTTTAATAATCCTCTTATGTATACCTAAGTACCATAGAAGGGTGCCATTCCAGAAAGCTTCTATTTTAGTATTTTCCAAGAAGTAATACGCAATATTACCGTTTCTGAATTATACCTAACTTCTCAAAACAATGTAAATTGAAAACAATTGCCTATTATGTGGTACATTTGAATCTGTTCCAAAATGTGAACTAAACTTTGAAGTTTCTATAAAAGCGATGCAGATGCTTCAATCTGTAAATGTTTTTGTTTTGTTTCGACTGTCCATTTCGTTGCTATTTTTCGGGTACTAATTCGTAATAATCATCATATAAAAATATTTTCGAATATTATAAAACTGAGTATCCAAATATAACAAAAAATATGCATTTTTACTTTAACTTCCGAATTTGTTACGGGCATTCTAAAAGAAAAAAATATGCCAAGGCAAAGTATTTGAATGCAAGTTACTGAGAATATAGCCGGTATAGAGCTAAAAACGAAACTATTTAAGTTAAATCGTTTACTAATATCGAGACAAGTACAAACCGGACTGATCTAAACACCATTGAAAACCATAATACAGTGGTGCGATTGATAGATTGGACTTACAACGTTTTAAATCAAAGGATTGTATTGGTTTAAGAGTTTTCATGATTACCTTAACTTTTTTCTTTCAGTCACTTCACAAGGTATGCACTTTCGCAGTCAAGTGGTGCAAGTAGAACCAGATGAAAAGAGGAGCGTCGTGTTGTACATTTCAATAAAATTCCTTGCTACGATTACGATGAACTTGCTTAGAAGAATGTTTAAAAGAAAATATTTGTCGTCGGCTGCAAAAAATTAAAAACATAAACAATGTTGCATCTAAATAATTTTTAAAAAACAATCATCGTAAAATTATAGCTAGATTCATAAATTCCGTTTTTGTAGTATTTTAACGCTCATAGTACGGATAGCACAGATTTGGCGGATTATACCTCTTGTAGGTGGGTCTGGAAACATCGCATTAGTTTAGAGACTGTTGAAAATGAAAACTTGTCATTAATTTAATTACGTTCAAAGTTTGATAGCTTCAAATATGTGTATCAGTCAAGAATCAATGGGGTGAAATTTACACTGGTCTTTTTGTAGAACTTCAAATTTTAAAGAAATAGGATGTATGCTAAAATTCGGTTGAATTTGTAGTTTTTGAATGATTCAAATTGAATCCTGCTTCTTGCGTTTCGGACATGCCAGCTTTTCGATTCGCACAGTATGAATTTTTTTTAAAGTTCTGGACTAATACCAAATCTTAGAATTTGAGACTTTTGATTTATTGAATTTTAAGATATCGTCGGTGATACATCTAAGCCATGAACCAGCATTCACCCCCAGAATTGAACCAGTGAACCTGCATCTGGCTTCTAGAATTGAATCAGTGAACCTGCAATGATTTTCCAGATTCTAACCAACGAAACTGCATTTTTGGGGTAATGTGAGAACGATATGCCAAAAGAATCAGGATTTTTTGGCGGATTTTTTGGTATATCGTTCTCAAGTTACCCCAAAAATGCAGTTTCATTGGTTAGAATCTGAAAAGCAATTGCTGGTCACTGATTCAATTCTGGAAGCCAGATGCAGGTTCATTGATTCAATTCTGGGGGGAAATGGCTTAGATGTATCACCGACGATATTCAATATTAAGGTTTGCATAATTTCTCAATAACTTGCTATTTGGTTTGATTTGGGACTAAAATATTTTTTTGCGCCGAGGAAACATATTTTCGCGGTTTTGTTTAGTCGCTTTAATGAAAAATCACTGCTCTTATATTTTCCTTGAAAATATTTAATTAGACAAGTGGGTGAAATTTTATCCTTTGTCGCTTGATTGATTTTATAACTCGCTGGTAATGAACAAAATAAAACAGCTATTTCACTTGTGTGCTTGGAACATAAAGTAATAAATGCCGCAGTTTTACTCTAAGTAGAGTTTTAATACGTTACTTGACATATGACAGATTATTAAGTTTCAAGTTATAATAAATAATTCAATAATTCACAGAAATTTTGCATGAATAGGAATAGTAATTTTTTTGAGGCTTCTGCAAAATATGAATGAATATTATCATAAGAAGCCAAGATCTGTGAACCCTGAGAACTAATGGTGTGAGTACCATTTACACCAGTAAATGTGAGAGTGAATGTACAAAAATAGAAACTTCAAGAAACCGTGTCTCAAAATTGAAAATATGGAATTGCAATACTTTTTCTTACTTCTGTTGGAATCAACAGCAGCCCCGGCAATAAGTAGGTTGAGAAAATGTACTAACACCAGTTTACTGGTTTGGCACTTTCTGATGATCCTTTGTCATGTATCATGTTACTTTTCTAAATAAGACGTTTGGCGTTGAGCTACAAGTAGTGTGACAGAATTTAATTTAAATATTCAGTTTTTTCGTGACAAAAGTGACGAGTTTTCAGTTAAAACATACCAAACAATGAAACAACCAGAGAATGGTAAACCATTAAAAATGCTCGCTGCGAAAGACCTAGTTTAGACCCCATTTAACCTGGTTTAAAGCCCATTAAGTCCATCTAAAATAGGTAAAACATCTCTATAATAGATAATAATGGGCTAGAGCCGATTTAGGCTGGTCTAGAGCCGATTTATGCTGATCTAAAGCCGATTTATGCTGGTCTAGAGACGATTTATGCTGGTCTATAGCCGATTTAGACTGGTCTAGAGCCGATTTAGGCTGGTCCAGAGCCAATTTAGGCTGGTCCAGAGCCGATTTAGGCTAGTCTAGAGCCGATTTAGGCTGGTTTAAAAATAAAGTAGACGGACACACAGACACACAGACACACTACTCGTTAATAAGCTCACCTGCTGACGCAGCGAGCTAATAAGTGAAAATTCTTAAATTTAGAGTGTTGACTTATGAAAATTAGATTAGTACAAAGGGAATTTTTTAAATGTCATCACAAAATTTTTTATGACATGCCTTCGTAAAAGATATTTTTTGATTCAACAAGCACTTATGAATTACATATAAAATACACCCCATAAATTGTCTCAATGCATGTTTCGATCTACCAACATCTCTGCAGATCAAACCTGTTCATATTTAAGTTGCCGATCAGCTTAAATCTTTTGTGGCGTCATCTAACTCTTACAAGTTGCCATTGTAATATACGTACTTATACAGTCCTGCCATATTGCTCATAAGTTAGTAAATACATAATATAATATGAAATTATATAATTTGGTACTATGTCATGTGGTCTGGAAATGCACATCATTGCATGATGGAAGCAATGACCAGCTAGAATTGCGGGTGATGTGCTTTTGTTTGAATTATATGCGGGTGCTGATCTTGTTCTCACGAAATTAGCGCACATAGAATAAGTCTAAGTACTGTGAGGTTATGCAACTGTACATATAGTCGTTATCTCAATAAAGATAGTATTACTTTAAAACTACATATTCTTCTACTACTACGAAGAAATTTGAAAATAGTGAAGAAAAAGAAAAACCACTGTTTGGTGAGAAAAATTTACAAACAAAACAATACTATTATAATCATTCATGAAAAGCAACTACCTAGGTAGCATAAAATAATAAATCCTTGCACAAATTCCGTGTTGTAGTAATTCAACGTAAATAGTACGGATTTCCTGAATTTGGTGGATTATAGTCCTACTAGATAATTAGCTTAGAAAACTAATCTTTGCATGAAAACTCGCAGTAAAAAATCCTGGCATAAATTACATTTCATGCAGACTTTGATACGTTCAAATTTGTACATTGGATAATTTATGTATATTAATATTAATCACAAACATGTTCATAAATAAAAGTTGAGTTAAATATTGGCTTGTGCTTATGTGTGCAAAATTATCATAATTTGCTAAGATCAATGAATGTAGAGTATGCCTACAAGTGTAAGTGCAATTTCCACCTATTTCTTATGTTTTTAATGAAAAAAGTGGCAAGTATGTCCGTATCCAATTGATTCTGGTTACCACAGTTAGCTGCCAACGTAATAAACAGAAATTAAAACATGAATAATTCGCTGTTTATACCTCTGTAGGTATCAACAGCGGCTTACAGGAATACACAGAGAAGTAGCAATAACACTGTTTAGGTTGGCCTGAGCTTAGGTAGAATATGCCAAAATTATTTTGGCAAAATATGCAGCAGGTTTATTCACGGATGTCTACCCGGCAAGCCGCAAGCTCAACAGTGCCAAGTACACACACAGCTGCAATTTCACTAAGAACATAAAGTCCTAATTAAGACCGATTCACTTATTAACCAGGCAATGGGAATCCATAAAAGTGCTCGCTGCTAAAGAGGATAATATGAGAAACAAATAGTCCACTTTAACTGGTTTAAAGCCTACCTCAGAAATAAAGTAGACGGACACACAGACAGACGGACAGACGGACACACCACATCTTAATAAGCTCTTCTGCTGAAGCAGCGAGCTAATAATTGAGGTTTGACAAATGTCATTCAATTCCATGACCAACTGCAGAGATAATAACACTCCTTCATTTCCATCAGGCAATGCTGCGTCATTAACAAATGAATATATATAAGATTAGAAGTGACAAACCTGCAGAATATAAAGCTTTGATGTGATGATACATAACTATGCAAACATTTATATTCAATGTAACACAATCAAGGTATAAATAAAGCCCTCCTCCTTGTTATGGAGACATTTTTGAAATTGTGATATTTCGGAACATCTAACCTTTATTGAACGACAATGTTTTTTAACATTTAGTACTACTAATAGTCAACAAATTTCACATAACATAATATTCATTGATGTCTTAGTATCTATTGCCGTAAAGTTGCTGTTCGGCTTATGATATATCCCCATATCCCAATGACGCTGCAATTTGGTGGTAACATTTTTTTCAATTAGTACAAAAACCTCGGTTTGAATTGGGTGGGTTTTGTCGATTAGAGTATTCCGCTTTACTAAAAACCCAAAATGTTTTGATTGCTCTGACCAGTAGAATATTTGGAGCAATTTTGGAATTTGCTACAAAATCGATGCTGTGGGCTTACAAGTAGGCGTTTTGTGTTTGGTCTTGTGTGAAGTGGCCGTGTCCAGTCAGAAAATAACTTTTTCACTGGAATTGTCCCTATTAATAACCGGAATCAAACGTGCCATCAGACATTCCTCCCGGTACTCCTTTGCAGTCATAGTCTCCTCTGTAATATAGGGCTCGGAGACGCTTCCATTTTCGTCCATAGCCTGCTGACCCATCACTTTCTTGAACAACTTTGCGTTTGGGTGCAGTTTTTGATTCGGGGAACTTTCTTAGGGTTGGAAGCATGGAAATATTTCCTTTTGACAACATCTTGAGCATCTCAATGCAAGTACGCCTCGCCATAAGTAACTTTGGTTTCACAAAGTTTTTTTGTAAACAAATCGGGCGCTAGATTTTGCACGCTGCTCCTGACCCTTGACAACTGTTGGTGCTTCCTGCTTGGTGTAGGCTTTGATGCCCAACTTTTGAGCTTTAATTTATCCTAGCGCTTGTGGGATAAAATTGAGTCTGTGGGTCGCAGCACTAAATGAAGTGGAGGGATTCTCGTAGAAAAACTTTGAAGTCGTCTTCAAGGTTTCTAAGGGAGTCACCATTGCAGAACGTCCATCAGAGATACTGCATCTTGATGTGTCTGTAGTCTAATACCCCCAAATTATTTTGTGTATACCTGTCTGGAGCTTGTCTTCTTCTACAAACTTTGTAGTACAAAGTGCTACACAGTTTTAATCTTTGACGTACTATCGATATTTTGAAGTAGGATATAACCCATTTTACAAACGTTTCATTTTCCCAGGATTTCAAAAGTATTAGTTTATTTTGAAAAACCGAAAAATATATCATGTGACCTCCAAAGGATGGGTTATCGTATAATGCGTTCAATTTTTTATCTCTCGCCTTCATTTGTATTTTATCACTATTTGCATAAATGTCTCCATAGGAGGAGGGCCTTAAAATCATTTACTATGAATAAATATCAGTGTTTCAAGTGGAATAGCCTGAACACCAATAATTTGTTGTATCGGCAAAAACGTTACATATTTATATTAGATTCCGGTCTCCGTTCCATCTTATATCTAAAACACTTTTACCACTTGCATTTATACGGGTAAAATCTTCGCATAAATACGTGGGCATTATGCATTAATACCTTTTTATTAAGCTGAAACGTTTTAAAGTGAGTTGGATACACATAATGCATATCCTGCTGGAATTAATGTTTCAATAAGTAAAATATATGAAGTTTGTAGCAGTTGAAGTAGTGAAGTTAGTAGTGTTGATCGAACTATTATTAGAATTGTACTACCTACCTGATGTGCAAAATTGACATTGCAAACCTTAACCCTGCTGTTTTAGAAATCAAACCAGAACAGCAAATAGTCATATACATTAATCAAGAAATGTATAAGAGTTGTTTAACTTAAATGCCTAGAGCGTACCAAGTTTATTTTTGGTCAACTCCCGCTTTTATAAGGTTAGATTTGTTGGAAAATGCATGACAATGGTAAATAAATTATTGAAGGTGCTCACTGATACAAATCCATAAAGCTACATACATTTGTAACTAGTTATTTGATCTGATCACGATATCACGGTTACCATTCGTTTCATGCAACGGAGCAAATGGTCAATTCCCAGGACATACCGCTCGGAGATAACTTTGGCACATTAGCATAGCGCCATCCTCGTCAATCTCAACCAACGCAGATCCTATTTATCTGGGAAATTGTGGAATTACTAAGAGTTTGTAGACTGGTATTGAATGGACCTTTTGCAAGATGTGACCTTGTACAAGGATCATGATCCAAACCCGATCGATTGAATCGATCTCATAATCAGTGTGAAACACGTGCTCACGTGTAGTGCAAGAAGACATAAATTTGTGCCAAGAAAGAATGTATCTATCCTTGCGTAGATCATATTATTGCGGAAAGCAGTAGTGTCAATTTTGCATTGCAAAGAGTGTGAAATACGAAGTACAAAACAAACATTTCTGGAAGTTATAAGGGAGTTGTAAGCTAAGTTAAAGAAACTGTAGTATTCTTTTGTCCAAAATTATAATAATGTTTGAAGAGAGCTAACCTCTTGTAAAGACAAATATGCTAATATGATAATTTTCGCTTATGTCTAAAATCACTGGTCATTGTACTTGTACTGTTCTGTAGTTCATTGTCATAGTCAGTCTATGTTAAATCCAAATAAGTGTGAAGCTATATAAAGACCGAACTTGTACTGGAGCAGGGGAGTGCAGGACGAGTCGCTTGAGAAGCTAGACCATGGAGTGGATAGCCCTCCGCACTCGCAGCGTTCTCAGGGAGTGAGAATGCTGGTAGACTGTAGCCCAGTATTGGGATTGCCTCTACTCCTGTGCTCCTGCAACTTCCAGGATTGGGGGTTGTAAGTTCCAGGATTGGAAACTTATGGATTCCTGTATTGGGATCTAACGCGGAAATTTAGATTTGTAGAATGTATCAATTTGCCCCTTTCTAATTTTGTAATAAAAGAAATACTACCTCTCACGCTCTAACGATCAGGCATTAGCCGGCGGCCCCGTCTTCTTTTTATTTGACTTCTCCCGAACCCACTTATTTTGGTTTCGGAGCATAATATTCTTTCTATTACATCAAATACCTTATAAAGTAATGCGGAATATTTGGCGGTGGTCAACGCGCATGTGTTCCAGTTTAATCAGGGATTTTTGGAAAACTTTGTGGGGTATGTTCCTTAAAGGAACTTCCTTCAAAATGTCCATTTTCACTTGATATTTTACAGTTCATTGCACCAAAATATAATTACGGTTGTAACGTTGCATTTTAAAGGTAGTATAAATAAATGATAACCAATCAATACCAACGTCAAATTTTGTTTTATTTCAGAACCGTGTACGTAAAGACGGAACCTACCGAAAAATCTAATTAGTTTATATCCATGAAAAGCAGCAACAACATTCTGTTCGGCGTCAAGTGTAAGCAAAATGTTTCATATCAAGTTTTATCGCATTTCATTGCTCAACTGTTTTCGCGTCGATTAGACATCAAGAAAGAATTGAGCCTAGTTATTTAGAGGAATTGTTCAAAATGTTTTTAAGACGAAATGAACGACGTTAAGTATCATCTTTTAGGATGTGTCATATGTTTTGTATGTAATTGTAACCTCACAAGTGTGCTATTTGGACACCAAATATTAATTGCAAGTTGAAATAGTATGGTTGTCCATAGGTATTCAACTTTCTTTACAAATTATTTTTTAAATAACATTCACTCACTGCCAGTGAGTCACTGGAACTGACTAGTACTAAAATCTTAGTTCCGTTTCAATAATGTAAATCGCAATCACTCTAAGGAATCTGGCTGACCTATGGGTTGCCCGGTGGTGAAAATGTTTTGTATCGTCGGTTAAGTCTGACAAGATGACTTGACTACCAATAAGTGACGAATGTGATGATGCATATTTGATCGATAAAATGATTTACAAAACTGCGATTTGTGAAAAATTAGAAATCACTTATACTTTGATTTAGAAAATACACTTAGTTCAATATATTTTGTAGATAGCTCTACTGAACCGTTTTCTTTTGTAATTAAGTGCTCTCACAATTCATTCTGCATTATTGCATGGAAACTGAAAGAAGAAAGTGTAACATTTCGATATTAAAATACTATGGCGCGTTTAAAATGTACTGTGGCTAGAAATAAGTCTATTCAATTATAACTCTATTACTCTATCCACCATGTAAAATAATGCAACATACGTACACGTACGTAAAAATTGGTTCAAGACATATTTTGTTATAGTAGTAGCCAGCAGAAAGTAAACATTTAAAAAAAATATGACCTGTTTATTTCAGGCACAAAATTAATTCCTCATAAGTAACGCTGACAGCTCATTAACGCAATTTATATTTACTTAAAGATATATTCCAAGTTTCACCCAGCTTTAATTTACATGTAAACGTACCTGTCCAATTTAACTGACATTGTTGTTATTGGTATTCAAAAATTACTTCAACATCAAACCTTCAAGGTCAAAACAGGCACTCATCTTGGCACTAGCCGTACGTGAAATATTGGTTTACTCAAGTCGTAACGTATTTCATTGCTACATGTGCCATTTCACTTCAACCTGAAGTCAATAATACGCATTAATTATCTTGACCCAGCTACTCTATCCCTTTATTTGCAAGAATTACTAATTTACATGTTGGTTTTCCCGAAAAATTATACAGTTAATAATTGCATCTAATTTTTACAAGTATTTTTACGTAATATATATAATCGCAAGTTACAAGATTGTTAATTGGTGGCGTTGAAATCAAACAATTCGTTGAACTCAGACAGCATTGATGAATTTTAATGCAAATGGCAAATACCTACAATAAACTATGCGAATTTAAAATGATATTTTTAGTAACAAAAGGTTCTAGTAACCCAAAAATGTAAGAATATGATGTTTGGAAAATGTCATTGGAAGTTTGTTAGAAATTCGAGATTTGCAGAATCGCAAAACGCTTTTTGAATGAAATCATTGGAAGTGCAAGTGGGGCTGGGTTTGCAGATTTAACCCAAGCTGTGTTGGGGAAGAATATTTGGGTTTGAGAAGAAGAATAGTAACAATGTGAATTGACACTGGATTGTAGTTCAATTACAGTTGCCTACTCATCAACATTTAGGGTTATATTTGGTGTAATTTACTATTAAATTTAAGCGTGTCATTTAGAATACGTGTGCGGCGTCGTACAAGGCCGCCGGCTTGGGTTTACCTCGGTTTATTGCTCGAAAGATCATACTATTTGTCTTTGTACCCAACTTTTAATGGCATGGTCTTGTAGAGGAGGCATTTTAATTTTGTTGTGTGCCTTAAAGTATATTTTTACTCGAATGCCTGAGCTGGTGTCACTGAAAGTTAAAAAACACAAATTTCTGCTTTCCAAACATATGCGTAACCAGAAACGTCTAAAATCACGTAGGTGACGAAGATGATCAACGTTTTAGGGTTGTATGGTTATACCGCGATCCATTTTGACCAAAAACCCTGCTCGGCAAGGGCATTTAGAAAAACTACGCCGCGAATTGTCCGGGGAATCGAAAACCGGAAATCAGCATTGGTTACGAAAAACAATTTTTTTGTCTAGAAGAAAGGTAAATCCAATCAAATTGCAATTTGTATTGAAGCAAAGGCGCAGAAGAGTTTCAAGTTCCAAAGTCATCTGTGTTTGCCCCAACAGCGACAAAAGCGAAATATTCTTTGCTTGCAGCAAAGAATTTCAGGAGTTTCAACTTCCCTTAAAAGTTTACATAAACTTATGTCGAAATTCATTTTTTAATTTTTATAAATGGTTACCTACTCAGCATCAGTACACCACCAAGCTCGCATAACATCGAACCGTAACCACCCCCAAACACATCATTACCCCACCAATCCAAAAGGCTTCGTTAATAGCCTCCAACACAACCTTAACTCCCGACACTTCCATCACCTTTGAATATCTTTGTAGAGCCATTTTTATCTGTTTTTTTTGGCAATTTCTGCCTCCGAATCACGTTTATCACTAAATATACCGAGATCCTAGTTGGAAGTCGAGTGCTTTGGCTCTGAACACCACCGGAAACTGGACTATGGCACTTATCGAAACTGGCATTCCCCCAGGACATAATCTTTACGTTGAAAAGTCTTATGACTTGAAGCAGTTTGGCAAGCATAGGCACAAGGGCGTGCTGGTCATGGAGAAATTTGTCCTCAGAATCGGTAATTGAGACAAGTGCATCATTTATTATTCAGTGGGACGGTTTTCGACACCGAAAGACTTGCCCGGGAGCAGATGTTCATTCCAATGGCCAAAAAAGGATTAGCTAGGATTGTACTGATAAAGTATGAGGTTATCCCTTCGGAGTTGATGAAGAAGCAAGGAGAGTGACGAGCCAATTAAGAATTAACTCAAGGGCAGGAGATGACTGACTCAGTAGAGGAAAATGTTTCGGAGGAGAAAGCTAAAGAAACGCCAGAGCTAAAGACAAGTGGCTGGTTCAGTGGTAAATTTGAAAAGTGAAAAAATATTGACAGGTTCAGTCAGTGGTCTGAAAAATGGAGATTTTTAAGTGATGTCGTTAGTGGATGATGCTTAAACGTGAAATATTAGAATGTTGACGTTTAAATTTTGTGGTCTTTAGACGTCGATAATACGGATTTCCTGATATATGTTGCAATATATTTTCACTAGATCACATAATGTTGTCCATTTTACCATCCTAATGTTGTAGTACAGAAAGAAATATTAATATTCCAGATTGTCAATAATATTTGGGAAGCTCACAATTGTGAAATCAAAAGAATTGGTTTGAATTGGAGTAAGTGATTGTAAAAAATTTAACAAAAATAGAAATAAATTAAGCTTTAGGTTGGTGTGGAAATGAATATCAATTCAACTTCCTCCAAACAATAACCGCTGGTACATAAGTGTGAAATTTATATTTTCAGAGATGATTAATGCAAAAAGTAGTAAAATGCCCATACCCAAATCCTGGCTATTAGCCAGTACAATATTCTATAGTTGGACGAGAGTAAAGGGTAATGTTTTTATATTTTCACGATTTCACGAAGTATGTTGGTTATCAGCAGCAGTCTCAGGAATATACAGATACGTGTCATCACCACTGACAGGACTTGAGAATAAGCCAAAAGACCAGGTCTTTAAGACCTTCATAGTAAACCCCAGAAATATAAGCTCTCGTCGGAACACCTCAAGCCACGAAGCCCAAGAGTCTTGAGCCCATTCAGTGCTCCAAGTTCCCAAAGTCCGTTAATGGAGCTGATTTGCTTTTTAACTTTTGTTCTTGACTTCAGATCTGCCGGGTATTTTGGCCATGCTGGGTAATAAGTATGAGGAAATGTAGATAAAGAAGAGGAGACCGGAAGTACCGAATGGAAAAAGACACAAATGACGACTGGTGTCGATGGCAAAGGATCTAATGTAATAAAAGTGAAAATTGGAAGAAGGTTTTGAGATATATATACAAGACTTTGTTCATGAACAAACTATAACTACTGTTTTACTTTAATACTATGATGTTGGGTTTACAATAATGCAGAATGTTACATTCTTCTGTTTTGGGCTCAAATGGATCATACTTCTATATAAAATCAAGTAACACTGGCATGTGCGATCTGTTCTTTAGTTTATGTCCCACTACCACAGCGTAAATGTGATATGGCTTTAAACTGATACGTAAACAAAATTAAAAACTTCAAAATATGCCAATGTTTTTATAAACATCTTTTAAATCAAAACAACATAAACCGTTCAGGTGGTGGATAATAAATGTGTGACGGTTTTTACAATTCTACTTCTCAAATGTTTTATTTTCGTTTTGTCTCAGTTTGTTATACAAGCTGTATCCGTTTATTCGAATTTTATAACAAGATCAGGATTCCTGATTCAGGAAAATTCAAAATGTTAACCCCAGATGGTTTTATTGGCAAACTTTTATATATTTCCAAATGTACATTTTTAATTGTTTATTTACTCTAAACTAATATTATAAGTAAGTTTATTCAGATCTGCCCAACTTTAAACTTTAAGTAGATTTTGTCACCGGAACAAATACTTAATTTAATATTCAATGGGGCGGTTTCTGACACCGGCTGTTTTGTCCGGGAGATGAGCATCCCGACGCCCTTGGATTATACAACAACAATAGGAGTGGCCCCTTCGAAATAGTTAAAAGTAAGGTATAGCTGGGATAATAGGCAGATTCGTATGGCAGGCTAGCTAGTTGGATTGCGGCCACATAATAAGAATGGGGTCAAAGAAAATCAATCACGGGAAGTTGAGTGTTAAGTTTAAGAGAAAGTTAAGCTTGGGGAGGAGATGGTTTACAACTTAGGAATTTAGAAGGATCTCCCGGGTATTTTGGCTGTGTTGGAGAATAATTATGGAGAGACAGGGAAAAGAAGAGGAGACGGGAGGTAACGACAACTGAAAGGACGAAAAAAAGGGGCAACAGCCGGTGACCTAGGAGAAGGAATAATTGTGGAGAAAAAATGATGGAGATCATCAATCTGAGTTTACAGAAAGTTACTCAACAGCGAATTAATTTTGTAACGTCACCTAACCTTAACATTTGGGCTTTCATGTATGGACAATCAGCATCTACAATACTACAATCCGGAGATATATAGTAAAGATTAAAACGCTTAAATTGGACAATTGGCCATTATTCACATTTCTGGGGAAAACTAAAATTATAGGTTTTGTTATTTTATTTTTCTTCATGATTATCAGAATGCATATTAAAGAGGTCATTATTGGACCATCTTAGTTGGGTGCCAATCGGAATGTCAGGAAGACACCAACTAACCGTCAACGTCTCCAATTGTGGACCAATTGTTTTGTAACGGTGCTGTGTGCCACACAGTGTGTGGCGTCCATCAACCGGCTACCTTGCGACTACTGCCCATCGTCTCCAAACCAATTCCTGCTTCGTAACTTCCCTCCACGGTTGTATAAGTTGGGCTTTGACCTCTATCGAATTTAGATGACTTTGTGTAACCAATTTCTTCTGGGTTTTCCAGGTAATTTCTTCCACCCCGTTGCCCTTCTCACAATAAGTGACGAGATCCTAGTTAGAAGTCATGTTCTTTGACTTAGTGGTCTACCGGAAACATGTCCTTGGCACTGGACCAATCTGATATTTCCTCCGGAACATTACCTTTACGTTGACAAGCCTGATGGCTTGAAGTTGAAGCACTTTGATAAGCAAACCAGAAGGGCGTGGTGGTCCAAGGGCAAATTTGTCCATAGAATCGGTCACTGGAACTGGTGCTTCATTAAATATTTATTGGGACGGTTTTCGACACTGGAAGCTTTCCCGGGAGGAGACGATCATTTAAAGGCCCCTGAGGGAGTCCGTAAAATTGTACTGACAAGCTATGGGATGGACCCTTCGGAATTGATGAAGGTGAGGTATGGCTGGCGCGATAAAAATATTCTGTATGGCAGGTTGACCAAGACAAATGACCAGGTTAAATGGAGGGTTATATATAGGGATAAGTAATTTAAAAGGGGGTAAGGTAGTTTGTGACTTGGTAACTTGGAAGGATAACCTGGGAAGGTATTATAGCTATGCTGGGAAATAAATATGAGGAGATGGACAAAAAGAGAGGAGGGTGGAGATAACTATTTTGGTCGAAGAATTGTATCGTTTTGGAGGAGGAGGCAGCAGTAAGTAGAATTGAAGGAGAGGAAAGCTAAAGAAACGTCGATGAGTGAAGATTATCTGAAAGGTAAAAGTTCTCCTTGATATAAATAAATGAATTAAGCAGATGGTCCAAAAACATGTTATTTTTTATTTAAAAAGAATGCTTAATCCAGCGATAATATGTGAAAACGTGTGCTTTGGGCTCAGAACCCCATTTTGCTTTACTACGGACTACCACGATTCGATAAAGGGACAAACACAATTTTATAATTGAGTACACTTGAGTACATAGTTAACATTATTCTGGTTTGGAAAACAAAGAGTGAAATTTGTATATTTATTTTGTGACAGTTACTATTTTGAAGTCTTTTAACGCCAATAGTATGCATTCGTTAAATTTCTTCGAATACGTTTATCACAGATATTTTAGCTAAAATGGTATGATATTTGAAAATATTATCATTTTGCAAAATTTTCAGTGATTTGAAAGTAAATCAAAATCACAAAGTGAAAAAATTTGATTTTGAGTACAAATCTGTAAAAGAATCAACTTAATTAAATTCGTAGTCATAATAAATAGTTCACAAAATGTTGCATGAATACAAATTGTTTTTTGGTTTGTGCGGAATATGAATGACATCATAATTTGCTAAGATCACAGAATTTTGGGTATGAATTAAAATGCAAGTTCTACTGTCCAATTGCTCATTCATTTTTTCCTAGATAATTAGTTATTAAAGTTATTATTATTTAGTTTAACAAAATAGTTATATAATCATTTTTCTTATGATCCGTGAGTTTACATACTAATTTTTGTGAAAACTGATAGTAAGAAATTTAATTACAGCAATTAATGGTGCCACGTGGGTCCCATTGTTGCAACTTGCAACTGGTGTTGGTACGACGGAAGACAAAATGGGAAATTTTTATTCCTAAAAGTTCATGTTTCCAACATACATAATATGCAACCGCTTTCATCAAAAATCGGATCGGAAATCGTTTGCCTTCACTAGTCTGAAATTAATTTAAGTCAATTTTTTTAGAATGATACCGTGACTGAAGGCGTATTGCCTAATGAATCTAGTAGTAACAGAATCCGCCAAATCTAGGATATCCGTACTATGGACGTTAAAATACTACAAAAACGAAATTTGTGAACCTATCTATAATGTTACACTTATCGTTTATTAAAAATGATTTAGAAGCAGTATTGCTTTTGTTTTTAATTTTTTGCAGTCGACGACAATTTTTTTCTTCTAACAAGTTCATCATAAGGTGTGTTCCAAAATTATAAAATCACACATACATTTTCAAACATTTGTTCACCAAGCCAGTTCAAAGCTATTGCATGACAAACCAATTATTGGAGTTTGTGCTTGAGTCAACCCCTAATAAAATCCCAAAGTATCCAAAAATTCCGCTCACTGGTTTTTCATAAAACGCAAAAGTTCAAAAATTCCACGAAAAATGGACTGTTCCGAAATTATAAAATCAAGTATTATATCAGCGCATATTACTACGGAGTCAGTTCAAAGAAGCCGATTTCAACATTTTTGATAAGAACAGACCCCCACAGTGTTAATCCAAGAAAGCTTTTGAAAAAATATTAATTTAGCAAAAAATCGCTATGTTACGTAATATTCATGATGGATAAACCAGTGGTCGGCATTTGGAGGGGTACACTGTATCCCAAAATTTGGCCAATGTGATAGTATTATGCAATAAGTTCTACTCACATTTAATCCGCAAACTAGTTCAAGTCAATAATTCTTGCGTTGCAAATTAGCTCCACATATGTCGCCACCACGCTAAAACATGCACATATCATTAAGGTACCATACGTCCTTTATTGAAACATGAAAAATAAAATTTTGGAGGAAAATGACAAGTGACGAACTCTCAAAAATCTCACTGATATCTTGGGTGAAGACTAGTCACCAAAGTGGAGCTATTCTATGATGTCCCTAAAATCTTTTCCAATGAATGTTTATCACCATGCCTATCTCTCTGCCTGCATTCTTACTCATTAAAAGCCTACAATGAAAAAATCTGGCTTAAATTATTTAATCAGAAACGAAATATGCATTACCGTGAAGCCCTTTTTTACTTCTAAATCAATCTGTCGTTTAACTGTTCGGGTAGATTTTTCTGAGTGAAAATCGGCTTATGGTTCAAACAGCAAATTAATTGAAATGTTCGTAAAAATCTGTCAGCAAATCTTTACAATCCAGTAATCAAATGGTATTTTATTATTGTGCTACTTTATTAATACGCCAAAGAACTATTTATATTAAAAAGCATTTTGGCAGAATTTCTTAAATAAAAAGTGCATCAAAATTGATATTTTTCCTTAAGTTAATCAATCAAAATTCAATCTTCTTAGCTTCACTTTATTAGTACAAGATAAATACCCGAGACATCACTCAAAGTTCTTAACTCGCAAACCAGCTTTTCTCCATTTAATTTACTCCTTCATTTAACCCTCAATCTTACCGGATCGCGTCACTTGTCTATTGGTCCACTAGATTATACTACGCAAGTAACGCCACAATCCAATTGCCCAACCTATAATAAAGAAACTGCTTATCGTTATAGCCTTACCTCGCATTCATGATCTCCGAAGGGGCCACCTGATACCTTTTCAGTACAATTCAAGGGACCCCTTGAACGACAATTTAAATGGTCATCTTTTCCCGGACAAATATTTCGGTGTCGAAAACTGCCCACTAATTATTATATGAAACACTTAAACCAGTGACCAATCCTGAGCAAAAATGTCCTCTTGGACCACCACGCCCTTGTGATTTTGCTTATCGACGCGTCAATGACGCGGCGTCATCACGCTTATCAACGTAAAGATAATGTTCCGCGGGAAATACCAGTTTGATCTAGTGCCATAGTCCAGTTTCCGGCGGTCCTCAGCGCCAAAGCACTCAACTAGGATCTCAATATATTTAGTGATAAGCGGGATAGGCATGTAGAAACCAGATAAAAACAAAAAAGGCTCCACAAAGTCATCCAAATTCGAAGGAGGTGTGGAGGTGGTGGAAGTGGTGTGAATTTTGTTTGTGCTGGAGGCTATTGTCGAAACTTTTTAGGTTGATGGGATAATGTTGGGTTTGAGGTTGGTTAAGGCTTCGGTGTTATGCGAGCTTGGTGATGAACTGAAGAGGAAAGAAATTTTGAAAAAAAATATGTAACATTTTTAGGAGAATTTTGTGCTGAAAAATATGGACTTGAGGATGAGAAGTGTTTAGCAAGTTGAAGCTCGTGAGCTTTTTTCATGCAAGCAAATAATGTTTAGCCTTTGGCTTATTTGGGGCAAACGAATGCAGATAGTCTTGAATCTAATGATTTTGCACTCTGCGCCTTTGCCACAGGGCGACGCCACAAACGGACTTTAACTAAAATATTTGGAATTAGCGGTCTCATGTAAAAAGACCCAACGTAAAAAGACCCAACGTAAGAATCCCCAATGTTTGAGACCCAAACGTAAAAATCCACAATGCGTAAAAAGACCCAACGTAAAAATCCCCAATTAAAATTTAGAATTCATACATAACCAGCACAAACAACAAATAGGATACATGGATAAACATTTGGTTTGCAAGGATAAACAATAAACAAACATAACATAAATATCGGTTTTTATTTAAATGTTCTTAATATTTTTTGGATTCCACATATATTATCTTCATACGTATATAAGTTTTAAAATGTTTTAAGTAATGCAATATACAATAACATTACTTTAAAACTTTTAACACTAATATATAGGTAGTCGTGCATGCCTGGTTCTCACGCACATTTTTACCTTCATATACCTATCAGTAAATTGCAAATCAGCCACAACTGAAACTGATTTACTACCCATCTTTACGGTGAATTAATATGACTTTGAGTAGGTATATAAACTATTTTATGATATTTACTGTTCCGCATGTAATCTTGAACTGCATTTTCCATTCTTTGTGGTCAGAAGTGTAGTCACTAATGACACAGCAAGGTTCATGCATTATCAATTAGGGACAATACATTAGGAAATTTTACATGTTGGGACTTTTTGTGACGAAATATTTTGATTTGTGAACAAATATGGCTTTTTACATAAATATGAAGATAATACATATAAAGTCCGAAAAATATAAAGAACACTTAAATAAAAACCGACATTTGACTGTTTACAAACAATTGTTTACCCTATTTGCTTTCAAGCTGGTTATTCTAAGAATTCTAAATTTTAATTGGGGATTTTTACGTTGGGTCTTTTTACGCATTGTGGATTTTTACTTTTGGGTCTAAAAAATTGGGGATTTTTACGTTGGGGCTTTTTACGTTGGGTCTTTTTACGTGCCACGGAATTAGCACTACACCAGATTCATTGACTTGTCCGCCCAGTTGCTATATTGTTTATAAACACGCAGCTAGAACCTTCAACCTACGTCAATACGAATTGTATTTATTCAAACGTTACCAGTGAAGGATGCTTCCCACAATCCATTCATACTATCAATATTCCATAGTGCCAGCACCAAAAGAAGCAGTTGCAACCTTGCTCCTTAATTTATTTGCTGTAAATAAATTTCTTGTTCTCATTTTTTACTAAAAACGTGTGTGAATAAACTTTCTTTTAAAAATACTTTTTGCTGCTTTTTAGTAATTTACATATAACTACTAAACTGACATTTTCACAAAATGTTATTTCCAAAAACTTAACCACAAAATCATGCAAGTTGTTTGTCAAGAATATAATAACGTTTTGGAGACATATGGTTAGTTTAGGTTGTCACAGTTGTTAGGTTTGCAAGCTCTCGCGCTAGTTTTCCAGTAATGTGTTTTGCAACGCAGCCTCCGGTAGTTTACTGATATTAATATTTCTTATGCTTTCTTGCTTTTGTTTAGCTCTTAAATATATTTTAGCATAGTTTGCAAGCAAGTCATGTAGAAACTCTACAACTTTGAAGACAGGATCAGGTTGTCGAATCAAAAAGCTTGTAGTCTCTAACAGACTTGTACACAAACCCAAATCTTTTTACTTTCCGATTGTAAATTTGTTTACATGACTGGAAACTTTGGAGCGTATTGAGTTCCTTTTATATAACACAAACTAAAGGGTAATTGTATCAATGGTAGATGTACATACAACAAATTCCGCACATCTGCCCTAGTGGTGTTAATAAACTGCAAACATTGGAATTGCTTCCACTACGTAAACCTTAACGTTTTTTGTTTATCCAAAACTAATAAGTTAGCAGCATTGTTAGTGTCTGTCATTTTGTGCAGCCTAAGACGACTATATTTAAAAAGTACTTGAAATAAAAACATAATACCTAATTGTAGGAGATCTTAATTTAAATGCACAAGATACCTCTCTTCTACTTTTCCACTACCAGTATGCACCAGCGGGACCTGGTACGATTGGCTACATGAGCAGGCGCATTTCAAAGCCAATTTGTAAGTGTTAGATGACACCAGAAAAAAATTTGAGCTGTTACATAATTTCAACATGTTCAGATATAAATTTTGCCTGAGCCCTTGTAGAGCTTGATCAATGTAGTAAGTCAAATGCTAAATTTAAAGTCGTGAGTTTTCAAACGACTTTTTGTATAAGGAATTGTGCCAATGTATTATTTGACTAATGCCATTTAAATTTTTGGGATGAAATTAAACAAATTCAGTTTAGAACATGATCTAGTTTACATAAGTCAATGCTTTAACTAAAATTTGGAATTTGCACTATATTTGATACGTTTTAACCGATAACTTGTTAATCTTGTCATCAAAACTGAAAACTTAAATTTTGTTACTTATATTACAAAATACAAAAACCTTAAAGGAAAGTTCAAGATAATCATGCAATTGTTACTAAAGTAAATTGTTGATAAAGTTGCATCGGTGTCAATCATATATTTTGGGTTACTATTTTCAATATTGGTAAGTCTTGAATTTCAGCAATGAAATTTTACAATATTTTATTTAGGGTAAATATATTTTGCAGATGACAAACATTTTCAACGTTTCGCGCTTATTAATCTCAAGAACACGGCTGAATAAAAATGAAACATGTCTAGCTCTTTATTGAAAAAGCACGTACATGCAGCGTTAGAGCAACAGCAATTAAACTTACAACGGGCTCAGTCAATTTGGTAAGTTTTCTTGTAAATACGAAGCCATTTAAATATAGGTAGGTAAAATTTAAGTGTTTATAAATATATAGGATAAGTCACTTCAATGGTGATATTACTAGGAGCGTTAACTGACGGAATGGAAGATTCGCAAAGTTACTAGGAATTGAAAGCTGGTAAATTCAGTTATATATATTTAGTTTAGTTACTAAAAACTAATTAACAAGAACGGCCTTGAACAACCAAACCAAGCAAGCTTTGACATTTTTTGCAGTAAAATCCTTTTCGGTGATTCTAAAGCAAGTCCAATCAAATGTCTTCCCGGTTTACACGATAGCACTTAAGTTCATTTCGCAAACCATATGCCCGTAAATATTTTTTTAAGTCGAAATATCTACACGATAAAAGACTTACGTTGCGACCTGATCAATAGTCATTTCAAGCTAACACAAAATCTGTAAAATCTTTTTATTCTAAAATAGTGCCAATTTTTCAATATTTCAATTTATGATTCTTAGAGCAACCAGATCAATAAATTACTGTAACAATGCTACCAATAGCGCAATACCCACAGTAGTTCCAACGTTCACACGTACAGGGTTATTTGCTCCATTTGCAGTTAGCTTAGACAGCTTCACTGTTGTAGTTTCAGGCTTCCTCGCTGTAGTAGTTTCAGGTTTTCCCGTTGAAGTAATTTCAGGTTTTCTCGTTGTAGTAGTTTCATGCTTCCGCGTTGTAGTAGTTTCAGGCACTCCCTCTGTAGTAGTCTGCACAAATGGTTGAGTTACCTCGTCACCGTCAGACCTGATAGATGGAATACTTTCCGTAGATGTCTCTATTTGATCCGTAGTAAATGGATTCACAGTACTTGACTCCCCTGGCGTATACGGTGCTGGTAGGTCGTTTGCTTCTACAAAAGTTGTAAGATCCAAGTCCTGATAACATTTTTTTAATTATAATAAATTCCAAACGAAAGATTGTATAATCTTCAAAACTGTAAAATATCCTACCTACCAGTGTTTTATTATACACATAAGCCACCATCAGGGGCCAAGTTGGGCCATAACTCAAATATTGATTATACGTATCCTGGAATTCCTGCTCTATGTTAGAAATAATTTTCTCTATACGTCCATCGTTCCACAACCCTCCTCCAAGTACCGTCCTGGTAAATTTTAAATCAAATTGATAGACAAAATTAAATAAACTCATGTCCAGTTTGTGGTCTTCTGTAACTCCCACACTTTGAAATATGACAGTTTCATCAGAAGAGTTTGTTTGAATCATATAGGTTCCCTTCCCGTTAAATGTGAATCTATCTTCTGGTTCATTAACGCTTCCACTGCAATCATATTTTCCTACAGATTGAGACAATATATGTTCTAACACATAAACAGCTTGAAGATATAAAATTAATAAAATCCTGTAACTAACCCATAAACCATACTGGTTCCCTTAACACTCTTTTGACTCCAAAAGTGTGTCCTGGAAAGTGTGACGACGTTTTAAACGTTTGATTTGTGCTAGTGGAGTATCCAGTCATTTTTCTATCACTCTGCAGTATGTAGAACCATATTAGTTAAACTGTTTTTTTTTAATTTGGTTGTGATAAAGATATATATTTTTTGACGCAGACAGTGAATATTTTGAAACTGGACTTTTAGGTTTGCTTACGTCAGGTCACAGTGCAGGAAAATTTTGGATTCTGCGTCCGATTCCAGAACCAATGGGTTAGGCTCAACGTCAATAGGATCCACATTATTTTGTACCATGTAAATTTGGTATGATTCCATGATTTCCTTCAAATAATTTTCGAGAGCGTCATCGTTTTTGTCCAGGAGTGCGTAGCTACCTAAATAGAGCAAAACATTTATTACTGTTTAATAGTTTTCAAAATTAAACTGGGATTAATACTTACAAATGGCCAGCGATATGATCAAAAAGAAGTTTATTCCAATTTTTCTTATCATGGTGCCACGAATCGTCATGTTTTTCAGTGTTTGTAAGCCTGCATTATTTAGTAAATAAGTACTTACAATTTAAGTCTTGAGACAAAGCTACTGCCGTTTGATTCTTTACCATGATATAACCAAAACCTTTCAAATAATCTTTTGTTCAACCTGATCACTACTACTTGAAGTCGAATGGCTAAACAAAAGCATAAAAATAACTTTAGACATAGATAAAAACAAACAATGAGTGTTTTTAAAGCTGCTACAGTTTAATATGATTACGGGTTTATTACTTATGATTGCTGTAGTGGGAAGCCTCTATACCTGCTAATATTTTTTATGAGACATTCAATCTTAAATCGTAAGATTATGAGCAGATTTATGGAAATTTTTATTAATAACATTATAGTAGTTTATAGTTGTTTGTTACGCAGAAGTGAATGGCCGTGACGTACGGATTTCTGATATCATATATCGTGTCTTGTGATGTCCCACAGATCATATGTTTTCTTTGTTTTAACTGAGGCAATACACTAATAAAACACAATGGAAAACTTGCTCAGTGACTCATACAAATCATTACATTTTTTAAAGTCATAATATTGGCTTGACATATAATGAATATTTTACACAAAACCACAAAAATGCCAAAACAATCTCATAATTTGCACTTGCAGTGCTGCTGTAGATGAATCTGCTGATAGGATAATGTGATGTGTGGCCTGTATATTTGGTGCATAAAAGATGTGTGAAAGTGAACTTCTTTAGTAGTTGGGACTTTAAATAAAATGGTAATTGATATAAATGTGAAAAACGGTTTTGAAGAAGCTGCAAGGTAGAACATATTTGAAAAAAATATGTGACGGAATCAATATGTAGTAAACCATAGTCACATTGGACAATCGCTGAATTTCGATGATTTATTCCATTTTGAAAAATATACAATGCCAGAACATGAAGTTGCCAACTAAAATAAATATTCTGCTAATTTTGCTAAAAGATTTATCGTAGTTCTAGGAAACATTCAAATTAAAGTGAAGCTGAATGATTATTCGAAGATTATAAAAACCACTGGGTGGCACTAGCTGCTCGAAAAGGAAAGAATGTAATTGCAATAAACATTTATTATTACGTATTTGAATGCCACTTAAATATTTCTAGGATTCAATCTGGTGTTTAATGTAGTTCAGATACTAGATCTGTGGAATTGTTTGTTAGTTTATGTTTTTACAAAAAGTTCAATCTATATTTATCAGCAGCGCACTTTGAGCTCCCTGTGTTCAATATACCTAAATAAAATACTTTTATAATTGTATCTTTATTGCAAACAAACGGGAACTGATTGGTTTTCATGTTTTCATTTTTATTGATTTCGATCCAGTAAACCTGTTAAACTCCATCCAGGTCTGCTATCTGGTTTAGCTGGGGATTGGCCACCAGTGAAAATGTTTTACTTCGTCGGCTAACTTTAGCAAGTTAGCGGGACTACCAAGTAGAGAATGTGCTTATGCATTTTTATTCTTGCAATTGTAAAATAATTTACAAATTGAATTTGTAAGAGAAATTAGAAATCGTTTCTGTAATTTTTATTTAGAAAATATTTGTACTTTTTAACTTATGATTTTTGTAGATGAAACGTTTTGAATTTTATTCTGTAACAGTTCAAAGCCACATTATATTTACGTTTGTGGTGAAGGGATTTTACTTGTTGAAATAGATAAGAAACTTGGATGGTCTCTAGTTGATTGTAAGTGGATGGTTATAAAAATTTAGGTGCAACGTAGAAAGTTAAATCCTGTACTTAGATAAACTAAATATTAGCTTTTTACAGTTACAAAGACACCCACCCAGCAGTCTATTGAAGATTCGGAGTCATTTTGTCTAGTTGAGTTCATAATAACATGCATATAATGCAAGTTTTTATGCGACTTTATTGAAGAAAAATGTAAAAGAAGGTCTACATGAAGTAAAATTCTAGTGTTTGTAACCAACGTTAGAAACACTATTAACTTGTTTAAGTTTCGACTATTTTTATGAAAGTTTTGCAAATTTTGGTTTGATGTATATTTTTTTTGTAATTATGGTCCACATCATGTACAATCTACGGAGAATTGCAAATGCGTGAATTCGAACAATGCACAAATAAATCACACCTTAAATTCACCTCTGGAATAACAGCTGCGATGTCCAAAGCGAATAATTTCAGCTGACAGCTGTGGTCATAATGTGAGTATAAGTGGACACTGGAAGTAGCAACTTGATAAGAGTACATATTGGTTGTACAATATTATGCGGAATGGTGGCTTTTTCCTTGAACATGTCATAACTGCTGCTGCAGTAATACTGGCCCAGTATACCGATAAGGGGAATACATTCGTAGCGTGGTAGTTAAACTATCGCCGTAATTTGGTCTTGAGGGTTGCTTGTGTAGGACGTAGTATCCTCTTGAAGGTAAATAGCAGTGTGGACGTGTACCCATTACCCACGGTTTGGGTGACCCGGTACAACCCGGGTTTTTTGGGTACCCAGCCCACTATGTTTTGAGAGTGGGTTTTGAGTAAAAGTGGGTTTTTATAAAAATTATTGTAAAGATACAATTTTTTGTATATAATTGACCTTTTTGCTGCACATAATATCAAAATTCACATAGATTCTGCTTTCACAAATCATTTATTACGTGATTTTCTAGTTGAGCTACTGCCTTTGGGGCGCCATATTCTTGGCGACTGCGGATTTTAGTCCATGGTGTGGCAATACCCACCCATACCCAGAAATACCCACTTTTACCCAAAAACCCAGATAAACCCTGGTGGGCTAGGTTTTTGTGAAAAACCCGCGGGTTTCAGCCACTCTGGTAAATAGTTGATTATTAGAATCCTACGAGATTTGGGGATAATGTTGGTGGGATCGCCGTGTTGGTTGTTTGGTGAAAGAGTTTGGCTATTGCGTGAATAGCCGAGGTGACCACTAGATGATGGTGAGTATAGAGCTGAAGTTGTTTGATAAACCTACATCCTGGCTTTGGGTTGTGCTGATAGTGGAAGTGAATTGAGCTGGAGTTGTGCTGAAGTTTATTGAAGAAACCTGTTTGGATGATGAACTGGTATTGGGTTTGGGGGTGGTTAACGGTTCGGGTGTGGGACGAGCTTGATGGTAAAATGTAGCTAATTTTACTTAAATAAAGATTAACAAATATTTTAATATTAATTTATGTGAATAATAATTTTATCTGGAACTTGGGCAAACAAATATGGAATTAAAGACGAGCTGGACAAACTCAGGTTCGCGAGCATTTTTGATGCAAATGGCCAATGCGTCGCCCTTGTCGCTATTAAGGCAGATTGCATCGGACGCATGCTTTTGCATTCCGCGCTTTTGCCAAAGGTCGACGCCTAACGGATCTTTAATAAAATATTTGGACATTTTTAGCCAGGTAGATCCCATAGAACCCGTTCTCATAATGTGTGTTGTAAGCATCAAGGTGTACAAATACAAATTTTAATTTCACACTTTGAATATTACGTTAAACCAACACCAGCAGCAACAATGGCAAACATGTTGCACCATTAATTAGGGCAAGTCACACTGTGTGACAAAACTTCATACTCTCATTTTTTACTTAAATTTTAATGTATGTATGTACTTTATTGCAGACTCAGTAATGACAAGATGGTTAAGTTACAATACAGGTCCATATAACCGGAGAGACTAATGAAAACTACTACAAGTCAGTGAAAATAATCAGAATCACAATCGTCAAAAAAAAGAAGAGCTAATTTGCTCAGAAAAGAATCATTAAATATTAAACAAAAGTCGTTTCCATTCTCTAGAAAGCGACGAATTTAAAAATGCTTCAGAATTTATAATGTACATAATAATTTTATTGTTGGAAACTGCTAGTCTTGAGAGTAGTGAGTACGCTGCACCACGTCTTAATCCATTGAAGTCCTGAATTCCATTGTTGACGAACATGTCAGAGGCACTGCTCCTTCTACTATAACCAAAGATGATTCTAAATGAATCATTGTAAGCTACTTTGATTTTGTCTATAATTGAACTCTTGGCCGGTACCCAAAGCGCCGAGCAATAAATGCTAGAAAAGTAGGTTTTAAACAGGTACTTTTTCACATCTAAACTACATGCAAAAAATCGGCTTTTAATGAGGTTAGCTCTTGCATAAAGTTCCCGCACACGTCTCGATATCTCATCCATGTCTCTATCTCGACAGTTGACATCGTAGCCCAAGTATCTGACAGTTTCTGACCAAACCAAAACTTTCCCACAGAACTTTATTAGCGGTCTAGAAAATTCGAACTCACGACCACAAAAACACTGACAAACAGTTTTTGATGCATTAAAGATAAGGTCATGCTCCTTTGCAAAAGTTTCACAGATAACTAGAAGCATTTTCAATGCTTTAATACTAGACGTAAGTAGGCAGAGATCATCTGCGTAACATATATGGTTGATAACCTGTACGCCAATTGTGCACCCAACGCCCGCCATATTTAGCCGATCACTAAGCGTATCCATGTATACTGCAAAAAATATGGCAGACGCCACACCACCTTGCCGCACAGAATTCCTTACAGTGAATTCACGTGATAGTTCATTTCCCCATCTCACTCTAAAGGTTTGACTCCGGAACCAGAAATGCAAAAGACGAATAATTATTGGATTAACGCCACGATCACAAAGCTTTTTTAACAGAGTAAAATGGTTAACCATATCGAACGCCTTGGAATAATCCAGATAGCACAAATACACTGGAGTATTTTTGTTAAGATAGTGGTGGGCCACGTGCCTTAATGTATACACGGCAAGGTCCGTACCTGATGACTTTTTATAGCCGAATTGGTTATCGTTTGTTGCCAGCTTAAGACCGCATTCCTTTAGAATTAACTTTTCAATAATTTTAGAAAATACACTTGCAATAGCAATTGGTCGGTAATTGGACGAAATTGAACTATCAAGGTTCCTCTTTTTAATAATTGGTATCACCACAACACTCATAACACTACTCGGAATGTAGCTATGCGTAAACATGGAGTTTACTAAATCAGTTACAAATGGAGCTATTGCAGTGGCACAATGCTTGTAGTGTTCCGCTCGAAGATTTTCAGATCCTGTAGCCTTTCCTCCTTTAAGGGAGTTAATTATATCCAAAACGTCACCCAATTTAATGGTGAGCTGGGATGGAATCTTCTTATAATTTTCTACCTCCGGTTCACGCAAGTTGCTCTGCGGTAGGTTAAATACTTTACTGTATACTGACGCCCAGTGGTTGCTTATTTGATGTTCACCCTTCACTCTATCAACACATGAGGCTAATCCATCATCATTTCGTTCCTGTGCCTTAACTACACTCCAAAATTTTACAAAATCCTTTCCGTTATATGATAAGGCTAGTTCATCCGACAATCTGGTTTTCTCCCCTCTCCTGCATTGACGCAGCGCAGACTTAAATTTTCTCCTGTATTCACACATTTGCATATAGTCCGAAGAATTATTTCTACCTGCCTCATTCCAGACTTTAAACGAATCTCGATATTTCTTGTAGTGGTCACGAACAAGTGAGTTCCAACCGTTTATATTGCATTTTGAAAACTTTTTAGGAGAGCTGCTAAACACGTTGTTTGCACTCAATTGCAAGATATTGCAAAGCATGTCAAAGTGTGAACTAATGTGCGTGCAGTGACTTTTGTTATCGCAATTTCGTCGAAGGCATATATCCCAATTAATATTTTTTAGCATACACTGCACACTTTCCTGATAAGCAATTATCATCTCAGGTGTAACTTTCTTCCAGTTAATTCGTGGAGCTCGTTCTTCTGCAGGTGGACTGTCCTCATGTTGTAGACTAGGTGTACAATGAATATCAGCAGTCATTGGAAGGTGATCACTGGTGAAGGAGGTGGGAAGTGTACGTATACTGGTTACCAAACCAGGTGTGGCAAGGCAGTGGTCTATCCACGAAGTTGAACCATTGCCCTTACTAATGAAAGTAAAGGATGATTCATTCCAGCGGGTTACATCCTCCATTATTAAACCATGATCGTTACATAAATTAGTCAGCTCCACAAACTTTTGCATTTTTGGTGACAAGTTGAAGTCTCCACAAATTAACATTGGTCCATCATGTTCTAGCTGTGCTGCCTCAAGAGCTCCAATGTACTTAGTTATTAAACTATCATTTTCACATTTAATGTAAACTCACGGATTAAACTAGAAAAATTAATTAATTATTTGTTTAGTTAAACTAACTAATTATCTAGGAAAAAATGAATAAACAATTTGAAGCAGCTTTATTTTTTACTTTTATCTTGCCAAAGAGTTTAACTGATTGCAAAGCTTTTGATTAACTCACGAGCAATTCCTAATAATTTATTTCGCACATATTTTAATCAAAGCTTTGTAGAAAAATGAAAAAATATATTACAATTGCAAGTATACAAGTATAGCTTTTAATATGTAAAACGTGGTTATATTTATTTCAGTAGCCGTTGAAGCATCATTTCCAGAATTCCAGAAGTGTTTTCTTCTCTTCCAAGCTCTTCTCCGTTGCTTCAAAAAGATCATTTTCCTTGCGTGCTCCCACCCCTACATTTCCGATCGCAGCCCCACTTGAACTTCTAAAGCTTTTATCTAAAAGGCTCCTCTGTGAACTCTCCTTTCCATTTCCCTAAGCGTAAAAATCCGAATGGAAAATCTAGCTGCTTTCTTGCAGGCTTAATTTCAGGCTCCCAATTTGCTCATATTCAAGTTTCACTGCACTATCAACAACCCATACTTCATCTTAAGTCTTAGGTATTGGTTTCCACAACCCATTTGAAAATTATCATTTACAACCAAGAATGCACAAATGGTGATGCAGGTTGGGATAAAGTTTGTACTGCGAACGGGAATTGCTGCTGCAGGCTGCTATTGCTTCTCGAAATATGACTCACAGTATCCATTCCACCAAGCTCAATCAATGCTCTTAGCGAATTATGATTATTGCAATTCATTTTCCGCAAAAACCAAAAAATTAATTTGTATGCATGCCCAATTTTGTAAAGTATTTATTATTTCTAAAAATTTAATTGAATGGAATCTTTAAGAGATTTGTTTTCAAATCCAAATCCTTTCACTTTGTGGTTTTGAATTACTTTAAAATAACAGAAAATTTTGGAACATGATAATATTTTCAAATGTCATACCATGCCAAGTTATCTGTGACAAACGTATTCGAAGAAATTTAACGAATCCATACTATTGGCGGTAAAAACATAAAAAAATAACTTCCACAAAATAAATATACAAATTTCACTCTTTATTTTCGAAAACCAGAATAATGTTAACTGAGTACCAAGTGTACTCAATTATAAATCTGTTTTTGCTTCCTTATCAAATCGTTGTGATTGGTGGAGGCTACGCCAACTCCCGACAAAAAACGAAGTCATCATATTCGGATTTCATGAACTAGTCAGTATATTTACTGGCGTCAAAATGCAATTTCGATTAATTAAAAAATTTGGCTATTCTCGAATAATCATATACAAGTAGAGGAACAATTTGCGACAATTAAAAACATCAAAAAGTTAATTAATTTTTTAATTGCCCTATTAACTTTAACTGCAATTATCTCTTGGTCGCCACCAGTGCTAAAGCAAATACAAACGTCATTAGAACTAACATCCTCTAAAGTACCAAAAAACGTTGTAAACAGGCTTAGCATTGGTGGCGACCAAAAGATAATTGCAATTAAAGTTAACAGGGCATTTAAAAAAATAATTAACTTTTTGATGTTTTTATTGTTGCAAATTGTTCCTCTACTTGTATATGATTATTTCAAAATAGCCAAATTTTTTAATTCATCAATATTGCATTTTTACACCGCTAAATGTTCGAACACATTTAAACTTAAATGGTCCATAACTTCCTTACGTTAGGGTTACTGAACTTGAATTTTTTTGTGTTACTATTAGATTGACACTAGTTATCGACCGAAGCACAAATAATTTTGTTTTTCGTAACTTCGAAATATGACTGTCTGGAGTTGGCGTAGCCTTAGCCATTGGTAATAAAACGAAATATGAGTCTGAATCCATAGCTTACCCTATTACATATACAGCGGCAAATTAAGCATTTTTTAAAAATGAATAATTCACAGGTTTTATATAATGTTGTTAACTCATAGATATACTTAACCTCCCATCTCCCCTGTCTTCGCTTGTATTGACCACACTCCTGGTCAAAAATTCGCAATCAGCCAACCTGCCATAATGAATATTCTTATCGCGTCAGCCATATCTCACCATCATCAATTCCGAAGTGCCAATCCCATAACTTGTCAGTGCAATCATAGGGACTCCCTTAAGGATCCTGGATTGATCACCTCCTGCTGGGCAAATCTTTTGGCGTCAAAAACCGTCCTAGTTACATTAGTCAAGAAAAATATACTATATTTTCAATATTTCAGGCATTTCAGGTGATAAATCTAAGTCATGAACTAACATTTGCCCCCAGAACTGAATCCGAGGACCAGTCTAGGGCTTCCCAGCTTCTAACAAATGAAACTGCGTGTTTGAGGTAACTTGGGAATGGCATACCAAAATGGTCAGGATTTACCAAAAGATTTAGTTTAACTTACCTATGTGCAATTTTTGTGAACAATTGAATATAGCTTGGAAATAAGCAGATTCTAAACTATTCAAGTATCAACAAAATGTACTTCAAGCCAAACTCACATAAAGGGCCATAATCCTAACCTTATGGAGAGTGGGCTAACGATGCTCCGCGTATACACATATACCATTCGATAGATCTCGAGGAGTTTATCAAAGGTGTTGCTGGGCACAACTCCAAGAAACGTGATCTTTTGGTACTTTTGGCTAAGTGAAGTTCAGAGTTTTACATACAAATCCTATGGTACAATTCTTTAGCAAAAATAAAAACCTAGGAATGCAGACTAGAATGCCCATAAATCGATAGATTATGACTTTCTGAACATCCTTTACACAGACTCTTCAATGTTACAATATTATAGGAGCACAACCGACAAGTTGATCCTAACCGTTCAAACACCTATGTACCAGGGCCTTTTACTGGTTCACGAATCACGTGTAAAACTTGAGTAAAATATTAAAGGGCCTGTGTAAATATTGTTTAGAAAGACATAATCTGTCGATTTATAGGCTTTCCTATCTGTATTCTGAGTTTTTTATTTTCGCTAAAAAATCGTACCATAGGATTTGTATGTAAAACTCTGAACTTCACTTAGCCAAAAATGCCAAAAGATCACGTTTTTCGGAGTTGTGCCCAGCAACACTTTTGATAAGCTCCTCGAGATCTATCGAATGGTATATGTGTATACGCGGAGCATCGTTAGCCCACTCTCCATAAGGTTAGGAATATGGCCCTTTTAATTTCAAGTTTTTTTTAACTACTATAACATCCCAAATTGTATCTAATAGATCAATATCCACTAAAACCATACATTCCAAACTATGGACGTTAAAATCTTACAAAAACGGAATGCTTGTCACTATCTATAATATTACGTCTATTAGTTTTCACAAAATGTCTACAGCGGCATTGTTTGTTTTGTATTTCTAGCGACAGGCCGCAGTAAACGGTTTTAAAAAATCTTCATAATAGTAGAAGATTTTTCCTTAAATGCACAACACGCCTCTACTATTCCATTAGCTTGCTGTAAAGTAGGCACCTGCATAAATAAAAAGATTCCAAGTCAATCATAAAAAATCATAAAATAATAAAGCATTTCAAATCAAAATAACAAACTTAGTTTCTTACTACAACCAATTTGGAAACTTTTTTAGCCCATTTTTTCAATCACAGGATCGCATGGGCACGTGCATTTTGACGCACCTTGTAAGGGTTATATGACACCACAAAATATTTTTGCTGCCTCGCATGTACAGTTTTTCACAGATGCTTTAAAATGATGTGACGATCGATGAATTCATTGCAAGAAATGTATTAGAGCTTATTTGGTTTATAAGTACTTGTTACATCTGAAAATATTTTTTAGGGTATGCCACTTCAATGTTTGTGGTGACTTCTTAAAAAAGATGTATTTCTACATAGCATTGATCTAATTTACATGAGCCTAAGCTCTAAGCTTTTGAATTTGCCCAATGTTTGCAATTTTAACTGATAACTTGTCACTTCTGCGACGAAACACTGAAAATAAAAAAATTAAACTGTCACTTTACTTAAAAAAAACCACTATAAAAACCTTAGTTAAGAAAGAAACATGATAGAGGTCTTTCGTTAGAGAATTGATTCAATGAAACTTTTTTGCACTCATACACCGAATCTCTTTAGGATCAATAGTGTGAGTGTGAGTCGTCAATGAAAAAGATAAGAAAATTTTACGCTGCTTTGATAAATTTTCTGCAAGCCACCATTATAATAATAAAGAGTGTAGTTATGCCTGTTTATTTGCTTAAAAAATCGTATCATGCTGTTGATGTTGGCGTTTATCGGCGATTGCCGTGCTGGACTAGTATCATGGCATCTTGTTTTGTTGCTGCCGCTAGGCGTCATCCATTAATGACATCACTTTCAGGGGTCGGTGGGTCACTCGGGTTAAAAGGTGACGGCCTATGTTAAGTGCCCTATCCTACAATGTTAAACAATAGAGACAGGGGTCAGTGGGTCACTCGAAAAATTGGTTTTTTAAAGTGACGTCATTAGTGGACGAAGCCCTATTGAAAAGCCCTTTTTCTTCCAATCCATACAGTCAGAGGAGTCCTGCAAAAAGGTTGGGTAAAATCACTAATGTTTGGACTAAAAACCGTGACAAAAGGTAGGTTTTATATGGTTCAGCTTCAAGGCTCTTGGTCGGTGTATAGTGAGTAGTTGCTTAGTCTTAGTCCACAAGATGGTATTGGGGTGGTGACCAAGGGAACGTCACAACGTGGACCTAAAAAATTGGCGGGGCCTAGCCATGGCAACCAAGGAGGAGCCTGTTGAGCCTGTTGAAACGTGCGGCAAATTTGAGACCGATGCTCGTCACTCGTCACTGCTGCTCTTTTGGTGCTCGTTTTGCTGATCTTCTAGAAATCAGCACCAACAAATACAAACATAGTTGGAAGTTCCAAAACCCTGTATGCATTACTCTTACAACGTTTTATACTACTAATTCAGTGCTGGGTGATACTAATGCAATTAGATCGACAGATTTAAAGCTTGTATGGTTCTTACAGCAAAATACTGAAATTGTGTGCAAAAACAAGTTCGCCAAATGCGAAATGGTATTAAATTATTCTGTCACTGTAATAAATCTTCAAAACATATTTAAAATATGAACAACATTTTGAAACACTAACTAAAGACTTGGGTAGATTAATCATAGGCAAAATATTGGTGGGCTCATACAAAAACTAACTTTTCACGCATTAGTTTGCCGGGAAAGCTAGTTTTTTAGGGGAAAAGTCAAACGCCAGACTTTTCACTTATGATATTTCACAAAACTGAAATTTCCCTGAAAAACTTGGAAATATTTCGACACGTAGGTAGAGGCTGCTTTCGTTAATGAAATGAGTTCTGTGCATTCATCATTCAAATGATCATAATATGCACCTAAAATGTGTTTTTTAAAAGAACGTGCTTTTAATGCACAAACATAGTATAAACACATCAATTATATTTATTTTTTTCTTTTTGGAGAAAAATGACAAATAACAGACTCCCAACAATCTGGTTTAAAATATTCGAAACAAAACACATCCATTACCTTGACGCCATTTTATTATTACTAAATCACCACAGCGTTTTGTGGACCAGTTAGATACTTCTGATTCAGGCTTGCTTTATGATTCTAAGTTAGAATTTCTAACAGCAGATCAAATGGAATGTTTGTAAAAAAACAGTCAGCGAAACGATATTTCAGTAATCAAGCGGTGTTTTATTATTCTGTAACATTATAAAATATTTAAAAAAACCTATTTAACTTATCGAGCGACGGTGACCCGGTTTCACGAAACGCATGAAATAATCTGCGAACATTCTGTACTCAATTTAACCTTATGCCCAGATTGTCCGCGTGAATGTAAAATTACCCGAGCGTATTTGAGAATGCATTTGTTAATGATTACCTGCGCGCATGATATTTAATTATCGCGTGTGCTTAGGATTAACAGCTTTTATTAAAGATTACCTTGTGCATTTAAGGTAACTGCGTGCATTTCAGACTACAACGCGCATTTGAGATTACCGCGTGATTTTGGAGTATTGGGGTTTAACGTTGTATTAACATGCAGCTTTTGCCAAAATTTTAACATGGTGTTAGCATGAGGGCTCTTTAACATGGTCTTAGCATACAAACGCACAACTGTTTTTCGTTTTGTCAAAAATCGTCTATTAAGTATAAACTAGGATCACAAAAATATTTTGAAACAATTTCCTAAATAATAGATGCACACCAAAATGGGTATGTTTCTTCAATCTTCGGCGCTCGTATTGACTGGTACTGAATAAATACCCGAGGCATCCCTCCAAAATTCTAAGCCGCAAATCATCTTTTCCACTTTTGACTTACTCCTATACTTATCCCTGAATCTACTCGACCCACATCACTTCTCTTGGTCCACTAGACTTATTGCAAACGTAACGTCAGTCATGTCACAATCCAATTTACCAACTTGTAAAAAAGAACCTGCTTCTCGTTATAGTTTTACTTCGTTTCATCAAATCCGAAGGGGCCACCTCATTCTTTCGTAGTAGAATACTAGTGACCCCATAACGGGCATTTTAAATGCTCATCTCCTCCTGGACAAATGTTTCGGTGTCCAAAGATATTACATGAAGCGCTTGTCCCAGTGACCAATGCTGAGGACATATCTCCCTTTGGCGCACCACATCTTTGTGCTGTTGCTCATCAAACTGCTTCAAGTCATCAATCTCGTCAACGTAATGATAATGTTCCGGAGAAATGTCAGTTTGGGCTAGTGCCATAGTCCAGTTTCCGGTTGTCCTCAGAGCCAAAGCACTGGAGTTCCAGCTAGGATCTCGTTATATTTACAAAATAGTGATAAGCGTGATTGAGAGGTAAAATTTACCTGAAAAAAACCAGATAAAAACCAGGTAACTTCAATGGAGGTGGTGAAAGTGGCGGGAGATAGGATTAGGAATGTGCTGGAGGCTATTTCTGAAATCTTTTAGGTTGGCGGGATAACGTTAGATTTGAGGAGGGTTACGGTTTTCGTACAATGCGAGCCAGGTGATGAACTGATGATGTGTTGTGAGCTATAATAAGAATAAGAAACAAATTGTTAAACAAGTTTATGCAACACTTTCAGAAGAAATTTGGGTTGACAAGTAGGA
This sequence comes from Entomobrya proxima, assembly GCA_029691765.1. Lineage (NCBI taxonomy): Eukaryota > Metazoa > Arthropoda > Collembola > Entomobryomorpha > Entomobryidae > Entomobrya > Entomobrya proxima. Next base: position 61,964,743 of record CM056171.1, on the reverse strand, counting down.
ACCTGAAAATGAACTGTTTAGCAAGTTCAAGCTCATGAGTTTCTTATACCTAAAAAAGGAATATTTGTCCTTGTTGAGGCAAACGCAGTTGGTTTTGGAACTCATCCTTTTGCATTCTTCTGCGCCTTTGCCACAATGCGATGCCACACAAAGATCTTAAATGATATATTAGGATTTTACAGGAATTCAGATCTAATGAATTCGGTAAAAAGTATGAGTGCACAACTGTACTCGAATTACAATACAAAAGCCATTTGCATTTTTAGTATTCCATATAGTACTAAAACAAATAAGTAGCAACAAATGCAACCATGTCGCACCATTGATTTCTGTGATTAAATTTTTCTTAATTTTTTTACCAAAATTTTGTCATAAAATTTTTAATGTAAACTTACAAAGTACAAATAGTAATTTACTTTGATAAAGAATAATAATTATTAAGTTAAACTAACTAGTTATCGTATGAGCAATTTTAAGTAGATTGATTTGTAAACTGGAATTGTTCTAAATCCAATGTATTCGATTTAACATTAATCGATGCATTCTGAACGTTGTTCAGTTTCAACACTACCAACTAACACTTCTACTTTTGCAGCTACTTGTGCTACGCAGATGGACAAAACCCATCACACTTTATTAAGTAGCGAAAGCTACTTATTAAGATGGCGAAACCTGTCCGTCCGTCCGTCTGTCCGTCTGTCTGTCTGTCCGTGCAATATCTCCGAAACGGTTTAACCGATTTCAACGAAACTTAGTATAGACATGTGTCACGTTATTGCGCAGCTGTGGCGAAAATTTCAGGTCACTAGGTCAAAGACGTCAGACGTTATGAGGTCATAGGTCACATTAGCTCTCTCACTGCTATAACAAAGTTAGGATGGTTCGTATTACGCTTTAAATATAAAACTAGCACGAAACTATCGTTTTAACTTTTTTGAAGTTACCAACGTCTTTTGTTGGTCAAGAATACTACATTTTACGTTTCAGTTTTAATGGTGGCATGAAACTATTGCTTTAACTTTTTTGAAGTTACCAGCGTCTTTTGTTGGTCAAGAATACTACATTTTACGTTGTAATTTTTTTGATGGCATGAAACTATTAGTTTAACTTTTTCGAAATTACCAACATCTTTTGTTGGTCAAATATGCTACATTTTACGTTTTAATTTTATGTCTGGCACGGAGCTATTGCTTCAACTTTTTTGAATTATCGATCTTTTATTTTTCAAAAATACGTCTTTTTACGTTTTAATTTTATGTTTGACATGAAACTATTGCTTCGACTTTCGCTACTTTGCTACATGTGGGCATGTTGCCTGCTTTATTTGCTGTATAATTCAACGGGGCATTTAACATGCAAAGTCTTAAATTCATATAAATGAAATGGAAGGAGCTGATGGGGCAAGAAAATTAAAGCGTATTATTGATTTCTGGTTGAAGTTAAAATAACACGTTTTTCACGTATGGTTGTAGCAAATATTTGTGCCCGCATTGACCTTAAAGGTTTCCTTTATGCTGCGTATTTTTGAATGAAAATTAAAAATATATCAGTTAAATATGACTGGTGCGTTAGCATTGAAATTGAACTTATGTGAGTTGATAATTGGAATGCATCTTTGAGTAAGCATAAATAAATAAAAAAATTGTGTACATGGGTTTTCAGCTATACGTATCAGGAACTAATTTTGAGCTGGAAGTCAACAGATCTTTTCCTTTTTTAAATGATCTGTTTAAAATACCAATTTCACACTAAACGTATGCATGCATATATACTGACAATCAGTTCTATTATAATTAGTTGATGTTCACTATGCCACTAAAAACTCCCAGCTGTATAGCCCATCAACTTTAAAGAACAAATTTTCCATTCTGTAATGAGTAATGGTGATTCCTAAACAACTAAACGTACAAATATTTTTAAATATAATTTTTTCGGTATATCTTTTCCAGCTAGTGACGAGTTGTAACAAACTACTCCACGCGGCTAGTGCTCCTGTTTTCGGGTTTCTACTGGTTGGCGATTACCCTCAATATCTTCCCAAACGTTGAACCGACAACATATTGTTCAACACATTGCAAGCTACCACATTTTAAGTACATATTGTTCTTGATACGTACATTTACAGGCTGTAATTCTGACAGTGATTCAACATCAAAAGAATATGGAACTTGTAATCATTATTTCATTGCGTGCTGCTGAAAAAGCAGAAAATAGAACTTACGCAGACATTTGTACTCAGCAATAATTACTCCTATGTAAACGTGATAATAGTTATTCATATTTTGCGCATACCAAAATTTTTTGAACCTGTTATGCGCAACTTTTGTGAACTATCATTTTTATAAATTGAAATTTAAGAAGTCGTTTTACGACATATTTAAAGCTATAAAACTGCAACCTAAAACTATCTAAACTCAAAACTAAATCATTTCACCTTAAAATTCTCAGTTTTTAAAAATGTTTGAAAATTTTGGAGCATTGTATTAGCTTTCAATACTGAACTGAAAAATGCTAGAATCTTCACCGATTCCAATCTTGGAAAGAGGAGATTTCAACAAATCAAATCAACTTGTAATTTGGACGTTAAAAAACTACAAAAAATTGAACTTCCGCCTGTACCCATATCTTACTTTTTTGATTCTCCAAAATATAATACACAACGTTGCTGGTGTTTGATTAATTCAGCATCGCAGAAAATAACTCATGAGTCTCTATTTGCGTTGGGGACCACCAAAAAATCAACTTTCTCAAATTTTTAAACTTTAACTACCAACGGATAGTAGGTCTCAAGGAAAGGGTCCATGCCAAGTTTCAGCCCTCCAAACCAAGTATGACGTCAGTAATGTCGAAAACATGTTTTGGTCGGTTTCACCGTAAACAATTTCAAATTTAACAAAACTGAAAAGCTTTTGGAATGTGTATTTTTCTGTGAAGTTGAGTGGATGTATGAGTCAAACATTCATGCATATATGGCCACTTTTTGCATCTGCAGTTTTTTACAAAAGAATTTTTACTCAAATTTTCATGATGGTTTTAGAGATTTTTCTTACTTCTAACCCCGTCCATTTTTGGCTGTATTTTAAAAGGTCACAAATTTATGATGTCCACCTACAACAGTGTCTTGTTGATACACTGCAGCAAACTGCTTGTAAAATTTCGCTTTCAATAACGAGATATCGGTAAAAGTTGAAATTACAGGTTTGAGTTTTGAGGATATGCTTGGATTGCACTACCCGTTGCTCGGCCCACAATCAACCAATCAATCCAACAAAATGTGGAAAATATGCCGCATAACTGGCACTTTCTCTGACATTAACTGCAGTTTGATTGTTTGAAAGCTGTAGCTTTGGCGGGCACTTTTGCTGAGCACCACCGAATTTCAAAAAAGTGACAAATTTTACAAAATCTGCGATATCTTCTTTCGAGATCATAATTTTAGAAATCTGAGGATATAGAATTGAGCTTAATGCATTGTGATTATTTTGACACCTGAGTTGTTAATATCCAACCACGCAGACGAGAGGACGGTCTCTTTACTTTTGGCAATCTATGAAAATTTCTGGTTAAATGCTTGTTGTCATGAAAATTCTGACCTTCACCAAATGCAGCCACAACATAATATATGTACATCCCTGTTGATATCAACCAAAATGTGTTACTTTCGTGCCATTTAAGTGGCAATTTGACCAAAAATTTTGGGTTTGCAAAATTGGTCATAATCAAATTTTCTATGAAGTGCCAAAAGTAGAGAGACCGTCCCCACGTCTGCGTGGTCGGATATTAACTACTCAGGTGTCAAAATAATCACAATGCATTAAGCTCAATTCTATATCCTCAGATTTCTAAAATTATGATCTCGAAAGAAGATATCGCAGATTTTGTAAAATTTGTCACTTTTTTGAAATTCGGTGGTGCTCAGCATAAGTGCCCGCCAAAGCTACAGCTTTCAAACAATCAAACTGCAGTTAATGTCAGAGAAAGTGCCAGTTATGCCGCATATTTTCCACTTGTTGTTGGATTGATTGGTTGATTGTGGGCCGAGCAACGGGTAGTGCAATCCAAGCATATCCTCAAAACTCAAACCTGTAATTTCAACTTTTACCGATATCTCGTTATTGAAAGCGAAATTTTACAAGCAGTTTGCTGCAGTGTATCAGCAAGACACTGTTGTAGGTGGACATCATAAATTTGTGACCTTTTAAAATACAGCCAAAAATGGACGGGGTTAGAAGTAAGAAAAATCTCTAAAACCATCATGAAAATTTGAGTAAAAATTCTTTTGTAAAAAACTGCAGATGCAAAAAGTGGCCATATATGCATGAATGTTTGACTCATACATCCACTCAACTTCACAGAAAAATACACATTCCAAAAGCTTTTCAGTTTTGTTAAATTTGAAATTGTTTACGGTGAAACCGACCAAAACATGTTTTCGTCATTACTGACGTCATACTTGGTTTGGAGGGCTGAAACTTGGCATGGACCCTTTCCTTGAGACCTACTATCCGTAGGTAGTTAAAGTTTAAAAATTTGAGAAAGTTGATTTTTTGGTGGTCCCCAACGCAAATAGTTACTCTCATTTCTGTTAGAAAGTCTTTAACGGTAACATCAAAACGTGAATCAAAATAGTAGCAGCTTGTTTTTATACGCAAAAAGCGCCACTCTTTGTTTTTTATCTGCTTGCTTGCATCAGTACATTGTAAAACAAAGTATCTGCCTAATTAAAAGATTCAATAAATTAAAAATTCATAAAATAGTTAACATGTTTTCATCTAAAATGTCGTCGTACAACATGCTAGTTTTTTAGCCTAAGCCTAAAATATTTACGAAAGTAAGCTAAGATTGGGTAACAATGCGTGACCGACACAACAAAATCTACTGGTTAGATTAAGCCGGCGAAGCAAAATATTTTCACGGATGGTCAACCCCTAGTTAGAGCAGATACTGTATTCTGCTTTTAAATGAATCGTCAGAAACGATTTAATTACCAGTCAGTTCTGTAGTGTTGATGCAATTATAAAAACATAATTCCGAAGCAAGTTGCTGAGTACAGCATAAATGTATAAATAGTCTGACATTGTGAGTGTTAAATTACCTCAGATGGTCTACTGAAAGATGTAAAAGGCATATATTGTAAACTAGAAAAAATAATATCCATATAAAATTACTTACACTGGTTTTAATATATATCCTTTAAATTAATTTCAACGTTATAAAATAGATGCCTAAACAACCCTCTGTAGCAAATTAGTTAGATGCTTCTATTTTGTTAGAGTACAAATATTGAAATTTATACACGTATGCATATACCATATACCATATAGGTCTACGACGCCCGTATCTTGTAAGCGGGGTCTACCCACAGACTGAAAAAAGCTGTAAAAAATCTGGCAACTGCTTCACTTTGCTGCAAAATTGTCGAGGCAATCGAAGGGTTGGAAAGTAGCATTCATATTTTGCATGCTCAGCAACAAGAACTTGTCTGGCCTTTGACCGTGATCATCTTTTTTAGCTACGTATGGATCGTCTTTGTCGTGCGATAACAACGTCTTAAAGGAATCTTTAAAAGAATATTTGGAATTTACCGCAACCAAGATGTCTTACGCCTTTGATTCTCTGATTCCTAATTTGTTTGTTTTAAGCATCAACTTCTACGAATACACATTTTAATTTGAATGATACCCGAGGAGAGCCGTTCATACTTTCAATATTCAATTGCCACTTGCCACTCCACCAGTACCAACAATTGCAACCATGTTGCACTTATAATTGCTGATAAGAACGCACTGCGATTTACCTTGTTCCAACCTAACCCATGTTAAAAACTCGAAATTAAAAGCCACTCTATGAGACTACTACCATTCGATAGAAGACAATTCGGTCTATATCCCAGAAAAAACCGCATGTTGGAGCGTTGCCTTGTTCTCGAGATATAGAGGTTTAAAGGTGGGATCCGTTGGGGTCAGGGGTCCCAAATGTAAAATAATTTGTTTAAATTTGTTAAAACAGACACACTTAAATACTTTGGATGTTAGCTTTGTGTCATATATGTCTATTTCACACAAAATTAGAATGTTTTAAAATGAATTTTCATGAAAATGGGACCCATGGTCCCAACGGACCCCAACGGACCCCATCTTTGATCCTCTATATCTCGAGAACACGGCAACGCTCCAACATGCGGTTTTTTCTGGGTTATAGGCGGAATCGTCTTCTATCGATTGGTACTAGTCGCATTGAGTGGCTTTACCTTCGAGTTTTTAACATTGGCTAGATTGGAACAAAATCCTCACTTTTGAATCACGGTGGAAGGGGAAAAAACGTTCTCATCAAACTGGAAAAAACAGAATGAGAAATAAAAAATCAAATTGATAAGATCATCTAGTTGGTTTTTTGTGAATGATCTCACCTTTCGGACTCTTAGTTTTGTTGGGCGTTTTTCCAGTGGACGTGGAAATTTTGGAGACATGAGGGGAATTGATGTCCTCTAGGATGCGTTGGTGTGGTTTTTATCGAAGTACAATAGTAGAACTTTACCAAGAAGAAATTTATAATGAACTCTGTGACACTTGTTTTCGTTACAGTTCAATGCCTTTGATTTGATTATGACTTTCCAATGACTTTCCTTGTTTTTTATTTGGTGTGATGTGATTAATTACCCCATCTTATTGAAGTTTTGTTGTTCTTAAAACAGTTTTTGGAGGTACTGCATATTATACAAATCGTTGTAACAATCAGTTGCAATTGTTTTATCAGTTATAGACTTTATATGATTGTGATTAGTCAGGGCATATATTGAATGTACTCTATCTTTAATTACTACAAGTGACAATAAAATGGTTGTCATTGTACGTTTGAATATAAGCAACTTCTTCCTTGGAACGCAATTAACCATAAAATGTTTCTTTTTTTTTCTTTTTTAATAGAAAGCCTTTGCAAGGTTTGTGGATTCACTCACTTCTACCATTAAAACAGTTTTGCCGAAGGGTTGCATTACTGAGGTTTCATGACAATTTCACAAAGCTAGAAATGCCAGTTTTTGTAATCAACTTCATTATTAATTGTAATGAATTCATATTCGTTGACGAATACATGTAAACCAGCGTATCACTCGAAGTTTCTTTGTTCTGTTGGTTATCAACTCATTAAGTTATCTTCAATTAAAACGTGGATGTAATCTCTAGGGTATGATTACCTGGCAACTCTTGCCTTCACCCACGCAACTAATAGATTAAGGATTAATTTGATTCCATAATGGAAACAGAACGGTTTATAGATGGATTTTGAAAAAAACTGGGTTGAAACGCTCGTTTCAATGCCAGTCTCAATGAAATAATCTTCCTAAAAAAACTTCTCACTCGTGTGTTTTTTTTTCTTTTAACTAGCAGAAGCAAAACACTCCAGGTGGAATTGTAGTTTGTGGTAAGAAACTCCTAAATACGCTTCATCAATAAAGTTCCGTTAATATTATGATTTCCGAATCGAGACCGCTATTCTTGCCGCTAAACCGCTCTGCAGGGTCTTTGTATGGTTTTTTCGCTCATTCCCGTTTTCTCCATACTTCATTCCTTTCCTACCTGTTATTGAGAGAAGGAGGTACCAAGGCAAACATGTGTAAGGGAAACTGGTAAAAATATAATCCAAAACAGCAAAAAAGCAGTACTTCCACGTCATTATTTACCAATAATTCATTTTCGAGTTTCTCACTTCCGTAGATTCATTCATGGGCTCCATGGTTCAATATTTTGGTACAACATAAAAACACAATTGATAAAAATATACGGTATAATCTATTAAGAGATGCTTGCTGTTACGATCGCAACCAAATATCACTTGGCAGATCAAACAGTACTTGCGCAAAACTTTCATTTCTTCTTCCTTTTCGTGTTTTTCTAAGCATACTACAGTCGTAGGATTGATATGGTCAGTTATTCGGTTTTCCTAAAAACGTTTTAATAAACAGATCAGTTACAGCTAGGCTGTAACAACTTCTTACTTTACTTTTTCTATTTTAATAATACATGTTTGTTTCTCCAACCCCACATCCCAGAATTTTCTGCCACCGCCTCCAATATCATTGGTAGCCTTCTACATGGTCAGAAATAAAAAAATCACCTTACTCTAATAATGAGCAATCCTAATCCTATCGTGGTTAGTTACCGGAGTCATCCTGATAATTCTTGTCTTTGAGTTCTTAAAACTAAAGGGTTGAGATACAAGCGTAATAAGTAACTTGCGTTGAACTTGGATAGCATGGTCGTGCGGTAGTTACCATGCGTGGTGTAACAGTTACATGGACATGTTACATTTAGTGTTAGTTACTGTGTATTATCTTATTTTAACATTTTGTTGCTAGAGTTATTTTACTGTACCGCTTTTGCAAGTGCAGAAAAAGTTAATCATAAGATGCTCTACTGAATAGGAGTAAGATGTATATGTGGATGGATGTTGTAAACAAAATAATCACGTGCGCTTTTACAACCAACAGAGAAAATTTTTATTATCACACAAGCGTTTAATGCAATAGTCATAATTTATTGAATCCTACTGCCACTAAAGTTAAACAGAAGGGCAATACCTCAATGTGTATAAGCAGAATAATAATAATAATAATAATAATAATAATAATAATAATAGTAATATTTTATTTATTCAATGGTTTCCACAAAAAGAATTGGTTGTTTCACCATGGATTTAGGTCAAATAATTATTATACATAATGTGATACAAATAGTTTTTTTGGTACAGAAGTTAATTTATTTATCATATGCATACAAAAAAGGTGACATACTCCTTTGCAGCAGTATAAAAAGAAGAAGAAGAAGCAGTACAGACGACCATAAATTCAAAAACATTATTTTGTTGATGTCATTCCGCACAATGTGTTTCTAACTTAACTACAGCAGCTAATTTGTACAGTCGTAATGTCAAACTCACTCTTGTGTTCGTACTAAATAATCATTCATAGGAAATCAGAGTGCATTTTATTCATCCTCCGCACAAACTACAATCCATAAATTTAGTTCTTTTTGTATTTATGTATCTTTCTGTGGAGGAAGTAGTTTTTATAACCTGAAAAGAATAGTATTATGAGCAGGTTAAGTCACAAAAGTTTACTTTTACTGATGAACTTTACTTAACATTAGATCGTTTCACGTTTTGACTGGGAGTTTGACCTAAATTAGCTATCACCATAGAAACGCAAATATCTATCAGGTCAATATTCTAACGAATTCAGAAAATTAAAATTATGGACGTTAAAACACAACCAAATTTAGACATACCCTCATTGTTTTCTTACCTTACCTAAAACCTTACTGCAGGTACATTAGAGGACTGCAAATGTTATTTGTAATTTTTGCAAAAACATTTATTAGAGCGTCTTTGCAAAAATCTTTAAAACTTTATATCCGGCTAATTTAAAATTTGTCAAATTAAAATCTGGTACTAATAAGCGTTGCTTAGACAGTTGCGTATGACACACAAGCAAAATTTTCAAGTTTGGGACAAAGCTGTAATATAATGCACGGCTATACAGCACATTATAATGTGTACCCGTTTACTATTTTTTTAGAATTCTTAGATCTAAATGCTTTTCTGATGCATGTAATCTGAAAACAAAGTAGTTGTTAGTTTTAAAGACCATCAAACCATCCCTTAGGTTTATCTACAATACTTAGCATATCTACAATTAAGTCTACGGCGGAGCGATCCTACAAATGGTGTTATAAAACGGCATAAAAACTTTTAAAAGTATGCTTAATAAAGCCTGTCATTTGGCAGGTTCAAGTTGTCAGAAAATTTAATTTAAATCATAATCCGACAAAAAGAAGAAAGAAGTTTTTAAAAAATGCTATAAAGTTAAAGGGAACGTATTTTACTGCCTACGGACGGGGTAACTTGATTTTTCCTCTAGTGTCTTCTGTAACGAGCTTTACAGCTTAAAACGCGTTACCTTAAAAAGGATTCCTCCAATTGTCCACAAGTTGTTTACCAATTTATTTGGTATTTGTTTATTCAATTAACTTTAGCAATTAACTGCAAGTTGGATCTTAAACTTAGAGAACGGCAATGAAACTCCTTCATTCAAGTATTCTATTTGTTTGATTCTGAAATTATATTCATGTTGTAGAAAATCAAACAAACGGACAAACAGAGACACAATCCAGCACATCTAAAATAGCATCTCTGCAGTGGAAGCAAGAAAATACGCATACTGCAATCAATACAAAAGTTTTTGTTATGATTCAGCACCATCCACTAAAAAGTTTTGATTTTGCGAGCAATTATTGTAAGTAGATTCATTGTCGTAAAATTCCACTTGTGCTAACACTGTGAAAGTAATTAAGTAGATACTGCATAAGACCTGACACGAAAGTTTAAAAAAAAATTAAATTAAAAAATTAAAAATATGCTTTTGTACATAAGTCTGTATGTTGCTATATACTGCATGGCGGAAGGATTATTAACCTATTTTGTTTACATATTTTTCAGTCACAAATATTTTGTTTACAATATACTAATTTAGCATCTAGATGTTGTTGTCATTCATGCAGAAAATCTCTAAAACTTTATAATTGACACCAGTTTTAAATAAATATATTGTAGACAAGGCACAGTGAGTACTTCTTACCTCTTAACCATAATACGTAGCTGATAGCCTAGATTTCTTTTTCAAAGTGTCATGCATAGAAACAAATGTGAAAGCAAAGCGTATTTTGATGGTGTTGCTTTTGTTTTGAATGATCAAAATTTCTTGTGTTTTACACGTCCCCTTTCCTTACGCGGTTTACTTGTCACATTGGTACTTCCTTGAAAGAATTGTTTGCTTTTTTCAGCAAGTTTCTTGCCATCAAATTCAAGTTTTCCTGATTCGATTTTGGTAATAGCATTTTTACTCTATACATAAATGTGATTTGGGTCGGGATCTTGCCTTCTTTTCTCCCTTTAGATATTGTTTTGGTCGTCTTTGTTTCAAATGTTGACCAATCAATAACCTTTGGCTTGTATGCAGCTGGGAATTTCATAACCGCGGTTTGATAAGTCATGGCAAGGATATACTCCAAATATGTATTCACCGTCTCTGTGTCGGTGATTAAAAAAGTCCTCTGAATGAATAGCATTGTCCAATCTATATTTCTTAGAATAAGGGTTTGAACCGATTTCTAGACAACACATAATTTTGCGTTTCAACTGATAATTGGATATACTTAAATTGTACAGTTTCAACGCCATTACGTAGTATAGGCGAGTTTCTCTGATGCTTTACAACAAATGTTAATTCAAATTCTGCCACTGACTTGATAAGTTTACGTGTGTTGATAAGTTGGCGAGAAATTATTAAAAAACACCAACTCAAATAAACCATGGATCAGTTTATGTTATATAATATCCGCAGTAATACCAGACACTACCTCACAACCTTGATTGAGAGGAATAGCATTCTTGCAACAAATCATAATTTAAAACAAAATAACAATGAAATTCGTCAATGAATTACTGACACTGAGAATTTTATTTTAATATACGTCGTCATTGGTGAATCCGCTAAAACTCAAAAACTTTAAAACCTTTGTGTACAACATTGTGAAAAGCAAAAAAATAAAAATTTGGCTATTGCCGCTGTGTGTCTTGCCCTCGTTGCCTCTCAACCCATGCGGCGTTTAAAGATAAAAATGGTTATATTAATTAGTAGTAAAGAAATTTAGTTACAACGAGTGTTTCAAACAATTTAATAAAATCGACCAGACGTTCCGATTTGACCACGAATCCTTTTCAGGGGTTTCAGATTTGAATACAGAAAGTTGTAAGCGGCATTAAGCATAACCATAATATTTTTTTTCAAATCGTGAATACTAATTTTCTGATATAGCTACGAAATACTGATGGAAGTAAAAAACAGGTATATAGACAGCACATAGGATAACTACGCTAGTTTTTTTGAACTTCAAACATCATGATGACATTGACATTGAAAACGTTCTGGGGTAAATTAAGGTGTTATTCGTAGTTGTTTTTTGTTGCTTCAGTAGACAAACATCAGTCCTGTCGTTTTTTTAGCTGGAAGCCTTCCGGTTAAGCATATGGTTGTATCAACAACGGGGTTAGACGTTTCCTCCATGACCACCTCCCGGATTCATGTCTATGCACTTTACCATAGTGACCATCCATTTCATATATTTACTAGAGCAAAAGTTTACTTAACAAATGACTATAAGCATAACGCCATCATCGTCAATATCGACCAGTAAAGATTCCAAAACTCAGGTGTGGAATGTGTTCACGTTCTAGACTGGTATCAAATCAGGCAGAGGAATCAGAAGTATTTAATAAAGAACAATCTCATAATCCGTTGTGAAAGACATGCACATGTTGAGTGCCGCCTGTAACTTTTTTGTTTTTAAGTTTTAATAAAATGTATTAAATAATCCGATCTTTAGAGGTCGATACACGTTCAAAAGTAAATGCGCTATTCTCTTGAATAAAACACATTTCCAACTGCACCCTTTTGAAACTGACATAACGTTTTCCAGAAAAACTACGGACTCATAGAAAATTAATACTAACATGGCATGTACATGCAACTGTATTTTCCGGATTTGAAATGCAGGAAGCTAAAAATCTAAATTTGCAATATACTATCAGAGTCTAACTAGCCTAACCAGGTTTAAGACAGATCTAAGGGGGACAGGAAATGTTTATTTAAATGGTTCTTCGGCGGGTTCGATAACGTTAATCAAGTCTGAGAATCAGATCGTCGTATCTAGCCAACCATTTTAAACTGCAAACGCACCAGATTTCCCTGGACGGCGTCAACAAATTTTAAAATGTGAACCGGCACGTTATTACAAAACAAGAACCGATACACAAGCATTGCAATCGGCTAAAAAAAGAACACATGCAGGCTGGAAGTATTTTTCTTACATATTGCATGTATTTTGCATTTTTTTCGCTCTATTCAATTTTAAAATCGTTACTTTATCAACGAGTTTCCAAGTAAATAAAACTTTATGTCAGTTAATCACGGTCTATTTTTCAAATGTAAATAGTCTTTTAAAAACCTTGAAAGAACTTCTCTCTAAGACAATGTAAAATTAGATCAATAGTTTATTACGTATATAATTTTAGAATGTTCACTAATATAAGCACATTTTTTGTCGATATAAAGGCGGCTAGGCTGCCTCTGGAAATATTCTTGTCTCGTTATGATGTTCTCCATGTTTGGCTTGCAACTTCATGTAAGAATATATAACACAAGCAATAGCACTAAGAGCTTTGAAAATACAAAGTTGTTACCGGTTACTTTTAAAACGTGCAGATTAAAGCAATATTATTATTAACTTGCACATGAATGGGATATCTTGATAATCTACAATTAAATTGTATTCAAATATAAGCATATTTTCATAAAATGAGCTTTGTATTCCCAAGCAGTGCTGCATAATCTTAAAAAACAAGTTTTAATTGTAGAAAAGAAACGGAAAAACTGTAACAAAGGAAAAGCATATTGGTTTGTGCGGAAACATAAAAGGTGCTTTATATATCAATGCTTTATATGTCAATTTCTGTGCAGAAACCATTTTTGGTGCTACCATGTTTGTAGAAACTCCCAGTGGAAACCTAAGTTAGCTTCTATATTTTATCCATATATAATAATACAATGAGGACTATACGCGTATGCAAGAAACTATTAGGAAAACAAGGAGGCGATGACTGGTGACGATGGCGAAAGAAGAAATACAAAGAAATGGAAATCGGAGGAGGGTTTTGAGTTGGCGGGGCACTTTGACTATGAGAAAGCATAGGAGGTCAAAAAGGTTCGGAGGGAAGTGAACATGGAGGTGATCGTGAATCTAACGAAGAAAATGGAGAAAGGAATGAAAAACATGCAAAATTCACCATCGGTGTGAAACTAGAGAGCTCTAAGGACCGAGTCAGTACTGAAAAGAAGTTGCTCCAGTTAAACCAGGGGCAGAAGATGGCCGACTCTGTGGAGTAAACCCTTTTGGTGGAGGAAGCAAAGGAACAATTAACGACGAAGGGAAAAGCAAATGAAGATTGAAGATTGATTGATTATCAAAAAGAAAGAAATTCATTTTGCTCTGAATCTATGAACTAAGAAATTGTTTCAAAATGTTTTGAACTCAAATAGCTTTTTGAATATTTATTAAAAATGCAAAATAACTACTTACCATTTGACTTCATAATTGTCAAGCTTCCCTGACTTGTTTTTTACAGATATTTTATTTGATTTGCTGTTAGAATACTAAGCAAGTAATCATCTCCATTTACCTACCAGCACTTCAAAAACCCTAGAATATGTAGATAGTAAAAATGTCCTTATAGTTATGCATCTCTTGTTTTTGTTTTGAATATTTTAAGGCTTATTATTTATAGGATTTTCATCAGATAAAATGCAGGCAGAAAGATAAGCAAGATGATAAGCATTCATTTGAAAAGGTTCCAAGGTCACCTATGATTAGCTTTGACGACAAGTATATGGACTGTAGCAGCATTTTTTAGCTCTCAGAACAACTTACGTGACTGGGCTTCTCGAGAAAATATACATGGAATTGTAGGAACGGGATAAGTTGAAGAATAAACGCTACAAACAACACCTAAATCGCATCTGAGTGCAGAGTGAACCTGCAATACTACTACAAGTTAATACATGGTATTGAGGTCATGCATATTTTGAAGTTGTTTCATAGTGTTCTGAGTGCCGCGACCACTTTTCATCTTTACTATAATTTTCTTGAATGTTAATACATTATTTCTTATTAATGTTCTTAAGACGGGTGGTTTGCATGTTAGATTGTAATTATAATCCAACTGTTTGTTATGATTCATGATTTCTGTAAGGTCAGCAGAATGAGGCCCAATGAAGCGGCGGTGACCGGAAAAAATTTCCCTCCGACACCTGTGCAATATTCCAATAAAACTTATCCACATCGATGATCTGCTCCAACAAGAGGTTCCCTATTGGTGAAAGTGTTTTACATCGTCGCCTAACTCTTACAAATTGAGTTGAATTACATATAGAAATATGCAATTACATTTTTGCAATTAAATTGCAAACTGCAATTTGCCAAAATAAAATGAAAATCTATTCTATAATTTTGATTTAAAATTCTATTTAGGTAATGATTTGGGTGTTATTTTTTGTGATTGACCCCCCTAAAAATTTTTCTTCTAGTTTTTACTCAGAAAGGTTCAGAAAGTTAGGGGAACCTCCAAAACCTATAAATGTGAAGTTTTAGCCGTCAAAAATGTTTGGTTGAAAAGTTATGGTAAGTTTAGTGTTAAACATCTGACTTTCGTATTCTGTGGAAAATTTTTTCAGGTCATGATCAGTGTTTAAAGTGAATACCAATTATGAAACTACATTAAAATATCTAGGAGGGGTATTTTTTAGAATTTTTTTTATTTGCCCTGATTCTTGAGCTACAGCGATTTAAAATTTGTGCAAAATCATAGGTGCATAAAGTGCGCAGTAATCTTAGTAAAAATTATTTTTTCTGAATTATTTTTTTACCCACCTACAAAATCGCATTTGCATTAGGAATTTACCATAAACCAAAAAATCCGACGATTTCCTGATTTTTAGTACACTTTTGAAGTTACACCATTTTCAACGAATTTTAGGCAAAACACCCGGGATTTGAAAGTGTGTTAAAAATCAGAAAATCGTCGGATTTTTTGGTTTATGGTAAATTCCTAATGCAAATGCGATTCTGTAGGTGGGTAAAAAAAATAATTCAGAAAAAATAATTTTTACTAAGATTACTGCGCACTTTATGCACCTATGATTTTGCACAAATTTTAAATCGCTGTAGCTCAAGAATCAGGGCAAATAAAAAAATTCTAAAAAATACCCCTCCTAGATATTTTATTGTAGTTTCATAATTGGTATTCACTTTGAACACTGATCATGACCTGAAAAAATTTTCCACAGAATACGAAAGTCAGATGTTTAACACTAAACTTACCATAACTTTTCAACCAAACATTTTTGACGGCTAAAACTTCAGATTTATAGGTTTTGGAGGTCCTCCTAAGTTTTGAAATAAAAAGTATGAAAAATTTTTTTTGGGGGGTCAATTACAAAAAATAACACCCTTTGTGTTGATGATCTACTGAAGAGTGTTCTGTTCATATGTTTTCAACATTGAAAAAAAAACCTTTAATGGAACAGTGGCTAGAAAGCTTATGTCGAATGAATTTTGGATAGTGGGAAGAATAATAACCTGTAAATGTACAGAATTTAAAATTTTGCGAATTGTCCCGCAAAAACTGATAGTACATAAATTGGAAATAATTTTGTGCTTTCCTCTTCAGGTTTCTTTGACAGTCCCAGATATATCCAGAGTGGTAGTACTAACGCCGGTGGGAATGGCAAATTTCCTTATATCATGATTAGTGTCAATGTAAGCATTCTCCAGAAGGCAATTGCTAATTTTAACAACCCATTACAAAGGGCCATATTCCCAACATTATGGAGAATGGCCCACGGTGCACCGCGTATATACATTACCATTCGATAGCTGTTGAGGAGCTTATCAAAAGTGTTGCTGGGCACAACTCCGTAAAACGTGATCCATTGGCACTTTTGGCTAAGTGAAGTTTAGAGTTTCACATACAAATTCCTATGGTACATTGTTTGAGCAAAAATAAAAAACTCAGAATACAGATAGGAATGCCTATAAATCGATAAATTATGGCTTTCTGAACAATATTTGCACAGGCTCTTCAATGTTACAATACTATAGGAGCACAACCTACAAGTTGATCCTAACCGTTCAAACACCTATGTACCAGTGGTTTTTACTGCTTTACTGATAACATGTAAAACTCCAGTAAAACATTGAAGGGTCTGTGTAAATATCGTTCTGAAGGCCATAACCAATCTATTGCCAATGGCAAGCGCGCAACCTGTAAATGGGTTTGCTCTAACATATTTTTTATGATTTCTCGCGAGCGCAGCGAGCAGCGCAGCCTACTAAACTGCGCTTTATACAAAATTTGAATTGAATTTCTGTTGGAAAGTTGGATTACTTGCCATCGAACTTCTGTTTGAAAGTTTGATTACTTGTAATATTTTGAGTTTGATAACTTGCCATGTTTGAAGTTTAAAAGTTTCATTACTTGCAGCTCCCATAAAAATGCACTTGGAATGATAGGATTAGAACAGTCTATCCTTTCAACTCTGTTTCTTTCAATAGTGCTTTTCAAAAAATTTCATTCATTTTCGTTTCCTTCAGTGAACGGAGGTTCATGAAAGCTCAAAATAACCTCATTCATTTCTTTTCCTGAGCAACTTGAAACACTAACCAGACGATAAGTGTGTGGGTATAGTAACATACACTTCAACAAATTTGCATGATAATTGAGACTCTCATAAACTACAATGAGTTGATCTTTACCCTGGTTTAGAGCCCATTTACCCCAGGTTTAGAGCCCATTTACCCTGGTTTAGAGCCCATTTACCCTAGTTTAGAACCCATTTACCCGAGTTTAGAACCCATTTACCCTGGTTTAGAGCCCATTTACCCTGGTTTAGAGCCCATTTACCCTGGTTTAGAGCCCATTTACCCTGGTTTAGAGCCCATTTACCCTGGTATAAGGCCCACTTACCCTGGTCTACGGAAAATAAAGTGGACACACAGACACACGGACACACGGACACACGGACACGACATCTTAAATAGCTCTTCTGCAGACGCAGCGAGCTAATAACTAAAATAAAAAAAGTAATAAAATTAATTAAAAGTTCTGATAGTTTCTGTGTACAGACTTGGTTATTATTCAGGCATTACTTTTATTTTTATACTTAGTATCCTAAACGTTTTACAGGCATCATAGGATATTTTAAAGTAGCCATAGGCAAAATAATATGAGCCTCATGACGTATACCTTACCAACTTAACCACGCAATACTACAGTCTAGTACCAGGGGGTCGAATTCGACCCCCGGCGGAGTCCAATTGGACCCCCTAATATTTTCTGGGCGGTCAAATTCGCCCCCTATGCTACTACACTGTACTAAGGCAAGTCAAAATAACTTACAGGCATCCCTATTGGTTAGTATACTTAAGTATACAATTCAATATATCCGGATACGAGTACAACGCCCTTTAAAACAATAAAGGTAAGTACAAATTTTTTTTCATTTACATAAATTTAGCATATATTTACGAATTTACAGAAAGTTAAAGTTTAAATAATTTCACGTTATAGATTCCGTAAAATTAAAAAGTTTTACAAAACCTGATACAAAACTAGAGTATAATGAAAGTCTTATATTTCAGGGTTTATTCAGCACATAACCAACAGTAAAGTGGCCATATCTTTCCACAAAAATCTCAGTTTTATCATCATATCTAGTGTTGTGGAATATCCTAAAATCTATTTGTATCTTTGATTTGAGAATGATATTGTTTGCACCTACGTAACTGGTTACTACTTCGCAGCGTACTGGTATACGTAAGCGAATTTTTTCGTTAAATGCATGTTCAATCCGTATTTATGTATGCTTTTGAAAATGATAACGTAGCCCGCTTTTGGAGGGATAGGCCATTTCGCACGAGTCACATTTAAAGGGTTTTTCCTTCAAGTGTTTCCGGATGTGTCGCCGTAGCACTGCGGCAGAATGAAATGCCTTTCCACACAGCTCACATTTGTGGTTTCTAATATCCAGGTGTTTGCTGTTTATGTGACTCCTAAGTCTACTTGAATTAACAAAGCCGGATTTGCAGAAGCTGCAACTAAACGGTTTTTCCTTGGTGTGCAAATACAAGTGATTGTGTAGATCCCCCCGGTAGAAATAACAGGCGTCGCAAAACACACAACAGAAGGGTTTCGGACTGTTTTCTGTAAAAAAAATTAATCAGACATTTTCTTAAAATTGTTACTGAAATCTATCGTTAACATTTTTATTGTCAACCAAGGTCTCGTACCATGCAGTGAGATATGATGCAGTTTCAAATGGGACGCTTGAGTAAATCTTTTTTTACAAATATTGCAGCGGTATTGTTTCTCTCCCGTGTGAGTCAGCATATGCGTTTTCATGCCTGATTGGTTAGAGAAAGACAAACTGCATAATGCGCAGTTAAAAGGTTTTTCACCTGTGTGATAACTTGTATGTGAGAATAGTTCAGCTGTTGTTGCAAACAGCTTGCTACAGAAAACACAATCCAGTGGTTTTTGACGCTCGTGAATACGTTTTCTGTGAAGATTCAAGCTTGAGTTTTGTGCGAATGTCTTATAGCACAAGTTACATTCATAAGCTTTCAACCCTTCATGAAACGCTTTTGTGTGCAAGTTTAGGTTGTGCTTTCTTGAATAGCATTTCTTGCACTGATTACATTTAAAGGGTTTCAGTAACTTGTGAGCTGCTATCACGTGAACACGCAAATTATCTTTTGTGGGAAAGGGTTGCTCGCACTGATCACATTTGTAAGGTTTCAGTTTTTCATGAACTGTTTGAACATGAGTGGTTAAATTTGCCGTCTGTGTAAAACATTTTCTGCATTGGCCACATTGATAGGGTTTTTGTTTCTCATGAACTCCTTTGATGTGTGTATCTAGGTTGATTTTCTGTGAAAATGCCTTATTACACTGGCCACATTTGTACGGTTTCTCGCCTGTATGGACTCTCAGGTGGCGTTCGTGACTACGATAGTCATTGCACGCTTTTCCACAAATGTTACAGCGAAACACTGTCATTTTCTCGCAGTAATTTGGCTTGTCCTTTTGAAAAGTCTAGCAATATTAGCTGCCTTTCAATTAGACTTAAGGGCTACTTGTGGCACTGTTTTAACCATGATCCGTATTGCAGTTTTTTAAACAGTTCAATGTAATTCCCGAAAAGTTTGCTGTTTCCCACAAAATGTCTTCTAAACTACAAATGATGTACTAAGAAAAATATTGCAGGCAACGCTGGCGTTCACTGCTTTTGCACTGGGGTATAAAATACTTGCCAATCAGACTTACGGAAGACTTGCGGATAAAACTAACACAAAACCAAAGACAACCTAATTTTTAAGCAAAACGTATTCATCAGTTTTTCCAAGCAACCACTACTTGGCTTTGTTTGTAAGCTACTCCAGTCTCTTAGATAGCATTATTAAAAATCCATTGTCATATGGATGGAAGGCTATTGCCAAGTGAATACTTTTTAACATGTATGTATTATATATGCATTTGTTCATTTTTTCTGATGAATTCACTAGGCTTGTTGAACAGATGCACGGATAAGCGGATTAACCTATTGCAGTTAGAACCCTAAGCTTGAATGTAGAATGTAATCAAACGTATCACGGTTTTTGTTTCTTTTACTCACGTAGATAAACAAGAATTGGCAGTTGCTGCTTCAAAGCTTTGTATTCAGCCTTTTTACTTAACAGATGTACTTGCACTTGAAGGGAACTTCAATAGGCTACCGCTCCCTGAAATCAGGAATTTTTACAAAGTCATAAAATTTTGAAGTTTACATAAACCTTTAAACCATAAAATTTGCATACGTATGCAAGTACCCGGTGTTAGCTTAATACTAATAGTAAGACAAAAAAAACGCTAATCCAAGGAAGTTGTGGGCGTTTTTATTTTAACCGCTTTTGAACATTTAGTGCTCTAAAATTACAATTTCCATGAAATAAAAATTTCGGCTATTTTCAAATGACGAAATGCAAGTAGACAAGCAATTTCTGACGTAAATTTTTGGAAAAAGTTATGCAAAATTTTAATTGCCCTGTTACTTTTTTCAATTACCTTGGTTTCGCCACCAGTACCAAACTTTGTTAAAACTGCTAATGCTAATAAAAACAAACAAGTCATAGGCACCTGAAAAATTCGACCCTTAAAACTAGTCTCATGAACCATGCATCATGAATAATTTACAATTTAATTTACAGTCACGCTTTGGGTAAAATATTCGCTTATAATTTATACCATATAAAATTAGAGTTGCCACCTATATTATAGTGAATTGGCAACCTATTATTCCAACCCAATTAATTCGCAAATCCGCAAAAGTAGTCAGATATTTTAATGTTTAAATTTCATATGAAGCAAGACTGAAATAAATTTTCTCGAAATAAACTTTGAATGCTATCATGAAGTAGTATAAATTCTATATTCCTGGAAATCAACATATGTTATGGTATAAGTGGATGGGTTTGTTGTATAAGCTAACTCGATTGAACATTACAACATTAGCATCCAGTTAGGGCCACTAGATTTAAGCATTCGGGATTTTTGACACCATATTTATAATCAGCACAAAAAAAGATATCTAGAAAATATAAGCAGGTTAAAATTTACAGGTTACAACTCCGTGCCTTTACATGTAAGTGGAAAAGCTTTGGTAAAATGCCTTTAAAAATTGTTTACAAGGTACCTAAGATCTAAGTAAGAAAACCATGATGCGGGAAAAAATTAAGCTTGGCTGCAATAAGCTCCCTAAGTACAAAATTTTAATCCGCTTTTCCATGAAACCCTTCAGCATGGCTACTGAATACATAACAAATAGAAGAAGTAGATTGATTGTATGCATGCCAATTTAAAAGTGTTCAACTGAAGGCAGCTTTAGAAACAATAGAGAATGGATAATATATCTGGCTCTGGCACTCTGAGATGAAGATGTACCTAAAAAGTAATACCAATCAACGGTTGTTCGAAAAAAAACATGAAAATAGATTCTCCCAAGGAGCATTAGGTTTACGGTAGCTGTGGTTAAATGTTGTATTTGCAGTTGTGCCCTTACTCTTGCATCGCACCCTAGTTTGAAAGCGGTCAACGCATCCTTGTATTTTAGTGTTTTATTAGGGTTTTCTTCATTTGGCAAACACTTTAACGCCATTACTTTTATTTACTTAAACACCAAAATCTTGCCGTTATATAGATCAATTGGCTCCGATACACGTAATGTTTTGTAATGAAGGATAAACTTCTAAGTGTTGTTCAAAAGTAATTTTGCAAGGTTTTTAAATGCATAACTTAAGTATTAAAATCAACAAATTTATACGTTAACTCAGGAAAACTCTCTACGCATCTTTTCATACAATTTTCTTGCAAAAGCAATAAAGTGGAGAGGGCGGAGACTTTTTTGCCTTTTACCCATTCATTTTATTTAACTCGAATAATTTTGTGTCTTAACAACACTAACCCAATTTTATGTTGCAGCTGGTCTACTGGATTAAATTAATTTTTTATGCATAATTAATGTCCAGCAGCGACTCTAGAATGGCGACCTTCTACATCCCCAACCCTGATTTGAAAAACTTTTGGGTTATTAGGTGCACGCAAAAATTGCTAAGAGAAGTATATTGGTTACTGCAAAATATATTAAACATTAATTGTTTTAATAGAAAAATGAAGATGTGACATGTTTTGGATGTGTGTTATACTACTGATTTTTTTTCTGGGAGATTGTTCATGTTGGGGGAAGTATTCACGAAATTAAGAAGATCATGCAATTCTATGAGATTTTAGTAAAAACACGGGTAGGATGTCCGTGTTGGCTGCTTTGGTAGAAGAATTTTGGTCAGTTTAAAATTATCACTTAGGTAAAAACTAGGTAAACACGATTGACTATATATTCTTAGATGAAGACGATTTGGTAGCTACTATTCCAAGAGGTTACAACGATAATATTTTGGCGTATCCTCAGGCTATTCCAACCTGCGTTAGTGCTACTTCTCTGCATTAAGAGGCGCCTGCTGATACCTTACGAGGTAAACAGAAAACATTTAGAAAAATACAAATATTGTAAAAAAAATAGTTAAAATTTTCATTTGTGTGCATTTACAGACTATTTTGCTGAATATCCAGGATCTTTTGGCTCAGGACATCCTTGCCTTTTTTTGCTGAAAATGTAGGTGGTAACGACACTGAGCATTCAATGACCTTAGCGAGCTATGATAATTTTCATTCATATTCCGCAGACAAGAACAAAAATTTTATTTCGGAACAATTTTTGTGGAGTATTTATATTAACTTGGAACTAAATAAACTGTTCTGCGTACAAGTAACATATGCATAAAAACTACATAAGAAATCAGTAAAGTGGTCAAATAACACAGGTGCAAAATATCAAGCAGCCGAAATCATTTCAAAACATTCTTTCGATTGATTTTAATCTGAATAAACCCTTGTAAATGTTGAAGTAAGTAGCCGCAAAGAAATTTTTTATTCAAAATGAAAGAGTTGTGGAAGTGCACTTAGGACAAAGAAACCGATTCCAAAAAAACAACTTAAAAATCTCAAGGGACAAGGCACCAGAGTTATTGCGTTTTTAAATTTGTCCGCCAGGGGGCGTGCGCTGGGAAAAATTGGGGTGTCAATAAATGCAGTAGGACCTAAAGAACCTTTACCAGAAAAACATAACTCAAAAACGTCTTAAGAGACCAGATTTATGGCGATTTTTAATTTGGCCACCAGGGGGCGTGCGCTAGGGTAAAATTTGGTTGCCAATAGGTGCCGTAAGACCTAAGGAACCTGTTCCAAAAAAACAGAACTCAAAAAAGTTTTAAGGGACCAAAGTTATGGCGTTTTTAAATTTGGCCGCCAGAAGCTTCCGTTGGGAAAAAATTGGGGTGTCAATAGATGCAGTAGGACCTAGAGAAACCTATTCCAGAAATAAATAAAAAGTTGTAAGGGAACGGAGTTATACACTTTTTTCAATATTTAGAGCCCTCTGGTGTTTTTTTGCCAAAATGTTTTTAAACAAGACGCGAGGTCTTGTTGAGAGGTACCATTTAGAAAAAAACAGAATTAAAACATTAAGGGGTCTTTTATGGGCGACGGACGGGCGGCTGAGCGGACGGACCCGTAACAGACAATAGGTCAATTCTGAATAATTAGCCTGCGGGTACTTAATAAAGAGCGCTTGAAGCCAAATTCTATATTTTTAACTACGAATCAACATGCACAATTAGAAATTTAAATCGTATCTGGTAGTTACAAAAATCACCAAACCCAAAAAATCCGTACTTATGGACGTTTAAAGCCTACAAAATGGAATTTGTGTAACTATTTATAATTTTACGTTTATTGCTTTCCCAAAAATTAAACTTGCAGAATTGCTTTTGTACGCATTTTTTATAATCAATAGACGGCAGTTCTGTGCTTCTAAAAAATCTTCCAGCAACTTCATCATAATAGTAGAAGAATTTTAGTGAAATGCACAACACGACGCTCCTCTACTTTCCCAAGCAAGCAGTGGTTAGGAAAAGCATGTATCTGCATAAGATAGAAATTCCAAGTTACTATAAAAAAATCAGAAACTAATAATACCTTCCAAGGCAAACTTTCAGCCTCCATGTAACAAAACAATATATAAAAATTAACTCAGAAGATTTCAAAAAACCCCCGAATATAAAAAAATGATTTTGCAAAAATGCAAAAACCAGTCAATATGTAAAGTTGTATCAGAATAGAGGGTCTCACGATACCTAACTATTGCAAAACAATCATCGAACAGTTTTACTTCTAAACGGAACTATTAGCAAATTTTTGGGGCACTGAAAATTGATGGCGTTACCTCCTAGCCGCCTCACTACGATATATGGAGCTCAATAGCTCAAACTCAATAGCAGGCTGTGTTGCGGGCACTTAAACTTCCTAACACCATAGAAGTTTGAAAACTTAAGTGCATTTCAAGAAAGAAACATTTTCATTCAAGAAAATGGTTTATTAGTTTTCACTACTTCCTTAAATACCAATCGTAATTACATTTGTGTACATTTTTTTAGTTGATTGTAGAATTTCCAATAGAAACCAAACCTTTCAGGGAGCATATGCCACTACGATTTCCAAGATACTTACATTACGCTTACAAACCGGCGTGTGTCCCACTACCTAGCATTCCGCTTTACTTCCCAAAATCGACGTTTTGTACTTCGTATCCGCTCTTTAATTTTCAAACAGCTGCTTGCAACTTCAATAGTTTGGAGTTGTGTCTGGAAGAAACATTTCGGTTGGTGGGGTAGTGTTAGGTTTAAGAGTTGTAACGGCTTAGTGTGTTGCACTAGCTCGATAAATAGTTCTACCATTCCTCGCCCTCCATCATTACTTGCTTCCCTGCAAAACCTAATCTGTCAATAAACCCAGCTTGCTGCGTAGACCTTAATTAGTGCAGCAATTACATTAAATTATTAGTTAATTACCAAAAAATCCTGGCTAACTTAGTTAGTTAGCCTAACTACCAGGTAATCATTTCCTCCGAAATTACTTTACTACCGCTCAAAACGAATAATCCATCCCAGAGCAAAATTTAACGGGGAAGTTGCATACCAAGCTGGGAACAAAGGAGGATAAAACAACTCGGGCATTAAATTGTTCAAATTCTCAATAATCTCAATAAAATATTTTATTTATATTTGCTTCAGAATTACTAAGGGTAATATTTATATCCCAAAATGTTGAAAACATTCATCAATTTCGTTTTTTCAAGTTTTGAATTTTTTCATGTAGAAGTTTAAAACCATGAAGTGTTTATGTTTACGGGAAAGGGAGATAATTGAAAAATAGATACATGGCTGCATAGAGATAGATTTGGTGAAAATTCTAATATAAATTTAGGTACAATAAAGCCAAAATGTATATCATAAGCAATAGTATTGTAAATTTAATATTAAACTTTTCAGCATTACATCATCCACATCCTCGCAATCTTTTGATGTGTAGAAATCCCCTTGTGTTTCTGAAAATACGTAATGACGTACATGCAATATGTAATTCATTAGTTTAGTAGTCTCTGGTTTCAAACGGTACACCAGAATATTGGACTTATTGTTACTAACAATTTACTTCTCAGCAAACTTCTTCAATTAAGCGGCAAGATCTTATTATGGCATTTGACTAGATCAGCGGAAGTTAAATAATTCTTGTGACTATATAAAATCACACAAAACATTAGTTGAACTGGAACGGAACAGAAAAAAGGGGACAATGATTGAATGAGAATCACATGATAATTTGCTTTGTACTGACACTAAGTGTCCAAAAATCAACAAACGGAAAGGTCAACTTGGTCAGCTGACACTTGACACTTGTTTGAATCTTTACAGATATCCTAGGTCCGTTTCCTAATTGTTCCCTCTTCTTGTCAATATCAACTTATTCCTCTTCAGTAACTCTGGTTTCATTCTGATGTCCAACTTCACCCATTTCTCACCTCTGTTTTCACTTCCCACCTCACCCTTTCTTTACTTCCTCACTTTCTCACTCTCCCACCATCTCAAATCCTACCTCTAACTTCTGTTTCTTTGCATTACTTGAATAACTTCCTTGACCGTCATCAGCAGTCCTCGCCACCTTATTTCATCATGTCCCATGTCTAGAGCTGTAAACGTGTCCACGATTCCCCCCTTCAAAATTTCGTGTCGTGTACAGCCAAACACGATATGATTTTTGCGTGTTCGTTTATTGTTTACTAGAACAAGAAAAAAAAGGTGTAGAAATCCTGTACAGGTAAATTAGAACAGAAGGAGGCTCATTGTGATAAGTTTTGGAATGGGTGATTAATTATGAAATTTTAACAAAGTTTGTATTGGTTATCAGTGATAACATATCACACAAAAAAGTATTTTATCGGCTGAAGAATTACAAATTCGAGAAATGACATTTTTGGCACGTAATAAAATTTTAAATAGCTTAAGATAAGCAAAGTGCGGGCTGACTTCACGGTCCAGCCTGAAACGAAATGAATAAATGTAACCTGAAATTATTGGCATGATAGTATTTTTGATTACTTTTCTACAAAAGTGTTTTAAACGTTCGCTCTAAACCATAATTGTTCCAATCACAATACATGAAATTCTTGGCACAAAATGATATCCATTGAGTTTTCTACAACAAGTTTACTAAAGTTTTTTTTGTAAATTGCTATACACTTCACTATATTTAAAAATGCTTTAATAACAATTTGCTCTCCAGACAAAACAGTCGCCAATAGCACTTAAACTTAATATTAAAAATATACAAAATACATACCAAATATTGATAATAAGCATAATACATTAAACCACAAAGTTGCAATAATGTAAATTGTAAAAAAATCTAATTTAAAATTTTTGTTGCTTACAACAACACCATGCATAAACAAATGGGACTAGGTAGCTACTTGGCTACAATTCTTTCGCTGACTAATGTTTATTTTTCCTGTGCACAGAAAGTCCTGAATAGCTTCCGTACCGCATGTAACAATTAACACATTCAAATGGTTTTTCACCCGTATGACTGTAGCTATGTTGTTTTAATTCTCTCCGACCAGCAAATGTTTTGTCGCACAAGTTGCAAGCGAAAGGCTTTTCACCAAGATGGTTTTGTACGTGTCTCAAAAACGAACTTTTGTGCTTGAACGTCTTAATACAAAGTTGGCATTTTAGAGCTCTTTCGTCAGAATGTATAACCAAATGAGTTTTCAAATTTGACTTTTGACTAAAACGTTTGTCACAGAATTTGCAAAAGTAGGGTTTCTCATTTGTATGAGAGCTGATATGCATGGAAAGATGTTCTGGTCTTAAAAAACTTTTTGCACAAAAAACACAACGGTGGTTTTTGAAGTTTTCCCCTAAAAATAAAACAGATAAAGTTACGTTACATAGTTTGATAATTTATTTAACCAATTTGACCTAATTGTAATTTACTTTGATGAGTTTTATTGTGTGAGGAAAGGTGGCCAGGCTCAATAAATCTTTGGTTGCAAATTTTGCATTTATACGGCTTTTCTCCAGTATGACGAATTATATGCCTTTTTAACTCATGTTTTTGTGAAAAGAATTTCTTGCAAAGTAGACACTGGAAAGGTTTTTGTCCTGTGTGGGTTAGTTCATGATTATGAAGATTTTGTGAACTTCCAAACTGTCGTGGACATACGCTGCACTTGTAAGGCTTGATGCGATCGTGAACAAGGCGTCGATGTGTAATCAGACTGCTTCTCTCAGCAATTGATTTGTTGCAAAGTTTGCAAGTGTATGGTTTTTCCTTAATATGCATTCTTAGATGAGCGTGATGCCCATTGGTTTGTGATGATATTTTGTTGCAAAATACACATTCCAGAAACATGGTTTTCTTTTTTGTTGGTGAAATTGTCGATATTTTTCTTGTGTGTTGTTCAACACAAACTACTCTGGTGTATAACAAATCATCTGATTAGACATTTGGTAATGTTCAGTTTACTGAAATATGCTTTCACTTTTACCTATGGTGTCAATCATTGATGAATACACACTTCTGTTTTGGTTTTTTATAAATTTTGTGTTGGTTGAATTGGAATATTCTCCTTTTCAAACCTTTAAAAATATATTTTTAATATTTACGTCAAATTTGTTCTAACAAGTTTTTCAAGTATTGCCAAAAACTGGTACACTAATAACACCACGAATATTTTACATTTCAGATATATGCAGGTAAAATTATTTAGATAGTCTTTTCGGTTAAGGTTTTAATGGAGTGTCGTTCAAACCCACATATAACAAACTGCCAATTTGTACACATACTAACACCCTGAAGAATTGCTGCTCTAAGTCTTTCCTGTATTTACAATAAAACAGAGTTTTCAAACAATGTGGACAGTGGACAAGTACCCTGAATCCGTTATATTCATGATTGAGGAGCGGAGCTAATTTAGGACATTTTTTTGCTTCAGTACCTTTTATACTCATATATGCAAGCAAGAAATGTTTAATCTTCTTAAGGAAATCAAAAAAGTATGCTCACAGTAAATGTACGAGCTTGTATATCCAAAGAATTTGAGTGGTTTTTACAAAAAAGCTAGAGTATTGTACCTTTTTAAATCTGTCTAATCCGCAATTCCTTGGTCTTCAGAAAGGGTTTTCTTTTTGTTTCATGTGGTTGCGATTTGCTCTCTCCATTGCTCTCATACAATGACTGTAAATTTTGCTTTGATGATGGCTGAATGAAATGATGCCTTCATTTTCCTGGCAATAGAAACAAAAGAAAATATGTTCTTTGATTTGAAAACAATGGAGTTCTCGGAAAAAGTACCCGAAGCGGTGGTGAACGAAAACCTGCATACTGAAATTGCACTGTATGCATATATGAGTAAGGCAATGGCTGTGTTTGAATGCACTTTCAGTAAACAAGTTTCCTTTTACCACAATTTCGGGTCCTTTTTCCAAGAAATCTATTGTTTGTAAATAGAAAAGCATGTTTTCTATCGTTAGAAAAATGAAGGCATCATCGTGCAAGCAAAATTTCCAGTAATTGTAATGTAGCATAAGCGTTGGATTTAAAAAAAGGAAAATAACTGAAATTTTTTGGATAATAAAGGACTATGCAACCTAAGGGCAAAAATTTTGACCTCCCAGTTTATTGCTGATTCCGATAAAGCTTTTAAAGCTCTACAATTTTGCAATTTAAAGTATGTCAATATTTCTTAACGTTGTCGAGATATGAACGAGTTTATAATTTTAGCTCCCATAAGGCTCCATAGTAAACATCCTTTTTTCGAAGTCCTGGCTACCCATCGCGCCCACCTTTGATTTTTGATGTTGATAGCATTTTCAAAAGAGCGTTAAACAATGATGTTTTTTAGAGATTACTGGAGTGGTGTTTTTGCAAACGTCGAAGTTGTGGTAGGTCAAACATGGACGTGTTTTTTCGGAACAACTTTCTTCTAAATCCTTGTAGCTTCCACTACACACCCGCAATTTTAAAAGTTAATAGCTATTTTAAAAGAGTATATTCTAAGGATTCTATCGCAGAAAAAATCAGGACAAAACGTCATTATTTACAAAAGTTATTAAGCTCTAACTTTGGAGGGGCTGTTCGAGAACCCTCAAAAACAGCCCTATTTCAAGCCTACATTTGACCCCCGGGCCCACCTTTGATTTTCTATTTTAAAATCAATTCTGAAAGCGCTTGATTAGTAGATAACGCAGAGAAAAAACTGGAATGGTATGTGCTAAAAATTCTTGCCATTGCTTGTATTATTATTATTACATGAAGTTGCAAGCCAAGCATGGAGAACATCATAACGAGACAAGAGTATTTGCACAGGCAGCTTAGTTACTCAGGTCTTTTATAGCTGCAAAAATTGGGCTCACTTTTTTAAATGTTTTTAAGTTTTCTACATAATAGGCCATTGTTCTAATTTTACATTTATTTCGAGAGAAGTGCTTATAACTTAGCATTAGGGGCATTGTGTATTTTTTCCTGAAACCAACTAGCAAGCTGTTATTGGATGATACACCTTTAAAGATTCATAACCGAATTGCTAATATAAAATGTTTTTTAAACATTGTTTAGATTTGCATGAAGAATGTTTTTCTGTGAATAACTGTGGCAGTTTTATTTATTTGGAGACAGGTTGCGAAAATAATTGTTTTCATATTAAATAAAGCAAAAAATGCAAAATAAATGCAAAAGGAATGAGAAATACTTATTACTCACAAGGAAACCTTTTCAGGTGCCAGTGCGATCCAGAGTCGAGATACACGGATTCTAGTCATGTATAGTTAGTGCGCAGATTACCAATCTGTATTCTGTTTTATGTAAAACTAATGCTTTGGTCTTCTACGGTAGGATTTTTGTAGCGCGCACAAACCGTACCTGACAGTTCAGCATAAGCGCAGCATAGCTTTGCTCCTCGCTCTTATCTCCGCTTTTTTGTTGTTCCGCGTAAAAGCGCGCGGTTCTTACCTTCACAAAACACAACAATCTAGCTCTTCCTCCTCCTCTGTGTCAAGTAGAGCTTGTGCGCGCCACATAAATCTCACTGCAGAAGATCAAAATATTAGTTTTACAGAAAACACATTAAGGACTCCTTAATAAGGAATCGTAATGTAAGCACTAACCTTGACCAGAATCGGTATATCTTGACTATGGATCGCACTGGCACCTGAAAAGGTTCGATTGTCAGCTTATTTTCTTGTACATATTTTTGTTTTTCATCTTGTTTGGTAATGAAGCTCTAAGGTAATTTGTTTCAGCCTGCATGTGATTCCTGTGGCGGCTGTTGATACCTCCGGAGGTAAACAGAAAATAATTTAATGTCGAAGCATCAACATGTTCAATTTTAAAGTAACTAACCACGCAGGTAACCTCTAACTAACTTTCAGGCTATTATGCAGAATATTATTCAACTTTACTTGGATATGGACACTCGTAGCGTTTTTTCATTAAAATTAAAGCAGTCTAGTACCAGGGTGTGCAATTTCACCCCCCAACAACGAAGAGGGGCTAAGAGGGCTCACTGGTCACTGCTGCTTCTTTTGAGCTCATTCTATTTTATCTCCACCAGAAAATACGTATTTGGCTCCAAGTTCCAAAACGCTCCAAAAATACATCGACTTTACCAAGACATTTCACCTAAATTAATAAGGTAGACAATCATGTACAATTAACCATGTTTTGGATTATTCCTTGACCAAATGTGTTGGAGAAGACGGAACCTTTTCCAATCAATGCTTATCGCCATGCATGTCTTTCTACCTGCATTTCACCTGATTAAATTCTTATGAAACAATTGGGCTTAAAGTATTCAAAACACAAACGAAATTTGCTATACTGTGACGACCTTTTTACTACTAGTTTACTCTAAGGTTTCAGCCACACAGGTAGATAAGTCTTCGTGATGGCTTTCTTCTGTTTCTTGTTTGTAAAACAATTAGCAAGTGGAATGTGACAAGCCAATAACCGAAATGGTATTTAATTATTTTGTTATATTAATTATTCTTCAAAAATAACCATGTCCCTAATCTCGAATTAGAGTTATTGTTAAAACTATACATTCTCTTCTAAAAAATACAAATTCAATTAATTACTAGAATTCGTTTTATTTTATGCAATGAATTAATTATTTATGCATAAAAATGTGGAAATATCAATTACTGAATGTTATTACTTATAAGCATATTAACTGCATGAGATTTCCAAACAGACTAATACTATTATTGCTGATTGGATGTTGAGAATATTCGTTAAAAACTGAAATAGGGTACACAATATAGTATTTTATCTTGCGAATAAACACATAAACTAAGTATTGAAATTAAAGAGATACTTTATATGGCTGTCCTTAAGATTGTGTTTAAGAAACAGACCCATAAGTTTGACCACTTAGTTTACTTATTCCACTTCTTTTCAATTTCATTTCAAAGAATAAACGACATAAGCGGATTAAAGATGATTGTTGTGAACAGTCCAAGAAAGCGACAAGTTTTTAAAATTTCTTTGATATCCCGAATATTCTGTACAGAAAGTTTGAATATGCTTTTGTGTTTTGAACATTAAAGTAACAAGTATATTAACTTGTTTAATAAAGCAACTAGCCATACAATTTTCTATAGGAAAGAAGTTACTTACACTATTATTCCTATTCCTTACTGGTAGAATTTTTAAAATCGCTCAAGGTGTAAGGTACTTTCCAAACCTCCTTGGAATTCCACAAGGATCATGTGTAGGGCCTTTGACCTTCGTAGCCTTCATTAATGACCTAGGAAAATACTTAGACATCCCGTTTTTATTGTACTGTGATGACATAGTTTTATATCTCAAAGCCACAGACCTCAATGAGTTGATACAAAGGATGAAAGACCAAGTAGAGAAAGTAAACGATTGGTGTACGACTAACAAAATGCAAATGAACTATGATAAAACAAAATTTATGATATTTTCAAAGATATCGGTACCTCAGGTAGTTTGTAATGTAATTGAATGCAAAGACTTTACTATAGAACGGGTATCTAGTTTCCGATACCTTGGTGTCACTTTTGAAGAGTCAATGCAGTTCAATATACATTTTAGTCAAGTCAAAAAACACGTACAGTGTAAAATAAGTTATATGTATGGTATTAAAAAATATCTCACCCCATTTGCTGTAAAAGTTTTAATTATTGCCTACGTTCATTCAGCTATCGATTACTGTATTGACATATGGGCAGTTCAGACAAAGCAAAAACTTGAAATCATTCAGAATATTATTAATCGATTCCTAATTAGCTATTTTCTCCCAAGATTTGCAAAACGCAAAACAAAAAGATGCTATAGAAGTTTAAAATATTCAATTGATATATATTCTATTCTAGCTGAATTGAAGTTTCTGACCATTTTCGAGCGTGTGCAGCTGACCATTGCTAAGTACATGTTCAAGAAGGTAAAACTAAAGCAAATTCAGATTTATGACAAATACGAAAAAGATACAATGCCGTTAGTGATTATGCCATCTCATAAATCACAAACTTTCAAACGTTCCGTATTTTAAAGAGAAATTTCCCTATGGAATAACTTACCTCGTGATTGGAAATTTAAATTCATGTCACTAGGTATATTTATTAAATCTGTTAAAAATTGGCTCATAGAGAGCAGAAACAAAGATGTTGTTTATTACTGATTACTACATATTATACAAATAATCTTTGATTGTTGACTAATTGTTACTTAGTAAATAAGAATATATATGTATAGTATGTCACTTGTTGAAAAACAGTTCGCTGAATCAAGTAAGACAATAAAATCAATCTAATCTAATCTAATACAAATTTAGTGCAAACAAGTTGCCACAATATCATTATAAACGTCTGTCATGGCTTAACGCCATCATTTGTGTTTTTGTACAGATGAAGTGAATGAATGCATGTAGATACGTTTGTTGCTAGTGTACATTCCTATACTAGAGCATTAAATTTTCTGACTAATAAAATTGTGCACTATTTAACTATTTGAAATATTACAAAATACTTAATTTTGTTAAAAGCGTATGTACACTAAAGGCAATAATAAATGCCTAACAAAACGTAGTATTTATATGAATTTTCATTGATATGTTTGCGAGTTATGCTTGCAGGAATAGAAAAAAAGTAGAAATCAATGCTGTGTATTCTATTATTGAAAGTTAATGTTTTTTGTGTGAAAAGTTTGAATGTTACATGATGCATGCTGCATAGTTGCAGTTTTGCATTTATCTCGAACAATGGTTGATGAACCCCTGTAAATGGCAACTATTGCTTTAAAAAACATAAAAGAGAAATAGTGGATAACTATTCTTGCAAACACTCTAGGTTTTTCCTAAAAGCACACGTATTATCCCAACAAGATATTTTGCTATCATTTGAACTTTTTCAATAGCGCCTTGCCAATTTTTGGCGTGAAGCCATTCTACATTTTGGTATCCAACATCTTCTACCTGAATTTAATGACAAGGACAAGAATGGCCGATGCGTTTCAACTTCTACACTCTAAAATTGAGAAAATATGATCGTTGTATTAGTAACATGTGGCTTTCAGTCCGGGCGTAGGATTGCACTAGGATCAAAAATATCCTGTTTCGAGCGATTGCAAAGGACTTGAGAATGGGTTACATAAAAATACGAACTCAAACAACATTTCCAGATAATCAGTTTGTAGCAGCAATGCTAGGAAAATTGTAGACGAAGGCAGAAATAAACATTTACAAAAATACCAAATTTAGTATGTTTTTACGCCATTTAAACGGATTTCCAGGATTTCTTGGAAAATTTTTCTGTCAGGTGTGTCTTCTTGATGCTTTGGTTGCCATTATAGTTATTCAGTTTGCTGCAAAGAAATATCTCCTAAGCTGCTGGACATGTTATGAATAAATGGTTAATCCACTTTTACTTAAATTTTCGGCTGAATTTTAATAACTCTAAATATCACGATACGCAATTTCAGAGGATATTGGATTAATCCAAAAATCGGATTCGGAGGATCAAAATATTTTATTAGAGCTAAAATGTTGTTGTATTTTGGGGCTGTTTCCAAAACCTTCAAAATTAAACAATTAATCACCTACATTTTTTTGGAAAATTGATTTTAAAAAATTGGGTCCTCCAGGTCATCAAAATGAACACTAAAGCTACAGATTCTTGTAGAAAACTAAAAACAGGTAATTTGTTTCCTATCATGTAAGTAAAGCTTCCAGCAAGTAAAATTTAAAGTTGACTTATTTTTTACCGACAATGAAATTTTATTTAAACAATTATCCAATGAAAATGCAAACCAATAAAGTTTGAGCTTGTGTCTGGCACTTTAAAAAACTGAAATCCCAGTAACAAATATATAAAAGTGTGTCAAAGATAAGCGCCAAACGTGTCCCAAATATGTCAAAATGTTTAAGTGGATAAATAATAGGTAAGTGGAAATTTGGGCGCAAACGTTAGAAATACTAAACTCCCAAATATTATGCACTTGATACATGCAAAATGTATGTATAGTAATATTTGTTCAGAAATCTCAAACTAAGCTTCTCTTTGTGACAAATCACATAACAGAACACACGTTTTCTAGATTAAAATAAATCATATAAGTTACTTGAGCACATTAAGAAATCATTTCATAACTATTTTTAGCAACGGCAGATCTGCAATCATTATGACTATAGCATGAAATTTGTACAAGTTAGAGTTTGTAATTGTAAGTGCGAATTCCAAGAAGTATCACCAAAGATGTGCAGATGATCTATAAGTTAAAAAATTTCGACGTTACTATGAGCTTTTATATTTTATTGGGTCTTAAAATCTAGATACATATATATACATATTAACTTACGGAGTAATTTGCAGTAATCCAAAAATTGGAATCGTACGATTAAATTAACTGATTAAAACAAAATTGCATTTGTCTTGTCAGGAATAAGTTTTCAAAACTTTTTCAATTGAACAACTGACCGTCTTTCGTATTTTTGGAAAAACTAATGGTTTTCTTAATTTTTTAATTGGTTTCCGAAAGGTTATCAGTTTGGATTCCAAAAGTGTCATTGCCGACCGATCATAATCATCAGATAAAGTAGCGGATGCGGTTGTCAAAAGGTGGCGACATGAAAATACCAACAAACCGTCAACTTCTTCCAATGTCGGACCATGAGAACTCTACGAAGCCGAGTAATTTAATGGTGCTGCGGTATCTACCATGCGAATGCTCCCTACTGTCTGCAGACAAATTCGTCGTCACTGTCGTCGTACACTCGTAGCATGTGTTCCTCAAAAAATTGGTTTACAGTTATTAATATAATTTGTACAAAATGTAATACGGTTATTATTGTTGTATTTTAAGTAGTAAAAACCAATATATGATAATCCAAGGGTAACACCACATTTCAACTATTTGAATGCCAGTATACACACTTGAATAATACCAGCTACCTGAAATATTATTATGCATTGAAAGCAGCAATATTAGGTTTTGTGGTAAAATTTACTTTTCATATGAGTGGTAACCGCATTTCTCTAGACATGTCAAAAAGTAATCAATGCCTGATTTAAATTGTTATCATGCAAAAATCTTTTTATTTGTTGTTGGGACGGAATTAATTTTTACTCTTTCTTCCGATTTTCCCATGCAATTTCTGCATCTCCGTTACGGATATCTCTATGACAACAAGATTACAGTTGTAAGTCTTTTGGCTTCGTGGTCCACCGGAAACTGGACTATGGCACGGAACCAAACTGGTATTTTTCGGAACATTATCTTTACGTTTAAAGTTTGTGACATCGGAAGATTTGCCAGGGTAAAAATGAGCATTCCGATGCAATTAACCCTTTTGCATGGCAATTAAATATTGGTATTTTGTAGTTAAAGGGGCGTTAAAATTATCTTGTTGTGAAAGCCCACATGGCAATTAAAATGGGGAAGCCAAGCAGTCGAAGTGGCAATTCCTTGAGAACAAGTATCACTTGGAATGGGAATTTCAAAAATATGTTTCAGCCCTTGTCGTGGTAATTGTTTGTAATACAACGGAAACGGACGTAATAATACGTTTTTCCACGGGCACGGAAGTGAAAAGAACAGCTGATTAGTACGTTTTACCATTGCGCGGGAAAAGCTCAGGCAACGCAATATTACGTTTTACCATTTTCAAAAAGTGTTCGAATCTACGTAATAGTACGTTTTACCACAGCAACTCTATGAAGACAAAAACGTAATATTATGTTTTCCCGCGTTTGAGGATGCTTCTGCATAACGTATTAGTGCGTATTTCGAAATCAAAGTGTTAAGGGGGTCCCTAAGATTGTAGTGATAAGGAATGGCTCCTAATTAATGAAAGCGAATTATGGCTGGCACGATATTCTTTGTTGGCTGGTTGGCAAATTGTATTGTGACCGGAATGGAAAATGACCCGGATAGATTGAGGGTTAAGTATGGGAGTAAGTTCAAAGAAGATGATAGGTTTGCGACCATTGGCGTAGCCAGGGGGTAGGCACATGGGGCACGTGCCTACCCCAGACTTGGTGTCCATCATGATAACCAGAATGCCAAATGTTTCAACTCTTGACAAATGATTTTAAAATTTTAATCAACTTATTTTGAACTATTTGGATGAGTATATTTACCAATTATTAATTGATTTTGCTCATAGTATTATGCATCCTTCATGCGGAGAACATGACTCATTTTTTGACAAACTGAAAGATCATTTTTGCGAAATAACTTGCACAGTTTCACGTCAGTTCTAAGTATCAGCAGCAAAAAATCTTGATGCCCAGCATAAATCATTTTTTATTATCATTAACCACAAACTACCCGAGTGCTTTTCTCGCTTATTTATTTATTTGTCCTACGCCAAATATTTTATCCAGTGTTCTTTCGGACTGCTTATCCAAACTGTTTGGTTAAAATACAAAATATTCAAAATAAAATTCAATGCAAATAGCCAGAATCGTATTTGAGTAATTCCATTGGTTAAATGTAAGGCTTGGAATCAAAGTTTTATAATTGAAATTTCGAGTGCATATTGATATGCTTAGTAAAAATGATATGATCATGAACAATGCGGACTTCAGTTTTTCTGTAAACGCTAAATAACCGAATTATATAGCCATCAACATATTTTAGATGAAACCAATGAGCAAGTTTTAACTCTTGCATGGGTCGAACAGATTTCGCGTAAACAACCTCCATTAGACTGCGTTCAATGATTCACATTTGATTTTCAAAATTTCGCTGTTAAAGCTGTTTTTAAAGAACGGTAAAATTTTGGCTTAAATGATGGATTTTCAAGGTTCATGGCACTGTAGGCTTATATTCTTGAATTGAAATTGAAAATAATTGAAAATTGTTTTGCGAGGTTTAACCAAATTTGGTCCACCCATGAATAACATTAGAACTTTCAAATTAAAATACACGTTGTTCTCATCATTTTGCCAAGCAATATTTTAAAAAAATATAATTGCATTATTATACAGTCGAAATTTCAATTTTAAAACTACGATTCAAAGCCAACCATAATAAGCCATGGGTGGAGTTTTTCATTCCTCAGTTTTTTGAAAATCGGTGAAAGGCTTTAAAATACTAACTTGCTATTTGCGTTGACTTCGATTTTGTACATTAATTAACTAAATAGTTTGAATATTACCATCAGTTAATTTGCCAAAAGGTGTGGCTCATACACTTGTGCGAAAATTCCCACCATGGAACCGAGTTTGGTCTTGTAGTTTACTTTGTTGAATCAAGCGGTTAAAAACCTAGGATTTCCTTGGAACTTGGCGATTTCCCCAATTTTGTTGAATACAAAAGTTCAATTTAAAACACAGAGTAATCTTAGGATATTTTGAAAACGGTTACACAACTGTATCTTTGCAATTCGCTTTTATATGGGTACCTATACGCCTGTTTTGCTCAAAAAAACTAGAAAAAGCTCAAAACCCATTCTCAATTTACAAAGATTTTTGTTAACCTAAAAAATTATGCAACAATTTTAGGAATTCAAAAGGACGTCGTTGAATCAGCAGGAAGACTCGTGTGATCACAGTGAAATTCATAAACTCGGTCATGATTGTTGTATGGGAAAGTAAGAAATTATCCCACGAAAATACATTGTTCCAAGGCGTGCCTACCCCAGACTAAAATCCTGGATACGCGCCTGTTTATCACAGTATAAAAGTCTAAAGATTAACAACAACGCGTAACTAGTAAACAATGGTCACTTTGTACTTGTAAGGATTTGAATTTAGAAAAGCAAGTATGTTTTCTGGGGGTTTAGAGCGCTCATAAGATGGTAGAGAGCCAACTATAAATCGTCTCCATAAAACATCTACGTGCAAACTGTTAAGGTGCTTGTCTGCTTGCAAAGTCTGTAACCTATAAGCAGTACTTACTAACTATTCATTCAAACAGTTAATATATTATACATGTGTAAAAATTCTAATTTGACTATCTATGCCACAACAATGAAAGATAAAGCCCAGTTTAGAAAAAAAAATTAGAATTAGAAAAATTCAAGAGTATTTCAAAGCTCATTTAAAACATAAAATATCCCAAGCATTTAATCCCTAAGGCCTAAGTACGTAAAGGGACTTATGAATAATTTTACTAAATGCACTTAAGCCTAGTATGTAAGGTTTGCGTTGCTCAAAGAAGGTAACTAGATGGTCCAACCGCAAGACTGCAGTTTACATGGTGGTGAACAAAAACGCGGAGATAATATTCCTGTCAATGCGTTATTTCTGATTAAGAGTTTGCTCTGAATGGAAACCAAGTTTTATGGAAAAAATTGAATGGAATGTTTAACACGTAGCCTTTTAATCTTTTTTAATCCTTTTCTGAGAATGAGACTGACGAAGTGCATTTGAACTGATGTTTTAAGAATAGAAGCGTTGGACCTTTTTCTTCAGAATCCTTTTGACGAATTAAGCATACAGTGAGTTTTGGTGGATGTTAGGCATTTCTTCTTTTTCTTGTCTTACATGGCTTTAGAGCAATTTATTTATAAAGCTGCCTACGCAGAAAAAAAGGAATTATTTTGAATGTGAATACAGTGTAAATTCAGAAGATATCCGATTGGCGATTGAACGAAATGGTAACCTTTGAAACATGTATACGGATGTACGTAGCGATATACATTAGCCAAAAAAGTACAGGGTACTTTCTATCATTTTTGACAAAGTATGTTGGTGCAAGTGTTTAACTTCCAATTCTGAATTACATTTTACTGTTTTGTATGTAAATCTCAATCTAGAGGTTAAGTTATCTGGGAACACTAAGCAAGCTTTAGTTCTTAAAAGTGCATGCCTTTTTTATTCTCTTATTTTATCAGCTACGTCACGTAGCCTACGTATATACATGTCCAAAAAAGTGTTCAGCAGGATGTACTAGAAATGTAGTTTGAAGTGCACGGTGTGCTCGATTTTGGATTGGACAGAGACAAATTGGCGAACTAGCCAGACGTAAAACTAAATATTTGGTGCTCTTCTATATTAACGGTGGGTTTGTCTTGCTGAAAATGTGTTTAAGTGCGTAAATCGAGCTCAAAGAGTCTACATAATAAATTAGTATTAGTAAAATATTTTACAGAATCAGCAAATCGTGACAGAACAAACAGTAATTCTTACCAAATGGAATTATTGGAATTTGTAAGGAAATCAGTTTAAACAAAACTCAATATTTTGGTTTCATTAACATTCTCATTTTGATTTGGATTGCCTTATAAACTTTAATTAATCAAGACATACTTAAAAGTATTTGTTAAGTTTGGATAGTAATCTATCTTGCGATTTTGAATTTGATCGATTATATGCAGCAAAGAATTACTTTCTCATATAAATAGTATCAATGATGGGGCAAACAAAACCTACGGTTTGCAAAATTTGTGACATGAAATTTGCAAGCAACAAATCACTATTGCCTCATATGCGCTTGCATACAGGAGAAAAGCCATATAAATGCGAAACTTGTGGTAATTGCTTTACTCAGTTAACTCATCTAATCAATCATCAACGCCTTCACACGGGAAGCAAACCATACGACTGCAAAACGTGTGGCAAATGTTTCTCACAGCAAGGACATTTGACGACGCATGAGTACATTCATACGGGTAGGAAACCTTTTGCCTGTGGAACTTGCAGCAAGTCATTCACCACAAGCTCCTCACTCAAAACACACCAACTTAATGTTCATTTCGGGAAAAAACCTTTTAAATGCAGCGATTGTGATAAGAGTTTTTCTTCTAAAGCAAGCCTAAGAGGTCATCAAAATATTCACACGCGAGCAAAATTGTTCAAATGCACTCAATGTGATCAAACGTTTACTCGTAGACGTGCTATGAGACAACATAATGACAACATACACTTGAAGCTTAAGCCATACGGTTGTGTAATGTGCAACGATTGTTTTGCTGAAGCAAACTTGAATATCATATTATGGGACACACTGGCGAAAAACCGTACAGTTGTAAGCAATGCCCTCAGGGTGTTCTAACCCAGAGAAATCTTAGAAATCACGAATTAATTCACAAAGGTCACAAAACCCACGAATGTCACTTGTGCGGCAAAATGTTTCTGAGAAAAAGTGGTCTTTGGGAACACCTAAAATCGCATCTTGAAGAAAAACCGTACTCATGTACAGACTGTGGCAAACAATGCAAAAGTGGCGATCATTTAAAGCGACATCAACTTGTGCACGCTGGAGAAGCAGCAAAATGTTTTGCATGTGAAACATGTGGAAGTAGGTTCAAGAGCAAATCGGACTGTAAAAAGCATTCTAGAATCCACACAGGTGTCAAGCCATACAATTGTCAGCAGTGTCCTAAAGATTTTGTACGCTCCTCGGACCTTAAAAAGCATCTATTAATACATTCCGGAGAGCGTCGCTTCTCATGCGAAATCTGCAGAAAACAGTTCACTCAACGAGGAAATATGAGAAACCATCTAAAAAGGCATCTTGGAGAGAAACCTGAAAAATGTTTGTTTTGTCCAGAACGGTTTGCTGAGAGGGGTGCCTTAAATGTTCATCTCTATTCTCACACTGGTAAGTACAAAGAAGTTACTTTAAATACAAAAACAGTATTTAAAATTAGTCTAAGTTGTTATGTAACATATTTCAGGTGTAGCAAACGGAGTTTTTCCATGCATTTTTTGCAGTTACTGTTCGCCAACCTCAGAAAGATTAGAAAAGCATTATCGTATGCATACAGACGAAAGACCGTTTACTTGTCGCATATGCACACAAGAGTTTCGTAACTGTCAAGGTCTTCGAGATGGAAAACATTGCGTCTCCTGTATAAAAATTTAGTCGTTTTTAAATGTAAATAACATAAGATGGTTCTGTGCTTGATTTGTAAAATCTTAAAACCTACACTTTAAATCATATGTAACATGAAATTTGTCCGAGATGCCTTCCATAGAACAATTACTAAAATAAATTATGCTAAACTTTGCTTGTCATATTTCTTTGTTGTTCTTAGTGACAAAGCAAAAAGATATTTTTCTATGTATATCAATATTTTACAATAAAAGTTTGCTTGTTAGGATTAAAATATAAACAAAATACCAGAAAATGTAATCCTACATGTCATTTCTGATTTTCGACAAAAAAAAATATTTCACTCAAAAACATGTGAGCAAAAAAATATAATTTTGATTTACAAGGTTTTATTAATAAAGAATAAAAAATTACACTTAAATCAAGATGAGCATCAAGTTAAACACAACTAATTTCTTCTTTTAGTAATTTAATATATGACTGCTTTTTCGCAATCTGACCATCAGTAAGCCTAATATTTAATATAGATTTTCAGATGAGACCTAACGTCTGCTCTCTCAGGAAACATAATTTGGTATACTTTCCCATTTATTGCCACTTGAAACCTAGTATATCCCGCAAGAAGCCATCCAGCAGGTTTAGAAATTTTTGGCTAAAATAAATTAAATGGTGTACAAGTTCATCAAAAACTATGTAAATTTTTTGTCTCTATTTGTGCAATAATAAAATGTTTATGTTTTTGAAATAACAAAATGCTTAAGAACCAGGGAAATTGTCATGTCATTGTCATGAAATACAGATTTCCAATTTATTTATTTAGAATTAGAAAGCTTCAGAAATTCTACATGGTTGAAGGACGAAATTTTAGTGTTCGTAAATTAGGCAGGCAATATTTTATTCATTAGATTGAAGTAGCAATTGCTTTTCGGTTTGATGGCAAAGAAAAGACTCTTCTCTTGCTGCTGTTAAATTTAATTGCTTGAATTAAATTTACTTGTTGAGCCGGAGTAAGTTCGCCGCTGGAAAAAGCTCGGTATCCTGGTATCTAGGATACCGGGAAATTTTGTGCCAAAGGGAGGAAAGAAAGCGGAAGGAGAACGGACGAATGGGAAGGAAGTAGAAATGGAAGGAAGAGAAAAGGAAAGAAAGAGAATAGGGAAGAAGGAAGAGGGAATGAAATAGAAGGGGATAGCAGCAAAAATGGGGAAAGCATAAAAATGCGGAAGAAAATGTTGCAATTTTTTTCAAAGTTTCATGAGATTTCACGACTTTACAAGAGATTTTCCCGAAATTCTTAATTTTATGGCATTTTGTATCAATTTAACTGATTAAACCTGGGATAGCCACTTTTAAGCATACTTTCTAATTCCTGCATTTCTGAATCTCCATTTGATGGTGATTATAATGCTAGCTTGCATTTTGAATATAATGTAGTTTTAAAAGGAAATAAATTCAAAAATAAAAAACAACTTGTTTGAAATCCATGAAAAATCAGATTTTGGGTCACTAAGAACGCGCAGCAATAAGACAATTACACTACCAAGTTACGAACACATGCCATGCTTACCGTATTTATTCGATTTATACCCCTCGCACGATTTATAGTCCCCCTTGAATTATACCCTCCTTTGAGAGGAGAAATTTGAAATTTTGACCCCCCTCGGTTTATAGCCCCCTCTCATTTCAGATACGATAGTAAACAAAAACATTCACTTTTACTGAGTTTTATGAATATGATAAACTTTGTCAATACGTCTGACGCATTTTTTTATGCTTAAAGAGCATTCTAATAAGGCTGTAGCTGAACAATTTAATGTTAATTATCATCATATAGAAAAAAAATCTTCCAAAATGTACCATCAAATTTGAAATTTTGGCCCCGCTAGATTTATGACCCCCCCCGCAAATTATACCCTCCTTTGAGATGTGAAATTTGAAATTTTAGCCGGGGGTATAAATCGAATAAATAAGTACGGTATATTAAAGCTCTTAAAATGTACTATCAGATTGCATTAAACTCAAACCAATTCTTCTATGCCGTTGATCGATACAGTCCAACAAATTTAGTGCTAGGAATTAGGACACACCCTTTAGATTTTGGAGAATGAAAGTTTTTTGAGTTAAATAGGACGAAGTAAGATTTTAATGAAAAGCAGTAGATTGTTTGTTTAAAACGGTAGCAGTTATAAAATAGTGTTTTTAAGGTGAATTCAGTGAATTAATCTGCTACTTTTTAAATAAAACGTCTTTTTATGTTCTAATTGTAAAGTTTTGACAGTTTTTATATTTTGCTTTCAACTTGTTATAAATGAAAGCCGGTATTTGTTTGTTTCCATCGATTGGAGATTGTGGCGGAAGTTATGAGAACTTTTTGGGTGTTTATACTTGATACAATGCTAATAACTCAAACATAAAGCTTATCCTGCCATAATACTAAGTTTCATGCTAGTACAGTAAAATGTATAAAGAACTTATCAACTTAACTTACATTGAAGTTTTTGACAAAAATTTCATTTATTCCCATTTTTTTCCCCACTTATCAAATCCTCCGCATTACTCATCCCCTCATTTGTCATTCAGCCCAAAAATAAACCAGACTTGAATGTAAATGTAATTTAATGGCAACTTGGCTCCGACGAGGAACAGTGTTACACATTACCTACCTGCTCAACTAAAACGCCACATTAATCCAGTAGTAAAAATACGTCGTTAAAGTAATGCATATTTCTTTTTTATTTTGAAAAATTTTAAGCCAAATTGTTTCATAGGCTTTTGATCAGTTAGAATGCACGCATTAAAATAAGTATGATGATAAGGATTTATTGAAAAAGGTTTCTTGGACAC
The DNA here is from genome assembly GCA_029691765.1 of Entomobrya proxima. Lineage (NCBI taxonomy): Eukaryota > Metazoa > Arthropoda > Collembola > Entomobryomorpha > Entomobryidae > Entomobrya > Entomobrya proxima. Next base: position 61,919,941 of record CM056171.1, on the reverse strand, counting down.
TTATAACTAGCTTTGCTTTTGTGGAAAGTTTTGAGTCATGCTATCGGTGAGGTTTTTGGGAGTTCGTTACTTGTCAGTTTGATCAAAAAAATTTGGTGAAGGCTCGAATTTAAAACTTGATTCATTGTACTTTATTATTTACTTCGTCAATTTTTGGTGAGTTTTCTTTGTAAAGTAGGTGTGATTTTGCAGAAGGTTTAGAAACTGAAGATGTGTTTTTGGAAACAACGTTTTGAGGGCCAGCAGCAGCAGAATCAGCATCAGAGAAGCAGCTGTGACCAGTGAAATTTGTTCCTCTGGGATTGCTACTGAAGGCGTTCCTATAAGAAGGGCTACCCGTGGAGTCATCTACGAGCGGGAACCTTTAGAAAGCGTGGTGTCTCCGGGGTATACTTTGGCGTCCAATTAAATAGGCTCTATGATGGTGACGACGCCATTTCTTGAAGAATGTCTATTCTGAGATGTTACATTATTACATTGGTTACCTTCCCAAGATAATTTTGTGGCTAAGTTTAGAGCAATTACGGTAACTGAATTACCCACTATGCTTGGACCATGAGATTTGAAAGCAGAGGAACTTTAAACCGCCATTTTTACGGTTTTTTAGTCCCGAATATCTTGGACAATTGTAACAGGTCGTTTTTGGGGCAGCGCAGGGTATTTTCAATTTCAGTATATCAAACATATGTATAAGCTAACATATTTTGTGAGATATTTTGACTTTATGTATACAAGGATTTATAAAGGGCGGCAAATATCGGACACGTTTAGCAACACACCAGAATAAATCAAAATTTAAACTCTGGAATTAAGTAGAACATAATCAGCTAGAAATAGGGTTACAGATAGCTAAATGCTCGCTTAATAAAATCATTTAGTGTTAACCCGTTGTAGACATCAAACGCAAGAGTAAGAGTTTTGGAGGAGGAAGAAACAAAAATAGAATTGACAACATAGAAAACAAAGAAGAGTAAAGATTGATTGATTCTCTAAAACAAAGAAATTCAATTTGCTTTGATTCTTTTAATTAAAATATTCCAAAAACTTTGCTTTAAATTCATACTGCTTTTTGAAGATTCAAAAAAGTTGCAGAATGACTACTTACCAATTGGTTTTCTCCTCACTTAATATTTTAAAGTTTTATTTGATTTGCTGTACAATACTAAAATTGTAGGTATCTCGAGTTATCTACCAGTATTAGAAAAGCCCTAAAGTGAATTCATAGTGAAAAATGTCGTCACAGTGACGCATAATGTATTTGTCGGATTGTTTACGTATTGGAATGTAATTACAAGTTTCGGTTATGGTTTCTGTAAAAGCAAAGAAATGAGCCTGTCCGGCGGAGGTTCTGGAGATTCTGTAAGTCAGCAGAGTCAGCAGGGTCATGAATTGTAGTAGGCCCCACCCTGGTGACGCCTGCTTTTGAAGAAGGTCCTAGTTGCGGGGTTAATCTGGTGACTATCTTAAGTGGACATTTTGTGGACAAAGTTAAAAGCAACTACTCTGTATGCTTGGACCAGGAGCCTTGACGCAGAACGACTTGAAGCTTCCCTTTTGTAACGTTTCCAACGTTTCAAACTGATTAGATGATTTTACCCGGGCGTTTCGCAGGGCGGCAGGCTACTTTGGTTATATGGTTGGGAAAAAAACAGAACTTTTGATTAGCAAACAAAGAAAAATGCCAGTATATTGTTCTAGCAAGGCAAGAGACGACAAATGCTGAGGTGGTTATGGTGAAAGCGTGTTTTAAGAAATGAGTAGCGTTTCAAGCAGGGATGCGAAATCTCCCGGACCTTAAAATTTCCCGGCAACCGGAGGCAAAATTCCCCCAAATTTTCAAGGTTTTTATCACTACTACTACTACTTCTAGTACTAGTTTGGGAAAATTTCCTCAATTTTGGTATATTTTTCAAACTTTCCCGGCAACCAGGATGTCAGGATGCCCGGATTTTGCATCCCTGGTCAAGAACATGTTATATGTAATATATCCAATTAAGTTTTCTAAATCCTTAAAAATAAACTAGTCGATGGGAAAGCATTTAAAATGCTCGCTACTAATGACAATGGGTGTCTGAAGAAAACTGCTAGTTAAACCTTCCAGCATAAAACGAATATATAGCCTCTTATAGAGCCAAAATAACTTGTTTTATAGTTAATTTAGCATAGGATAGACCCAATTTTGCTTGATATAGATCCCATTTAGACCGGTATAGAGCCGTTCTCCTTGGTTTAAAAATAAAGTCTACAAACACACAGACACAACGACATCTTAAATAGTTCTCCTGCAGTAGCAGTGAGCTAATTAATATTACCACGCCACCACCTGGGACGTTTCGACAGCAATTATTTTCAAAATTGCTAAAATGCGCTTCCTATATAATGCAGGTTTGTGATTGTTGTGAAAACAAACTTTTACATATACATGCCCAATACATGGCATTACATTAAAAACATACTGAGGTCGTGTAAATGCTATAGCTCATATAGGGCAGTCGTGGATAAGCACTCTTCAAAATAATATAAAAGTTTTACAAATTTAAGGCAAAAATGTTGAGGATTTGCATTGATACTCATCTTGTTTTATGCGCATGTTTTAAAATTGGGAATAAAGCTTTCACCTTTTGATTTTGAATATTATACATTAACACAAATTAAATATGCATTAATTAATTGCTTCGCATAAAATTTTATTCAAATTGAATCATTGAATGACCTTTTATGGCAAATAATACAAAAAATTAGAATGAAGGACATTTTTTCAGCTGTGGAATATTTTGACCTATTTCACCTTTCATTGCATTACTATATCCATGAAAACGGTTTATTTCTTGGTTGCTTATTGAAACGAGTTACTCATGTCGAGCAACATTGTTAAATTTTATATTCGAGCCGATGAACTAGGAAATAAACTCTGTATTATATTTGTGAAGATGAGTTTAGTTGTTTAATATCAAGTTGGAAGCAAGCTGCTAAGTAATGACAGAGTCATGTTTGAATGTTTTTGATTACTAAATAATGAAAATCATCAGTTCAGAAAAAATTGACAGTTTTTCCAGTTATTTGAATACTTATTCAGCGTCATGCTAATAGAGTAGAAAACGTACATCAAAGTCATTTTGTTTAACAAAATCTACTGTCAGCGTTAATCACAAGAAACATACATGGACTTTATCTACTTGATAATTTGACTGGGTTCCTATAAAAAAGTTTTTAGAATGCGTTAGAATTTGGAATTTGTCAAGCGCCTGCATAATTCACGCGCTGTATGATTTAAACAACTTTTATGGGCAAACTTCACATATGATAGCCAATAAACTTATATAACTCACAACAAACGTTACAGCATATTAAAAAAGTGGTCCTAAGGAACTTCTCTCTGAAGGATCTCTTTGAAATGATTTTTTATCTTAAAAACACTTATTCAGTTTGAAAATTTTCTTGAGAACACCTGCCTGCTGTATAGACGTACTGTATCACAAATTGGTTAAAGCTGTTGACGGAAGCCATGTCGAACAGGTTTTTAATTTTGAAAGTTTATTTTGATTACATTAGGGCTTGCGAACCTACTGAAGTACTAACATAATGTGAGAAAGCGCCAGATTACCGTACAGTTAGCAATTTGGTATTCATGTAGTTTTTATTAAATACGCAAGTATATACAGTAGGCAATCTAATGAATTTAACTAATATAAAATACCCTTGAAATCTTTGGTGAGGACTTTACTCTCCGAATGTTTTTATTCCATGTATTGCTCGTTAACATGGAATATGGTACAAAATTTGATCTGCACTACATTGCTGTGTAAGGAAACTGCTAGCTTTTCTGTATGGCGTTGTAGCAGTTTAGTTAATGAAACCAGCTGGGAACTGAAAATATAAGAAAATGCGTTTGATAGTCGCCATCCTATCTTGTTCCTTAAAAAACTCAATTCCTCTATTTGTTCAGAATATGAATTTTTGGTAACCAGGCTGATGTGACGTGCCGAATTGAGTTGACGAATTTAACAATTTGATTTTTCAGACATTTTATACTCATTTGTTTGCAGATTGTCATGCTGAAATTGTTTCGATTCATTTTCCCATCAATCTTTATATTTTCAGGCTCTATGAAGATAAAATAGTGAACTCCCGAGCATTTAATAGTCTAATCAGATTTTGCTTAGCCGTGTAGCTATTATCTGATAAAGACAAGGACAATGTGGCAGATGGCATTTTATTACCGACGACGCACATTCTAGTTTCGTGCAAAAAAGCCTTAAACAAAGCGGTCCTTTTCTTTTGGAAAAAGAAGGACGACGTTGTGAAAATTGCAGGCGGAGAGTGTACTTCAAAATTAAGCACAACTTTTACAGTAGATCTGTGGATAACAATTCAACTCTCAACTGTGCTGTACTGAAAGTGTAACACGGACAAGGGTTCAATGTGAACAAGTTGTTGGAAGGTGGTACAACAGGACATCTTTAGGCACTATTGAAAAAGACGGAAGTGAAGCAAGTTTTGTGGTGGACACGGAAGGAAGATAATCAGAAATACCTAACAAAAAACTGAAAGCTGAGCCATGTAAAATATATATCTCCATTTTTAGCAATCCTTAAACGAGTTTTCAAATTTGGTTTTATTTATACGGGTTGATTCTCAGTGTGTAGCTATCACCATACGCAATAAATTCAAATCATTCCAATTGTTTGAAGATTTTATAAATTTAAGTCGTGGTGAAGACAGAAGTGAGTTTGGGTAAAATTTCTCGCTCTTGATCTTGTAATTCGGTAGTTGACTGGGCTTACTTTGAGAAATAATATGCATAGCCAACAAGCCAATATTTCTAGTTTTCTTTGGTATTCTTCGGCAATCCTCATATTTTAAGAAATATTTAATTACAACTAATGGGGTTCAGGTTTTAAAAAACATGTTTTGCTCCTCGAACCGTTATGGCAAAGTTTCAGGTACTTTGTGTATTTAAATGGCTAATCTACATAATGAGAGGTAACCATTCGATGGTTAGTGTTAAGAGTTTTATTAGTATTTATTAAAGTTTTTTATATATGTAGTATACAAAGCAGAATACTTCCTGCAATCGGCTTCCTGATAATACTCTAATATTATATTTGTATTAACATGTCTATTAGCCAGGTAAGTATTTAATTTGGATATTTCATATAATGAGAGAAGCAAGTAGCCATTTTGTGACTCCAGGCAAACGATAATCCAAAAGCGTTCTATTGAACTTGTAAACAGTTGACTGGAGACCAATTTGAGTTTCTAAAGTAACTGTCTAAGTGTCTAAGATATATATAATATTATCATAATGATAATATACACAGAATTGTGTTAACAAATTCTGAGTTGTACAATAAGACTTTTTAGAATACGAATTATAAATATATATGTAGTTGTCAATTATGTCTCTTTGAACATTTTGAAAACAGAATCAAACGCTGTAAGTACTACCCGGATTAATGCTCATTTTAATGCCAGCATTTTGAATTTTATATTAACATATTTCCGAGTCCAAATGTGCTTTGTGAAATTTTGATTTCCCGCCTGCCTATGCATTGTCCATTGATACACTTGTTTTATCGGCGATCACTCCCAAAAATATCGCCATGGAAATCCCAACAAACTACATATAAAAATATTAGGCCGGATTCATGAATCTGTAAGAATTATAATAATTCAATTATTGAATATTACTTAAATAGTTGAAACTTACCGAGTAGACCGATCCAGATGTAATTTTAATTACTTTTGCGCTAATGCTGAATAAACGTGTTTCGTACCAGTGCAGAGCAAGGCGGGCTTCTTTTGGTCTTAGGTGGGATCTCGAACTTATGACATAGGCAACGTGTGTTACGCTGGACATCTGCACGTGTTAATTGATATATTTTAGAATCATCATATACTATACGTTTTACATACTTGGAATTAAAACTCACATTCTGTGAAAACCGAATTCCGTAATACAATATTGAGGCAGATGCCAGTAATGCAACAATATCCCCAATTCCTCTGTAAACGTTTGACCAAAGATGTCTAAAAACAGTGGATAGTATTGATGTGTCATACACGACCACAATCAAAACTCTCAAATAAACAATCACCCCAAATACAATGTCAAATTTTCTTAACAGTCGTCGAAGGATCTTGAGTTTTTGTTTCATATTATTATACAGAACTAAGTAATTATCTGCAGATGCGGATGCCAAGACTTTGTGTGCTTCTAGATCAAATCTGCCTGATAACTCGCTGAGTTGCAAAGACAGACTCAAAATAAATGCGGTATCACAATACCCGCATGTAAGTGCACAAAACCGAGTAATCATGTACAAAGCGATAAGCACATTCTTATGTGTAGGTGAAGTTGTCAAAAATCTTCCCAGCAAAGTGAAGTTTTTCAATTCTTCAAATCGTTTCTTCGCTTCTGTAGTAGGCTTATTATGATGCAATATTATGTATAGCACTCCTGTCACCATCGTTGCAAAGATTCCGAAATTCCACATCTTGGAAATGGTTGATTCCTGCTGCATGAATGAGAAATATATGATAAAGTGATTCTAAAAGACTCAACAGGAATAACGCAAAATTTATCTTGCTACCTTCCGAATTCCGGATGATTTTGCATCTAAATCCATTTTACAAATTTTCTGCAAATTTGCATAAAACTTTACTATTGATTTTCTTCGCCTTATCTGAACATACGCCACGGTAACTACATAAACTTGGAAAATTATTGCAACAAAAACACGCAGGAGTCCATATATTTCTTGATGTTCCAGCTTATTCAAATAAACGTCCTCGATTTGGTACCAAACCCAACATATGCCATTATACACTGCTGCCAGCATTCGCAAGCTGAAAATTGTCTAAATATAAAAGTTATTATTTCTAAAATACGTTATTGTTGTACGCTTGTATAGTGTATAAATTTCCGGCCGGAAAATGCAGTATTACCATTAAAATTCTACTTTCCTGTATCTTAGGTTTCCCTTCGTCGGAAAAACAAATATTGTATGGAGAGCATCCAAAACGTGCAGCCCATTTGTAGTACGTCTGAATAAAGGTGAGTTTTCCGGAGTTTTGGTGGTGGGTTGAAATCCTAGTCTGCTGAAATACTTTTCTGAGAGGCTTTGGACACCACATAGCTTGAAGTTTAGGAAACCTTCTAGTGAAGAAGGAAAACTTTTGTGACAAAGAATTCAGAATTTTTGGTATTTTTGCAAAAATGGGATTTTAGAGCTGCTTTAAAATGATATGATAGTTCTGATTTTCACACTGTTTACATTTTATATTGTTTCTCAAGTCCGAAAGCTTTAAGGTTCCCACTAAAGCTTCACTAAAATATATTTTTTATGTTTGAAAATTTTTGCACCGACTGACTGAGAAGCGTAATGAAGTGCTATACAATGAATTAATAAATATTCACCATACTGGAAATAGGGCAACAAACATGTTTACGATAGTATGAACTCAATTAGAATATTAAAATGTGTTTACTTCATATTTTAAGCTGGATGCTACCTGTCTCTTGGCACGTGTATGCTGTAAGAGAAGGGTATGTAAAAATAGGTAAAGCATTGCCCCTAGAGAACAAAGACAAGGATGCGGGATCCTGTGTGAGTCAAAAGTTTCAGAGAGTCTGTGCAGAGTGGAAATGTGGTGTCAGGGAGATTGTCAAGCTTGCTTATGCACGTAGGGATATCCCCTACATGCCACAAGCTGAGAACGTAACACTCGCAAAGCTCTTTCTACACAGTCGCATGATACACGAGGCTGCTAACCACATTTTGTGCTAACACGGCACAGCAGCAGCAGAAACACCGCTCAGTTGTCGGTTGTGTGTGGTCGTGTGAACCCACTTTTAGGTTAAGTTCCAGCGTATTTTCCAGGCGTAATACAGGTAGGCATGGAACATTTATGTTTCCTAAAAGTTATAGTGCTGAGTAGTTTCCAGCAAAAGTGTGTATCAAATTGCCCCATTATAATGGCTGTGTCTTTCTTGTGGTTCTGCAGGCGTATTCTGTGTGCGTATTTTATTTTGGCGTAATAAAAAAATTGTGATCATCGTGATCGTCCTTGTCTAAGAGGAAATTAAAGTAAGTACTATGCAATATGGTATTTTGTGGAGTTGAGAATAGCCAGTTTTATGCTGAAAGATTAAATGTGTATTTTGTATGCGTTAATTTTGGTTAGGTATTCCATCCTCCCGTGTTCTCCCGAAACTACCCGTGTCCCATATTTCCCGTATTTGTGTACCGACTAGGTGGTAAGAGTTTACGAAAATGGGCATAAGTCAAAGAGTGTGTGTGTGTGTGCTAATGGGTAAAAGTCATGTTTTAATTTTGATTGGTTTTAGCTCCCTTTTGGTTGCGTAACTTTGGTCAGCAGTCCCACCTCCCACCCACCGTGTATTGTTCTTGCTTGCTGTCATCACTGTGTTTCATTCCGTGCCTTCTGCTCATCAGTTAGCAATTAAGGGTAATTTAATGTATAAAACAAAACTAAAGTCTGTAACTAGTTAACGCCTACTTATTTGTCAAGTCGACAGCTTGCCCAATTCGAAGGTCAATCTTAAGACTCACTCAGTCACAGGTCAACACTGCAATGTTGCCCGAATCTTTTGAGTGAGTCCCTTCATAATTATAAGTGCACAGTCATACAAATAGATAATTGTAAAGTAGTTAAGCATTTAAATTAGATGCGCGCGCATTAGGGAATGTTAATGCTTTGTCAATTAATGCTAAGAAATAAGTACTACTTCCTATTCCTAGTTTTAACGAGAATTTTTCCGTTTAAATAATTATTCTGTCAGATTTTATGATTCATTTCCGGTTTCAAGTGGCGTTCAAGTAATTTAATTGTCATTTTGAATTCGATGAATGATTCAGTTTAGAATAAAAGCCAAGAAGTTTATGTAATCAATTAACCTGCTACCACGCCAAATAGTTCTTATTATGCAATTAATTGTAAATCTATCAATTATTCATAAAGATTTCCGATGCCAGTTTAGAAATAGTTAGATAATGTGTCATATGCGGAGCCGGTATAAACCGAAATAGCCAGAATTAAGGAATTTACGTTTCATATTGCATTGAGCACCAGTCATAATGTTGCTATTTCAGAATATACCATGACAACGTGGTGACTCCTTCAGGTTCGTTCCCTCAGTTAAACTTTTAATGGCAATTTGTTTTTAACTACTTAAATTAAACGAAACATTTTTGGCGTAGCGTCGGTGCAGGTCAATTGAACTTTTATTACGTATGTGTACTGTTGTATTTATGAACGCAACTCCACCGTAGTTCTATTACTTTATGGAAGTAGTACATTGGTATTTGCTTTTATGTGCATGCAGGATAGTGGCATTTTCGGTGGAACAATTTAGGTGGCAGTCATAAAAGGACAATACACTCATAGGTTATTCAGGTTTAAGTTGTAGTTGTCAATGCCCTCAGAATTCTAGAACAATGCACTACAAGCTACGACACAAATTAAGCAAATGAGATGAACATTCGGTACAATAGTAAAGCAACCATAGCAACTTGAGTTTAGTCTAGTACATTGTCTCAATAGTACCTTTTTAGAAAGAGAAAGGAAATTAACATACTTCCTTTCAAATAGTGGAGCACCTAGACACAAAATAACCTTTTCAACATAAGTATACATGCTTTAGTCGTCCGTTATGAGTTACATGTGTCACGTACAAAATAATATCAGGTACATTTCTTAGATAAAAGACAAAGTGCAGGCTGGCATTTTGAATAGTTCATTCATCTCGAGTTCAATTAACGGTCAGCCACCCGCCTCTGTATCTCCGGCAGGTTCAGCTAATGGTGTCAAGAACAAAGAGAATAGATTGAACACTTAATGCAAATATTAGAAACAAGGAAATCGCTAACAGTTCATTCTGAAGTAGACAAAAGATTTATGGTTTTAGTTACAAGGTACCTTGCCCGTTCAAAATCCAACATTGTTAGAGAATGTTTGAGAATATCAGTGTACATTTGAGGTTTTACCACATCATTTTGTAGTCCTAAAATGCCTATGAATAATAATGAGAGAAATCCCAATCTCAGTGCAGACTTGCTGCATGGACATTCATTCATGCCAGCAGGACAGGTACACGCACACCATGCTAGGGTATCGACACACCCAGTCATGGAAAATATACCCACAATAATCGCAGGGCCATTACATGGTTCCGGTCCTTTACACATGTCCCATAGTCCTCCCATATGGACAGACACAGAAAAGCATGAAATGGCGTGTCTATTGCATGTGGAATACAAAGCGTTTATGCGGGTAAAATATTTAAATTGGATTCGTGATAAAGCCCCAGAACTGAAAGTAGCAGGTATTTACATGCCTCCGTCTGCCATTTTTGATAATGAATTATTTGAGTTTCCACAGCTTACGACAAAGAACGAGAATACTCATGACAGAAAAAACGATTATCAGTCAGTAACTCCTGCCTACCCCTTGAACCGGCAGGACGGGAAAATTTTCCCTGTTACTTCTCACCCTTCTTTTGCTAGTCAGGTATATTCTAACCCGAGCTCTACACCCGCTAATGAAAATACGTCTTGTCATTCAGAGAATAGAGATGTGAACAGGCAGTCATGAAAGCATAGTAGATACACAGAAAATCATGAATTTAAATAATTGTCGTGCTGTTGCCCAAGATTCCGATCATCAAGGTGCGCCAATAACTCCCTCAGAAAGGTGCCAACCCCAAATACAACACATTACAACCAAAGAAGATTGTGTATCTTTGTCCAACAACCAATCATTAAGATCGTTTGATTTGCCTTTGCCAATTTTAAACCCACAGGTTTTCGCGGTCGGTCAGGAAAACAATTCCTTTTGTTTCAGTCAGAAGTTTGATAATTTGTCGGTAGCCAAACCAGGTGCTATTAAATGTCATGATAGGCTAGAATTGTCAGAACAAAATGAATCAAAGAAACCTCACCTGCTTGTCGAGAAGACACAGCAGGTCAACGCTCAGCGTTCCTTCGAGGTTGATACTGTGCAGGTTATAGATGCACATTTGGCTAGTGCTAATAAACAGTTTTGTAGTACCCTGTCGAATGACCCTCATGTTGTACGCGTACCCCTACAATTAGACATAGAAGAAACATCCTCCATGGCTACCAGTTCATTTGAAAAAGAGCAGGTGTCTATTTCAGATTTAATTCAAAGCTTAGGGATCTCGTTTGATGATGCAAATAGTACAAAGAACACAAAAGAGAATTTCCAAATATCCTTTCCTTTAAACGGGAAAGGCCTGGGTACTCAAGAGTAGAGTGCTCAGGCGATGAAAACTACACCCATCTATTTGTTTCATATAAGATCGCACTTCAGGGCTACGAAAGGGATCAAGTGTCTAAAAACCCAAAATATACTACGACCCAATTCACGAACAAATTTTTACACGTTACCCCGGTGTTCGTGAAACAAATAAAACCCAACGGCAATCACCCCATAAACGGAAGCGGGGTCGGTGGAAATACAAATATGTATATTAGTAAGTTAAAACGTCCCTTTAAAGAACATCATTACTTTTCAAAAAGATTCACCCTTAAAGTGAGTTAAGTTTGTCAGGGACGACAAACTTCCGGGGGGAGAGATGTAAGAGAAAGGTATGTAAAAATAGGTAAAGCATTGCCCCTAGAGAACAAAGACAAGGATGCGGGATCCTGTGTGAGTCAAAAGTTTTAGAGAGTCTGTGCAGAGTGGAAATGTGGTGTCAGGGAAATTGTCAAGCTTGCTTATGCACGTAGGGATATCCCCTACATGCCACAAGCTGAGAACGTAACACTCGCAAAGCTCTTTCTACACAGTCGCATGATACACGAGGCTGCTAACCACATTTTGTGCTAACACGGCACAGCAGCAGCAGAAACACCGCTCAGTTGTCGTTTGTGTGTGTGGTCGTGTGAACCCACTTTTAGGTTAAGTTCCAGCGTATTTTCCAGGCGTAATACAGGTAGGCATGGAACATTTATGTTTCCTAAAAGTTATAGTGCTGAGTAGTTTCCAGCAAAAGTGTGTATCAAATTGCCCCATTATAATGGCTGTGTCTTTCTTGTGGTTCTGCAGGCGTATTCTGTGTGCGTATTTTATTTTGGCGTAATAAAAAAATTGTGATCATCGTGATCGTCCTTGTCTAAGAGGAAATTAAAGTAAGTACTATGCAATATGGTATTTTGTGGAGTTGAGAATAGCCAGTTTTATGCTGAAAGATTAAATGTGTATTTTGTATGCGTTAATTTTGGTTAGGTATTCCATCCTCCCGTGTTCTCCCGAAACTACCCGTGTCCCATATTTCCCGTATTTGTGTACCGACTAGGTGGTAAGAGTTTACGAAAATGGGCATAAGTCAAAGAGTGTGTGTGTGTGCAAATGGGTAAAAGTTGTGTTTTAATTTTGATTGGTTTTAGCTCCCTTCTGGTTGCGTAACTTTGGTCAGTAGTCCCACCTCCCACCCACCGTGTATTGTTCTTGGTTGCTGTCATCACTGTGTTTCCATTACGTGCCTCCTGCTCATCAGTTAGCAATTAAGGGTAATTAAATTATACAAGAAAAAGCCTGTAACTAGTTAAAGCCTACTTATTGGTCAAGCGACAGCTTGCCCAATTCGAAGGTTAACCTTAAGACTCACTCAGTCACAGGTCAACACTGCAATGTTGCCCGAATCTTTTGAGTGAGTCCCTTCATAATTATAAGTGCACATAAAAAGATAATTGTAAAAGTAGTTAAGCATTTAAATTAGATGCGCGCGCATTAGGGAATGTTAATGCTTTGTCAATTAATGCTAAGAAATAAGTACTACTTCCTATTCCTATTTTAGTGAGAATTTCACAGTTTAAATAATTATTCTGTCAGATTTTATGATTCATTTCCGGTTTTAAGTTGCGTTCAACTAATTTAATTGTCATTTTGAATTCGATGAATGTTTCAGTTTAGAATAAAAGCCAAGAAGTTTATGTAATCGATTAACCTGCTACCACGCCCAATAATTACTTATTATGCAATTAATTGTAAATCTATCAATTATTCATAAAGATTTCCGATGCCAGTTTAGAAATAGTTAGAGAATGTGTCATATGCGGAGCCGGTATAAACCGAAATAGCCAGAATTAAGGAATTTACGTTTCATATTGCATTGAGCACCAGTCATAATGTTGCTATTTCAGAATATACCATGACAATGCCAATGACAGATAATAATATTTTCAAATTTTTTATAAATGATTTTACACAATCGTACTACCAAAAGATCATTTCAGAAGCTTTCAGAGCCCTAAACTGGCGCATGGATGTTGCATCATAATTTACATTTATTATACATAGTAGCTGTTTATGGGTATTTTAAACATTTTGAAAGCAGAAACAACGCTGTAAATACTAATAAATTAGGATTCATTCACATTCTAACTTTTTAGTAACAATGTTTCTGAGTCCAAGTGTTTCTTTGTAAAACTTTGTTTGCTATCCAATTTTCCCTATGCGCGGTCCATTGAAGCACTAGTTTTATCGCTGATCACTCCCAAAAATATCGCCATAGATATCCCCACAAACTATATATATAAATACGATAAGTAGTATTCACAAATATGTCAGAATAATACATTCTTAACTTACCAAGTACACCGAACTAGATGAAATTTTGATTACTGTTGCTCTAATGCTGAATAAACCTGTTTTGTACCAATACAGAGCAAGACAAGCTTCTTTTGGTCTTAGGTGGGATCTCGAACTTATAATGTAGGCAACGTGGGTTACGCTGGACATCTGAATATTTGAAATAATAGAATTACAAATAATGTCTAGAATCATCATGAAAATATACTGTAAGTTTTGCATACTTGGAATTAAAACTCACATTCTGTGAAAACCGTATTCCGCAATATATTGTTGAGGAAGATGCAAATAACAAAATAATATATCCAATTCCTCTGTACACATTTGACAAAAGTAGTCTAAATAGGGAGGATAAAATTAAAGTTTCGTGCAAGGCCATAAACACAATTTTTAAATAAACAATCATCCCAAATAGCTTGTCAAATTTTTGTAATAGTCGCAAGAGGATCTTGAGCTTTTGTTTCATATTATTATGCGGAATTGCGAAATTAGGAGAAGAAACCGAGGCTAAGAATGTTTGTGCTTCTAGTTTAAATCCTTCTGCTAACTCGCTAAGTTGCAACAATAGACTCAAACTAAAGGCGGTATTACAAAGCCAGCATGTAAGGGCACAAGCCCGAGCAAACAAATACACAGCGATAAGCACATTTGTGTTTGTAGGGGAACTTGACAAAACTCTTCCGAATAAAGTGAAGTTTTTTAATTCTTCAAATCTATTTTTGACTTCTGTGCTAAATTTGCTATGAACCAAAAATATGAATATGATTCCTGTCAGCATCGTTGCAAAGATCACAAAATTCCACATCCCGGAAATCGCGGATCCCTGTTGAATGAATAAGAAATTTATGATAAACTTATTTGAAAAGTCTAGAGAAACACCGCAAAATTTATGTCGTTTGATGCTACCTTCTGAATTTCAGATGATTTTGCATCAAAATTCATTTCACTGATTTTCTGCAAATTTGCATAAAACTTTACTATAGATTTTTTTCGCCTTATCTGAACATACGCCACGGTGAGTACGTAAATTAGGTTAAGGATTGCAACAAAAACACGTAAAAGTCTATACGTTTCTTCATGTTCTGGTTTATTCGTGTAAGCGTCCGCGATTTTAAACCAGATCCAGCAAATGCCATAATATACTGCTGCCAGCTTTCGTATGCTGTATATGGTCTGAATATAAATGGTATAAAAATAATAATTGCATGTGTTGTTGGCTTGGTTAAGTGTATGGAATGCAGTTTTACCATTAAAAATTTACTATTCTGAAGCTTGGGTTTCTCTTCGTCCAAGAAACTAATTTTGTATGGAGAACATCCAAAACGTGCCGCCCATTTGTAGTACGTCTGAATGAACGTGAGTTTTCCGCAAATTTGGTGGTGGTTTGAAGACTGGATCTGCTGGAAACCTTTTGAGACAAGCTTTAGAAACCGCATATTTTTATAGGTTTTGGAAAACTTCTAATGAAGTAGAGAAACCTTTTTGACGGACGGTTGCATAATTCTCCGTGTTACTGCAAAAAAAGTTTTAGAGCTGCTTTTAAATGTTATGACGCTTATGGTTTTTACATTGTCTATATTTCAAACTGTACCTAGGGCTACCATACGTACTTATTTTGGAAGGACAGTACTGCTTTTTGACTTCCAAAATGGCATAAAGAAGTACTGTCCTTCTTTTACTTAGTGCGTACTTATTGTACTTCTTTTCACTCTGCAGTTAAAATCCAGGTAAAGATAAACAAAGTACATCCAAAATTTCCCAGCATCATCTCTTCTCTCAGCTTTCCCAAAAATCTTATCGTAGCAATGCCAATGTTTTTGCATTATATTGATGTCGCACGCAAAATATACTGGTTTTGAGGCTATTTTGTTTAGTTTATAGAATAGAACCCTTGTGTGCAGCAATCCTGTGCTAAGCTGTAGTTAGCGTTGTTGATATAATGTTGCCCTCAGCTTTTTCTTTTACATTGGTATGTTACTAGTTTGACAGTAAACAGTTTAAAAATATGATGGCTCGTAGAAAGTGTATTTATATAACTGGAGAAGTTTGATTATTAGAAATTCTCAGTTGAGTAGTGACTCATTTGTAAATTGTAATTTAAAATGTAAAACTTTTCAAGTCGATAATGCATGTGAACACGACAACTACATTGCGTTGTTGTTTTTTGTGACAAGCTATTAACTCAGCCAATGTTGCTAACAGAATTTCCTATTGAAAACAGGGATTTCCAACGTCGTTTCGGTGATTTACAATCTCAGTGCTTTGATTTAATAGTACAATATGAAGCTTGGTTAGAAAAGGAGTTAAAATTTATCATTAAAGTTTTATTTGACGACTTTGCGTCAATTTGAAATTATCCACAAGAAGCTGCAATTTTGAAACAAAGATAATCGAATAAGTCTTGTGCATTTTTTCCTTGGGTCTGACTGCTTTTAAGCATGTGTTCAGTTTGCAAATATCAGATATTTACTGAAGCATTAAAAACAGCTATACATTTTTTGATAACTTGATAACCTTGAAAATCGGCATTTTTATGTTTTTTGCCAACTGTACTTCTTTTTCACGAACGATAAATGGTAGCCCTAACTGTACCTGGAGTTCTAAAGCTTTATTGTTTCCAAGCCAGCACAACGGTTAACTTGACAACACTTGAGAAGTTTTTTTTTCTGTTTGAAAACGTTTGCACCGACCACCCACAAAAACAAACCGAACTACTATAACTGATGAATAAAAATAATAAGGATGGAAAAACAAAACATGTTTACAAAAAGATGAATTCAATTAGAATAATTAAAATGTGTTTACTTTATTTTTTAAGCTGGATGCTACCTGCCTCTTGGCACGTGTGTGCCAATGACATATAATATTATTTTCAAAATTATTAGAGAAAGGCTTTTGCACACTTGTGCTACCGAGAAGGGATAAAGCATTTCTGGAGCTCCCAAAAATGCTCTTAATTAGCGCATAGATACAGCATCATATTTTACTATTTTTGGTCTAACATCAATTTGGTTGATGACCACTATTTAATTTTTTAAATTTGTGATACATAACATTTTCATTTAATTGTAATTAAAATAAAGGCGTCTAGTGCAGCATTGGCGTCGTTTAAAAATGAATTTGGTTCCTGTGGTATACACTTTCCTGTAAGTTAATATTTTCCATTTTTTGGTTCTACAAATGTTTTAGCCTTCATTTAGCCAGGATATTTGGATATATAATTGTAATGTAATTATACAGGTGCAAATTGTAAATTAGTGCAGACTGCAAACAGGTGTAAATTGTACAGGTGCCAATATAATTGTAAAAGGTTGGCTGTATCTGAACGGAAACTTGAGTCCTACATATTTCTTGTATGTTTTACTAAATACCATGACCGCAAATTCGGTACTTCAACGCTACAGGTTGGTTCGAAAGAGTGAATCATTAGCTCATGCCTATTTGAGTGTGACACCAGGAACTTTATTAGACGTTTAGCCTACCATACCTGGGACTCTTTGATTTGCATAGATTAGTGTTGCTTTGCCAACCATATAAACTGTTTCCTTGGCAAAGTGCGGCTCCAATAAAGAAAGAAACGTACACAACCAGTCTTAGACAGTCTCAGTAGATATCTCATTTTCAGCTTGGGATTAAATCTTTAGCAACATATTTGATTGAAGATGAAAGTCTTTTATCTAACAGCTCATGAGATTGTTGGTTTTTGTGTCACTGTTTTATATGATATAAATTATATCTATTATTTAAAATCAAAACGTATTTGCAATTATTACTTCAACAATAGCGTAAAGATTATTTGAAAACGCCAATTTTGTGTCTGGCTACCAATGAAATTTTGTAAGAGCCATGAGCCAAGATTAAAATCAGAAATCGAAAAATGTGTTTAAACAAGGTAGTTTTATTTATACTAATACCAGCAAGAAAAGTTAAAGAACGATCAAGTTTTAAAAGAATGTCCAGCAGAATAACGTAGTCAGTTATATGATGGAGGCTTCATTTGACAAAGTTTAATCAAGGATAGCCAGGTGTGCTGTGAACTAATGAGATGAAAGGTATCAATAGTATTTTTTCTCAGTTCTGACAGGAAATTAATTTTATGGCGTTTGCAAGAAGGTATTCAAAGAATCATTTCCCTTAAAGCATAGAATGTGTTGATGTAAAGGTATTAATTGGATTTATTGGTCGTCAAATAATCAATTAGCATGGAGCGATATTATATCGTGTACGGAAGGAAAACGGGTGCAAAGAGGAACAATTTTGAGGGGAAGGAGCTCAGAGGGGAAACTGGTGATGGGGAAGAACGCAGGGATGCAATATCTGAGCATCCTGGCATCCTGGTTGCGAGGAAATTTTGAGAAATAACCCGAAATTGGGGACGTTTTCACAAAGTAGTACTAGAAGTAGTAGTAGTAGTGGTAAATTTCGGGGGAATTTTCCCTCCGGTTGCCGGGAAATTTTAAGGTCCAGGAAGATTTTGCATCCATGGGAAGAAGCTCGGTGGGAAAAAGGTTAAAACGGAAGGAACGCAAAGGGGAAATGGACCTGAGGGGAACGGAACCCCAACGGGGAAGTGCACGGAGGGGAATGGGCCGGATAGCATATTCCATGGGTAGGCAAACCGAGTTTTTTGAATGAATTACTTAAGTTTGAACCTTTATAAAATACATATTAAAGGCATATTTGTTTTTACTGATTATCTAACAAGCCAGGGCTAAGGCTACGCCAACTCCAGACAGTCATATTTCGAAGTTACGAAAAACAAAATTATTTGTGCTTCGGTCGATAACTAGTGTCAATCTAATAGTAACACAAAAAAATTCAAGTTCAGTAACCCTAACGTAAGGAAGTTATGGACCATTTAAGTTTAAATGTGTTCGAACATTTAGCGGTGTAAAAATGCAATATTGATGAATTAAAAAATTTGGCTATTTTGAAATAATCATATACAAGTAGAGGAACAATTTGCAACAATAAAAACATCAAAAAGTTAATTATTTTTTTAAATGCCCTGTTAACTTTAATTGCAATTATCTTTTGGTCGCCACCAATGCTAAGCCTGTTTACAACGTTTTTTGGTACTTTAGAGGATGTTAGTTCTAATGACGTTTGTATTTGCTTTAGCACTGGTGGCGACCAAGAGATAATTGCAGTTAAAGTTAATAGGGCAATTAAAAAATTAATTAACTTTTTGATGTTTTTAATTGTCGCAAATTGTTCCTCTACTTGTATATGATTATTCGAGAATAGCCAAATTTTTTAATTAATCGAAATTGCATTTTGACGCCAGTAAATATACTGACTAGTTCATGAAATCCGAATATGATGACTTCGTTTTTTGTCGGGAGTTGGCGTAGCCTCCACCCAGGTTTCTCTTCTTAAGAAAATGTGGCACATGCGGTGTTCAAGATGGTACGCATATTGTTGACATATGCTATATAAGTATTGCAAATGTCAAACAACATAAATATGATAGTGGCGCGTATGGGCATTGTAGTATCTAGAATTTATTTGTGCTCCAGTAGCTTGCGCAAGCTTTGTGTTGGCGTTAAATAGATGCAAGGTTGTTGTAAATAGCCTTAATATTTGCGTATGTACCCTTAGAAACATTGTATTTGAGTCTTGTAGGGTTTTTCGTGTACAAAAACAGTAGCACGAGCTGTGACCTCGTTTGTGTAGTATGGACATATTGACATGCCAAGTAAGCTTACCAGAAATAAGAATTTTGTGCGTTTGTGTGCACTATCAATCGACAAACCTAGGAACTCACCCACCAAATCAAATATGTTGTTTCTAGTAATTTTGCCATCATATGGGTAACTTGAGAATCGTGTTAAAATTAACAATGAAACAATTAAACAAAACACAATTTCTGCTGACATGATTCCCATCCATGATTGCATGCTGGCAGACAGCCACTCCTTACTTTGGTGTAGACTTGTGCAATAAAATACGGACTCACTTGCCACATACAAAATAGACAAACCAGTTTTTCGGTGTATCCATTCCGCAATGCTGTCTCCAAAGTACGTATATGACATTGAAGGTTCAAAATATTGAATTTCAGGATGCTTAGGTGACACAAAAGAAAAAAATTTGTGTCTTGACATATATGTGAAGGAGAAGTTGTGAAATTGTGATATCAACAGTGCGTTCATGTAGTATTCTTGACATTCTAAAGACAAACGTATTTGGCTGTTGCAATCAACGAGCAACTTTAGTATCATTGATATTTTCTTTGTGATTGCAATTCTTTGTTTTTGTCCATTCTGAAAGCACTTTTTATGAAGAATCAGTGGATTTAATATATTCTGTTTGGTAAAATTTGGCAAATATTTCCAGGGTACAAATTTACCACAGTAGCCAGCACAGTAATACCTTGTCAATGGGGCACTTGTTGGGACAATTTGAATTAAAAGTTTGGTGGCAGGTAATGTGGCGTCTGAACGGTGAAACAGAATTGTGGTGTGCTAAATCCCATTTTTGTACGAAGAAATAGACACTGGATGCACGAAGTGATAGCTGATTAAATGTATCGAACACATTGGAGGTTGAAATTATGGTGTTCCCTTTTATCAGTGGTGCCAATATAATTGTAAATGGTTGGTTGTATCTAAACGGAAACTTTAGTCCTACATCTTTTTTGTATGTTTTCCTAAATACCATGTAACGCAAATTCGGTACTTGAAATCTGCAGGTTGGTTCAAAGGAGTGAATCATTAGCTCATGCCTACTTAGGTGTGACGCTAGAAGCTTTATTAGACGCTTAGCATATATCTGGAACTCTGTTGATTCACATATATTAGTGTTGTTCTGCCAACTTTGTAAACTGTTTCTTTGACAGAAGACGGCACCAATCAAGAAAGAAACGTACATGGCAAAGTTTAGTAGATACTCCATTTTTAGCAAATTTTAGTAAGTTTAAAAGAGATATAGCAATGTTTCGGAAACAACTTTGTGAATTGTTCAGGCCACTTATTGAAGATAGATAATTTTTTACCTGCCGATGAGAGTGGTTGGGTTCCGGTCAATTTGATATCTATTAAAGCATGTCCGGAGTTTCCTGCACCTAAATTAATATCTTTATTTTGAAGGACGTGAGCACCTGAGAAAACAACCACATATATTTTTGAAAACTACATACTTTAATCTCTAGAATACATGCTTTACTGAAGGTTATATATGTTTTAGTATAAGTTTAATTTTGCTTCAGAAAAATATAAAAAAAATCTTTTATTCCTGTTTTCAGTCAGTCAGTTTTTCATCTAAGATTTCTGGTATGCGTATACATAACAAATATAGTTCATGTGAAGTTCCATTTTGTAGTACTATATATTGCAATTGTTTAGGTACCAATACCACGAATTTCTGTTGCTTGTGTAAAAAGTTAGGGGAATTACAAAATTTTATACTTTTTCTAACAAGCATTTATTTTTTTCAAAAATGTCACTGAAAAACTCAATGATATTTTTGAATCATTGTAAACAGGCGTGCAGTTCGGTATTATATTGTGGTAATAGCGTGTTTTATAAGGTTTCGAGTGGTATACTGCTTTGCTTATTTAATTTTGTAAAGGCTCCAAATTTTGCAAATTAAATTTACACTGTCATTTTGAGACTTTACGTCATTTAATCGGTAATATACGCTAGCTAAGCACATGGGTGTTGACCAAGTGATGTCTATTTAGATTACGAACACAATAGAGTTTCCAAAATGACACACACTTTAAGAAAATAACTTGTTGTTAAAAAGCTAGCGTACTTTAAAGAAAAAAATTACGTGGAATTTTTGCAGCCGGAATAACGCCGCTTAAATTAAACAAATTCGACTTAAAATTTAACTGACATCAAAATGTTTGATTTTTTCCCAAACAAGTATTTATGCTATTTAAAGTATGTAGATTTTAAAAATAGTGCCACTTGTTCTATTTAGTTGTTGCGATGTTGAAAATTTTAGCTTTCAAAAAAGGTGCAGGTAACTCCGGACATGCTTTATTTAAAATTAAAACCTATTTGCAATTTTTAGTTCAATAATAGCGTCAGGGATATTTGAAAACGCCAGTTTTGTGTTTGGCTACAAACGAAATTTTGTAATGAGCCAAGATTAAATTCAGAAATCAAAAATCTATTTGAACAAGGTAGTTTTATATTATACTAATGACAGCAAGAAAATTTGAAGAACCCACGTTGTCATTATATATCCAGCAGGATATCGTAGTCATTTATATGATGGAGGCTTCATTTGACATAGTTAAATAAAGGATATCCAGGTGTGCTGAGAACTAATGGGGTGAAAGAAATCAATAGTAAATTTTTATCAGTTCTGACAGGAAAATAATTTTATATCGTTTGCAAGAAGATATTCAAAAAAATCATTTCCCTTAAAGCATAGAATGTATTAATCTACGGGTATTGATAGGATTTGTTGGTCGTCATATAATCGGTTAGCATGAAACGATATCCTGTTAAGACTAGCAAGGAGCAATCTATTTATATTAGATATGGATGCACGGATCCTTTCTAACTGTTTTAGGAATAAAATGCTTGTTTGATCTTAATAAGTAAAATTATGATTCAAGACCAAACTCACCAACCAAACAAGAGTTTCAAACAAGGTAACAATTCATTTTGTATCAAAGAAAAAAATTAAGTGGAGAGAAGAAGTTTTTTTTAATATCAAGCGAAACACTGTTTGGACAATTGGGTTGTGACTAGGATTGTGATCAATTTGACCATGGAAAGTGACCCGGGTATTTTGAGGGTTAAAGGTAGGAGTAAGTTAAAACGGGACGGGGTGATTTGCGACTGGTGAACTTGAAGGAATCTCCAGGGTGTTTTGGCTAAAGTAATGGGGGGCTAATGTATGAGGAGAACGGGAAAAGAAGAGGAGACAGAAGGTGACATCAAGGAAGAGGATAAAAACATCAATGTCCACCTGTCTGCTCGTCCGTCTACTTTATGTTCTACTCCACGCAAATAAGTTTCAAACCAAGCAATTTTAAATGAGACAATTAATTGTTAAACTTGACAGAATTCGACAGTTACACGAGTAATATGGTACCAAAGCAGCGAGAAGTCTTCAACAGCAGCCCCAAATATATGCAGGGAGGTGGTCTTGAAACTGGTAAGAATGGCTAAAAAAGTCAAAATACCACCATTGAAATTTCCATTCTAAACCTCCCAGAATTGTAGCAATTGCAAGGAAACCTAAAATGGTTTACAGAGACAGAGGTCAAGCCAGCACGCCCAAAATTTAAAGGCCAGATCCATCCATAAAGCCAATTTTTTCAAGAGCTCTAAGCCCGTTAAGAAAAGCTTATTTGCTTTTTCCTTGGCACCTGAATTCTACTATCTACGTGGCAATATGAAGCACCAATGAAGCTGAAGCTGAAATAATTATCTGACAAATTGAAATATGTTGTCAAGAGACAATATAATTGCGTATAGATAGGACTGCGAACACTTATTTCAGTCATACAAAAGTTGTTCGCTTACCTAGGGGTAAAACAGTAAAATTATACTACCCAGTGCATTACAATTTTTATCTATGACAGTCACATATCTGATATTACAACGGATCTGTGCAAATAAGAAGCGTCTCTTACTCTGTAAGGAGTATATGGTAAATGTACGTGAGGTAAGGTAAAGTAGAGAGGGTGACCAGAGAGGAGTATAAGGGATTCGGTAATGCTATACGTGCCTGCATAATACTTCAGAAAGTTTGAAGTGAGGTGCAGACAGTCAAGAGTCAAGAGAGCAGAATCCAGAGCAAGAGAGATGGAGAGATGGTCATTCATCTTTTATACGCGGCCTAGAGCACTAGATAGTAGTAGCAGTAAAAATATCACTTTTGTAGTTATACTATCTTGCCTTGTACAGATTCGGAAGTCGATTGATTGATTGATTTGTTTCGGAATTCTATTTAAAATAAAGCTGTAGATATTTAGCTTGCAAATTCTGTGTTAGTGTTCAAATATCCATTAACCATCTTAGCATTTGAAGTGTACACCAGAAGGAAGAACCTGAAACCGTTGCGACAGAATTGGTGCATTGCATTCGGTGTCATCATCCTATATTCCAACTTAAGGCACTGTAAGATTAACATGATTATAATTTTGTGCATGAAATCTATTAATGCGATCTCTAAAACATCCTTCAAGGAGCTATAAAGGGGTCAACAGGTCATAGTGCATAGTGGAAACTTGATATACCTCTTGCAACTCTTTGGTACAAATAAGTATTGGCGTTACGCTATTACTTGCAACAGTAAAATATACACGGTAACGACTGGCTAATAAACCTACTTTTATTTGTCTGACCTTACAAACTTGTAAATAAATACAATTATTTTCACTGATATCTTGCTTTGTAGAAGTATGTTTTATCATTGGGAGCTTGATTTAAATTTGTATAAATTTATAAATTGTTAACCATCACAAGCTAGGCCTGCGATGTCAATCCACTGTAATGGCTTAAACTTTTCGAAATCTGAGAAAATATTGTTTGATCAAAATATGTTTGGAGGAAATAAACGGTGTGGTAATAATACATCTTCTCCAATATACTAATATATTCCCATCTTTGCAGAAATCCTTTTTCAATATAGCAAATTTCGGTAGGGTAACTAACAATTTCAGCTTTCGAAAACAATTTAATTTCACCACTGATTCCAATCAATCAGTGGCGTAAGTGCTCCGCGACTTGAAAGATTTGGGGTATAGACCCTTTTCAAGAAAATCCTTTATATATGCGGCTTAGAAATTTGTTTTCAGAAAAGCAAAATATAACCTTATATGTTAAGTTAGCAATGAGAATTTTTTATGTGTGAAGAGGCACTCTTTTTTGTAAAACATTTGGAACAAACTTTTGTTTTCAGCTTACATTTGATTGCACCACACGGTGGTTCTCCATTTTATAGATATTGACAAAAGTTTCAAAGTACCCATAGACATGTCCTTGTTAAACATTAATTTTTTTTTGTTCCAGTTGGAAGATTGCAAAATATAACCGAATTTTGATTTTAAAGTAGTCATATTTAACGTAAAATCTTTAGGTTCAACCTCAGTACCAATCAGTGTAACATCATTTTTAGTATTCCAGTTTGGTAATCTACTTCATATAAGCTTTGTATTCGATCTATTTTGTTGCTTCAGTAAATTGGTGTTTGTAGCCTATTTGATAAAAAATTGTATATAAACTAGAATTTTAGTAATCCGTGTCTTTAGTGCTTGAATCCACCAATCTTAGCAACTTCATGTGGAATCTATTTGCTTATTAGATTTTGTATGCACACAAACAGACAAAATATGGCGTTTTATTAAGGCAAATTTCAGTTCCCAAACATAATCACACTGTGACCAATTAGACAAAATTGGAATACACACGTATATTATAACGAGTACACTTGACATTTCATACTTTATTAAGCAACTTGTGGCGTCATATTTCATTTGCATACCGCAGCTGGCTACAATCCAAAGAAAACTGGCCTGCTATTTTAAATGCATCAAGTTATCAATTAACACATCTACAACACTTAAATTTGTCAAACATTTAAGATTTAATCGATGCAAAGAATGTTCTAATCTAACATGACGTTTCAAATTTTCTCAGTTAGCTGTTTTTTGAAAAGAACAAGGTAAACTTTATTCATAGAGTAACGTAAGGATAAACCGCACATTACAACTACAACGACGGTACGTACCTTGTTTAAATATACTATATGGGTGATTAAAATGCTAAACAATAGCAATAACACGGATGAAAATTTAATCTAGAACTCATGAGCACTCCACATGCTTGCAAAACTTTGTATTGGCGTTGATTAGATGCAATAGTGTTATAACTAACCGTTTAATTTGCTTATGTACACTTAAAAACCTCCATCTAAGTTTGTAGAATTTTTGTCCTCCAGCACAACTATTTCCTTGTTGGTACAAATATCCATAAACGTGGGTACCAATTTTTCCGTTAGACATACCTTTTTTTCTTTAAAATTGCTAAATTTTGAATGAAAAGTGATTAAACTGGCCAAAAATGAGATTCGAGAAAACATTCGTTAGCAATCGAAGCTCAATTTTAAATTTAACGCATTACCATGAACAATGTAGCCGTCATTTTTAGAAAATATTTCCCGGATTTTGTAAAAGATGTTGACACAACGACGTGTAAATACCCTGAAACTATTCAAATAAAAAGAATAGGTGATGCCTCACCTATTAAGCGTGTTGGTTATGCTCCTAAGTACAAATACGCTTCAGAATACGGTTATTAGATTCAAACTCAGTTGTTGAGTGCATGCCAATATTTACGAACATCAATGAATCGCATTCACTGATTCTGAAATTACGCTTGATGAGGTTAAAACTTACACTTTTGCTGCCAAATTGTGGTTTATTACCTTTTTAAGCCAATCCGTACCAATAAACCGTCTATAGGTCTAATCCCAGTAAGAGACATGAACTGGCATGTGAGACGAAAAGTCAACAACTTACATAAATGGGGTACAAGTCCTTGCTGATTGACTAATTCGGTAATAATGTGAACCTGTAATTAGTACTAGACACTTACTTAACTTAACAAAGTCAAAATGGATACAGATTATTGAAGTTTTTTCCCTTGACAGTCAATTCAACGGTACACATCCACTATAGTACCTAGGTAGTTTAGAACATTGTGACTAGAACTAGCTCACTGATTTAATATTGAGCTTCGATTGCTAACGAATGTTTTCTCGAATATCATTTTTTGGCCAGTCGAATCACTTTTCATTCAAAATTTAGCAATTTTAAAGAAACAAAGGTATGTCTAACGGAAAAATTGGTACCCACGTTTATGGATATTTGTACCAACAAGGAAATAGTTGTGCTGGAGGATAAAAATTCTACAAAGTTAGCGTTTTCGGTATTAATCATGCTTAGTGTATCCAGTTATGATCATTTCAAGATTATTTGGTAAGATATAACATCAATAAAAGCAATTTTTTGTGATAGGAAATCACATATCCTTAGGTTTTTGAACACTTCAAAATGTCAACTTTTGGTTAATTTCTCCTAGCTGCCAAGTTACTCAACAGAATCTCACAAAAGTAGGCACGTATAACAACTATTAACTACTCTACATAAGCACATATTAATCCCACCGATTGGATGTCTCATAGAAAAATTATGGGAAAATGAAAAAATATCCTTCCCTTTTTAAAGGCACTGTAAAACTGCAGTAATAGCATGACACCGTTCTAGATCTTCAACTACATATTCATGCTATATCTTGTACCAGATTATAATACCCCAAATTAAGGCATTAGTTGTCGAAAATCCGATAAGAGAAATACTGCATAAAATGACGTATATGATTTAAATGAACCATTTATTTTTTTGAGAAATTTGAAAAAAAGGCAGTGTAACCTTGGAAGAATCTTTTGTTCTTGAAGACCGTTTGAAAGAGTTCATCCATAATCTATGAAGAAAATTAATTTTTTGAATATTCATAGTATATATTTGTACAAGAGATTGTATTCGTAAATACTGAATTTATCTTTAAAGTGGTGCAAAAATGCAGGGAAACTTTGTACCATAAATTACTAATCTAAAGCTTGTTGATACTAAGACTTTTTCACTTGTCCTGTGAAAAGTTGTGACTTGTAAACATGCATCATCGGTAGAGTTTAGCTAAAATCATTACATTTCGTTTTTGTATCCAAGCATCCTGCTTGGATAAACATGATTTCTGAAAATATTGTAACTGCTTTTTCTGATCATTTTGCTTTACACAGTATCCCTGCCAAGTGGGAAAGTTTAGACGTCCTCGATGAAGCACATTGTTGTTTCTATACTATCCATACTGCGATGAACTATTAGGTAAGTATATCAAGTCCTACAGCTTTATTTGAACTTGCTTTGTTTTTTCACCGTTTTCTTCAGCCGTCTTTGGACTTTCAGAACTGGTAAAATGTGCTTTCAAAACAACGGCATGCAAGACTACTTTGGAGTCTCTGGCAGCTCTGCTGACTGATGAAATTTTGAAATAAGATTACAAACTGTTTCAATTTGTTGCCAAAATGTCACTAACATTCAAAACGTTACACAAGTATCAGGGATGTGAGTATTTGTATCCTTAGCAATAGAAGCGTACTTTACTAGACGCATGTATATACAAATGCAGATAAATTGCATTTTTTGCTTTCTGTAATGTAAATGTAGTAAGAAAAAAAAGTGCTAAATAGTTGCATCTGCTTTAAATGTTACTGCAATAATACTGACAAAAGAAATTGGATCTCCACTTGAGTGTTTCACCCAACCTGGAATACTTCAAATTTGTGCTCTTTTAACTTCTTATCTTCATTGAAGATTGATTGGAATGTATATCTTGGCAACTTATAACTTGTCATGTAAATATTACACAAAAAAAGTAAACTTTAGGCAAAGTCTTGTTAAACTTAGACGCCTAATGTCCTGAAGACAAAACTTCGTATGTACATTTATTTAGCGGAAGATAGCCAAATTTCTTAGGTTTCGATTACTTCTGGAATGGTATAACTTGATGATAAACACGACAAAAATGTGGGTGATAATTTTTGCAGGAAAATATGCATGCTTTTTTTTAGTATGGAATTTTCAGTGTTGGATATTTTGTACTAAAAGCAAAACTAACATATTCTAGTATAAAACCCATGAGCTCTGATATTGATGTTGCCAAGCCGCTTTAAAACAACATAACTATGGAGCCGAAACTTGGTAAACCATGTTGTGGGAACTAACAGCATAAAAGTTTTGAAATTTGAAGCAAAAAAATTTTCGGGGTCCACAAGCCCGTGGGGATACTCAAAATGTTTTGCTCTTTAACTCATAATTCTGTCACTAAAGGGCATACTTTCAGGAATAACGTGCATGGCTAAAAAACACAATAAATTGCCGTTAGAAGGAATATATCTTTCGGCATTCCACATGTTTTTAGAAATATTGTAATAAACTAATAGATTTCAGCTTTACAAAAACATGGTTTGCTCTTTTTACCGTAGTAATGGTAAAGTTTCAGGTACTTTGAAAAATGAAATTCTATTCTGCGTAACGTGTGGTTACCATCCAATGGTTAGCGGTAGGAGTTCTGTTAGTATTGATTAAAGTATTTATTTATATAAGTAGGATACCAGAGCAGCATACTTTGTGTGCTCGGCTTACTGATGCTAATCTAATATTTTATTGTAATTAGCATGTCCGTTGGCCAGATAATCCACGTGGAAGTTCGATATTTAACATGATGAGAGGAAAATGATCATTTGGTGACCCCGTGGAAATGGTAATATAAAAGTGTTTTCTTGAACTAGTAAACATCCTACTAGAAACGAGTTTCAATTCTAAAGCAACGGAGCGGACCATGTATTCCATAAATATCTTCAT
The DNA here is from genome assembly GCA_029691765.1 of Entomobrya proxima. NCBI lineage: Eukaryota > Metazoa > Arthropoda > Collembola > Entomobryomorpha > Entomobryidae > Entomobrya > Entomobrya proxima. The sequence continues at coordinate 61,890,909 of CM056171.1, read as the reverse complement.
GTATACATATTTTTAATATACTGCATATTCATATTCATATTGCATTTTATCTCATGAAAATTAGCGGGCGAATTAAGTATACATACAAGACATTTATGTGCAGTGCATGCCTACATGTCTACAGGTTGGCATGTTTCTAGGTGAGTTGTGGCACAGCTTTACTAACAAATATTATCATTGTGAAAACAGATTTAAACGCTGTAAATACTATTGGGATTCATAATTATGCTAATGTTTGCATTGAATTTTATAGTAACAGATTTCGGAGTCCAGGTGCTCTTTCTGGACTTTCTATTTTGCGCCTATGTACTGTCCATTGACACATTAGTTTTATCGGCGATCAGTCCCAAGAATATCGTCATAGAAATCCCCACAAACTACGTATATCAATTTTGAGCATTGTTAGGCAAGATTTACAAATCTGGTGGTAGAATAGTGCATTCATACTTAACCAACTTAACTTACCAAGTACACCGAACCAGATGTGATTTTAATTACTTTTGCTCTAATGCTGTATAAACATGTTTCGTACCAATACAGAGCAAGCCGGGCTTCTTTTGGTATTTTCTGAGATCCTGAACTTATAACGTAGGCAACGCTAGAAACGCTGGACATCTGTATGTGTTAAATTATATGCTTTAAAATCATCATAAATTAAACATTACACGATCAAAATTAAGACTTACATTCTTTGAAAATCGTATTCCGTAATACAACATTGAGGCAGATGCAAGTAATGCAAGAATGTTTCCAATTCCTCTGTCAACATTTGACAAAAGATGTCTAAAACAGCAGAAAAGATTGAAATGTCGTACAAGACCATATTTAAATTTCTTAAATATACAATCATTCCAAATACGCTGTCAAATTTTGCTAAAAGTCGGAGAAGGATCTTGAGTTTTTGTTTCAAATTATTATGCAGAACTAAGTAAGAGTAAGTCCAAGTGATGGTGAGCACTAAAAATTAGAAGTTCTTGGAATTCCAAAGTTTTTGCATATATTTAACACACATGTGCCCGGTATACTTCACAATAAGTTTCAAAGTCTCAAGTTGCCCCGGAGCGGAATTACAAAGGTGTGAATTTTGAGCATCAAAAAATGACATATTGACCTGTTACTCAATGACGATAAGGAGTTGACGGCTAAAACTTTTTTGATAAATTAGTCATGCTATTAGGTTCTATTTGTGACAATATAACGTTCTGACCATTCTTCCCTAACTTTTTAGAAAATGGTATATAAAAAAAATCCGAAAATTTTACAAATTTTTGGAATTCAAATCGCTGTAACTTGCCAAGCATAGACTTTTGGAAGCCCCAAAAAGGTTGACCATCGATAGTTTTTAATGCTCTATCTATCCCAAATAGGGTCCGGAGTCTTTCAGGAATGAAAGGAAAAAAGTCTTTCATTCCTTTCATTACCCTTTCATTCACTGAAAGGAATGGAAAGGAATGACGTTTTTCGAAAACCAATAATGAAAGGAAAGGAATGAAATGGAAGCCTGAAAGGAATGGAATGGAAAGGAAATGAAAGACTTGAAAGGAATCCGTTCCTTTCAAATGCAAAATTTTGCAAATTATTTGAATTGGTCAAAAACATAACTCCAATAATTGCAAATTTATAAATATATCCAATAAATCATTAAATATGTCCAGTCAATACATTTAATTAACACAAACTACGGAATTTTTCGATTATTTAACTCAGTGTGATATTATTGTTTTAAATAATTCCAGTCGTGTTTGAAATTGAAACCAACTCAATTAAAGTGAATAATTGTTAACTAAACTTGTATTGATAACAATTTACTGAGTTTTGGTATGTTTTATACCATTAATCGTAAATGGAAAATTATGCATGTTGAAAGACATTTGTCATTCCTTTCCATTCCTTTCCTTTCATTCACCTGAAAGGAATGAAAGGAATGACATTTTTCAAAATCTGAAAGACATTGAAAGACATCATTCCTTTTGAAAGACTTTGAATGAAAGGAATGACAATAATGAAAGACTTTGAAAGACTCCGGACCCTAATCCCAAAACATTGTTGTCAAAAATGCTTAGCAACAAGGAAGCTATGCATAAAACTGTAAGTCAACATATTTTCTTGTATCGACTTTCATGTATTCAGAGTCAATCACCAAGTGTTTTAGACATGTAAATGATTTGGTTGACATCATTTTTAAAAGCCCTTGAAATGCTCTATCAGCAACAGAATTTGTTATCCTGGCACAACATCATGATAAAAAATGTCAATCAAATTATTCAGTATGATGGGTTCGTCCAAAAGTGTCAACATTTTATAAAATTGAACGTAACTTTTTTTGTAGACAAGACATTGAAAAATTGAGAAAACACCTTTTTGCAATTTTCATTGGGAACATTTTGACATGTTAACCATGAAATTTGGACACTTTGGTGACGACTACAAATACTACGAAGCAATATTGACCAATTTTTGTTTGTGACCAAAAAAATGAATTTTCTAAAACTTCTCTGTTTTTAAGTCCCAAAAAACCAAATATATTTACATATTTATGGTTTTGATGAATGCTGACGGCAGTTTGACCCAAATTCAGCACAAAAAAACAAAATTCGAAAAAATTCAATTATTTCAAAATTGGTCAAGATTGCTTTAGATTTTCAGGTACAACTCGTCAACAAACTGTTCAAATTTCATGGTTAACATGTCAAAATGTTCCCAATAAAAATTGCAAAATGGTGTTTTCTCAATTTTTCAATATCTTGTCTACAAAAAAAGTTACGTTCAATTTTATAAAATGTTGACACTTTTGGACGAACCCATCATACTGAATAATTTGATTGACATTTTTTATCATGATGTTGTGCCAGGATAACAAATTCTGTTGCTGATAGAGCATTTCAAGGGCTTTTAAAAATGATGTCAACCAAATCATTTACATGTCTAAAACACTTGGTGATTGACTCTGAATACATGAAAGTCGATACAAGAAAATATGTTGACTTACAGTTTTATGCATAGCTTCCTTGTTGCTAAGCATTTTTGAGAACAATGTTTTGGGATAGATAGAGCATTAAAAACTATCGATGGTCAACCTTTTTGGGGCTTCCAAAAGTCTATGCTTGGCAAGTTACAGCGATTTGAATTCCAAAAATTTGTAAAATTTTCGGATTTTTTTATATACCATTTTCTAAAAAGTTAGGGAAGAATGGTCAGAACGTTATATTGTCACAAATAGAACCTAATAGCATGACTAATTTATCAAAAAAGTTTTAGCCGTCAACTCCTTATCGTCATTGAGTAACAGGTCAATATGTCATTTTTTGATGCTCAAAATTCACACCTTTGTAATTCCGCTCCGGGGCAACTTGAGACTTTGAAACTTATTGTGAAGTATACCGGGCACATGTGTGTTAAATATATGCAAAAACTTTGGAATTCCAAGAACTTCTAATTTTTAGTGCTCACCATCACTTGGACTTACTCTAATTATCTGAAGAAGCGGATGCCAAAACCTTGTGTGCTTCTAGTTCAAATCTTTCTGCTAAATCGCTGAGTTGCAAAAATATACTCAAAACCAATGCGGTATTACAAAGCCAGAATGTAAGTGCAAAAGCCCGAGGAAAGAAGTATAATGCGATACACATATTATTATGTAGGGGTGAAGGTGGCAAAATTCTTCCCAGTAAAGTGAAGTTTCTCAATTCTCCAAAGCGATTATTGGGTACACCAAACATATTATGAATCAATAAAATGTATATCCTTCCTGTCACCATCGTTGCTAAGATAACGAAATTCCACATTCTGGAAATGGTGGATCCTTTTTGAATGAATAAGAAGTTTATGACAAATTGGTTCTTAAAAACTCAAGAAACAACGCAAAGTTTATATCGTTTGTTGGTACCTTCTGAATTCCAGATGATTTTGCATTGAAATAAATTTCAGAGATTTTCTGCAAATTTGCGTAAAACTTTACTATGGATTTTTTTGCCTAATCTGAACATACGCCACGGGGATTACAAGCATTTGGAAAACAATCGCAATAAAAACGCGTAGAAGTCTAAAAGTTTCTTGACGTTCCAGTTTATTCGAGTAAGCGTCCTCCAGTTGATACCAAATCCAGCAAAAGCCATTATATATTGCCGCCAGCATTTGCAAGCTGTATATTGTCTAAAACAAAAGTTGTTATAAGAAAAATACATGTGTTGTATGCTTGGTATAATGCAAGGTGTTGCGGCTAGGGAATGCAGTATTACCATTAAAATTCTACTTTTTTGAAGCACAGGATTCAATCCGTCAGAAAAACAAATTTTGTATGGAGAGCATCCAAAACGTGCAGCCCATTTGTAGTACGTCTGAATGAACGTGAGTTTTCCACAGACCTGGTTTTGGTTTGAAAGCTTAATTTGCCGACATACGTTTGTGACAGGTTTTATACACCGCATAGTTTTAAGTTTAGAAAAGCTCCTTGTGAAAGAAACCTTTGTGACAAAGGACTTTAGCAAAATTTTCCGTATTCCTAATAAATCGGGTTTTAGAGCTGGTTTAAAATGATGACGCTTCCTATTTTCACGTTGTTTATATTTTATATGTTACCTCCAGCCCTAAAGCCTTATGGTTCCCATGCAATCCTGACTAAAGTATGGTTGTTATGTTTGAAAACTTTTGCACCGACTAGCTGAGAAGCGTAATGAAGTACTATACTATGAATTATTAAATGGCTATACTAGGAATAGGGCACCAAAACATGTTTACAAAAGGATGAATTCAATTAGAATATTAAAATGTGTTTACTTTATATTTTAAGCTTAATGCTACCTGTCTCCTGGCACGTGTATTCCAATGACAGGTAATAATATTTACAAATTTTTTAAAGTGACAGGTTTTTACACAGTCGTACTACCGATAGATCATTTCAGAAGCTTTCAAAAAAGCCCTAAATTAGCGCATGAAGCGCATCATAATTTACTTTTATTATACATAGCAGCAGTTTGTGAATATTTTAAACATTTTGAAAGCAGAAAAAATGCTAATTTATTAGGATTCAGTAAAAAAATTCTGAGTCCAAGTGTTTCTTTGTTAAACTTTGTTTGCTATCCAATTTTCCCTATGAGCGGTCCATTGAAGCACTAGTTTTATCGCTAATTACTCCCAAAAATATCGCCATAGATATCCCCACAAACTACATACATAAGTGTTAAGCAGGAATCATGAATCTGTCAGAATAATGCAGTATTGCATAAATACCTTAAACTTACCAAATACACGGAACCGGATGTAATTTTGATTACTTTTGCTCTAATGCTGAATAAACGCGTTTTGTACCAATACAGTGCAAGGCGAGCTTCTTTTGGTCTTAGGTTTGATCTCGAACTTATAACGTAGGCAACGTGGGTTACGCTGGACATCTACATATGTGAAATAGTAAAACTACAAATAATGTATAAACTCATAATATTAAATACTGTACGTTTTGCATACTTGGAATTAAAAATTACATTCTGTGAAAACCGTATTCCGTGATACATTATTGAGGCAGATGCCAGTAATGCAATAATATCCCCAATTCCTCTGTACACATTTGACAAAAGTAGTCTAAATACATATGATAGGATTAAAGTTTCGTGCAAGGCCATAATCACAATATTTAAATAAACAATCATCCCAAATAGCATGTCAAATTTTTGTAACAGTCGCAGCAGGATCTTGAGCTTTTGTTTCATATTATTATGCGGAATTACGAAATTATGAGAAGAAACCGTCGCTAAAAATGTTTGTGCTTCTAGTTTAAATCTTTCTGCTAACTCGCTAAGTTGCAACAATAGACTCAAACTAAAGGCGGTATTACAAAGCAAGCATGTAATGGCACAAGCCCGAGCAAACAAATACACAGCGATAAGCAAAGTTGTATTTGTAGGGGAAGTTGACAAAACTCTTCCGAATAAAGAGAAGTTTTTCAGTTCTTCAAATCTATTTTTGACTTCTTTGCTAAATTTATTATGAACCAAAAATATGAATATGATTCCTGTCAGCATCGTTGCAAAGATCACAAAACTCCACACCCAGGAAATCGCGGATCCCTGTTGAATGAATAAAAAATTTATGATAAATTTATTTTAAAAGTCTCGAGAATCAACGCAAAATTTATGTCGTTTGATACTACCTTCTGAATTTCAGATGATTTTGCATCCAAATTGACTGCACAGATTTTCTGCAGATTTGCGTAAAACCTTACTATTGACATTTTTCGCTTTATCTGAACGTACGCAACGGCGAGTACGTACATTAGATTAAGAAATGCAACAAAAACACGTAAAAGTCTGTACGTTTCTTCATGTTCTAGTTTATTCGTATAAGCGTCCTCGATTATATTCCAAATCAAGCAAATGCCATGGTACACTGTTGCCAGCTTTCGTATGCTGTATATGGTCTGAAAATACAAGGTATTATAATAATAATACATGTGTTCTTTATCTTGGTTAAGTGTATGGAATGCTGTGTTACCATTAAAATTTTACTCTGGTGAAGCCTGGGTTTCTGTTCGTCCGAAAAACAGATTTTGTAAGGAGAGCATCCAAAACGTGCAGCCCATTTGTAGTACGTCTGAATGAATGTGAGTTTACCGTGCACTTGGTGGTGGTTTGAAAGCCTAATTTGCCGAAATATGTTTGTGACAGGCTTTAGACACCGCATTGTTTAAAATTAGGAAAGCTTCTAGTGAAGAAGAGAAACCTTTGTGACGAAGAAAATCTGCACAATTTTTCGTATTTCTGCAAAAATTGGGTTTAAGAATTGATTAAAAATCATATGATACTTATGGTTTTTACATCGTTTATACCTGAAATTGTACCTGAAGTTTTAAAGCTTTGTTGTTCCCATGCAAGCACAGCAACTAGCTTCATTTGAGTTGTAGTCATGTTTTTCAACTTTTTTGTGTGTTTGAAAATGTTTGCACTGACTACTCGCACAAACGAACTAGACCACTATGAACTGACGAATGCTTATACTAAGGATAAAATAACAAAACATATTTACAAATGGCTAAATACAATTAGAATATTAAAATGTGTTTACGGTTGTTTTTGAACAACAAACTACCTCTCTCTTGGCACGTGTGTACACCTAAGACAGATAATAATACTGTCAAAATGAAATAGGATATTTCAAATTTCGCTTGCAAACGGTTTATAATCAAAATAAAAATTAAATGCAATTGATTACCGTTTTTACAAAATGATATGTAATGGTAAATTTGTCATTAAAGCTTGCTTATTTTGAAAGCGAGAAACCTAATTTTAGTGTAATGTCGCACTGGTTTATTTGGCCGCATGCCTTTTTTTCCAAATGTATTAGCTTTTGTATTATCATTTTGTAAAGCTGTGAATAGATTTCACGTAAAAATTGTTCCTATTGGAAATTGCAATTTTTTATTTCTGAACGTTTAAAGACTAATCAAAGTTATTTGGCGAGTGCTTTACCGTCTCTACCAAATTGGATACAAAACCGTTTGGAATTGACTTTTATTCGTAAGTAATCATTATACTACGATAACACAAATGCATTAACGCTAACACGCAGTATACTAACCGGCTATTAAAAATGTCTTTGTAATTGATAATTTAGCAATGTAGATGTTTTTTCTAGTGGTGTTCTGAAAATATCAATTTTGATAGTAAAGATTTTAGCCGTTTGCTTTAGCTAGGCTTGCAATAGTATATATTCATTGGATGTAGAGTGTGCCCAGCGTGAGTGCGTGCAATTTCAATAAATGCATGGTTGGGATTGCCTAAACGCTTTTCCAAAAATTGAAAACATTATGAATTGTGAAACATATTCCTTTTTTCCCTATGTCCTGTATCTATAGGGCTTGTCTGACTCTCTTCGGGTGCGCGAAAATATTTTTGTAGTAAAGAGCTGCTTCGGCAGATAAAGCGAAACCAACCTTTTAATAAAAAGTGCCCAATACAAGCACAGAAAGTTGAACGGTTAAAGCCCTCAATCGTATATGTCATTGTAAATTTAATATGTTGTTCTTAAAGCAATTTAATTTTAGCACCAATGTAAGAAAATTTCTCAGATATAAATAATTTGACAAAAATATATTTGATGCTTGGGTGACAAATCGAGATTCATTTGTGGAAATATAAGCACTAATTTAATAAAATGTGGCAAACTTTGATAACATTTTTGCTAACATTTGACGCCAATAACTTTAATGTGGCTGTTCTAAAAACAGAGCAGATTTCTGGATGGTTGCAACTAGCGGCTGTAATTACGATAATGAAAATGATTCACACGACAAGTTGCTTTTGAAGTATTATGTAATTGTTTCTACTACTTGTAAAAAATAAATAATAGCTTAGCAAATTATGTGTTTTTGAACATTTTGCAAACAGAGTTAAACGCTGTGGTTACTGCCGGGGTTGCCAATGCTCAATTTAATGTCCAGCATTTTGTATTTTATAGTAACATGTTTCCAAGTTCAAGTAATTTTGTAGACTCTCTATTTTATGTTTATACTCTGTCCATTGATACACTAGTTTTATCAGCAATCACTCCCAAAAATATCGCCATAGAAATCCCGACAAACTGCATATAAAAATATTGAGCAGAATTCATGAATCTGTCGGAATAATACAATATTACTTAACTACTAGTTGAATCTTACCGAGTAGACCGAACCAGATGTAATTTTAATGACTTTTGCTCTAATGCTGAATAAACGTGTTTCGTACCAATACAGAGCAATCCGGGCTTCTTTTGGTCTATGCTGGGATCCTGAACTTATAACATAGGCAACGTGGGTTACGCTTGACATCTGCGCATGAGTAATGATACAATTACAAATTATGGTTTAGAATCACATCTACATTTTGCATATTTCAAATTAAAACTCACATTCTGTGAAAACCGTATTCCGCAATACATTATTGAAGCAGTTGCAAATAACACAATAATATTCCCAAAACCTCTGTAAACGTTTGACAAAAGTTGTCTAAAAACAGTGGATATGATATTTGTGTCGTACAACGCCATAGGGAAAATTTTTAAGTAAACAATCACTCCAAATATGATATCAAATTTTTTTCAAACAGTCGCAGAAGCATCTTGAGCTTTTGTTTCATATTGTCATGCAGAATTGTGTAATTATCAGAAGAAATGGATGCTAAGAGTTTATATGCTTCTAATTCAAATCTGCCTGATAACTCGCTTAATTGTAAAAATAGACTCAAAACAAACGCAGTATCACAAAGCCAGAATGTAAGTGCAGACGCTCGAGCAAACAAATACACAGCGATAAGCACATTTTTTTCTGTGGGTGAAGTTGACAAAAGTCTTCCGAACAAAGTGAAGTTTCTCAATTCTCCAAATCGATTCGATGGTATACCAAACTTATTATGAATCAATAATATAAATATGATTCCTGTCACCATTGTTGCAAAGTTTATAAAATTCCAAATGCATGAAATGCTGGATTCCTGCAAATTCAACAAGAAATGTATTACAAACTGATCCTGTAAAGACTCAAGTAACAATGCAAAGTATATGTCAATTGCTGGTACCTTATGAATTATAGATGATTTTGTATTCAAATACATTTCACGGATTTTTTGCAAATTTGCGTAAAATGTTACTATCAAGTTTTTTCGCCTTATTTGAACGTACGCCACGGTGAGCACATACGTTGGGTAAAGAATTGCAGCAAAAAAAGCAGAAGTCTATACGTTTCTTCATGTTCCAGTGTATTTGAATAAGTGTCCTCGATTTGATACCAAATCCAACAAATGCCATAATATACTGCTGCTAGCGTTCGCAAACTGTATATTGTCTAAATATAAAAAAGTTAGAATTTTAAACAAATGTGTAATGTGTAAATTATTTTTAAGTAATGTGTGATTCATGCTTTGTATCATTTTTGTACGGATTTTCTGTTAGGGAATGTAGTATTACCATTAAAATTCTACTTTTCTGAAGCTTAGGTTTCTGATTTTCGAAAAAACAAATTTTATATAGAGAGCATCCAAATCGTGCAGCCCATTTGTAGTACGTCCGAATGAACGTTAGTTTTCCGGAGACTTGGTGGTGGTTTGAAAACTTAATCTGCTGGAAAACGTTTGTAAGAAGCTTTAGACAACGCATGGTTTAGTTTAGGAAACCTTCTAATAGAATAGGGAAATCGTTTTGACGGACGGTTGCAGAACTGTCCGTGTTACTGCAAAAAAAGTTTTAGAGCTGCTTTTAAATGTTTTGATGCTTATGGTTTTTACATTGTCTTTATTTCAAAATGGACCTAAAGTTCTAAAGCGTTATTGTCCCCAAGCCAGCACAACGGCTAACTTGATATCATTTGATAAATTTTTTCTGCTTGAAAACATTTGCACCGACTACTTACAAAAACAAACCAAACTACTATGAACTGATGAATAAAGGTACTACGGATAAAATAACAAAACATGTTTACGAAAGGATGAAATTCAATTAGATAATTAAAATGTGTTTACGTTATTTTCAAAAGAGAATGTTACCTATCCCTTGGCACGTGTACACCAATGACAGGTAATAATATTTTTAAATTATTAAAGGATTGGTTTACACAGTCGTGCAGCCGGTATGTCATAGAACATTTCTGGCGCTCTTAAAAATGCTCTAAATTAACGTATAGATACAGCATCATAATTTAAATTTATTTCTCTAAAATCAATTTGATTGATGAATAGCAATTTAATTTTGAAACTTGAATCCATAACACTTTTATTTATATGTTATTATATTAAAGCGTATAATGCAGCATTGGCGTCGTTAAAAATTAATTTGGTTCCTAAGGTGTGTACTCTATTGTAGGTATATTTTCCATTTTTTGGTTTGACAAATTTTTTAGCATTCATTTAGCCGAAAGTAAACTTTCTAAATGTCTTAATTTCCATGTATTATTTGTTTACGCTGAAAAAGATAAGATCTACATCCCACTAGTTTATTGTGTAAGAAAACGTAAAGATTTTTGTATGGCTTTGTAGCAGTTCAGTTGATGAAACTAGCGAGTAATTGAAAAAAGGTCTTTGGGCTTCTGATAGTCGCCATCTGAGCTTGGTCTTCGAAAAACTCAAATCGTATGTTTGCGAATAATACAAACCCTAGGTAAGCAGACTGTCGCCAACTACTACTAGGTTAAAGTGCTAATTGAAGAAACCTTCAAACTGGAAAAGCACCATATTGTTCGTTAATAAACATTTTTGCGATTACAAAAATGACACTGAGACACTTGAATCTGTTTTGTAACATGAGCTGATTGTTTTGAGTAAACCAAAACCATGTAAAAGCAGCACTCCACAATCATTCTTGTAGGGTTCTGATATTATACGGAGCGTAACTGCATTACACAGTATAAACAAATGAATAAGCCAGAACCTGTGAAAGCTTGTTCAATGGATCATAAGTCATTAGTGATAAAATATCATCGTTATCAACTAAATAACCGATCTGCATATGAAGGAACTCTGTAAAGCTGCACTAATTTAATACATGGCATCGAAGATGTGCAATGTCACAAATTTTTGTAGCCAACAGAAGGAAAATTGCATTATGTGTTGTTTGAAAGCTGAGCAATTTTTAAAAAAATCTGTTAACATAATTTGCATGGTAACAACTAAATTGTAGAGACCCTCAGACGTACTTTCTGCTGTTGCAAATCTCAGAATTCATCATTAAGAACAAATAGATCTGTTTTTAATAAATGTTTTTTTTAGTTTTTGGTACAAATTATATAAAAGGAGTGAGTATAAAGGACAGAATATCTCGTCTCTCCACTCTGTTGCGTTTTCACAAAAGGGGATACTATTATGGGTTATACTAAGTTAACGTATTAGTATATGGATATTTGGAAAGTTATATGCATTTAAAAATTTACAATAATGCATACATACTTCTCATAGTCATAATTTTATTTTAACAATCACCACACACATTAAAAATTAACAGCTTATTTTTTGTGGACTTTGTTTGTGCAGGCTATAATCTTGTGTATTTTTGTCTACCGTATATTTTATTTAGGCCTTATTGTTAAGATTAATTTTTAAATTCTTTCAATCATTTGCATAATGCGGTGACCAGTTTAAGTTACATCAATAAAAATATAGTCAATTTTACACACATCAAAATCAAACGCCAATTGATTAAAAACCGTAAATTATCATCCTTTATTTTTTCGCTAGTCGCTTCAGCTCTGGTCGTATACATTCTTGTCCCCAATTCTTTCCGCGTTTTCAGCTATCCTCTTTAACTATCATTCATTTCCACCAGCACCATCAGACCCTCTTTCGTATCTTTCAACTTTGTATTCAACATTTCATTCCGAGTATTCATGGCTATCCCCATTGGGCCCAAAGCGCCATTTAACTCATTTGTTATGTGTATCAGCATATCGCCTTCAACTTGAAGCTTTTGGACTTTCTGTTTTGCTTCCTTATTTTCTTGACTTGCAATGATACGCAGCTCATCTCTCTGGATTTTGTTGTACACATTCTTAACTACCAGCAAACCCAAGCAAGTATCCAGAGGATGCAAATCACTGATTTGAAATCAGCACAATTATTATCAACAAGTGTTTCAATTCTATATATTTTCCTGTAGTTACAGCATTTTCAGGTAAAAACTTAAGACCTAGTACACATCTTTCAAATTTCTTTGCAAATGACTGCCAGTCATTCCATTTTTGCATAAACCCACCTCCTCTGATATGTTGGATAGTTTTCATAACCCAAACTCGGTTCACAGTATACGTAATACGATATTGTTCTCTTTTCGTGAGTGTTTCAGACAGCAGGAAACATTATTGTGAGATATCCTATGGTTGTTCCCTTACATCCTCTTCCGGAATCAGAAAAGGTCCCTCCTTTTTTCAACCAAAACAGCATAAGCTCCGATCAGAAATTCAATATGTGTTTCATATGACTGCACAAACGTTTTGTTGTAATAAATACTGCTTTCTAGTAAATTCTTCGGCAATCCTGTGCATTTACAATTTTTTATTTCGACAATCACTTATCTGATAATACAACGGATCTGTACAATTAAGAAGCGTCTTTTATTCTTTGGTACAAATAAGTATTGGCGTTACGCTATTACTTGCGACAATAATATATACACGGTAATGACTGGCTAATAAACATACTTTTACTTGTCTGACCTTACAAACTAAGTAAATAAATACAATATTGTTTACTGATATCTTGCTTTGTAGTAGTATTTTTTATCATTCGGCGCTTGATCTATATTTGTATAAAGTTATAAATTATTAACCATCACAAGTCAGGCCTTGTCAATCCACTGATAGTTGACGGTCTTCCAGTGAATAGGAAATCATTCGTTTAAGTTACCACGTTATTCTGTCAATAAATTACTTGACTTTTTGGGATCTGAGAACATATTGTTGGATCAAAATGTGTTTGGAGGAAATAAACGGTGTTGTAATAATACATCTTCTCCAATATACTGGTACATTCACATTTTTACAGAAATCCCTTTTCAAAATAGCAAATTTCTTTAGGGTAAATAACAATTTAAGCTGTCGAAGACAAGTTAATTTCATAACTGATGCCAATCAATCAGTAATGTAAGTGCTCCGCTATTGGATATATTTGGGGTGCGGACACTTTTCATGAAAACGACATTTTATATGCGGCTTAGAACTTTGTTTTTAGAAAAGTAAAATATAACCTTATGTTTTAAGTTAGCAATGACAATTTTTTATGTGTGAAGAAGCACTCTCTTTGTAAAACATTTGGAACAAACTTTTGTTTCTAGCTTACATTAATCTGCTATATATAAGCTTTTTATTCGATATATTTTGTTGATTCAATAAATTGGAGATGAAATGCTAGAATGAGTAAAAATAAACCATTTTTTCCTTTTTGTTTGACTTTACTGATTACCGTAACCTTAGAGAATTTTCTGCATGGCTGTTTTGAATACCCAATCCTACTCCATTAAAGACCTGCATGGTAAGACTTATTTTACAATTTAATTAATGGTTTTAGCAACGAGGGTTCAAAATCTAACCCGTTTACCACCCTGTGAAATAGATACTTGTCACTGCAAAACAGTGGTACTCTCTTTGATATAAGTTGTATATAAACTAGAATGAATCCACCAATCTTGGCTGGTTCATGTACAATCCGTTTGCTTATTCGATTTTGTATGTATACACACAAAAAGATTATGGCGTTTTATTAAGGCAATTTTTAATACTTATACTCATGCACAAAATATGTACATAAAATCATTAAAACTTTCTCAAAATTTCAGTTCCCAAACATAATCACACTGTGACCGAATAGACAAATTGGAATACACACACGTATAACATAACGCATACACTTGACATTTTAAACTTTATTAAGCAACTTGTAGCGTCATGTTGCATTTGCATACCGCAGCTGGCCACAATCCAACGAAAACTGGCCTGCTATTTTAAATGCATCAAGTTATCAATTAGCCCATCTAGAAAATTTAAATTTGTCAAACATTTTAGATTTAATTGATGCAAGGAATGTTCTAATCTAACATGAATAGTCAAACGTTTCAATTTTCCTCAGTTAGCTGTTTTCTGCAAAGAACAATGTCAACTTTATTCATAGAGTAACGTAAGCATAAACCGCACATTACTACTACAACGACGGTACGTATTTTGGTAACATATGCTACATGTGTATTGCAAGCGCTAGACAATAGTAACAGGGTGAATGAAATTTAATCTAGAACTCATGAGCACTCCACATGCTTGCAAAACTTTGTATTGGCGTTAAATAGATGCAAGAGTGTCATAACGCACCGTAATACGGTTACTGTATTGATTTGCTTATGGACACTTAGAATCCTCTAACCAAGCAACTGTGTGTTCAAAATCGCATGTATAACCTCTTATGAATTAAACTCAGTCATAATAGTTAAGTGAGTAAATTAACCAAACTATGAATATAATCATATCTACAGCAACGTAAACGTGCAACCGCTCTCACTAAAAATTGCATGGAACAAAACTTATACAAGTTGTAATTCGTAATTGTCAGTGAGAATTCCAAGAAGTATTACCATAGAAATGCTGATGATCTATAAATTTCAAAAAAAATCTCGTAACTAAGTTTTATGCTACACCAAAATAATGTTTTGCTTGTGTCACCATTTTACCAAATAGCTGGAACCAGGCGTAATTTTCACTGCTTTTGCTCTTATGCTACCAGTACGTGTTTGATCCCAAAAGACAGCTAGACATATTTCGTTCCGTTTTATTTGAGCCTTTGAGATTAGCAAGTGTGCAACGCTGCCA
This sequence comes from Entomobrya proxima, assembly GCA_029691765.1. NCBI lineage: Eukaryota > Metazoa > Arthropoda > Collembola > Entomobryomorpha > Entomobryidae > Entomobrya > Entomobrya proxima. The sequence continues at coordinate 61,875,605 of CM056171.1, read as the reverse complement.
ATACTGGACATCTGCAGCAAAACACAACAAAGTTGATATTAAAGCGTAAATATTTATTTCGTGTAATATTGACAAATTACCCTTTCAGAGAAAGCCAATCCCATATAAAGTACAGATACAGATGACGAAATCCAAATCAAATTTGAAATTCCTTGGTAAGTGTGCGTTTGAAACAGATTTGGCAAAATGAATGTTTCATATGCAACAAAGTTTAATATTTTCAAGCAAATTATCACTCCAAATAGTTTGTCCACTTTTTGCAGCATTCTTAAATGCATCCTGAACTTCTGTCTGAGAATTCTGTATTGATCCGAAATATTTGTGGAATTTGGCTGAACCATTATTTGCTGTGATTCCAACTCAAAGCTTCTGCCAATCTCACACATTTGCAGGAAAATGGTCATTACAAATGCAATGCCATAGTAGCCTCTGAGGGACTTAATTGATAGAACTAAAATGTAAATGACAATTGTTACAATTTTCTTTGCAGTTGAATCAGACAAAATCCTTCCTAGGAGACTGTATTGCTTAGCTTCTTCGCATTGGTCTAATGCCATGTCAAATTTGCATTCTATGAATGGATGTAATACTCCGGTTACTGTCATTGTAAGGAGGACAGCGTTCCATATGCAGACAATTCTTGATTCCTGCAAAACAAAAAATGAAAACTCATTTTTAAAATATTTTGTATTCAACTGAATGAAAGTAATAATACAAATGCCACTATAGATTTAAGGTTGATTGTCAGCACCGTCAATAAGCCGGAGTATTTTGTTTTAGGATACATTTTGTACTGCGCTCGAACAGTGTCAAAAAAATTGACAATGGATCTTTTCCTTCTGATCTGAATGTACGTCAGAGTTGCCAAGTGTATTTGATCAATGACCGAAGCAAACAAGGACACAATTGTAAATGTCGGTCGGTGTTCCAATTTTTTAGAATAGATGTCTTGGAATGTCGACCAGAAATATCCAAAGCCGTGGTATAGTGCTACCAATGTTTGTAAGATGTACGCCAACTAAATGAAAATCAAACATCCTTACTGTATTACTCCATGACATGTTGGAAAAATCATAATCAATAATCATTTCTTGAATAATTTGTAATTTTACTAGTAAAACTCTGGAATTTTTAAGCTTTGGTTTTCCATTGTTGGAGAAACAAACTTTGTAGGGGGTCCAACTAAAATATGTGGCCCATTTAAAATATGTCTGAATGAACATTAGTTCTCTACAGGCAGGCTGGTTTGATGTTTTAAAATACTGAATTACTTTCCGGGTAATTTCTGGGCACGCCATGATGGTAATACAAATTTGAAAAAATAAAAACTCGCTGTATTTTTTGGCTTAGAAAGTTAAAGGCATAAAACTATAATAGCGCTTTGATTCAAAATACCAACAAACTACTATAACTTATAACCACGACGAAGACAAAAAATCTATTAAACGCAGATAATAACTCCAAACGCTGAATGTAAATCTACAACTAAATACCGAAGTATTGTTGGCATCACCATAGCAACATCGCGTCAAATAAATAATTTTTGACGTGCTTATTCATGTTATAGAGCTATAGCGTGATATGTTTAGCCACTTGTAACTATGCTATCGTTGATATTTAATTTAGCAAAAAGCTACCCCATACTCATGTGCCTGATATTCTTACTCAAGTTAATTAATATACTATTTAACACTGGGTTGGATCAATAAAATTTATTGAAATACGGGACAAACTAAGCAATGATGCTTACTGTCAGTTTAAATATATAGTTCAGATTTTCAGTGTAAGGATTTGAAATTTCAGGCAGATTGTCACATGCTTTTAAAGTAAAGGATGGGTAATTGAAAAGAAATCATCGTAGATGACACGTCTAGTTATGATTGTGCCTTCTACATTATGGTTCTTCTGGAAACCTTTGCAAACAAGCCTAAAATACAAACCTGAATATGTACCTTAATAAGTCATATATTTTGAAGCTCACAATGAGCTTTACATAAGCTATACTTTACTTTACTACAATAAGCATGATTACTGGCTGTTGCTACAAAAGAAATTATAATAATTTAAAAAATAATATTTTCCCGAGTCCCTTGTAAAATGTAGAATTGCAACGCCGTGAAAGATCTAAAACTCTTATTTTGATTGTCCGGATTGGCGAATATACACGATCTAGGACGTGCTCCACTTGAAGCATCTTATTTTAAGCGTATAGATTTATTTAAACTCTAATATGTTTTCATGATATTTATTTACTTATAAAACATTACTGAATTACTTATAAGCAAAGTTGGTTATTATTACCCATACAACATAAACCATATCTGAAAGATATTGAAGGCAGATGTAACTGGTTTTAAACAGTTTATTTAGCAAATTTTATATAAAGTCAAAACATTTAGCAGAACTGAGACGAACCATTATCAAACTCATTTACTGCAAAGAGAAAGAAGAAAGAACCAACTATTCAGCAATACCGCAGTTAGCAATAGCATAGTATTTAGCAATTTGTGAAAACACATTGTTAGTCAGTGTGTCATTAGTAAGTAGTAGAATATAAAATCATTACCAAGAGCAAATTCAGATCTGCATAGTGTTTGCAAAATTGAAAAGGAATCGTGAAAACTTGCAATCCAATCGATTTTTGTCGGACCGGTATCTTCAAGAATCAGCAATGAATTGGTAAATGAAAATTGGTAAGTAGTAAGAACAAATCTAGTAAAAAATTGTTGTAATTTCCGGATTTAAAATATTCGGATTCAATGACAAGCTGATTTACAATCGCTGATATTAGATAAATTGTCCCATTTTAAACTTTTTTAACTTTTATAATCTCTTTTGGAGAGGTTGTAAGAATACATGTTCTGGCAAACAAAAATCGCACCAATTCAATTTCTGATCGTCTGAACCAAAACCCGGCGCGGAGTCGCAATTTCAAAAAATCGGTTTGCGATTAACGAAACGCTTTTACCAGATTAAAATCGGGATATGTGAATGTATCGCAATTAACCAAGTCTCCTTACAGGTTCAACAAATCTGGTCAAGTAGATTGTTTAGAAATTGCACTAACATTTTCTAGACGGCGTCAAAACAATTGCTTTTTGTTGGTGGAAAACCACTTGACCTACTTTGAACTTTGGCTGCTACCAAGTTTATGTGGAACAGAGAAAAACAATTTTCAAACTCATCTGGTACATTAGTAAACAAATACAGATTAAACTGTTAGTCGTATTGCAGTTGACTTGGTAGTAATGTATGTAGTAATTTGTGAAAATGGCACACCCGTCACTACAAAATAGCATAACTTGTAAGCGATCAACAATAATTAAACTAAAACGACCTAACCAACCAACTGGCTTTGCAAAGGTACTAGATTTTGGTAGCCAGCATCAAAACATTTCCTTGGAATGTGCGGAATAATGCGGTTAGCTATGCTAATTCTACAGGGGCAACATCACATCCATATAAAGAAATTTTTTTTAAATACCATGACAATTGATTAATTAGTATTTCATCACAAAATGAACGTTGACCATACATTTTTACTGCAAACTATTAATATGAGACGCACACAAAAAGGCTCAAACAAATGACCTTAACATGTTATTTTCACAAACAATCAAAAAAAGAACTGCAATTACAAACAAATACATCTAACATAATGTGTTTCTGCTTAATAGCATATTTTTTAATTCTTACATTTATTTTGCATGTTTATTCACTGCAATTTATTCGTAAAATAACTATGTTGACAACTTGTATAACGATATGTGTGGTAATGTGTGGTATCTCTGCATGTGAAATAGATCTTTTTTCGAAAACCAAACAGCTCTTTTCCAATTCAACAATTTCTAATAATCCAGTTATGCAACCCATACATGTGTGTGTACGAATCTCCTATTTTAGTACTTTTCCTAGAAAACTTACGCAATATCACCGTTTCTGAGTTATACTTAACTTCTCAGAACAATGTAAATTGAAAACAATAGCCTATTATGTGGTACACTTGAATCTGTTCCAAAATGTGAACTAAACTTTGAAATTTTCTATAAAAGCGATGCAAATGCTTCACTCTGTAAATGTTTTTTGTTTTGTTTCGACTGTCCATTTCGTTGCTATTTTTCGGGTATTAATTCGTAATAATCATCATATAATTTTTTTTGAATAAAATAAAACGAAAACCCAAATATAACAAAAAATATGTATATTTGCTTTAACTTCCAAATATGCCAAGGCAAAGTATTTAAATGTAAGTTACAGTTAATAAAGCGTGTATAGAGCTAAAAAATTAAACTATTCATTTCCTAATATCCAGACATGCGTGATGAGCAACGATCTAACCACCACTAAAAACCATAATACGGAATATTTTTAGTAAATGACGTTGAAATTCTCCATCTGTATTTTAAATCATTGCATGTCTTTTTACTGGCATCACTGTGCAAATAGACCATTAACCCAAATAAGTGTCAGCATCTGCTAAGGAATAAGTTTGATAATAGCATTCCATAGTTTTCAAAATCCATATGAGCTTATAACAAAATCATATTATTTGTAGTTTTTCCTGAATATTCACGGTTTTACAATACATCTGCCATACTAGATGATAAATGTATTTGAAATCCGCATTAACTTTCGCAACATATGCAACATCTACAATGTAAATGCAAGGTTAATATTAAGTAAAAACATATGAATGAAGGCTTTTCCTGTATTTTGAAATTCTCAGAACAATTGAATAAAATAACGATGTACCAAGATGTATTGTGTTATTAGTCAGTTGTATGCTATATGAATACCTATCTATGGGTGTTTACTTATTTCAACAAAATTTCATGCTATTGTATAGCTTCAATTGCACAAATAAATGCAATATATTTCCCAATTAATATTTTTTGGAGGACAATGATTGCCAAAATTCCAAAGTGATTGCAACATCAAACTAGTATATTAAGGCGATTTGGCATCACTGTCATTTTATTTAACGTTAAGTTCAAGAAAGTATAAGCTAATAGCAAAACAGTCAATAATGCACCAACTTTTTACAAATGGTGTTGCTATAGCAATTATACTACTTGCTATAGATTTGGGCGGACCAGCAAAATCCAGAAGTAAGGTCGAAGCCGGTGTACTTGTCAATGTGGTGGAGAAAGCGGACGTAGATAAGGAACAAACTGAGCGTAAAAGAGACGTACGCACAATTAAACAAACCGAGGTTCACATTTTACAAAATTTAAACTATTTTTTGTGTTAACAGGTTCCTAAACATCCAACAGACGACAATGGCAAATACATCGGTCTTTACGATCCTGACTGCAGTGACACTCTAATTATCACCCCAACCAAGAAAGACGTCGAGTTAGAAGTTGACAAGAAGCTTTTAAAGAAGGGCAGCAACACATGCCACTGGACTGTTGTGGTAAGTTAACCAAGCCGTCCCAATTCTAATGAAATCTGTTCAAAGTTATTTAAAAAATAATTTGTTTTAAAATATTTTAGGGCGCTGAAGACTGCATTCCTTCCCTATCCTGTAAAAAATTCCATCTTTTGGATCCCTCCGGTGATGCGGAAGATCCCTGTCAAGAGGAATACCTGGAAGTTACTGATGGTGCCTATGGCTATCAAAAGTTTTGCGGAAAGGAAGGTCCTGACGATTTATCTAATGGAAGGAAAATGAGAGACTTTTATATTACGTTGAAGTTGGCGCAGGAAGGAAAGACTAGCGATCGGAAATTGGCGTGTACGGTTACATGTTATCCTGGAAAGGTACATGGAAAAGCAATTGATGAAAATTCGGAGCCGACTATTACTGAGGATTGCAGTAAGCAGAAAAACAATTAAAATTTTAAAAACTTTAAATATTTGGAATTGTAAAATGTTCATAATTTTTTTTTGTAGATTGTGGACGTAAACCAAACGCGGACAGAATTGTTGGTGGTGAAGATTCAAAACGCGGAGGTAAGAAATTTTCTCAAGTTTTAAATTTTAAACATGAAAATATTTCTATACGGCGTCAAAATTTTATTTGTGAAATTTTCAGAATTTCCCTGGATGGCCGCTCTTGTCGCCAGTGGCACCCGAAAACCGTTTTGTGGTGGCTCTCTCGTCAATAACAGATTTATTTTAACCGCCGCTCATTGCTTCAAGGGACCTTACATGAAGGCGCACAACATTAACATTTTACTCAACGCACACAAGCTGAATCTAACTGATTCTAAGGTAGCCGGTGGACAAGGAGGATCCAAGGCTTTGTGGACCGCAGAACAGTTGGCAGAAAAGGATAAGGCGGATAGCTCACACAGATATACAGTGGAAAAATATTTTATTCATCCACTCTACGTCAGACAGTAAGTTTTTATTTATACGTGAGTAATTTTTTGCAAGAAAATTTGTGGAATGATAATTTCTGAAATTTTGCTATTTTCAGAACCAATGATTTTGATGTTGCGCTTATCAAGCTAGACAAGCCAGTAGATTTTAAAGCGATTAAGGAAGTTACTCCCGTGTGCTTGCCTAAAGTAGCAACGTATCTAGAATCCAAAGAGGTACGTAATCTATCAATTTGCCAAAATCTCTGAAACTAAATGCTTATAAAATTATATAATTTTTATTTCTAGGGCGTCAAAGCCATTGTCGCTGGTTGGGGCCTTAACGACAGCTCTGCCACCGCTACAATGTCCATTTTGCAAAAGCTGGATGTAAACGTGTTTACTGATGATGAATGCAGAGAATTCTATGATACTCGTTACACCAGAAGAATGTTGTGTGCTGGATACAGGGAAGGTGGAAAGGACTCGTGTAAGGGTGATTCGGGTGGGCCATTGATTTCCGAGAGAACCAAGCAGGTTTGGGAACAAATTGGAATAGTTAGTTTTGGAGAAGGGTGTGCGGAAGCGGAAAAGCCAGGAGTCTATATTAATACAAGACGTAAGTGAAGAGCTACAGTTTTCAATCTGATGATAGATTTTGGTAAAATATTAACTGAATTTTTTGTTTTGGCGCAGAAATTAACCAATGGGTACGATACATTAGTAACATGGAAGAGGCTACCTGGTGTGCTGGCTAAACTTTTAATATGCTTTCTTTTAACTACAATAATATTGGCATTGGAAACAATTGAAAAAATATGTCCACGGAGTGTTAGTGTTAAGAAGAAAACTATATTAATTGGTGATATTAGTAATTAATTCTTCAAAATTGCAATAGATTATTGATACGTTCAAATAAATAAAAGCATTTTTAGTCAACCGCACAGTTCAGGAAAATATTCCTTTTATTTCATAAAACAATTATGCAAACACAACATCAACCTCATATTTACAAATGCACCTCCGGCATACTTTGTTATCCACTAAGATCATGTAAAACCGTTTACATACATGTTTACTGAACATAACTAAGAAAATGTTCTAATTGTTGGCGTTTAGTTTTTACAATAATTTACAAGATTTTAAAATGTGGCCAATTTCTCCTGAGATCAGACAGCTACAGAAACTGATGGGTTATAAAGTTCTAACAAATATGTTGCATGATAAATATAACTTTTTGCATATTGAAGTACAAAAGAGAAGAAGCATAATGTCGCGTACATGTAATGCATATAACAAAAAGGACCTTATGCAAAGAACGAAGGATCTGGGCCCATGCCTTATTTTCGTAGTAACACATTGGATGGTTACAGTTCATAGCTCATTTGAAAGAGCATCTCTTGCTTATTATAACAGCGTATTAGTTTTGATTACAACTTGCCGCACACTTTGTGTTTTACGCAGAAACATTTTCCAAAAATGCACTGCTTAACATGTGCACCAAGGTGCACATCAAGCAACTCTGTCATTACATATTGGATGGTTACAGTTTATAGCTCATTCGAACAAGCATTTTACAGAGAATAAAACGATATTTTGATTTTGCCAACAGCTACTTGCACAAATGACACTTTTGCATATACACTACCATGCACATTACTTTATGTAACATCGTATCTTATATTGCTGTTTTCAATTGAATATCCTAAAATGATGTTTGTGCAAGTAGCTGCTGACTGAATCAACATATCGTTTTATTTTCTGTAAAATGCTTGTTCGAATGAGCTATAAACTGTAACCATCCGACATGTAATGACAGAGTTGCTATGATATGCACCTTGGTGCACATGTTAAGCAGTGCATTTTTGGAAAATGTTTCTGCATAAAACACAAAGTGTGCAGCAAGTTGTAATCAAAACTAATATGCTGTTATAATAAGCAAGAGATGCTCTTTCAAATGAGCTATGAACTGTAACCATCCAATGTGTTAATACGAAAATAAGGCATGGGCCCAGACCATTCGTTCTTTGAATATGGTCCTTTGTACCACTTTCGCGTCAATATGACAAACGATCAATCATGCTTCGACCGTGTTAGGCCTAGATACGGAATATACTCAGTGTTTACTACACATGCTTCTTTTCGTCGATATGTGAAAATTTTCTTAATAAGCATAATTTTTACAATCAACTACCCTTCTTATAAAAGCTTTTAAGGCAACAAGTAGGCATGCAATATAGCCATAGTATAGAAGATAGGTTCAATTCTACATTTAATTAAAAATTTTGGAAATATTTTAAAAATCGTTCAGGTGCAATAGTAAACAGTAGTATTTCATGTTCAAATATACTTGGCATCCACAAGTTGTACTTATTGTTTTCCTAAAGCTACATTATCCCAATCTAGTAACACTTGGGTCCCAATTTTAATGTTATTTTATATACAACTTGCCTTTCTTGGTCATCAATTGTCAAGTTGACCATCAAACAAGACGGCGTTGTCATGTAAATTTGTTTCAACGCTTTGATAAACAGTGGAGAAATATACGCTGTGATTAAACACATCTAATAGTGATTAAATGAGTTAATAAAATACGTTAAAACCCCCCCGAAATATCCATAAATAAGCATTATCTCACTGGATTTCCAGAAGAAGAATACGCTACGATTCTAGGATACTCTGCTAAATACTGAAGCAAACTTGCAATCGTCTAAACCAGACTGCGTTGCTTAAATTTTTCTGAACTGACACAACACAATATCATTGAACGCATGTTTGTAAATTTATTACAACCATGACAGCATTGGCTGAATAGGCTCTAAGACATTTTGGCTGGTTTATTTTGTAATGTACAATATATTTTATGTACTCTGTCAGTTTTATCGAAAAAAATCCATTATTACTCTGCATAGACCAGTATTCTTCAGAAGAATTTCTTCTTTTTTCCGTCATTGTTGTATCCAAACAGAAAGCCGATAGGATTAATTAAAATTGAAAGCAGGAAAAATAGGATAGCATTACTGAACCTAATTTATTGAATACATTCATCACTGTCACTACCACAATCATAAATTTGGTCAACTGTAATTACGTCCGAGGAAATATCTGACTTTTATGTCGTTTGGCAATTTAATTGCTGTTGAAATTGGTCAGTGCTATTTTTATGTACCTGGCCAACGTCAAACAGAAATATTAAATCTGTATAAAATGTGCACTGGCATTCCACAGAGTTCAAACGAGTTAGAATTTCCTACAAATTTCCTATTTATAAATGATATTCAAGTTGCTACATATTTAAAAAATAAGGATACCGAAACAAATGTTTAGCAACATGACTAAGCAGCATCCAATAAAATTCACAACATCATTTTCTAGATAATATAGATGTTTCCTTAATATGCTCATTAAAATTTTGCGTCTTCCATTCTAAACAATTATAGCTAATAAATTATTAAATAAATATGAAAAGTAAACCAACTCGAGCAATAAAACAATTTCCCAGCGTTTTTGGGAATGAATAAGCTTGCAAGTTGTAAGGAAGTGGATATGGCAAGCGAAGCTATGCACAGATGATGGGAATTTTCTGTAGTTTTACGTATCTCCTCAACGCTTGCACAGTTTATTCATGGTTAGTAATTCGGTGTGCTAGGACAAAAGATGTAAGGGATTCCTCACGGTTGAATACACTTCTGCTGATATCCTTACTTTTGACGCCAATCGCAATCGTAAACCGTTAGAAATCACTTTGTTTCATTCTGATATATATTTCAAACTGGAAGTGATCGTGCAAAAAACAGTATAGCGACAGTATGGAAATTTCCACAGAATCTAGTATGCATGGTGATTATTCAGTTTGCGCACAAAACATCGAAAAGCAATATGGAAATGGGCCCAAAATACTTCAAAACTTTTCAATGAGGGTTCACACTGGTACAATGTAAGTATTATTTTTTATTTCACTAATATCTACTAATAAATGATTAGTAATCAATCAAAGAAGAAAATATGAGGATTGCAAAAGTTGCAGGGTCAAATTACTAATTTGAAATTAGTTTTGAATAAAACCTTAGAACTTAAAAATATTTCAATTTTACATTTGCAGATATAGCCTTCTAGGTTCAAGCGGCTGCGGGAAGACCACAATAATATCATGTATTGTAGGTCTTACCCAATTCAATTCTGGTGATTTATTCGTATTGGGTAAAAAAGTCTGTCCTGTGGGAAAAAACACAGAGGAAAAACTAATTGGATATATGCCCCAGGTAAACTTTGCGAACGTCTTGCCACATTTTTGATTTCTCATAATATTTTTAGTTTTGACTGTGAACATTATTTTTAGGAACTTGCTTTGTACACCGAGCTGTCAACAATTGATAATATTTATTACTTTGGACGATTGCACGGAATGAGCAGACTGCAAATAAAAGAACGCTATGTCGCCCTGAAAACATTATTGGAAATTCAGCATGACTCTAAGGCGCTGCATGAATTGAGGTAAATAGTCTGCATATAGTTTCAAAAACAAATCCAATCCACTAAGGTTTTTACACCATAACATTTATTTTTGCAGCGGAGGTCAAAGAAGATGCATTTCGTTAGCTGTGGCTCTGTTGCATAATCCACAGTTAATTATTCTGGACGAGCCGGTAAACTATTTTTTCACAGCATCAGTTTACTGAATTTGTACTCTACAAATTATATTTTTGTTAACCTATAACAACACTAAATATTTCAGACCGTGGGATTGGATCCTGTACTACGAGAAAAGTAAGAAGACAATTGTTGCTTTGAACTTGAAAATATAGGAGTAATATTTTAACGAAACTTTGTAATCTACAGAATTCAAAAACACTTGAAACACCTTGTGGACACCCAAAAATGTACAATTCTAATTACAACCCATTATATCGAAGAAGCTCGCTATTCAAACTCGGTAATAAACCAAACCATTAACAAACTCTTTAAGATACGTATACACAAATAGCTTGCATATCGTTTATTTTTATAAGATTGGCGTTATGAGAAACGGTAGGCTTATTGCGGAGGACTCTCCTACAACTTTACTTCAAGTACATAATTGTGAATTACTTGAGGACGTTGTTCTTCGTCTTTGCCGAGCAGATGATAACTTAGAAAACTTGACACCACAATCAAAAATGATATCATGCTCAAGTCACACATTGAAAACCGAGGAAAGCAAAGAAAAGACTAATTTTTACAAAATGGCAAGAAAATGTTTTGTAACGATACAGGAAGGCAAATGTCTTGCACTGGCGACTAAAATAATACAAACAATTACACAATATCCAGTGTAAATTTTAATATATTAATTTGTCATGGTGTACAATTTATAGCTTTGGCGTAAAGATATGGTTACCTGTATTATTTGCAGTTTTCTTGCTCTGTTACTAATTCTTCCAACGCTGCAAAGTGGATTATGTTTATGGACATTTGGAAACGAAATCAACAAAATTGAGTTTGGGTTCGTGAACAAAGAACTTCCTAATTGGGTGCTTGAGCAGGCATGGTGGTACCCGCGGGTTTTTTATAAAAACCCGTGGGCTGGGTAAAAACGGGTTTTATGGGTAATATTCGGGTTTTTTGGGTTTTAATGGGTAAAAACGGGTTTCCTATCTAAATACATGTAATATCATTATGCCACTGAAACGTCTCACATACGACTCGAGCTGTCCACGTGTTGCTTAACTATTTAATTTAGACAAGATGAAAGCAAGGCCAGCGTTCAATTAAACTGCTGGGCTTTTCAGATGATGTCCACAGAATCTTAATTTTTTAAAAATAAGTAATTGACTGTTTCCACTTGTTCTACTCAGCCTCTTCAAAAAACTACCCAACAGAATCCACAGAATACTACCCAAAACCCCTTTCCCTAAACTACTCATTAAACATAACACCAGAAAAAGTCTCCTAAATGAATGCCAGAACTGATTGCCATGAATGACTGCCTAAAACTGCCTGAAATGATAAAATGTTTGTAGTAAATAGATGTATTAAGACGAACAACAAACATAATATTATGTAGTTTGTTTCTCACTTTTGATTTCTTTATTAATAAATGATATTGCCTTCAGCTGGATTCAATTAATGTATGTTTGATGTAACATTTTACCCCAGCATTTAATATTTGTGTATCAATTTACCCCAGTATTTTATTTTACCCATTTTGCCCAAAAAACCCACATAAATTTTTGCTAAGTGGGCATGGGTAAAAGAGGGTAAAATGGGTATACCCACCCCGTTAATAAAACCCACCACCATGCCTGTGCTTGAGTGTAGTGGGAACAAAACTTATATGAACAATTGTGAGCAAGCTAGCTAGCTAGCTAGCAAGCTGACTTGTCACTTGCTTGACAAGTTGACAGGAAATGAAACTTTAAAATTAGTAAAATGCTCATGATTTTAATTTCAGTAATTTAATTTAATTTAATTCAACCTTGACATTTAATTTATCCGTATAATTTCAGATTCCCTATAAATCAGAGTTTCACAAAAGGAAAAATTGCTGGATACTTAACAATTCCACAACATTTCTCAAAAAGCATTATCAATTTGGCTGCTACGCAATTTTCGGCGTCAAACGAAACCTTAACTGGCTCTCGGATAAGTGCTCGCCTAGACTATTCGCGTGAGTGTCATTTTGTGAGTACTTTTATAGCATAAGGGGATTTAAATAGATATTGTTCACATCTTCACTTCAATAGAACAATTGGTCAGCAAACTGGTGATTAGGCATTTATACCAATCAGTATTGAATTTTGTTGAGGATAGGATAGGATCATACCCACAATAGTAGCTTATTTAAACATTTAAACACTTTTATTTTTCTAGTTTTGCAATCCAGTTTATGGAGATTACGCTGACAAATACGGAGACTTTATTCTTCCTGGAACATTACTACTGTAAGTTTTTTTTAAAGTTAATTAAAACATGATATCAATTATATAAAGTTGTTTCCCTGGTTTTACATTAGGTCCATAGCTAGTCCAATTTCTCTTTTAAGTGGGCTTATATTAGTTGATGGTAAGTACCTTAGTACAAACTGGAATAAAAAAACATTATTTTAACCGGTTTTAAAGTTTTACAAAAAAAAATTAGATTTGAAGCAAGGAACATTCGCAAGAGCTAGAATAGCAGGATTAACAATTCTGGATGTAATAATAAGCCACATTGCGATACAACTATTTGTTGCATTGTTTCAAAGCTTTATTGCAACTGGACTACTCTACCTTTTGTTTGAATACACCATAGGCGGCTCTTTGGTTTTGTACTTTGTTATATGCACGCTCTCTGGGACTACTGCAACTTGTATAGGTTTGTTTAAACGCTGTGTTATTTATTTTATAAAATCTGTACATTGCATTTACCGTAGTAATTATTATGCTTTTTATATTTAGGACCCTTCTTGCATTCAGTTGTCGTGACGCAGTGGTAGTTTTTATCATTGGATGCTTTATATACCCGTTTTGTATGTATCTTGGAGGCATTTTCTTCCCAATGGAGGGTATTTTACGGTTGTGCCAATACCTGGGAAACGTTTTACCATATACACATCCTACAACTGCTCTAAGATCTGTGGTAATACGTAGCTCAGGGTTGACGCATTCACAGGTGTGGCCTGCTTTTGTTTCATTTGTTGCTTGGCCACTAGTTCTAATTATAATCATTATGTTGCTCTGCAGATATGTAAGCATGTGATAATATAACAACTTGTTTTAATGCTAATAGAGTGTTATAAAATATATCAAGCAAAACAATTTTAAGACAAATTTCCAGAGTAAATATTGCAGTTGTGGCCTACAATAACACATGGTAATTGCATTTTACAACCACCATGAGTATCATCGTAGCATATTCCTTTGGTAACGCGCAAATTGAAATTTCAAAATATTCAGCACATTCAAATCCCTGACTTTCAATGGTTTACTGATAAAAGTACATTACTAAAATAAACGGATAATTGAATTTTTTCGCTAAAACTGTTAGAGTAAATAACATATCTTGTGCTTTACAAAATAAATCAGTCAATGGTAAACCATTAAAACCGCTTCCTGCTAAGGCCGTTAATCTGTGTACACATATAAATAATAAAAAAATAAATTTTTCAAGATAACATCTTAGAGCCCATTAAGCTAATGCTGTCAGGGTTGCTGCTGTATGTAAAGCATACCGAACTAGAGCCCAATAGTATTTTTTCTCAATTTTTCAGTATTTTCAGTAGTTTAGATAAATAACGAATAATATTTTGTAACTTTTTGAGATTACAACTATAACCAAAGCTTATTATAAACATGAAATTAGTTAGCTTGTACATTAGTTTGTTTAGTTTTTCTCTTGAGCAAGAGAAGCTTACGTAGTTAAATTTGGGATTTGGTAAGTTTCATTAAAGAACCACTTTTTACACATAACAAATAATCATAATCAAATTATTAATAATAATAAACTAGGCATGAAATGACTTCTTATTTCGTCTTACTTTATCATCGTGTTGTTGATAAAGATTTTAACTAGCATTATTCGCTGCGTAGTAAACTTCATGAATGGCAAACCTCGTGAGCATCAAAATTTGCGAGTAGGGAATCGCACAATTAACTAAGTTCCTTAATATATTGTTTTTTTATATAAATGACACCTGGATGTGTGGCAGGCTGTGGTTAGCACTTACACCGTAAACAAGGAAAAAATACATTGATATTCACTTCTCTAAATTCACATAACCACTTGTGATTTGCACATACCTAAGATGTAAGTAAATACACAATGCCAAATATTACAGGTTAACGGCGTCTAGGTATTCCATACTTGATTGCAACTTGCCTTGGTTTAAAATAGTTTAACTAGATATTATTGGTTTGAATACCATATTTACTATACAACATTCTGTACGGATAAATAGCCACGTTCTCAATTTTACACAACATAGAAGGAGGAAGATCAAGATCTGCATGCAAAACTTAAATGATAAGCCGGTATTACTGGCCCAGTAGATTTTAAAGCAATTAAAGAAATTATTCTCGTGTGCTTGCCAAACGTAGCTACTTATGAGAAATCTAGAGAGATAAAGTGTCTAGTATTTTTTGTTATCTGTAAGAAGGAATACGTATAAAGTTGTGCTGTATCAATTTTTTGGGCGTCAAAGCCATCCTCGTAGTTGGGAGTCTCAACGACAGCTTTGCCACCGCAACAATGTCCATTTAAAAAAATAGATGTAAACATGCTTATAAATGACGAATGCAGGGAATTCAAGGATACTCACAATACAAAAATAATGTTGTGTACCGGATAGAAGGAAGGGGGAAATGACTTTTTTAATTGCCAGCTTTGAAAAAGTTTATGTGGAGCGGATGCAGAAAAGCATATTAACAACAGGCTTGTCTAATCACCGCATTTTTGTCTGGTGATTAGTGATTGTGATTTGATTAAATGAAGACTTTTTTTGAACAGTGATTGGTGATTAGTGATTAACATCAATCCCAATCACTTGTGATTAGGTGATTAAATTTTAACCGGAAATGCAAGTTGGATTAGGATTAGTGATTAATTTTTTTTTCTAGACTATTTACTTCAACAATGAATTATGAGAAGAAAAAATACAATTTTTAACAATACATCAGAGCTAAGTATTTTAATTAGCTAGTTTAACTGTATATCTACTATTCTTATCACTTTATTACTTTAAAGCTGTTGGTTATAGAAAAGCAGCTACATGGAGGAAAGACCTCAGTGGTTAAATAGTCATTAAAAGGTGATTAATGTCTTCTGGTTTCGGGATTAGTGATTGTGATTTAATGCAAAAAATTGGAAGTGGGATTGGTGATTAAGTGATTAACATAATCACTAATCCCAGATTAAGGATTGGTGATTCTAATCCGTGATTAGACAAGCCTGATTAACAAAGACGTCTATTCAAATGTTACTGCAAAATTGGTTGAGTCCAGGTTTAAGATAGTAATTTTCCGTAACATAATGGTTTAACCATTATGGTTAATTGCAATATTAGTTATGTTATTTGCATTTCGTATGCATACCTTTGAGTAGTTGAGCGTTAAGTTATGCCGTGTTGGCATTTTTATTCAAATCTGTCCCATTTGAATTGTTGTGCTTGTGCTTTTGGTTGTGTTGGGAAAATATTTGTAACAAGTTAATTGTTGAACGCCATAAACACCCCACCTTCCGACACAGAGAATGATTTTGCGTACATGACAGGAAGGAATAGCTATTGTACATTTTTTATCTACTTGATTGTGAAGTAGACGTAGAACTAAACTTTTCATTTTATTACATTGGTGTACGGATAAAACTCTATACAAAGTTAAATTATAATATATATAAAAAACAGAACATGTACTACAACGTCGTTTGTATTACTTACTAGTACTAAAAACCATTTCATTAATAAACATGCACTTTAGTTTACTGTTTTTTTCTCCAGTTTGATAAAACAATTACAGCACACTCCAGACAAACGGTGCCACAATTGAGTCCTGATAAAGTGAAACAATCTAGTTCATCGTGTGTTATTTTACGAAACTTGGAAACCAATTGAAGACGCGCTTGCGAATGCGGTGGAGTGCTAAGATAATTTGGACCTTAACAGGGATAAATATAATTTGGCGGAGACACCAAATAGTATCCAATGAATTCAAAATTCGATGTGTTTGAACTTGGAGCACACCGCAACAATATACCCATATGCTACTGCTGGTGAAAAAGTGAAAGTTAGTGACGAACGCTAAACAGTCACTCCGAGTTTTAAACACATTTTCAACTAAAAACAAACCCACGGCTACAACCCAAAGAATACAAACCAGCAGAAATATTACAAACAGGTGTTGCAGCTCAATATAATTGGCTGTGGTTACAACTCTGTCAGATAAAAACTCAATGCCTTGCACACCTCTTTCAAATCTCTCAGCTGAAGATTTCCAATCATCCCATTTTTGCATAAATCCACCTTCGTTAATAAGCTGAAGTGTTTTTGATACCCAAACGCGATTAACAGTATATGTGATGTGGTAACCATGTATTTTGGTGAGTCTTTCGGACAACAAAAAACATTTTCTCGACCTGTCATTTGACTCTTCTTGTACACCCTTTTCTAAAGCTACAAAATATTCCTCAGTAGAAAAAGGCAAAATAGCATATTTTCTAATCAGAAAGTTAACATGGGTTTCGTACGAGTGCTCAATTGTTTTGTTGGAATAAATGCTGTCCTCTAGTACATTCGTCAAATTCCTTTTTCCAAATTCCACAAATCTCTCTTCCCACTCACACGAATTCATAAAGTAATGTTCTGGCCACAAAAGTTTAAATCCGTTTTGTACTAGCTCCTTCAGTGTACTATACGGTTTTAGATATACCGAAATAGTCGCACGAGTTGTAACCTCGTTCAAATAGTTTGGACATATTGTCATTCCAAGTAAGCTTACCAGAAATAGGAACTTTGTGCGCTTTGAAACACTTCCAACAGACCATCCCAGAAACTCTCCAAACAAATCAAAGAAATTGTTTCTTATTACTTGTCTTTTATTAAAGTAGTTTGCAAATAGAGAAATGGCTGCCAACGAAGCAACTAAACAAATTGAGCTTGATAGTGGCATGATTTCCACCCATGATTGCATACTAGCAGATAGTTTGTGTTCGTTTTGCCGTAAACTTGTGCAATAAAGTACTGAATCACTGTGAGTCTTACGAAATAAAAGACCGGTTTTTATATCAGCTTGGTTGGCTGCGTTATTTCCGTAATTTGATGGGGAATAGAACGCCATGAAAAATTGAACTTTGTAACGCGTAGGAACGTGGTTTGGTTTCATGTATTTGGAGGTAAAGTTGTGACGTTCTAAGATAAAAAGCACATTCATGTGTATACTTGAACAATGTGATGAAAGCCATAGTAAGGTTTTGCAAAACAGCAGGGGTAATGTTACGTTATCTGTTATAATAATTTCTTGATTGTTTCCATTTGAAAAGAACTTTTTATGGAAATAGAGTGGATTAAAAATAACCTGTTCCGCAGAATTTTGTACTGTTTTCCAACGTACAGAGTTCCCACAATACCCAAAACAGTAATATCTTACCAGTGCGTAGTTTTCTGGCTGAAGTTGTATCAAAAGTTTGGTAGAAGGCAAAGTAGATTCGTCATCAAAAAACATTGACGCTTTCCTGAGGATTGCTAAGTTCCAGTTGTGAACGTATAAATAAGTTGTTGTTGCGCGAAGCGAAAGCTGATAAAATGTTTTAAAGACGTTTAACGTATACTGACGAGTCCAAAATACGTGCTCATGGCGCGGCGCCAGTGGCGCCATTATAACTGCAAAGGGTTGACTATACTTAAACGGAAAACTAATTCCCACATCTTTGTCGTATATTCTCCGAAATATCATGTAACGCAAATTTTGTATTTGAAAATTGCAAGTTGGGTTAAAAGTGTGAATCAGCAATTCATGCTTGTCTGCGTGTGCCTCCAATGTACTTATTAGACGCTTAGAAAATGTCTGGAACTCAAAGGATTCGCATATTTTGTCACTTCTTGACATTAGATCTAAATAGTCTATCCGTCGTGGTGCAGCCAAAGTAACAAAGGAAGCAAATGCAAAAAGGTTTAATACTGGACAACGCATTTTTAACCAATGTTTAGAGAGTTCGCGGATTTTGTCTTAACGTGCTTAAAGGGTATTGCAATATTTATGCAATCTCTTGAATGTACGGACTACGCAATCTCTTTAAAATATAACTATTAAAAGATGTCGGTCTGCAGGCATCCAGGGAAATTACTTATTGAAATTTGAAAAAAATTTAAACGCCTGTGGTTTAAAAAACGCTGTTGAAGCCAAGCCAATTCTAGCAATTTCAATTTGTACGGAATCGAGATAACCCGAAGTTATGTTCGTATAATGTTCCGTTGAAATCAAGCTAAGCCACCGGAGCGGAGTACAGGTAAGTAATCACAACACCAACAATACAACAGGACAATCAGACACAAAACGATACAAAAACAACTAAGTTTGGAATTCGACAAAAACATCTAAATTCTGATGCCGACAAAAACAACTAAATTTGGAACAACACGCAAACAAAATTTGAAAAATACAAAAACAACTAAATTTGGAACACTTTAAATAAACATATACATGTTGTGTGTAGTGAGCCTACGCACGCACCAAGAGAAAATTGGAGCAGTAGAAGGTTCAATGTTTGAAAAAAATGTATTTTAAACTTTTTTAAATGCTAGCCTGCAAATACAACTAGATATGAAAAAATACGAAGACAAAAATTTCAAAATGCTACCAAAACATATATACTTGGAAACCTACGTCAATAAATAAAAATTGAAGCGCTTTAAAAACAACTAAATTTAAACCACTGCAAAACAGCTTAAAATATACTTAGACGCTACAAAAAAGCACATGAAATTCGATAGGAGAAATAATAAAATATGACTCAGCAAATAACCGTCCGCTTGCCTAACAGTGATCATCAGTAACCTCAACGTAATATTGTCCACTGATGTTGTTACTGTGCTATTCTGCTACTTATCATAATGCTTGATTTCAGTGGTCCTGAAAAATTGATTATACATCCCGGCAAGCAGTTTTGTGATATATTATTGATGAATGACGGGTATTGAAAACGGTGAGATGGTTCCTGAAGGAACATCTGAAAGCTTTTCTGCTTGAATCTTTGGTTCTGCGTATTAAGTATTCTGTATGATGCTGTGAATAGATAGTATTGTATTTACCATTGTATTTTACCACTCTTATGATTCTTTATTTATTATGCTTTTGGGAAAAGCTTAAAATCTAGAATGCGTGTGATAGAGACTAGTGCAACATAAGGTAGGAACTCATCTCATTTTTGACTGGACCGAGCACAGAAAGAGCTGCAATATTTGGTGACCTCATTTTTTAACGGAAATTTTGCATTCTTTCAGTATGTTGCAGTAATTTTGCAGCGTTTTAACATTAACTTTACTTAAGCCTTTCATGTTAACCTGATTTTGTAGCGTATCAAATCTGATTGTTGAGTTGTTTGTAACTTAGCGTGCCAACTTAATGTGTTTTAGTGGCATTCTAAGCTTAGCTGCTTACCTTATTTTTTATGTAGCTTCCACCAGTCAGCATAGCATAACACCATAACAAAAAATATAGTATGTATATTAAACCTAATTATAGTTTTGTAAATCTGACTGCTGTTTTGAGGCTGTATTTAGTTGACATTGATTCTACTTAAGTTTGCCATTTGACAAACCTTCACGTCTGAAAAGATTTCTTTCAGTACACAGAACAATTACCACTACTGCAGATAGATACGAAGAGTCATCGGAGAGCATATTCTACACGCATGATACAAGCCCCAGATATCATATATTGTGATTCACAATATTTCTTTTAGACAGACAATATCAATTCTTAAAATACCTCTTTTTACGCTTTAATGCCTAATAATTTTGCAAAAGTAAATATGCTTATAGAAGTTCACATTTATTCAAGTATCTTCTTATCTTAAATTCAATACCAACATTTGAGTTCATGGATGACTCATTCTTCCAACAGCCCCGCCTTTTCCCCTGCTGGTTGTCAATTTTAGTAAGAATGTATAAGTTGGCTTAATGAATGCTTCTGCGTTTTGAATAACAATAAGAAGAACTAACGGACATTCCATTTTCCATGGTAATTCGGCACTTGAAGCTAACCCATCTCAACCTAATTTTCAATAGTCCAGTTTAAGACACAAGACGGGGACGTTGGTTACCGGTCAAAATACATTGAAAATTCCAACTTTGTTTCATTCAACCCTACTAAAAATCATTTCATAGTTGGAATTTTTGCCTCCTCATGCATCGCTTTGTTAAAAAAAAACGCTCTTTCTAATTATACCAATATCGTTTCTGTAGCTTTCATAGTTTTTAAGATATTGGGTCTGCAATTAAGAAGTTACTACCATTGCATTTCATACATTTTTGAAACCGTTTTTTAGAAAAACGGTAGACTTTAATTTTATGATTTTGGTACCGCTAGAAAGAGCACGCGTTTTTCTACAAAGCGATGCATGCCAAAGTCCACAGCACAAGTACAACTAGTTTCTGTCATGATTTCACAGGTAATTTTTAATCCGGTGTCCAGGCAGAGTGTAAAAATTCAACTACAGCATTAATGTCCTGAGATGACAATGGGTTTGCTATAAAAGATTGCGAGTCAAACGCACGTTTGGATAAGTACCGATAAGCTTGCCTGTGTGCAGAATAAAGGTGGAGTGACAACTTTATCAGGATAGATTTTCAGGCCGTCCATGAAACTAAATAGTTGTAACTTTGGGGTGTTCGAGGAAGGTCCGAAGGTGACGAAACCTATATTGGAAAATCTGCTAACGCTTACCGCCCCAATGCCGTTTGTTCCCGTACACACGTAGCACCGACCTTTGCAATATTAACGTCAAGGGATTAGACTGACTGAGTGTCTTAGCAAAAGTGTCACAAAGATATTTGACATGTTGTTTAATAAATGTCAAATATTTGCGGTCGTACTTTTCCGTAGTTTTCACTATTTTTTAAACCATGGGATCCCTAATATATTTTTCCGATATTTCTGAACATATATAACGCTTTCAGATCAACTTTTGGCCTACGGATGAGCTATGAAGCAGCATTCGTTGCAAATTTTTATGTTTTCAGTGGAACCTATTAACACAGTATATATTAAGGGTCTAAATACTAACAATTTGCCGACAACGATCAATCTGTATTGAAAGAACTAATCGCAAATGTAAATGCAGCATTACCGTCGTTAAAATGTAACAAGACTTTCATTAAAATTAGCAAATCCCTTTCAAACATTGAGGACTTCTGCTTGAATGCCTCTAAAAATTTAATGGATTATTTAGTCAATTTCCTCAATTTTCCCCGTACCAGTTAAAACGTCTGTCTTCCACAAAACAGGAAATACTAGGATTAAACCTTAATGGTATTACGTAACTAACCATCCATTAGTCAACTTGTTTACTTGGTGGAGCCAGCGGTGAACGATTAGATGATCAAGCGGGGTTCAGAAAATTGTTCAGTGTAGAGCATTGATTCATGTAAAGTCTTGGACATTTGAAATTTCGTAATCCTTTTTGGTTAATGTAAGGTTACCCGAGATTTCAACAATTCAATAAAAGCAAAGTCGAATTTAACCTGTGTTGAAGTAAATGTAAATACCCTGCCTCACCAGTAAATCATGTTAAAGTTCTTTGATGGGTGTTCTTGGAATCTTGTCTACAAAAGTTGTGGTAACCTAAATATATCACAAATTGACCACGTTACCATTTCACAGTAAAATTTGCAAAAGTTATTATATGAAACCTCATGGTGTCCAACCGTTTTTATTTCCTTTCCTCTTAAACTAACCAAACAATTCATCATCCACAAGACTTAAAGTGCCTACCAATGCTCAACAAACTTAACCGCAATGTTGGGCATGATTCATAAAGAATGCAGTATTATCCAAATCAAAAGTAAATTTCATGCAAAAAAATGCACCGACCGCTTAGTCTAAAAGCCAAGTTTGATTTCATGGAGGTTTGTGTTTGTGGGTAGCTCAAATGCGCTTTGTATATGATATGTATACATAATACACACATTACTATACAGCTAAAAACGCCGATGGAACATGCGTCATATGAAGTTTGTCAAATTATAAAGTAAAAGTCTACTTGCTCTTTAAAAAATCGTAACCTTAGCGACGAGTAGTAATGGAAAATCCCATTACTCATTAACCCAGTTATTGCAGCACAGAATTCTAATGACATCATAAGCTATTTTAGTATCAGTATATGAAGAGTTCAAACACATATGTTCACTGAAAATAAAGACAGTGAAATATGTTGAGGTTGAGATTTATTATCTATTTTATACACTGCAGATGTTGTACCGAGAATAGGTTGTTGTTGTAAGTAGGTTCTCTCGACGTTTTAAAAAGCTCAATAAAAATATAAATTGCACTAGTACCGTTTTTTTGAATGCATAACTGTTTTATTTTCTGTAAGCTTGTAGATACATAAACATTTCTGGAATCCATAGATATTATAAAATGGTTCAAATACAAGCTCTGGAGCATACTTCTGCAAGCAAAAACATGCTAGTGGTGGCATTTTTATTTTACGCAGGTTTTGTTAGTTGTGTTCAGATAGAATTTAATAGAAATCTGGTTGGTGTTACGTTTCGCCCATTTGTAAAAATTCCGGAGGATGGTCATACGATTCCTAGCTTTGACGAATACACTTTTGAAAATATAAGAACTATGCTAGAAGTTGTGTCCTCAAAATTTGCAAATGTTGTAATAGCAGATTTTACACCACATAATACGGGTAACTGATACTCCATACTAATAAAATTCGGGTTTTAAGTTTTACTATAAATATATATTGACCGTAATTAACATCTTTTACAGATATACACTTCAATGCTTCAAACACTTCACGCAATACTAAAACCTCTGTAGTGGTCCAGTCTCCTACAGCAGCGGCAATAATTAATCGAGATAACAAAAAAGACTTAAAATTGTTGCTTCAAGTTCATTTTGATGACATCATTCCTCTAGCGTTGGAAGTCTCTACAGAGGCAAATAAAATCCATCCGGAAACTGTGGATGGCATTGTAGTATATGCACATGAAACAAAAAATTACCTGCAAGGATTGTTAGGCTCTATCATTCTAGCAAAGCAAAACGATACTTTTTGCAAAGCCAAACTCCGTATAGCGGTTCAAATTTCTTGTTTTGATCTGCTTAACCAAAAGAAAAATACAAATGCTAAAATAGCAAGACAAATACTTCTAGATATTGACGTTGTAATTTGCAAAACTGATACCACCAATCTTTATCCAAAAGAAGGAGCAATTAAAACATTTAAAAAGATATCCGGTGATTGGCTGAACTACAGGCAACAAATACTAAGCATCAATTCTAAGTTAGAAGTTTCTGGAGTCACACAGTGGTCAAGTATGGGATACAATTCATGGGAAAACCTTCAGGAATTTGAAAATTTCTGGAAAGTTGCAGGCGAGTGGTCAATGGAGCCAGGCGCTAAGTGACGCCCGTGCGAGCCCGTGATCATCACGGGGGCCGGGACCTGTAGGGGGCCGGGAAATTTTGAAGATCGAGAAAGAAAACAAGAAAAACAACTAGGCACAGGAAAAATGCACGCCCAGTACTTACGTTGTTACTACAAATGAACAAGTGCATGCCTATATGCATTACATAAGGGAAAGTTTAACGACGTTTTCATAAAAATGCATGATTTTCTTTGTCTAAAATAATGAGACAATCTATAACATCAATGCAATATGAAGCCCAGTCCTTAGATGCCTATGTGCTGACTGTATCAAACTGGGTTTTTCGAACAATCGTACACGACAGAGTTTCTTTAAATTATAACGCGATAAAAAATTTTCTTGTTTAATCCGAAAGTGACGCAGAATAATTAAATGGGCAATTATTCGAATGCTTAAAGCTTTTCCTGTAAGAATGCAAATGTAGTGTAATACTGTCAAATGCGGTTTAATCTAAAGAAGTCGAAACAAAAATATTGAACGGAAATAAATTTAAAACCATATTGGTCGATTTAA
The DNA here is from genome assembly GCA_029691765.1 of Entomobrya proxima. Lineage (NCBI taxonomy): Eukaryota > Metazoa > Arthropoda > Collembola > Entomobryomorpha > Entomobryidae > Entomobrya > Entomobrya proxima. The sequence goes on along the minus strand of CM056171.1, from coordinate 61,850,681 downwards.
AAAGGTATTCAACTCGAGTATTGATGCTACCAATAAATGCAAACTCCAAATATACCATGTAAAAAATGATGACAGCCTGAATTTAGAGGCTCCGTAAACTTACTCCCTCTAAGAACAATGCAAGTATGCAAACCAAAATTTATTTCACGGGGGCCGGGACCTTGCTCACTTAGCCACTGAATGGAGCTAAACTTTATGATTTATATGACGGAAGCGTTTGACATCATTGGTATGAATCCAGCCTCTGGTTCAGCTCATTTAGGATGGTGGAGACTGGAGGCAAGTAGCATGATTAATGCTAAGATGTGCTACAAAGAAAAAGTTTCAGGTAGAAAAAATTACTTTTAAAAAATAATTGATATATGTTTTACAATTAAAAATAATTGCTTATTTGTGCTCTTAAATTTTCATAGGATTGTTGGCAGCAGAACCAGGGTCATCTTTATCTGCTAAAGTTGGTATTATAGCTGCAGCATGCGTTCTGATTTTGATAATAGCAGGTTTTGTGTGCATAGGCTTAAGAATTCGCCAACTAAAAAAACAAGTAGACCACAAAGTCATTCGCGATTTTATATACGGAAGTGAGCACACTAGCGCTGGTGGTTTGTCTGCATCAAAAACCATAGATATTGCGGTTCAACAACCATACAACGTTTTCTGTGAAATACCAAAGGAAAAAATTACAATAGGTTTGATATATATTAAACTATACGAATAATCATATTTGGAATTGTTATATGTTCTAAAATTTGCAGATAAGGAAACTCTTCTTGGAACGGGTCACTTTGGTTTTGTATATAGAGCCAAATTGGAAAGACCACATGGATTTATCTTTGTGGCTTTAAAAATGACTAAAGAATTTTGCTGCAAACATGCTTTGAAATCATTATTGTCGGAAATTAAAATATTGACGTACTTGGGCAAGCACCCAAATATTGTAGCAATGGAAGGAGCTTACACAATGGAACTGTACAAAGGTATTGTATACGTAGCAACAGAGCTGTGTAGCTTAGGATCTCTTGAGAAATACTTAAGAAACTATATGACGGAATGTTTCTACGTCGAAACGCATATAAATAATGTCAGGTATGTTTAATGCTATGTTTAATTGAAAAAATAGTCTAATATACACAGTTGTAGAAACGCATCTTCTACTTTTTGAAACCATAATACGTTTTTTCAGACAATGCAAGACATACGAAAACGACCTCACAAAAATTATGCTACAATGGTCTTTGGAAATTGCGTGTGGAATGGAATACCTGGAATCAAAGCATGTGGTACATGCTGACTTAGCCACCAGAAATGTGCTGCTAACTGGAAACAAAATTGCAAAAATTACTGATTTTGGATTGTCACGAAAAATGTACCATTACCAGAAATACACAAAAAAGAATCACGGACCGCTTCCTTGGCGTTCAATGGCAATTGAATCCTTAAAACGATCAGAATTTTCTTCTCAAAGTGATGTTTGGAGTTACGGAGTAACGCTTTGGGAGATCTTCTCAATGGGTACCTTAAGCTAACACTCAACCATTTTGTCATAAAATGTTCATTAAGGTCAACTGAATATACTCCTATTTCCCAATTTGCTTTACTATAGGAGATACACCTTACCCTGGTCTGGCCTGGAATTCAGAATTTGTTACACGATTGGTAGAGGGCTTAAGAATGAAACGCCCGCATCATGCCACGCCAGAAATGTAAGTTAAAAGTTACAATTTTGAAAGCACTTTTTGTGCCTCTATTGAATGTTTATTAATTTGTGTAGATACTCAATTATGCTTTCATGCTGGCGTGCAGAACCAAACCTACGGCCTTGCTTCTCAAACTTGAAAGAGAAAATATCTATTTTTAATTTTTAATTTGCAAAACGCTGAGAGATAGAATTGAAAACAAATTTGAAACGCTTCAATACAAACAAAGCTACCAAAAATAAACAAAAGCTGGTTTGCTTTTTATGAATTAGATAATTTATTGATTTGGAAGTTACAACAAAGAAAAACATTGAATATCTGCTGTTTTGTATTTCTAAGAACTATCTGGATAAAGCAAAGGATATTTGCATTTACTGATTTTAACTATAAATGTATTGCATTCCGTAAAAAATGCTATCGGTAGAGTTGCCAATGTATGTTGAACAATGTATTCATAATAAAGAAAGTTTTAGTTTTAAAACTAAATGTGGGAAAATTGAAACAAATTTTTATTAGATTCAGCGCAAAATGAATCAAAAAAGGGATCCTAGGCCACCGAAAGTTTTTTTTGATAAACCAGCAACTTTGCATTTCTCTTTGTACATATTTAAAGCCTCTGAGATATCCCGGATTAAGTGCAAAAAATCGTCAAAAACTGGCCAACAATTTATTGATGAAAAATTTAAATGACGTTAATTTGTAAAAATTTAACTCTGTCTTATAGAAAATTTCAAGTTATGAGGTATACTGAAAGATTTATTGCGTTTAGCCAACTTAGTGGAAAGTTGTGTAAGTTTAAAATTTGTATGTTGTAGTGGCCTGGTGCTTGACCACTTCATACGTACAATTTGACTAATTTAGTTCTAGCAATTCTTTGGAGGAGTGTATGCACAACATTCAGGTACCATTTGATCCTGCTTTAACAGAGCTTGGTTATATATATTTGTAGGTCTTATTTATGGACTGTAATGGTAAAGAATATCCAACTTTGTGAACATATTACCTGATTCTGGTGCAAGGATTAGTATGTTCAAACCGGGATATCGCGACAAAGTTTCAAGATTTTTTCATGCGGTTTGTTACGTTTAGTAGCACATAATAGTGCGCTTATAGGCGTTATTTAGTTTTTGGAAAATACTGTTTGGTATGGACTGGAGAGTCATATATGTGTTGGACAGGTACCAAAATTTGAAATAAACTGCCTCGCAGAATTTTTTGTAGTGCAGCAAGCAACTTGATTCTCCGTATAGAAAATAACCCAATTAGTTGTGTATAAGCATGCAAAGTATCATTGGTTAATACCTGCACACAAAAAAGTTATGACGGTTAAGCTGAGGTCATTTAAAAATATCACGTTTTTTGCAATTTTTCCGAATTATGAGAGTCGTTTGAGCTAATACTTTGAATTTGCTGTTCATTTGTAGAGACAAATCAGCCTTGAAAGTTTGATGTGTTTTTGAGAAGGTGAGGAAAATTTTGGCAGATTCTGAAAAAAGATGCTCAATATTTGTGCAAGGTAACGGGTAGAAGAAACCAGAGCTAAGTATTTGTGGAAATTCTTATACGTGGGTCAGTCAATCGTTGATGCAGATATTTCAGGTACTTTAAAAAAAAGTACAACACTTTTAAAAGCCAAGTTTTGAACTCACTGGTCTTGTTGTTCAATCAGATACCTTATATAAAGAATTCACAGAATAAAATCAAGAAGTGCATTTCAGTTTGTGTCGAACCCTTAGTCGACTTGGTTCATAAGAAACAATTTAAAAAGCCGTATCACAAAATTTCTTGTTTTAACTTTCGTGTTAATACAGAAGTCTGCAGTACACTACATTCTAGTTTAACAAATTATAGCAAATTTAAATTCAATACAAACAAAATATAATTTCTAAATTTCTCATTTATGGTCGATCACAAACACTGTTTATTTATTATGGAGTCTAAAAACGCCTCTCCAAAACAGTTTGCGCTATGCAATGTATGTAATAAAAAATTTTCTTCTAACTCATCCTTACAAAGGCACATGACTGTACATACAGGTGAAAAATTGTTCAAGTGCGACCTCTGCAACAAAGCATTTTCTCAAGCAAGCAACCTGAGCTCACATAGGAAGACCGTACATTCAAGTGAAAAATCTTTCAAATGCGAGCTTTGCAGCAAATATTTTTCACGAGCAGACAGTTTAAACACTCACAAGGACGGAGTACACTTTGGCAAGAAGCCATATCAATGTAAGCAGTGTTACAAGTGCTTCAGTCAACAAGGTAATCTGGCTCAACACGAAAGGCGTCACGGCGGAGAAAAGCGTTTTCAATGCTCCTTGTGTTCCAGGAAGTTTGTGGAAAAGGGAGACTTTTATAAACATATACGAACGCACACTGGAGAAAACTCGTACACATGCCCACTTTGCAGCAGGACATTTAAGTGTGAGAAGAATCAAAAATTGCATTTGAACAGTCATCAAGGTAAAATATTTAAATTTAGTCCGAAGTCTACTGCTGACAAAAAATATTTAAGGTTAATTGATTCTTCCTAGGAATTGACAATAGACGTTTTGGATGCCTGTTCTGCGACAAACGATTCATATCGAAGAAGGATCTTCACCGTCACATTCTAACTCACATTCAAGAGAAGCCCTTTAGCTGCTCAACCTGTCAAATGGAGTTTAGCCACCAACGCAACCTCCAAGCTCATATGCAAGCGGCGCACTCGAATGTGAGATCACACTCTTGCGATTTGTGTGGGAAGACTTTCAAGCAAAGAGGAAATTTACGTGATCATCTTAGAACGCATTTGGGTGAAAAGCCATACAGATGTGCAGTATGCGACAACAGATTTGTCACAAACAAGGTAATGCAAGAACATTCACTTGTGCACACTGTTTGTGAAAAACTTTATAATTGCGACCAATGTAACAAATCGTTTCACCGGCCAAAATATTTACAGACACACAAAAGATATGTGCATTGTATAGAGAAAAAGTGGGAGTGCAACAACTGCAATAAGCGTTTCAACACAAAACAGGAATTGATTAAACATGAAAGGGTTCATAGTGGCGAAAAGCCCTTCCAATGTAAACACTGTTCTGCAAAGTTTGCGTGGAAAACCAATTTGACCAAGCATTTGCTTAAGCATTTCCCCAAATGAGATAAATTTATTTACTCATGTACCAAATGTTGTTTGTGTACCAAATGCTGAGTAAACCATCATGGTTGGCCAAATTTAAAAAAGTTTAATGGATAAATTTTGGTTTGAAAAATTAGCATTTTGGCATTTTTACATATACATTCACTCGTTCTGCATGCAAGCTGCTTATGTCACCCTAATGCAGTATTTAATCTTCATGATTGAAAACTCTAGATCTTGTTCAAGTGTTCTATCAATAATTTGTGTTTTTGAAGATTGGTGTTAGTTCAGTACCTTAGTTTACCTGTAGGATGTAAGCAAGTAAGTTGTTAGATATAAGCAATTTGGACATGTCCCTAATTTTAGTTATGTACATACAAAGTCGTTATATATATGTAACGTATTAATAGAAATAATCTGTAGTAAAATTTATGCTATTAGTGATGGAGCGACTCTTTGAATTAAGTTTTTGTTTCTGTAGGATAAAAAGCATACAGTAGTTTTGACAAATTCAAATGTAAATATGTTTTAAATTGGTTTTCTGAATAAAATTCTTCTTTATAATGAAAATATTTAAATTCCACTTGCTTAAAATGGGCTATCCTGATGATTCCTCACTAATGTTATTTTGATGAATTACGTTTACTAATTGGTGACCTCTTACTGGACCGACAAATCAAAAAGAATATTGACTTCATATAACAACGTTTTTAAAGATGTTCAACGTTTTTGTAGTATATTTAGCTCAATCAATTTCTACATTGCTCAAATATTTTTTGGTTTCTGAATTTAGTTTTGGCTCATAGCAAATTTTGTTTGCTGTCAAACATAACACATTCTAGTAAATTATGCAGAATACTTAGCTCTTAGCTTTAGCTTTGATATGATTCTAGTATGTATCATAAAATCATAATACAAATCTCATATAAAATAAAGATTTATGCTTTTGTACTTACAAAGCTAGTTTCCAAAGAACAACGAAAAGTGAATGTAACCAATAACTTTGCGCGTAGTTGGAATAAAATGTTTTCCAGACTTTGCTTAGCGAAAAACTAATATCTTTTTTTAAAATAATAGACAACTGCCGAGGTTTCCTAGGTTTAAAACTCCAAGATTTTGTAAACTTGTCACAAATTGATTTATTTTTAAGCATTCCATGCGCAAATTTTGAACTGAAAATTGCCAACACGTACAAATAAAATATTTGCATCGTGAATAAGTGACTCGAACAACTTAAACCTAACCTGAAGTTTCTGAAATATTTTTACGCTTTTAAAGAATTACAACGATAATCTGCAAAGAATCAAACCTTAGTTGAAAATGGGGTGTCTATTAGGCTTTGTACACATTTGTGTCCTGGTTGGCGCAGTCCTATGCCTAAATAACCCTCTGGTTATACGGCAAAATGACGCTAGTCTTTGTGAATCAGCAGCTTTCCAGATATATATGCTAAACGCCTAATAACACTGTTAGCGACGCATACAAACAAACACGAACTAATGATTCACTCCTTTGGATCAGCCTGCAAGTTACAAGCACCAAACTTGCGTTACATGGTATTTACGAAGACATACAAAAAAGATGTGGGAATCTGGTATCCGTTGAGATACAGTCAACCCTTTGCTGTCATATTGGCGCCACTGCCAAAAATAAATACTATCGTATCAGCTTCTAACGTGTTTGATACCTTTCAGCAGCTTTCGTTTCGTCCATCCACAGTCTATTTATTTGTACACGAATGGAACTTAGCAAACCACAAATCCGCATCTCTGTTTTACGAAGCAGACGCTATTTTACCAGCCAGCAAAGTGTTGATTCAAATCAGTCCAAACATTGCCATGTTGACAAGGTATTACTGTTTTGGCTACTGTGGTAAACTTGTATCCTGGGAAATGGTGCCATTATCTAACAAACTGACTATTTTAAATCCACTCAGTCTTCTTAAAAAGTGGTTTATGAATGGACACAAGCAAAAAATTGCGATAACATTGGACATCTCAAAGGCACTCGTGATCTGCAAAAACCTGAAACGTTTGTCTTCAACCTGTTCTGATCCCTACCTGATATTACTTCTGATATCACAACATCATAATTTCACCATTAAGTATGTGACAAAAGACACATTTGATTCTTCTTCTAGGAAAGATTTTTCTAGATTTCATTATTTTGAAGCTTCGTTTTCCTATACGGGTTATGGAGACAACATTGCCGAATGGGCGCACCGAAAAACTTGTATATTGCTAAAGTGGGTTGCAAGTGAGTCGGTGTTTTACTGCGCAAATTTACATCAAAATAAACACAGACTCTCAGCCAGTATGCAATCATGGATGGGAATTATGTCTGCGCCAACTGTGGTTTGTTTAGTTGTTTCACTCATGACTTTTACACGATTGTTAAATTACCCATACGGAGACAATACTTCCAAAAGCAATATGCTTGAATTGGTGGGAGAGTTTCTGGGCTATTCTATTGCGAGTGCTCACCGATGCACAAGATTTTTATTTCTACTAAGCTTACTTGGAATGACAATATGTCCAGACTATACAAACGAGGTCGCAACTCGTGTAACTGTTTTTGTACACGAAAAACCATACAAGACACTAAGTGACCTACTGCTGAATGGATTTAAGCTTATTTGGCCTTCGCATTATTTCTTCGAACCTTCAGTGTGGGAATCTAGATATGAAGAATTCCAAAAAAGGAATTTGTCAAATTTACTGAATAGCAGCATTTACTACAACAGAACAGCGGTGCAGTCATACGAATCACGTGTTGAGTTTCTGACTGAAACATATGCTCTTTTGAGACTTAAACATGAACCAGATTTTCTCCATCTAGAAGAAGGCGTATTCGAACAAACAAAAGACAGCTCACGTAAATGTTTTCTGTTGTCTGAATCACTCGCCAAAAGACATCAATACCATATTACGTATATGGTTAACAGATTTTGGGTAATGAAAACGCTTCTGCTTATCAGAGAAGGTGGTTTTATCCAAAAATGGGATGAATGGCAGATTTTTGCTGACAAGTTTGACAAGGACGTACAAGATATGGAGTTTTTATCTGATAAAGTCGTAACAAAAGGTAATTATATGGAATTGGTACACTTGCTTGTGATAGTTTTGTTAATTTGCATTCTGTGGATCTTTGCTTGGGCTGTGCTTTTAGTTGAAGTTGTGCTTAAGAAAATCCAAACAGTTGACTTGCAAATGAATGCAAGTCAAGCAAATGATTTAAAAGCGGATGAGACAATTACCATAAAGAGACCGCGAGTCCAAATGGAAGATGATACCTTACAGTTTTTCAACGACTTGGCATTTAATGTGTGTAAAAATGAGTTTGACTGACTGACTTCTGGTTTTGCTGGTGTTAATATTGCTTGAGGTTCTTGGAGGTTCCGGAGTATAATGAGGGCACTATGTAAAAATATGAATATCATAAGTTAATTAAATCAAATAAAATTTATTACAACATATAAAAGTAAACTATAGACAACATATAATGTCGTGGGCGACGACTTGCTGACTGGGTTCTACTCTCGTTTGTCCTAACTACACCAAGTTATTTGGCATTCCACAACAGGGACAAATAAATAGTTGACGTTACTCTAGCTACGGATAAACATGATCTTTTTACCAACTTTATTACTTGCTTTCTTCTGATTTACAAAGCAATGAAAAATACTCCGCAGTGCGGCTCACAAAATCTTTAAACAAAATTGTTAGAATGATCACTGGAATCCCGTCGTGGAATCATAGTGGTTGTGCGTGCTGTCATCCCTTCTCTCTCCGGCGTTCCGTTCTCCTCCTTTTCTTACCTTCAGGTTTACTCAAGAATGAACTAGATCAGCATGCACACCACAGCAACATAAATTTGACCTGCGGTCTACTCTTGGGGAAAGCTAAGACTCGTTTACGTATAGCTTTACACAATTTTCTACTTTAATTTCCAATGTTAAATATTTCACATAGTAACCAACATTACAATACCCAATTTACAAACTAGATATAAAAACATCGGTCAAAACAACCACCAATTAAGCTTGTGCGTGTAAAGCTCATCCGGTCTAATATTAGATAACACAAAGTAGAAATACTTGTAAATATATCCGTTATATCGTTCAATATGATGATAAAACTCAAAAAACGCAACTCAAAAAGCAGAATATACAGGGCTTTAATAATTATTTTATACGTTAAACACACAAATCAAACTTTAGTTACATTTTTACATCAATGAGTTTTTTACCATTAACTAACTTGCCGACTTTCTGTTATTATATTTTAAATACAGAGAATACAAAATTCCAAATATTGAGCATAGTACATCGTTAACATGAATCAATTGTGACATTGCTTGAAAACGAGCATATTCAGTCACTTTGGTCAAATTTATCAAATTTAGCATTGTCACATCAGCTTTTTCCGTAACAAATGTAACCATGCTAAAAAATAAGCCTACCCCAAACACCAAAAATATTGTTAGAGCATTTCCACTTATTTTGGGTTTCTCAAGAGGTTCACTTGTATACTTTGGAGAAACCTTTGTCTGGTTAAGCTCATCAAATATGTGCCCAAAAATGCCAGTGTTACTAAGATATTTAATATTTTTTACCAGATCTTTGCTAAAAATGCCATCTAGAATGAAAACAAGAAATTCTCTGGAATAAACTTCTTTGCCAATATACACATCTCGTAATCCAATATCCTTAAGGCGGATCCAAAATTCAATTGCTTGTTGTTTGGGAACTACCAAAGCTCGTTTGTTACACATCTGAAGCCAGTCAAAACTCATTTTCTGTTCTTTTCTAAAATATTTTTTAAATATTAAATTTTCAACGAACATCATATTTGATTGATCTGAATCTTTCAAAAGTATCTGAAATGCAACAAAAGTTTCCCAAAATATTTGCCTCGTTTTATTCAACATTGTTGTACTTGCGTAAACCACTTCATTATATTCTGACTTAACTTGCTTCATAGTATAACCTAGATTTACATCTGACTGAATATAATGATAAAATCGGGCATGCACCATTGATACCCCAATTACCAGCGCATTTTTATGTAACCAGCGTCGATGTGGTGTGTGGGTAAAGTTTTTTTCTGCTGCGGTGATCGCACCAACCGTTGTGCAAATAGCGAATGAATCGTTTACCAGCTCTTATTTTTATATGCATTGCTAAGAACAACACCCATCATTATCAAAGCGCCAATCATAAGACGCATTGCACAACTTTCCATTATGTATTCAGGAAATAGGTCACCTTTGTTCAAGTAGAATTTTAGTAAGTCGAAATAAATTATTTAACAAATGTATCAACGAAAACCTGTGCCTTACTATTTGTCTAAAACCAAACTCTACAAACGCTGCAGCTAAATACAAAGCAATTGTAACACAAACCCAAATTGGCCACTCAAACACACAAACAAAATTAGTTAAATCAAACGCGCTTTTGTTAATTGTTTCCCACAAAATGTCATCAAATCTGCAATTTTTCTTGACAACGAGGTTGGACCTGGAAAGTTGGCGCTTCGAATTAGCACGTTTTGCGTGTTGGTGGTAATGGCACTAAAACGTTTGAATGTTTCGTCTAAAAGCATATTTGTTCGGATTATGGATTTTTCTTCTGTGATACTAATAGTCAATTTGTCCACGCTTTTGATATACGTTTGGTTGTTAGAGTTTATTTCGGTTAATGCAACTAAAACGTGTTCAGTAAAAGCCAGGATCCACTACTGCGGTACCATTCACTGAGAATTTCCGTAAACCAAAACATTATTCTTGCATTGTTCTTCTGCTTACTTTTTTCGCAAATAATAATAAGCTCAGTTGGCAAGAAACTGACAAAATATTCCATTATTTGTATATTTTGCTTTAAATTTTCAAGATAAGTTTCTCGATGGAATGTTTTTGGAATAACTAAACAAAAATGTCTGGCTTCATTTGGGTAATAAAATACCTCCATGTGACAGTTCCATGGTTTTGAGTTTGTTGAATACAACGAGTGATTCAATACCTGACAGAAAGCGGTTTGATAACTGCCAATTGCCAAAGTAAATGGGGATTCACACTTGATGTTCGCCGTAGTTTTAATTTTGTTTTCAAGAAATGATAAAGGTTTCCATACCAAAACAGGTCCAACTGTTTGCAAAACGCCAACATTTAGGTAGTTAGTGACAAAAACAAAACAGTGACGAACAAGGTATTGCTGCAGTAGATTTGCTAAATTTATAATCGTTGGAAATTTTGTTAAATGTTCTGGTGAACTAGATTGCATTTGAATGCAGAATACAAGAAACATTATATTTAAATACATTTTTTGTATATTCTAAGTGAAAATGTATTTACTCTGCTTTGATTGACTTTAGCAGCGAAAAACTTACAAACACACAGGTCTTTAAACTAGACTCTGATTACAGATATAAAAAATGTTCACGGTTTTCCTTCCCAGCAATATTTTTTCTTTCTAGAGTGTTAAAGCTTAAAGAAAAATTGATTATTTCAAAATCAGCTTTGGGATTCAATCTTCTCTTATCAAGCTGATAAAAAGTTTGCTGTATTATCCAAGCATTGGTTGCTGCACGTTTTGTGAGCATGACAGCTTTTAATTACTTGCCAGGTTATAATTAAAACTTCTTCGATTTCTTAAAATAGCACGCATGGCTTCAAATAGAGTTTTGTCCTAGCACGGAATTAAATAGGATAAAGTAGATAGAGATTTTGAAGTAACTATATATGTTAAAGGCTTACCAATACTTATTGAGCTCAGATATATGCTTATGGCAAATCCATTTTTCAACCAACCAATTAATCAGCAACAAATCAAAAGCAAAACGTTTATTTTTTGGTCGACAATCTTGTTTTATACTACTTTTGCGGTTCTGAAAATGGTCAAAGCAAGAATGCCTTATACCAAATTCCAGTGCATAATATGAGCATTCATATTGGCATAAATTAAAACAACAACGAATTTCAAAAATCCTTGGCATAAGTGACAGTTTAGACTTACAACATTTACTAGTCTTATACGCATAGATTGGTAGCAAAAACATTTGAGTTTGTGTTCTAAAAAGTAATCACGTGTATTAGATGTCGGACTGGATTAGGAAGCTACTGAATATCAAAAAAGGATCATAGGTAGACGTGTAATGCTAACTTGAGGAAGCAGTCTGCGTGTGAGATACCAGATTTTAATTTATATAAAAGAAAAAAAGTCGTCATTTTAAACTACCTGTGTCACTCTATTATTTAAATGAAACTTTCTTTATAGAATTCTTTTCTTACCAGTATTACACTTCTGCTTTCAGTGCGTTTAACCTGTTAATTTTGGTGTTAAGTTGGGTACGCTATACCATAAGGTTACAATGTACATTTGAAAACTTAGTACTAAAGTACTAATTGTCACTGAACTGACAAATCTGCAATTAACTCATACAAAAACGAGAAATATAAAATTAGAGCATTACAATAAGTCCTACGTAAAGAAACACTGGTCAAGTAAAATTACATCGAAATACAAAACTATATCGAATAAAGCAGGCAACATGGCTATATGTAGCAAAGTAGTGAAAGCAGGTGTACTTTATTAAACAATTCAAGGATCAACACATAGGCTGTACAAACCTTAGACTAAATATATAAATAGACCATGCAATCCTTTAGAGAGTATTTGTTCTGAACTAGCCGTTATTTACAGCGTCCAAATGTTATCATGACATTTTTTCTTTCTAAAATCATCAAGATCATGGCATGAACAATGTGCGAACGCGCGTTCGGTCAACTTGATCAGACTAATTTACCTATAAAATTGTGTTTCCAATCGAGACATATGGACATCGTAAACAAACTAAATAATAAATGGCTGAAACATAAGTAAAAATATTTTACGCAGACAATGCAATCTCTTCCTATATCTAACCTCTTTGGTACAAACATCCATCTTTATTAGTCAACGAACCAAATATCTGACGACATTTTATGTGCCAGATACAAAATTTAAACACGAAAGCCATCTTTACTGTCGAAAACTCCATACGAAATTAAAAAATTAAAGGCAATATAGAGTTAATCCAACAAGCATTGAACAGCCACCTAAACTATGTATAAAATTACCTCCAACTCCAAAAACAAACAGAACGTAGCTGAATCAACACAAACATTATAAAGTTTCTAAAATGAAACTTTTAGATTTTGCTTTTAGCTTGTCTGTCGTTTGTTATGTATTTAGTTTCAATTGGAGTTCATTTTTAAGCTGCGCTGCGGACTCCATAGTCCCATAAACCTAACCTCAAAAAATCCAGAAAGAACCCTAAACTCTACCTGAATCCGTTTCAACTCCAACTCCACATCCCACAAGGTTTATACTCCAAAGTTAAACTAGGGACTCAGCTCACTGGAGGTAATAAAACAAAAACCAGCAGGCAGAAAGTTCTTGTACATAAGCACATTCCCGCTGTAATGAGGAAGTGAAGTACTTTGCATACAGCTTTGGCTTGGTCCACTTTTTGTGTTCACCATTGCTCCGGTGGGAGCACCAGTCGTTAAAGGATAATTTGAGGGGCGAATAGGACCATTTCCCACTGAATTGTTGGAAGGTTGCTGACAACATCGTGGAAGAGTACCAGGCCTTTCTACTTCACTTCCCCCGAACCCGTTTCCTACTGCCATAAGAACCCTGTACTCATCCCCCACGGCCATGATCAGGGGGACCACAACCGCGGCTGTAACCACTAAGGCCATATACTTCTCCACTTGTAGAAGCAGCAGCACAAATATCGCATCCCCTTTGCCCTCCTTAATCCTTACCCATTCCAACAATTCCGCCACCAGGGCCCTCACCAAGCCTGTAGGACACAGAGGAAACAAAAAGAAACAACATCTCGGATAAAGGAGATATCTTGGCTGTTGTTGATCCACTTGTCGTGGATCATACCCTCCTTTTTGTCCGCTACCTAGATAGCGTCCTCTTCCCGTTTGAACCATTCTTAGTATCTCAGTGAACCTTTTCATTACACCTTTAATATTTCCATTCCAGTTGATAAGTTGCACCCATTTCACTCATTCCCGTACATTTACTGGACACCTCCTTGGAACAATCGGTATCTCCCGAGATTTTCGTGGAACAGGAAACGTCACTATAGTTAAATTTTGCGTGGTCTATCCCTAGGCAAAAAAATATATCTATTATGTTTTTAACTTGGTTTTCTAAATTTGCCCCGTACCACTTTTGTTTCTTATTTAAAAATAGAAATGTATTCAATAAATCTTAACGGTAACGGAATAGGTAACTAACTTTCCAGTAATCAACTTGTTGTGGAGTAATTTGTTGGAAATTTATAAATAGCATGAACTAGCAGCATACCCGGAAGTTGGAAATGTCATTGGTGGGGGTAGTTTTTAACACAGTTTTAATGACTATCCTAATAAACCCTGTCTTCTTCCCCATGAGTGTTCACATTTTTTAGAAAATAATAAACAAAGGTAGTAAATACATTATCTTTGCTTGGAAGTTGGATAGGAATTATCATTAAGGCGAAGGATGAATCTACTTCTACGAATGCTTCCTCCACTACCTTAAAAAACCAAGAGTTTTGAACCATTACAAAACTATTGCTTAACTGTGGATTTTTATTGCAACTCAAAATGCGTTTCGAACTAAACCAGAAATTGAAGGGGGAGTACAGACACAAGAACAACGAAAACTAAGCTTGATAAAGACGATTTTGGACGATTTTAAAAGCAAAATTTGTGTTTCTGCAGTTAAGAGTTGGATAATGTTTTAAGGTTTTGATGGTTCCGCCCAAATGTCACCCCAGGGGTTGAAGGAAGGAAGGAAAACAAGAATCAAGTCGGATTCCTCCAGCAAACCAATTGCGAGCATTATCCCTAATTTTTTTTGGTCCACGGCCTTCAGGTCCTGAAGTTCCGGAGTCTAGACTTGATTCCTGGTGATTCCTCGTGTGGTGAATTTTATTGTTGAAAATCGAAGCATAGCTTTAGAGGTTCGTCCAGCTCCCCATGAATCGCCACCTTTCCCATCTGCTCCATCTTCTCCACTTCCAGATTTACCTGGAACTCCACTTTCTGTTCTACTCTTCCCTCCAATCCAAATTACTGCCGGTCCCTTAATTTCTTCTCTACTCGCTCGTTTTGTTGAAAACTAGCTACAAATGTATTAGTATTTGTATTAGTTTGGTTTAATGCGAAGTACACATTTTTGGAAACGGAGAAAAGATTTTATTTGGGCCGAGAGGGATATTTGGCTAAATTGGTGTTTATATTGGTTTTGGATTTTTAAAAAACAGAATTGCATCCGGGTATCCATATCCTCACGAATGCTGGAGTTGAATGGGGTAGGAAGGTCGGAGCGAAGAGACAGCAACAAAAGTTTCACTGCATTCCTTACGTTGCAAAACAATTACAAAACTTAAGTGCATTTCTGTTCCAGATTCACACAATTTTACGCATTAAAATAGAAAATTCCGCAAAACAGCTAATTTATGATTTATGTGGCGGGATCAAAAGTTTTTAAAACGATTTGTTAATTTGTATGAAAAGTTTTGTTGTATATAAACGCCGAGAATGCTGCACTTACGTTTGCTGGGGTGTAATTTCTACGAAGATTCCATGGATATTTAGATTTACTCTACATGAAAATAAACTTCCATTGAAAAACATTTATATTGTTTCCTAGCCTCAGAAACAAGTACATAGTACATTCAAAGTAACCAAGGTGCAGCATTTTTAAAATTTAAGCCACAAAGCATAGTAAAAATAGCAGGTTTAGCTTCCTGTGAGCCACCTCAAGATCATCTTGTTCCAGATGTGGTTTGTAGTTTGTGTGTGTTTAGTACTTCATGCACTGTAAGCATTCTACAGAAAACACAAAAATTCTCTTTAAATGCTGGTTCATAGCTTATCCAAAAGTCCAAAATTTGGCAAGTACTAAAGTACTTTTGTACGTTTGGAAATTCAGGGTATGCTGGATTTAGGAATCTCCTGGTTAAAAAATCGTGAAAACTACTGCGGTAAATTACGGCAGCAATAATTGCTTGTACATTACCTGAATAAAAGTTTCGCTACCTTCCTCATCTACCACGAAATTACACAAGGCTTCATATAGTATTTGAAAATCATATTTGAAAATCAGTTTTGATACAGCTGTCACTTCCTCCTCCTTTACTCTGTACACGTGCTGGCTAATCAGTGCTTTTCCCAAAGGAACTGTTGATCATGCAATCATTGTTGCAAACTTGGGGTCACCACAGGATACCAAAAATGCCTTATTCGAAATTTTACATTCTGCATGGACGTCGGATTAAAAAATTGCTTGTGAAATCATGATTGATACCAAGTCAGTTGACTAACCGCACTGCACTAATCTGGAGATTTAAATAAAATATAGTCAAATTCCCAACAGACGTTCATAAGCAACTAAATACTTTCATTTTCAGCATTTTACATCCTACATTCCTACTGTGCACTTGCTTATGTAAATATAGACCACTGCTAGTGGTACAAGCCTTGGAGCATTGGTTGCACTTGTAAGGCTTTTCTGCCAAATGAGAACTCATGTGCTGTGCTAAATGCACTGTTTCCTTGAAGAATTTTGAACACAACTCGCACTTAAGCCGTTTCTCAACGTTGTGCGTCCGACGATGAACGTTTACGGATGAACTTTGTGAAAAATGCCTACCACAAATATCACACGAGTAGGGCTTCTCGCCTGTGTGAACACGCAAATGTATTGCAGCATTAATTTTACTGGAGAAATGTTTCTCACATATTTCACACTTAAAAGGTTTTATTTGAGGAAAGTGCACTTTTGAATGCGTGACCAGCCAATTGTATGCTGTGAAAGTTTTTCCACAAGTGGTACATTCGAATGGGTGTTCCCCTGTATGTTTTCGCATATGTATAACTAAACCTGTGTGCCTTGTCAATACAAGATTACACATCAAACACGTATATGGCTTTTTAGAACTCATTTTGTTCAAGGATTTTAGTGTGTTTATTAAATATGAGTGGCTACTTGTCAGAGTTAGCAGTCGCTTGGTTAGCGAGCACAATTTACAAAAGAACTTGGTTTAAAAGAACACGGCAAAAGCAAATAAAAGCTTCGTAAAAATGGAGTGTAGATTTTTCTGGGTTAATAAACAAGTCAACTGTCCGATTTTGCAACTCTTTCCAAAAGTGTTTACGGTAAAACTGTTCAATGATAACTGCAATGTTTTTATGTGCTGTCTGTTATGAGTTATTTGCCTCTCTTCAATGTACAGGCTGGTTAAAAAACTATTTTGGTTTCCTGCGAGCAGCTATATTTGGTTGTAAAAAGCTAATGTATATGTAGGTTTATAAGTAGGCTATGGATTATATGTTCGTGTGTAATCCGGTAAGTACCTTTATGTTTACTTCAACTGTCTTTACATTGCATATATTGACAACACATTTGCTTGTTTTGGATACCTACAAAAATGTGTTTATGGAATATTCTTCAAGACTATTGTACTGCAACCAAAATAGAAACATTTAAAGTACCCAACAATGTCACGAAATCTATGCTTAAAAATAAATTTCTTTGGGAATTGTAGCATTAATTGTTTTTTTTGACAAAGGTATGTCTAAAATAACGATACATGTTTCTTTGCACGTAAGTCTTTATTATCCGCCAGGAATGAATACCAGAAAAGTACTTTTTGCTAAATGCAAAGCCCAGGCAAATGAGGAGAAAATGCATATGATATGCATGGTTTCATTTGAAAATTTAATCCTTAACTCTCTTGGTTTTTTATCACCATACCGACAGTTTTGCAAGCTCAATTACAACCCATGGAAATTGTCGAATCTTCAATCTTTATATCTTTTACAGTTCCTTTAAAATTCTATATTTGATTCGGTAAATATCTCTCTAGCAGAACTGCTTCCATTTGGTACACCTTCGAGAATATTTATGCGTATTTTTGATACTTGTAAAATACGCATAAAAACAGCTATATATTTCAAGTTTCAAACATAAAGTTGCGTTTCTATTTTGGAGTGCAGGATAATATTGAGCGAAACAGTTCTTTCCAAGTTTTTTGCAGCAAATCTGATTCATCTTGCAGACTGGTGAAACGCTGGAATATGGTATACACTTACAATTGGTCACTGAATTAAAATTGGACAATGTACTGTCGGACAGTTTGGTAAAGTATTCAGAATAATCTTTCGGTTGGAAAGCTAAACACAACTAAATGATGGTACCACAAATTACATGGTTCAAAAGAATAAAGAATTGCATACGTAAACTTCTAAAAAACAAAGACATTTATTTTATTATAATCTAGAATGCCTTGAGCTGAGTTTTAACAAAAGCGTGGCAGGTAGAATACTTAAAATACTATTGTTTAATTGTTACCATTCATTGTTAATCGATTCTTAGTAAGCAATAAGCCTTCCTACTCAACAGCTATACCGGATACCAAAATGCCTCTTAAATAATAGTTTACATTTTCTGTTAAAGGATTTAATAACGCAGTTGACTACATTTTTATGGGTTTACTCTTATGATAAGCTGTCTATTGGCCTTTAGATAGCATGTTCATTGGCAAGGTTCTTAGGTAAGAAAAGTTTAAATGTGAAGTTTGCAGCCAAGCGTTTGTTTCAACCAATGCACTGAAAGTTCTCAGGTGTATTAGTTTTTAAAAGATAATGTGCACACGTCGACGACTCTTTTCTTAAGCAGAATCATTTGTGAACGGAGTAAAGTTAGCAAAAGTTTCTATATTCACCTGTTCCGGGGGATTTTGGATTCGAAATGACAGGAATAAATGGAATTTCTGGATATTTATTATAAATTTTCTATTTCTTTGTTAACTGAACGCTTTCCAACCTGTAATTCGTAGTTCTTTGTTCACGTTCAGTATTTCCGCATTGTTATAGCTAAGATGACCATTGTGTAAGTCCAATATTGTGAACTTTGTATATTTGTAATGGCTACTTCCGGTAAAAAGGTCAGGTTCGATCCAACGTAAGTTGGACTTTGTTCAAACGTTCCCATTTTCCTTTGTCTTTCTTTGTGCGGAAATGGTAGATTTTCTGTGAAACCGGAAATGGTTTAATTTTATCGCTTCATGAAAAGCTCGTCATGAAACGTTTCTTTGTTACTTGCCATTTTGTAATCTTTCCAAGTTCGAACCCGGAGTAGCCAAGTTTCAGTATAAAAAGGGGGTGAAAATTGTTAATAATCATTAGTCCTCTTGAGGCATCATACCCAGCATTTTATTGCATTCGGGGTTCCAGAGTTGTCTCACGAAAGTGAGTGGTCCTTCTTTTGAGCATTATCACCATCTTATGTTCCATAGTTTGGGGACATCACCTGTTTTAAACTTTTTGGTTTATCTAATTTTCCACTTAATATCAGATAAGCAAGGACTTTATTCTCCCAAGAGCTAATTGTGACTTACAATTTGTGAAGTATGAAAGCACGCATAAGTTCAATACATTTGCACTTTTTGTACATAATACTAGTACAAATGTGCCTGGGCTTTACGTGTTATAAATTAGATTAACCATTCTCTTTAGTGTCTTTGAAATACAGGCAAGGAAACCACTCTTAAACGTTTTGGGAATGCTCTTCGTATCTGGTTTTAGAAAACAAGCTTGCTAAACACAAGCTGTTATCAATCTGGCGTCGTAGCTGAGCACATGTCCTAGATCCTTTTTTTACTTATTCTTCCCTGAATAAACCACACATGCAACTAATTTTTCTTTCAATATTTTACCTTGTAATTAGCATTTTAGATTTTATTCGTCATTACGCTTTTCTACTTTCTACTCTGCGAGACATCAAGGGATTGCAATCCTGAACTGGGAGGGTAACGGGTATGAATTTCTAAAGTTTTAACGGATCACGTTCCACGCATAGTGTTTACCGTTCTTCCGGTGGGGGCAACAACGCATGATTTGGCTGAATTTATTTGAGGATTGAATAGAGCAATTTCCTACACGGTAATTGGAAGGTTGGTAATTTTGTGGATAGGGAACAGGCCTTCCTACTCCACTTTCCCTTGATACGTGTTCACAACGTGGCCATAAGAACCCAATCTCCGTTGCGGCGCCAATGCGATATCCAGGTGGACCAATACCGCGGCCATTTCGTTCTCTTCTTTGAGAAGCAGATCGCCTCCCCCTCGTCTACTCATTCCATCCCTTCCACCGTATATACTCCTTCGTAACCGTCTGCGTCCAGTTTGAAAGGAAGTAGGGGGAAACTAAAAGGAAGATGATAGCAGGATCCTGGAGGAGAAAACCAGAGTGGTTTTTATTGACCTACTTGGCATGAATCGATAAGCCTGCCTATTTGCAGACTTAAGTAGAAGAAAGTGACAGCTGTATCCAGGAAGATTTTCACACAGTTCAAGCCGTAAGTATCTTCGGGGTGTTCGGGGAGGTGATGATGCCTGTATTGGGGCACATATCTCTTAGACTCCGTAGAGAGGACTTACATCAAAGAGCAGATTTGAACCACGAGCAGTCGTGCACGTGCACCACTAGCACCTTGCAATACTGACGCCAGTCTAAGCGACCCATTAGCTGAACCTCCAACAACCGAATCTAAGACCACTGGCAAAGCAGATTTACCATCGATAGGGTGTTCAACAATTAGATAGACAAGTGTTTACACGTTTTAGCAAAAAATGTTCCAATGGTGTTTGCCGCAGTTTTCAAATTTTTTTAAATCACGGGATTCCTAAACCCGGCATACTCCGATCTTTCTAAACATACAAAACGCTTTAATACGGACATTTGAATAAATCATGGAGAAGTATTTCTATAGATTGTCGCTATTCAAAACCAGCGAGGTCAAAAACCATCTATCTGTACATGAGAAGCACGCCAGCAAGGGTAAAAGCAGCATTTCCGGTGCTCAAATGCAACAAAAAATTTCTTTCATCCATTTACTACTCTGCCACTATCTGTAAAATGATACTTCCCATCTCCATCTCAGCAGTACAAATTTTTAGGTATTCGGTCAATAGTAAAGTTATGTTGGCTCTGCTTTACAAGAATTCTCAATTTGACCCAAATAAAGCTTTTACTAAGCCTTTACAAGCGGAGGTATGTATTTTCGAAGGTTTTTAGTTAGTGGAGGTGGTGTTTAGTGGAGGAATAGGAAAAAATCTCAATTAGACGGTTGCGTAGGACGTCAGGTTGATATGGAGGTAACAGTGCGTGTGCAGGGGAAGTGTAGGGAATCAGCTATTTATTGTAGGGGCTGTTATTGGTGGCGGAAGTGGTGTTTGAGTTGATTAGTTTGGTAATAAGATGATTTTATTCATTTTTTGGTTTTTGAATTGATTTTTTACAGTTCTGAAGATGTCTCCCAGAAGTTGCGAAATGCAAAGAAAAGAGATTGAAAGGCTAAATAAAACGGAGAGTCCATACTCCAGTTAATTACCTATTAGTATTAGTATTAGTATTAGTATTAGCATTTTATTCAAGTGATATTTCGTTCAATCAAATTAAATGAGGATATGAGAACATATACGACATAAAATTATGAGACTGTTTTTAAAACAATATCACCTTTTGGCCATCAGCCATTAATTCACATGAAAATGGACTGCCAATATTCAGAACCGATTCGTTACCTTACATTATGACTTTGTACAGTTATGAGAACAAAATTTTTCTTTCATTTAAAAGTATAGTTTTACATGCATCATTAAAATTGTCAATTCGACTTTTGCTTTCACTTTTATATTTTGACATGTACTTATTTAGTTTTACACAGTATTCATTCCATAACCATATACCATTCCATTTTAACGATTGCTTGTAAAGATCGGACATTGGTTTTGGAACAGTCATTCTTCTCAGATTTTCTCCTTCATTTCTAGAATACACAAACCATTTAGAAAATAATGGACAGTTACGTCTCTTAAAGACAAATTTAAGAAACGCACAGACTTTTCTTTCTTGTACAGTTAGCATATTAATCTTATTATAAATTGATATCAAATCTTTTTTATTGAAATTGTTCTTGGCACTTTTACGCTTTTTAAATTCATTTGGATAGAAGTAAGCTTTAAGAAATCTATCAAGTTTACATTGAAATTTAATTTGAAAACTAGAATTATTAGGAGCCCAAAACAATATACCATAGTCTATGTGACTTACAGCATATGCTGAGATAACAGTTTTGACAAATTTCTCAGTAATCAATCTCTTTATGTTGTATAGTTTAGCTAGGGCACAATTCAGTCTTTTCTCTATTTGCTCAGAATGACATTTAAATGATAAGTTAGTATCAAGATTAACTCCTAGATACTTGAAATTTTCTACTAGCTCAATTTTCTCTCCATTAAGCAAAATTTCACCTTTATTTTGTTTTCTTGACTGGTGATCCCTAGTTTTATAAAAAACCATGTATTTTGTTTTCGAAACATTAATTTTTAGACCATTTAATACACACCACTCATTAAAACCTTTGAGGCAGTCACTTAGTAACTTTGTCCCTTCTTCAAAGGACTTACATTCAGTATAAATTACTAAGTCATCACAATACAAGATATAGGGTAATGATATTACAGTGCCAATGTTGTTAATGAACAATGAGTACAAAAGTGGACCAAGAATACTTCCTGGCGGAACACCTGATTTAATTTTGAATTCACATGAATTGTAGTCACCATTTATTATGGTGAACACACGGTTTTTGAAGTAGCTGATCAGAATTTGTATTAAATACGGTGGTATTTTGAAACAAAAATCTATCATTAGTTTAATAATTAGCTTTTCTGGTGATACACTATTAAAAGCCTTCGAAAAATCTATGAATAAAGCTACTGATTTGCCTGATCGTTTATCTAAACTTTCATATAAATATTGTGTTACTATACCTACTGCGGTTTCACAAGACCTATTAGCTCTAAACCCGTGTTGTCTATCATCTAGTTGGTCTTTTACATACAAAAGAATCTTAGTATATAGTAATCTTTCAAATATTTTAACAATAAACGGAAAATTGAAGATTGCTCTATACGAAGATGATAATAATTTAGATCCTTTTTTCTTATATAAAGCAATTGTCTGTGCCGCTTTAAAGTTTTGAGGTACTATACCATTAACAAATATAGAGAATATTAATATGAACAGAGGTTTTACTAAACATCCTGTGAATCTTTTATATATCTTTTTAGGTACATTTAAGTTTGAATCTTTTGATTTCTGTACATAGTTGATTGCATTAGTGACTTCTAATTCAACAAGTAATGGTTCATTACAATCTGGATTTCTAATCTTATATTCACTAGTATAACTACTCAATTCATTTTCACAATTACTTACATCTCCAACTGCACTCTCAACAATGAACTCTTTTGCTAGGGTGCTACAAATTGCGTTATCATCTTCAATGACTTTGCCATTGCTAACCAGTTTAGTGATTTTGGGATTTGACTTTATACGATAATGTATAAGTTCATCTATTACTCCCCATGCATCTGCTGAAGTATTCACTAATGACAGTTTTCTTTTAAAATATTCACGTTTTGACTGACTAATCACTACATTTACATGATTTTTACACTTTTTATACTCTGCATAGAATTTACTTGTTTCTTTGGTTTCACCTTTTTCCAGTTCCTTGAGAAATTTTCTCTTTAGTTTATCTCTATCTTTACAAAGTTTCATGACTTCAGGAGTAAACCAAGGTGAATTTTTACCACTGACTACTCTGCGCTTTAAAGGGGCATGTTTGTTTAAAATGTCTAATACTGTACTTTCAAATATCATTGCATTTACTTCAGGAGTTTCAGTCGTGTTAAAGAATGACCAATCTACTTTAGATCGTCTGCAAAATCTTTTTCTTTGAAGTTTTTATAACTGCGATATTCAATAGTTTTTGGCTTACATGAATCAGATCCTGATTTCAAAACACTAAATATCATATTATGATCTGAACCAGTAAACGGAGTAGTACTAAAATGCGAAAACATATCAGGCTTTGAAACGAACATGTGATCTAAAAGCGTACTAGTTGTTTTAAAACCATTGTCAAATTTTCTTGTTGCTATTCTAGTAGCAGTTTTAATCACTTGATATGCATTAAATTCATTCATGATTGATTTAAGCTTCTTCGATTCAATACTTTTGCTAAGAAGGTCAATATTTAAGTCGCCTGTGATTACATATTCAAACTTAGAAGAGCTTAGAAATGACATTAATTCAGTTAGAAACTCAAATGCTGCATCATTTACTTTGTCAGGAGGAATATAGATAGTTGCAATGTGCAGCGGTTTTTGAAATTTTCCTACTATCTTGACTATAGTACATTCTAATAATGGCGGAGGAACAACTGGTAATTCACATTCATTAAAACTATAATCGTCACTAATATATAAAACAGTGCCTCCACCTTCTTTGTCTACTCTATCTTTCCTGATCATATGATATGTAGGTACTATAAACATATTGTCATGATGACGTATATTTAATTTTGATTCAGTTACTGCATAGAATATAATATTTGGTTCATTTAGTAACAAGTACCGTAGCTCATCATACTTATTACTTAAACCATTCATATTTTGATGAACTATTTTTCTTCCACTCGGAAGTATATTGACGTATGTAATCTCATCTTCATCCATTTCCAGCAAACTGTTAACTTCTTCTTCCATAGACATCTGAAGCTCATCAGGAAAAGGTTCAAGTCCTTCCAGTGTTTCATTCGAGCCTTCATCGTTGCAATAATTACAGATAAGATTATAGGTGAGGTAAACTGGTTTGCCGTCAACTATTCCACTTGGTTTGATGAATTTTCCCCGTATAGTACAATTTGAGCAAGGAATCCATTTGTAGGTGTCCATCCTCCAGAAAAGATATTATTATTATCCAGTGTACGAGAGGATATTGTTGTTGTTTTCGTACATGATTAATTTGATTAACTTGCCTAAACAAGGTTTCCAAGGTACATGAGCTGATTTGGTTCAAGATCGCGTCAGTACTCATGCGTGACCCAAAACAGCTCGTTGAAATCCAGTAATCAGTCATCCTTCAAGGAAGGGGATCAGTGATACGCCATCTATGATACTGCATCTGGGATACTATATTCCGGCATGCTATTCACTTTTACTTTTATTTGGCTATTAATCAGTGTTTTACTTTGAAATTTGAGTTTAAAGCACTTTGTCAGGTATTTAAAAATATAGTCTTCAAAACTATGTAGTTATCTAATGTTATATTTTAGACTTTGAAGTAGTAATAATTGATTTAAAAAAATATTCAGCGAGACTGACTATAAAGTGCGTGTACGTCAGCTGCTTGCTAAGTGACCTATATCATTTGCACAGTTTCATACTATTATTCGTAATTTCTATCAATATAATCATTATGAAGATGAATTGACCCTATTAATTAGGTCTCTCCGCATCCACAACAAAACCAAGTTGCTGAATCATCACAAAAAATTAATAATTTTGGATGTTCTGTGCATCAAAATACACGTTTCTAATTCACTTAGCAAGTAGTGACTTAAAGTTCTGGTTCGTTTTAAAACAACCAGAATTTTGCC
The DNA here is from genome assembly GCA_029691765.1 of Entomobrya proxima. NCBI lineage: Eukaryota > Metazoa > Arthropoda > Collembola > Entomobryomorpha > Entomobryidae > Entomobrya > Entomobrya proxima. The sequence continues at coordinate 61,825,301 of CM056171.1, read as the reverse complement.
ATGAAGTAGAAATGGACACACAAGCACAACAGAACCAAGGTGATTCACTTGTCAAATGATTCCCTTCTTCTGCTGCTGGAGTACCTGCCTTATTTACAGTGGGTATGACTACAGCTAATGGTTGTGAATTTTCTCCCCCGCAATATTTCCAGTGCGGATGACAAAATTCAGTGCGGTAGATTCTCTTTGTAATTTGTAATATTTCTATAACTTTGAAGAAACAGATGATAAGGAAATACTTACATGGCTTAGAAACTGGTACATGGCCAATTTTGAAATCTAGTTTAAAACTAAATCCATTCAGTTTTAACACCGAGGGAGACCCCGCAGGGAGACTAACCATCATGGGTGCATTATAATACTATTTGGAAGTTAAACCATCCAAGCTTAAAAATAAACCTACCTAAAAACTGAAACATATTACCTCCAACTATAAAATCAAAATGAACGTAGCCGAATCATCACAAACATTATACATTTTCAGTAAATCAATTAACTCTTTTCAATTTTACTTAGTAATTAGTAATGCATTGTCTAAATAAGCTATGGGGAACATGTTTAAGTAGGTTGATAAACGCGCAATGATAGCTAATATTAGCGGCACAAGGAATGACAACCTATTAATATAGCTGCAATATATTTGGATCGATAAAGCCTTTTTCATAAAGGCAAGTAAACTATGTCTAAAGTGCTACATCCGAAACTTGGCAGCGTGCTTATATTTATATATACATAATTTTACTCAACACGAACATTTGCCAACACCTGTATAAGTCTGGTAAGCATTTCAATCCATAAATACATAAGGATTTGATATGTATATTATGTTTTATGTATATTGGTAAAATATTGTGATTAAAATACTGTAAGTATTTTTGGTTGGGTAGCAGTCGGTGATATTTAAAAAAAGTGAGTATTGATGAATAATTTAGCGAGACGACTATTGATTTCTTTCGGTAAAATGCTTTGACATGTCAGGTGTGAGCATTTTCATAACGGATTTAAAGGCTGCTGAACTATTTTGTTCTGAGACGGATTAAAAAGATATTTTAAATAAGAGTTCAATATCAATATCAAAATTATTACTTCTTACACCAACAATATGTTACAGTGTCTGTTGTTGATGTTAAACAAGCTCGTTCTCTCGTACTCTCTTTCCAGCATATTTTATAATACAGATGGAATGTAAGCATAATGTATTGACGTAGTTGCAAATTCAAGCACTACATATGCACATAGGTATTCACTAATATTCTATGGACAGCTTAATCATTCTGTACACGAAGCGTCGGTTGAAAACGTTTTTGTGACTTTTTAGCACAATGTAATTTGCCGAACTGCTATCAATAAACCATCCCGCATACTGATACTATACTAAGCAGCAGTCCTAATTCAAGTGGTCTAACAAACTTGCAGTTTTGAAACACCAAATTGAGATGGATCCAAAGTTTCTGTAACATCGTACATGCAACATTTCCATTGTAAGTAACTGACACTCAGACAGTGAAAGTGACGCTATAGTGATTTCCAGGTAGTTTCTACACTCTTATGTACACGTAAACTACGCAAACAATTGGAGCACTGCTTGTTTCAAAATGTGTTGTACAAGACGTTCCGTTGCACTTGTTGTCTTCGTCTTAGTTGTTACTTGTCCATGTGATGGGTTATCCTTAAATGGCTGCCAAAACACTGAGAAATGGTGCGAAGCAATTAAGGTGCTGGCATTTACAAAACGTCTAATAACTACCCTGACAACCCATATGCACAATCATGAGCTGCTGATTCATTCCTTTGACCCACATTGCAGTTTTGAGGTGCAGAACTTGCGTTACATGATATTCAACCGGACATACTGGAAAGATGTTGGAATTGAATTTGCTTTTAAATACAGCCAACCATTTGCTGTTATAATTGCACCCTTGTACTCACAACGTCCAAAGTATTATAGCGCCTATGTTTTCCACACATTTTATCAGCTTTCGCTTCGTTCTTCAACAATTTACTTATACATTAACCCATTTACGTACGTAAAACACGACTGCGATTTTTATTTTCGCCTGGATCTCGCCACGCTGCCTTCAACAAAACTATTGGTGAATATTGCTTCAACAAATGTCGCAACAATTAGATATTACTGGTTTGGGTACTGGGGAGAGTTTGTGTCCTGGAGGAAGGTACACGATTTTTCAGAACAATCTATATTGAGGCAACTGCTGTTTCATAAAAGCTTGGTTTCAAACGGAAACGCACAGAAAATCAATATTACACGATCGTTTTCAAATGTCGCATTGGCCTGTAATAACTTGAAACAGCTTTCCTCAGCATGTTATGGTTTAGACATGAATGCGAATCTGGTATCCAAGCTTTACAACTTCACGTTTGCGCATATAAGAACAGACCAAATTTCGCCGGAGTCAAAATTTCATTATTTCAAAACTTCAAGTTCGTATTCGAACTATGGAGACAGCATAGCCCACATTAAAACGGGACTTTTGTTGGAGAGGCTGGTAAATGATTCAGTGTTTTATTGTTCAAGTCTATGCCATAGACTCACATTGTTAGTTTATTAGATTTGCAAAATGGGTGGAGGTGAACAAAAAGAAGAAGGAGATTCAGGTGGATTATAATTATTACATAAGATTTGGGTAATTATTGTTTTAACCGCGAAATTCATTCCGGGGATAAATTTTTTTACTCTGTTCTGGACTCAAACCGCTACAAATTCACAAACAATATTGTTTTAAGTTTTAACTCAAATCCCCAAACAATTACCAGTATGATTTTCCAAACCCAGCCAAATTATTTTTATGCAATATGCCGTGTAAATTCCAAATCCAAAAAGTAATTAAAATGCCAATTTCATTACAATTTTAATGAACATACTAATTGTCAGTAGAAAAAAAATAAAAAAAAATTCGTGCGAAAATAGTTTCCCAGTTTCATACAAAATTTTCCCGATTTATACAAAATTAGGCCGGGTATATGCTTGTACACAGATTGAATTGATTTGATTTGATTGAAGCGGCCAACGTTTTTTACTGAATTGTTAAAATCTCAGATACCATTACATTAATCAGAATGAATGATGTAATCACAGAAACCATTTTATAGTTTCAACGGATGTCATTATCCTTTTTCGTTTAACAGGTCACTTCCTTATTTAAGACCAATTCGCATTAAGATTTAACGAATGCATTTCCATTTTCGGTGATGAAACATGCTATAAATGGTGGATCATACTTCAACGCCAAATATGATATTTGGGCTACGCTTATGGAAGTTATTGATATGTAGATTTATGGCTGTACGGTTGGGTCATTTATGATTTGGCTATGTAGATTTATTTTAAACTCAAATTACGAAAATTTAGAGCCTGTTTACCCGGGTTTATTACAAATAAAGTGGACACACGGACAAACTCACGGTCATGACATCCTAAATAGCTCTTTTGCAGACGCAACGAGCTAATAAACAAATTTCTAGCTTAAGAACTGGTACAGGGCAAATTGAGTAAAACTTGTTGAAATTTAGATTTATTCAGTTTTAAGACACCGGGAAGTTCCATTTTGACATTGTGGGGGGCTTTTTGGGATTGTTGATTTTTTAAAATTGTTCCGGAAGGTCGAAAACTTAATGGAGTGATATTAAAGATAAAACAAATAAAATATTAAATTGAAAAACTAACGGCAAAAGATGACTATAGACATATAAAGAATATTTTGCCTTACATTTCGAACGTTTCTTTCAATCAAAAGGATTAAATTTTTGCCTCCCTCCACCTCCTCCAAAAGTGCAAATGGTGCTGACTCATTGCAATATGATTTGAAATCACAGGAACTTTGTCGCCCTTGTACTAACGTTTACTATATTGAGCTTAGGTGCATGCTTAACAAGCCTTCAAATTTCAAGGTTTAATTGGGCTTTTAATTTATTACGTAAAATATATTGTAGAAAGATGCCCGGATCTTACTCTCTTGTAGAGTATATTAATGAGTAGAAATGTAATAGATGCTGGGGTTTCTTTTCTTGAGAATTTTAAAAATGCGACAAGAAGAACAAAATTTAAAAAGCTACTTAAAATATTGAAAGGCAAATGAAATGCAAGTGAAGTTTATTTACAAAGGAAAAAGACAAAAATAAGATTTTAGAATGTAAGCTCAGCTACGACGTCAGTGCGAGAACAGTTTGTGTTTAGCAGCCTTCAACCAGTTAATAGGTTCAGTTCACCCGACTACATTTATATTAGTTTCGCCAGACTACATCTACGATATCGACAGCAATGAAAACCAACGCGAGTTTGGAACAAAAAGAGTTAACAAATTAGTAAAAATCTTTTTATTTACTGCAAAATTGTCTTGTGAGTAAGACCACGAGTGTGGGTACACCCTAAATTTTTTCTTCTTAAATTTTTAAAACTTTTGCACCATTTTGAAGTATGCTTATCCACGATTACTATATACCAGCTTACATCTCCATATGTTGTTTTAGAGAGAATGGACAGAGGTTTAAAATTAACGTGTACTACAAATGATATTTTTTTATTTTTTTCAGACCGGATGTAACACTGACCAATGAAACATTTCATGAAAGTTGAGCACCTTATTACCTATCAGTCTGGAGTTATTTGGCAATTTGACCAGTTGCTGAATTTTTTGAAAAATTAAAAATTTGAAATTTTTCGATTTTTTGGGCATTTTGCGGAAAGATATAGTATAATTTTGAACTATTTCTTATGGCTTAGGCTACAAGTTAAAGTTTTCTCATATTCATAAATTGATATTGCTTGTCAACTTTAAGTGCAAGCAAAATTTTCTAGTCACTTGATTAGCAATTTTCACGTTCACTCAAACTTTAGAAGTTTCACAAGCAATTCTACGCACCAGTAAAACAATACGGAACTTAATAAGGTATGCTCATGCATTATAGCCAACTAATAAGCAATCAAATCGTAAACAGTTAATAATAACCACATTTTAAAGAGTGTCGATGGTAAAACATTATTTTTTTAAAAGAAATCAATGACGCTTTGGTCATTTTAAAATTTTAATGGATGATAGGCAACTATAAAAGCCAATAAAAATTCCTAGACACTTGATAATCAACTCTCAGGTTCACTAAAATATTTTAGAAGGTTCACAAGCTTTTCTATGCACCAGTAAAAATACAGAACCCTAATAAGCTACTCCCTAGTTTAGTAGAAATTTCTTGAAATTTGACAAATGATTTTTAGGCCCAGTATAGTATTTTATTTGCTTGATAAACCGCTATAATGATCAATAAAAAATTTAAATCAATGCCCTATTGTATTTATGAAGGTGGTCTTATTTCGTCCTAACAAACAATAACGTAATCTACATATTAATAGCATAATGCAAAATTATGTAATTTATATTTTACTCAAGATAAATATATTATTTGGTGTTTTACCTTGCACTTGACACAGTCTCTACACTAAAAATCAGCAGCAAATTTTTTATCTAATTTGAGTTGATAGGCAAAACTAACTATGATAATTTACAAAATCACGTAGCTCTTGATTAGCAAGACACTTTCAAATATATTAAATATCCACAGCTTATTATGCTACTGCTGTTTAGTTGACCTTAATACATGGGCATGAAACTGCTCTCCACTCCACTCAATGCGTTAGGACGGCACGCATCTCTGCATAAGCTTGAATAGAAAGCAGAAGCAAGTTCGTTTCAGTGTCCCTGCGAAGCACTAGAAGCAGCCTCTAGCCCTTGCTCTAGGCTTCAGCTGGCTATGTGAATCTTGCCTGCATCGGCTTTCCGTTTGAATATATTGCGGAGCCGCGTGTCGTCCCAACATTTTGAGTGGAGTGCAGAGCAGCCTACCTTACATTGATTTTGTACTAATCTTTGAATAGCGGTGGCCTGTGGCTTTAAATTATTCAATTAGTATTTTACTCTGATAAAACATTTTTCGTCGTTTAATTAGCCAAGTTTGTTTGTAATGTTTTCAATTATTTTCAAATCATGATGATAATTTATTGAAAATAAATAAATTTTCTAGTCTGTTACAAAAGTATCAACTTGAGTATTATTAGTCAGTGGTCAAAATTTTATATTACTTGCTAAATAGATAATTGTACCTAAATTTTTTCACGGAATTAAATATGCTTGGTATTTTGGAATGAGTTGTTGCTGGTGTTCGTATATTCTCACTTTAACTAAAGCTGATACAATATTAGGTGTATACGTTGCTATAAAAGAAACCAGGATATCGTGCTACCTTTGAATAAATTAATACTATATTAGTTGCTATACCTGCAAATACTCTTTACTGCCTACGGGATGGTATTTATAAACTTCTCACTTGTACATGCCTTGTTTTCTTTTATCTAAATTAATACTATATTAGTTGCTATACCTGCAAATACTCTTTACTGCCTACGCGATGGTATTTATAAACTTCTCACTTGTACATGCCTTGTTTTCTTTTATCTAAATTTATGTCTTTTCTCTTTACGAAAACGACATGAAACGAACATGGACAAGGCTTTCGTTTAACACACAGGTTTTTGTACCTACGTAGTGTTCAAACACAAATAAGCACTCAATTTATAAACAGGAATATTGGCTATCGTAGATCAAGCCTATAAATTGTCAACTATTTGAGCCAGTTAGCCAACATTTAATCCCAATCAGTGGCAAATTGGAAAAGAGTAATTTTGGCTAATGATCTATAATTATTTGAGACTATCAACTATTTAAAATAATATAACAGTAAATGTAATCACAAAAACCAGCACAAAAACCTTAAATATAAATACCTTTATTATACTGTTTTAAACTTCCACTCCAACAATTGGCGTTAACTGGACTAAAAGCCTTAAAAACAAGCACTTAATGTAACCCAGTGGAAAAATTTCTTATCGGAATAAAACTGTGTGTTCATACATTTGCGCTGCGCACAAATTATCAAGACAGAGGTATAAATTTCTGTAGAAAAGTTCCTTAAAATTTTATTTAAGAAATGTAAGCAGAGAATATGAGTGCTTGCATTTTTTAAAATAAATAACTAGACATACTGGATAAAATAAATTCTGTTATTGGTTTAAAATACTGGAGTTTTAAAGTGAGATAATGATATTTATCCTCTTGTTATTTCTGATTGAATAGTCGTAGCACATTTCCGATTGCAAATGATTAATAGTCAAGAGTGAACACCTAGCCACATTACTACAATTTTATACATCTCCCAAAAAGTTTCCTGAAAATTTTTTTATTGGGATTGTGAGTAATTGTCTTGTGAATTTTGAACTCGTTTGTTAAGGGTGACAGCAAAGCAAATTCCGTAATACTAAGGTGATAAAGTATTTGCATTGTGAACACTTCACGAAGTAGTTTCCGAAACATTGGTTTCTAAAGGTTACTAAAATATTCTATTAAAATTTAAGCCTGAGTTAAAAATGTATTCTCCTTTATCACTCGTAGCGTACTTTTCTCTAATAATTAGTGCTGTTCTGTGCCAAAGAAACACTACACGAAGCTGGAAAAAAGACACAAATCTTTGTGACTAGAGTAATCTGTAGATACAGAATTTAAGATATACACTAAACGCCTAATAAACCTTTTAGACAAACACGAGCTAATGATTCACTCCTTTGAACCAACTTGCAGTTTTCAAGTGCCGAATTTGCGTTACATGATATTTAAAAGAGGATACTTGAATGACATTGGAATCCTGTTTCCTTTTAAGTACAGCCAACATTTTGCAGTTATAATAACACCACTGGCAAACAGAATAATCCAATTTTCAAGCTCTTACGTGTTCGCTACGTTTAGACAGCTTTCGCTCCGCCCATCCACTCTCTATTTATTCGTACACAAATGGAACTCAGCAAACCATAAGTCTGCTGCTCTGTTTTACGATGCAGACGCTGCTTTTCCAGCCACAAAACTATCGATTCAAATTGATCCAACAAGTGCCACATTGACAAGGTATTACTGTTTTGAATATTGTGGTGGATTTGTACCTTGGAAAATTTTGCAAAACTTTACCCAACAGACTATCTTGAATCCACTTATGCTTCATAAAAAGTGCTTTCTGAATGGACGCAAACAAGAAATTGCAATCACATTAGACATATCAATGTTTATCGAGCGCTGCAAAAACCCAGCACGTCTTTCATCTGAATGCAATGTGAACTACTTGAACGTACTTCTGATATCACATTATCACAACTTCACTTTCAAACATATGACAAGAGACACCTTTCGTTCTTCCCCTTTGGCTTACTCTTCTAAATTTCAATATTTTGAACCTTTCATATCTTATCATTATAATGGAGACACCATTGGCGAATATGCGCACCGAAAAACGGGTATGTCCTTTTATAATGTCGACAGTGAGGTGGTGTTTTATTGCACAAGTCTAGACCAAAGTAAAGAAGGGCTCTCTTCCAGCATTCGTTCATGGATTGGAATTATATCGGTACCAAGTGCAATTTGTTTAATTGTTTCGTTGTTAATATTTACAAGATTCTTGAAATGTCCATATGGTGGCAAATATCCCAAAACTAATATATTTGATTTGGTGGGAGAGTTTCTGGGCTGGTCTGTTCAAAATCCTCACAAGCGCACAAAGTTTTTATTTCTGGTAAGCGTACTTGGTATGGCAATATGCCCATACTACACAAACGAGGTCACAGCTGGCGTGACTGTTTTTGTACACGAAACACCATACAAAGCATTAGGTGACCTATTGCTAAATGGATTTAAACTTTTGTGGCCAGCTCATTACGAGCATGATATCTCAGACTGGGAATCTAGGTACGGTGAATTTGGGAAACGGAATTTGTTGAATATACTAAATAGCAGTATTTACTACAACAAAACAATTGTGAGATCATATCAAACATATATTGAGTTTTTGACTGGAGCATATGCCGTTTTTGATTCCAAGAAACGATGAAACTTTTTTGGTTCTTGAAAAACGCGTAAAAAAGCAGTTAAATGATAGCTCACGAAAATGTTTCCCGCTGGATGAAACGCTTAACTTTACAACTTATCAAAGAATGTTCAAGTTTCATGAAAAAATGGAATGACATGCATTTCATGCGTATGAGATTTGGATTAGCTATACATAGCATGGATTTTTTGTCGGAGAGTGTTACCACTACAGGAAATTACGTGGAATTGAAACATTTGTTCATAATAATTCTGCTGATTTGCACTCTGTGGACTTGTGCTTTGGCTTTGTTCTTAGTTGAAGTGGTGTACAAAAATATCCAGACATTTGACTTGGGTATAACTTCAAGCCAAGAAAATGAAGATGCAAAAGCGGAAGTGAAATCGCAAAAGTCTCAAGGGAAAAATAATTTGTTGAAGAAGGAATCAAAAGAGTTGGAGGAAAATATAAGCCAAATTTTAGGTACACAGAACGAAAAGTTGCATACGCGGTTCGAGGATTCAAAGATAGTGCTGAAGGTGGCAGTTAAAGAAGATATTGTGGGAGTGAAGAATTTGCAGGAAAAATTGGAGGCGAGGATTGATAAGGCCAAAGCGGAAGCAAGTAGTAAGGAGAGGCTGAAAGACCAAATAGAAGATGAAAATTTACGTGTTTTTAATGACTTGGCTTTTGATGTGTGTAAAAATTGAATTCATTTTATATTTTGAACAGATTAATTAGCTACTTAAACCAATAACTGGCATGAGATTTAGAATAAGCTTTGCATTATCTCAATTCCGAGAGAGAGTATATTTAATAAATCATTGGGATAAATATTATTTATTTATATGGGTTTTTATTTAGGTAGGCATATTTATTTACACGCTTTAAGTTTTAATTGGTTATTTTTCAAACTTTTTAAACCAATTGGTTAAACAGGCTTGTAAAATATAGTAAATAACTAACCTGAGCATTAATCATGATTTTTTGTGAAGCTGAAGGATCGCTTCCTCCACTACCCGTTTCACCATTCCGGTATACATTCCTTCTCCGTAACCGCCGGCGCCCCACCAAACAATCCCATTCCTGGAGGACAAATGGAAACATAAAAAGAAAAGGGAAGCAGGATCCACGTAGTCCACGTCCTAATCAACTTCCTTCTCGTCCTTTTCCAGCAAATTTAGGAGCTCTGTCATCCTCCACATCACACCATTCATCCCCCAATCCAGTTGATGTGCATTCACCAGTTGCTTGCGTCCATTTGGTGGTCACCTCCTCTTTCACGGTAGAATATATATCTCCCGAGATTTTTGTGGAGGTTGCTATTTTCGTCATCATATTCAACATTGTTCCATATCCCTACAACAACTCTGTTAATACAATTGATGGATTGGAAGGGAATTTAACCATGTGATTTTGCATAGAAAAAGTTTTCATTCACTGTAAATTATCAAGCAATACAAGTAAAAACTAATTACTTCGGACATAGCATTATTTGTCTAAAAATATGGTTGTAAGGGTCGAAACGTTGGAATAAAATTGTTGCTTTCCTTAACACTCGCTGAAGCCTAAAAATCATTTTACCTCAAGTAATAATTTTTCATCCTGTGTCCCAGGATCCCAGAAGTGTAATTTTCAAATGCTGAGATTTTTGATGATTTAACAATAGCGATGACAATAGTTGTGACGGTTCTGGCTGGTTCGGTATAGCTGTATATGCTTACATCTTACATTGATCATGTCATATGTATTTCTTCTGCCTGGTTTCTTTTACCCACTACCAATATGATTAGACTGTACTGGGATTTTTAAAGGAGGAAAAAAGTATCGGGGATAAAATGTCGTCGTGTCGTCGTCGTAAGTCGTTTGACAGACAACACTGAAAACCCCTTTTTTGGAAGATTAAAATAAAATCTAGTCCAATTCCATAAAAAAGGTACAGTAACAAATAAATTATTATTTTCAGCATTTTACATGTTGTCATATTAAAACCAAGTCGTGATCTGTAAAATCCTCAGAAAGTTTTGTTAACCTTCCAGTTTATAGAACAATCTCTTAGAGGCCAGCAGAGACAGTAGTATCTTATAGCTAGAAAGAAAAAAGATAAAATGCTAGGTAAAATATTAAATGGCAAATGAACTGCATGCGTAGTTAATTTCAAAAGAAAAGAAAAACGGCAAAAAGAATTCAGGATATTAGCTCAGCTACGACGCCAGATTGATAACAGTTTCTGTTTAGCTGTGATATTTACACTTCTAGGTACATTTCCTTCTAGTGTTAATTCAGTCTTGGACGTTGAATTAAATTTCGCAATATCGTAAACACTGAATTTTTAAGTAAAATAATTGAGTAATTAAAACAAATATTGATATTATTTTGCTACAATGAATTCTACCAAATTTCTTCCAATTTTCCACTTCTTACTTTTTCTTTGTCACTTCCAGTGTCCTCCTTAGTTTCACATTCTCCTCCATTTTCACTTCACTTCGCACCTTAACCTTATCCGTTTTCTCATATTTCCCAGTCACTTCAAAAGTCTCTTCAATTTTGTCTCTTTACAATTTGTCTCTTCCTTCTCCATTATCGTCACCAGTGGTCACCTCCTTTACATCTCCTTCCCATTGTTCCTCTTCTCACACATTTACTCAAAGATATTCCCCACCAAAGCCAATATACCCACTGATCCCTCCACGGTTACAAGTCGCAAACAAGTCTGCTGTAAAAACACGACGGATAAGTCTAGATACAGTTCCGGTCCTGTTTAACTAACGTACGGTTCTGTGTGGCTAGTAATCACTAGCTAAGGTTATCTGCAAAAATACTCGTGAGTTAAGTCCAATAACCGAAATAAGCCGTTTCAAAAGCCCAGAAACTTTAAACTTACGTAGCGTGGCATTTAAACCCACTTTAATTTAGGGGGCATATAATCTAAGAACATTTCAGTTTCATATTGACGTTTTCAATTTGTTCCAGGAATTAATTTGTTTCAGGAATTTACTCATTCTAACAGTAGTACCACCAGCTGAGCCAAAAAAAATCAACACTGGCGAATCAACACAAAAATGTATAATCCAAAGAATCTTTACGAAAGGTATACTTATAAGTAATTACGGTCTTTCAATGCTACGTTGCTAATTTACTTGGCTTCCCGGGAGGGCTCTATTGAAATGCCACCTTGGCCACTCCAGCGTGACCTCAACACCAGCAAAATCGGGCCTGTGTTGAGTTCGGACCCTAAGTCTCTGAGATAAATATTTTTATTGATACTAAGGAATAACCTGAGTTTTGGTAGAAAGTAAGCGTTAATCAAGTTCCGTTTTATTAACCATGCAAAGCTTGCAAAGCTTTTGTCACTTATGTTACATTTAAGTTTGTTTCTTATTGCGTAAGCAGTAGCAAGTTAATAGTTAGATTGTTTGCAAAGTCGCCGCACTTAACTGGTGTTAGGTTATCAAAGTAGTTGAAGGATCCAAAACACACTTTAATATTCGCTAAGCACTTTAAAAGTCTACGTTTCCATTTTATATCCCATCTCGTATTAGTATCCAATTCAAGACTTTTTGTCAATGATTTCAAAAGAGCATTCGACACTGTGTGTACTACGGCCATTTCTCCAAATACTACTAGAATTGTAAAACTTGTGCTTGTAACCATGCAAAAAGAAATCATCAACATGACAAGGTTTTCCTGGGATAAAACGTCTACTTTGAAAACCAATGTCAATGTAAGTGCTTGCATTAAAATTGCTGTATTAACCAACAAAGCGGTCATCGCAGTTTGAAAACTATTCATAAGAGTTGTTAAAATCTGTAAGGTTTTATATTGAAGTACTATTTCCGTCAGAGTCATGCATTTTGAAGTAACAGCAAATACTAAACTGTAAATGTAATTGTTTCAGTAAATCATTTAATTAGTAAAATTTTCAATATAGTTTTTCCTTAGGAGAAAATAATACAACCTTACCTTTCCAAACATTCTCGAATAGTTGTAATGCAAATTGAGAAAAAGATGCATACACACGTTGCAGAAATACTTGCAAGAAATAGCAAAAACCACGGGTTAAGTAATAGCACACCAAATTTCAAGAAAACGTTCACAAGGAACAGTAACATGGTTTCAATTTGTATTGTCGCGTGGCATTCGGGAAGAATCCAATATCCTATTAAAGTGGCCCTACAAGGATGTATCCAATGAATGCCCCAGATAATTACCAAACATACCCCAAAAATTGTTATTAATAGGACGTATGGATACAGTGTATTGATGTGTCTGTAGACCGAACAGTTTAGTTTGCAACCTAAGGTGTGTCGCCGTAGATTTTGAGAAAATGTTAGCAGTCCATTTAAATAGGAACCGATCGTGAAGGAGTTTAATAAAAGTATATTTGTGAAGATGTGTATAGTTGGCAAATATTCTATAAAAATTCCATAGAGCACAGCATCATTTAGGGAGTAGATGGTTTTTTCAGAAAGACCAAACTCTACATATCCACCCAAAAGGAGCAACCCAAACAGAAATGCCTGAATACTCAAACGCCTCGTTACCTTTTTGTGAGCGATTTCTAAGTGCACTGGTAAATATAACTGTTTTTTGTCTGCATCCCAGTAAAACAACGTGCTACCAAATATCTGTGCAAGCTTAAAGACCCTTGAAACCAATGGAAAATGGTTGTGTATCCTTTTATTTTGTTGGTTTTTTTTACCGCAAAAGTATTTTAAAAAGTAAAAGCCCGGGTTTGCAACCGAATGGCGTGTTGTAAAGTAGCTTAAAGTAAAAATAACAGAGTTTGATCTTAATAAAGTATTAACGTTTTATAAAGTGTTATGTAGGTTGCTCAGACAAGTATCGGAATAGAAGTAGTAGAACACGTCAACCGAATTCTGTTGCTAGAAAACGTTTTTGAATTTAGCTGGATGAAACGAAACACCCAGTCCTTCCTATATAATGTTGTGTAAAGCTTATCCACGAATACTTGCATACAGCCTTTGCATTTGTTATTAAAATGGTGCGTCAGCTGAAAGCTGAAAAATGAAGAGAATTGGGGACGTGAAAAATATTTGATTTTGTTTTTAAATCAGATGAAGTCGTGCTTTTACCACATTCCAGTTCAGCACTGAATTGTTGACTGTTAACGTTTAGTAGGAACAAATAGTTTCTAATATCATTGAACTTAATTAATGTCAAGTCAAAAACGTTATTGTTAAAACTAGCAAAACAATTTTGAATGTTCATGTTACTATACCTATATAGTCAATATCTTCGCTATCTCACATCTAAAAACAATGTAGAACGACAAACTATTCAAATTGCCATTCAATGTTATTAGCATTCAAATATTTAAGACCGTTTATGTGCGACCAGCAAATACACGTGAAGTTGTTGAATGAGAAATGTACAGTATAAACTGTGGCTGAAGAACTTAAATTTAAATAAGGTTGCTTTCAGTAAAATGTCATGCGTTTTTGTTATTGTAAGTTTTTCCAAATGTCACGTATTTCTTATGATGAATTTATATTTGAACTTTTTTCTATTTTCTATTATTTCTTATATACTCAATTGTAATTTGGGGTAGTAATTTGGAAAAGGGAATTACTACAGAAATGGATATGGTTATTAATTTTGCTGCCAAGTATGTTCTTGGCCTTAAAAAATTCGATTCGTGCAGCGAACTTATATATAATGAACTAGAATGGTTTATCCTAAAATATAAGGTATGGTTTGACTCCACAATTACTGCTTACAAAATGACATTTTTTAACCCAAATGACTTTATAAATGGTTACCTACCTTGATTAATACATGTTCGTAACACGTAAGCTTGGAAATTATTAAAGGACATATACCTGCAAACAGTTATAATTAACCTGGTCTGAAGTTCCATAAAATTCAAAGATTCTACAGCAGTGAGTTTCCAAAACCCAAACATTGCAACACATTTTCAACCGCTCAATATTTTTGTACACCGCTCGCATAATAACAGTTTAACCTTACTATTAAATAATTACTAGAAAATATCTTCTAACTAGAGGTACAAACATACTGCTGCAGTTCTTCAACATCTCACTTTACGAAATACAAATCTAAATGAAAAGTTTTCAGTCCAAATGATAAAACCTGCCACACGGTCCTTCCTGGTCCTTCCGGTACAGTGCTCACGCTTCACTGTCGTCAATTGTTTTGGCCCTAACAGTTGCTTATGTAGCTTCTCAAGTTTTTGGTGAGCCTGAGAGTCGATTATCAAGGTTTTACAAATTGTTACCCCCGGATCCGTCTTCTGATTGCCGTATGAACCCGGTTCTCCTCTGCCTTCTCGTCCTACCTATTTCACCGCCATGCATTTCTCCTCCGTAAACAATCCCATTCCTGGAGGACACATGGGAATAAGAGCTTCATAAAAGGAAACGGCAAACATCAGCATGGCTGTTGTTGAGCGACTAGACATGGATCATGCCTTCCACTTTGACCACCACTTTGACCACCACCTTGACAACCTCCTGGTTCTTTTTCAATTTGAACTACAGACGCTCTGTGATCCTCCACATCATACCACTCACCCTCCATTTTAGTTGATACACATTGATCAGTTGCAGTCATTTCCGTGCATTTGCTGGTCACCTCCTCAGTAGAATCTGTATCTCCTGAAGAATTCAGTGGATGTAGGTGTAGCTACTTTAATGATAGATTTAGCATTGTTCTTCAAAACAAATATGTTAACACAACTACCAAATAATATAAAAAGGAACAGGAATAGGTGTCATGGTTAACTTGAACTCTTCCCCGGCATTAAAATTGAATCAATTTAATTTTCAACTTGGTTTTGTCTTCGCCCCGCGTCATTTATTTTTCTTCTTCAAAACTGGAAATGCATTCATTAAATCATAATTCTAATAGGCAGCTAACCTCCCAGTTATCAACTTATGGAGTTATTTGTTGGGAACCCGTAACTAGTATAAAATAACCGCATACCCGGAAGCGGGGAAGTTATTGGGGGGATCGGTGAACTGTAATATTTGACAAATGCGATTTTAAACTTTTAAAAGGTAAAGGGTGTCCCTCATATTGAATTTTTTAAATATGACGTTCATGATTTCAGCATTCATTTCTGATTAACGTGAACGTAATGACATCCGTGACTTTATCTATTCAGTTTAAAGAACTACGGATAGAACTAACCTGAAGTCATCAAAATACCCTACTAAACCAAAAAAAAAATTACTTCAAGGTCATAAGCTTGCAGATTCCTTAAGACAACCTATTGTTTAAATAAATGCCCTTGCACCAGAAATTTATAGCGAGGCCTGAAAATTATTCCAAAACATTTACAAAGCAAACTTTATTTGAATTAATGCCAAATTCTCAAACTAGAACCGGTTTGAAAATACAACGATTCAGCATTTGGAGCATTTGGTTTTTGTGGGATTGAGGTATCCATTAATTTGGTTAGATCCATGTAATCACGAAAGTTGATGAATCATGTATTTAACCGGAAGCGAATAAGCGAATTTAAATTAAAAATATACTTTTAGTACATTAGAGTGAGTTTGTTGAAAGAAACCCCGTGATCCTCAAAGGAAATGAAATCGAAGTGAGTTGGGGACGAAAAACTTGGAGTTCAGAGAAAAAGTGAGGCTAGCACGCCCTAGGGCACTGGACCAGGCACGAAGGGACAAGGCTGGTTTCAGAGATCGAGACGCAGTTTGCCAAATGATAAAAATTCGAAGGGGTCAAGGTCGAGGAGCAATAGTCCAGGCTATGTTCCGGAGGGGTTTGGAATGGAAAAGGAGTAAAAAGCAGGGATTTTGGAGGGATTGTTAGAGAATCCTAATTGTAATTTAAATACACTTATTATAGAACTTTCAAAAAATTGCTAGAATCCAATATCCATTCTATCCAGGGTGGCTTTTTCTACATGTATATATAGATTTTGTCCATTTTTACATGTATAAATGTATAAATACATGGAGAAATGGAAATAACATGGAACAATGTTTAAATACAGCCAAAAAGCCATATTACTACATTGACACCTTTCATGGGGAATCAGAAGACGGTTTTAATTAATTTAGAAGCAAACGAAACTGTTTAGTGGAGTTTAAAAACATGTTAAAAGCTTGAAACTCAAACACTGGGTTCCATTTTGCAGAAAAAACAAATTTTCAGGAAAATTTCCATAATTTAAATTGTCCATGTCAAAATTCCAACTATTTTTTACATGTTATTTCCATGTTACATGTATTTACATCATGCTACCCTGATCCAGTCCATTTACTGAGGACAAATAAATCGCTTTAAAAATTAGTTTACAATAATTGGAGTGCAGCTGTTGCATAAAGATCAGAATTAAGATAAATGTCATTTAAATCTTTAAAGTTTAAAGTTTAAACTAATTAAATGTCAGCACAAGTTTGGAGGAGTTATTTCTATCACATATCTTGAACACTAGTTTTTCGGTTTGTGGTTTTGAATTTCATCTCGTTCTAGGAGAAAATGCGGCAAACCTTTGCAGATATAAAACATTGCCAAAGCTAACAAACATTGAAACCAACTTTTCCAGAGTTTTCTACAATCCTCGGTTCATCCAACATTTATCTCTACGCATAGTGTATATGTCTGCTTTAGAAAATTAGCCAATCGCATTGGTTAAAGGGCAAGTCACTCTTTTTCCTCAACACAGCACATTTTACCTGTACTTCCCTCTCCCAACAGGTTTCATCCCGGACTTTGATTCATTATAAACAGCTTGTGCCTTGTGCCCACACCTGTATCATTCTTATTCTTCTGACTCATTAGAATCATAGGCTATGACATAATATGACATATCTATTCACAGGAGACACGCGAAACAATCTTCTGATTCTGCTAAACATCAAACGACGTTTCTTTATTTTGCTATTTATACATCTCTTCAGGCTTAGTTGAAAATTCACACATTAATTATGCCAAAACATATATGGTCTATTCAATCAAGCTGACATAGTTTAAACATAGCTGACTGTTGTTTTTAGCTGCCATTGATGTGTGAACAGTTTGCTTCAAACACGTTTTGGAATTTTGAAAAACTTTTGGACTCTGGAATCTCAATGCATTTTTTTCGTTACACAGGACAACTTGAGGAACTACACGTTATCCCCCCTGGACGACAGAAAATCTACTAGACATTTAGGAGAAACGGGATTTAAAAAATCACGATATCTATTTTATACAAATGTATAATACCATATTTACCTAATTTTTCTACGTTTTATTGCATATTATATTTGTTTATGAAAAATCCCAATAATTAAAGTACCTTCCTATTTTCATATTTACCAATAATTCAATACAAGCATATCAGTTCAGAGACGCCTGGTTTGCCCAGCAAACTCTTTCTTCTTCCTCATGAGTTGTCTCAATTTTTGTGTGAAAAAATATTGGTTGGTTCAAAAAAATGTTTTCTAATATTTGAAAAAGAGGCACGTCAAAATGTTTAGCAAATATTTGGCAAAAACGGGGGAGAGTCTGAACGCAACTTAACTATAACGTAACTCCTGTTATATTTTACTGAAATTACTTTGAAAAATACCATAAACCTGTGACCTATCTACCATTAAAACCATGCTGCTACCATCGCCACAAAAACCAATCAGTTTTGAATCATCACTAAATTTTCAAATTGTTGTTTTCGGTGAATCAAAAAATACGTAGCAAGACCTTACTTACGTTTTAGGGTCTGGGTCATTTCAAAAATGAACCAGTAGTATCGCGTAAGTGGGAAAAGCGATGGAGGCAGGCATAACAGAAACTTAGTTTCATGTACTTGGTGCTATTTCTCTTGAGAATCCGTTGGATAATAAAACTCCATTTGTTATGCCCAGGAGAGTGGCGGATACCATCTACCCAAAATCAGGTAGAGGCACCTGAGGAAATAGGTACTCGGTAGAAATGGGAGGAGTTAGTAAGGAGCGATGAAAAAATGAATGTACAAGGATGCGCATTGCGGTGTACATATAATATATTATATGAGGTTAAGTGGGAGAGATTTTTCTTTCTTTGAGATTTTCAGCTTGCTTTTCGGTTGAGAAAAGATGAGAGAGCCAGTAGTACCAGTTTGACTTTGGTGAGGAGATGACGAGCAACGGGAGAGCTCCAGCGGACTGATGAAAAGTAGCCATTTTCTTTGTAGTACATATTTTGTTGAAATATTATTGTGTCAAGTTATTTGTTGAAAGTCAAAGGTTAAATTAACACAAACTCTGCGTGCATAAACGTTCACTGACGTAAATAAATAGTTCAGTAGATTTTTAAGTGGACTATATTGATCCACACAAAATAAATTGTATTGTGTTGTGTGTGACTACTTTTCGCATCAGAAAAAGGGGAAACTAACGAGTGCAAATTTTACGTTCATCAGTTATTTTCGAACAAGGTGATTTCGACAGCGTAATCACCTCGGTGCCATCACCACAACCAGGAGGGAAATGGGGTCGTGTCAAACCAACTTGGCCTGTAGAGAGACCTACTACTTCTGAAGAATGTAAGTTATCACGTTCAGTCATGCATGTCGTGTACATCCATTGCTAAACAGTTCTGGATTCATGTGTGGGGTAAGCAGTTGACATAGGAGCATACGCAGTAGGCAACACCCCATATTGACCTGATACATTGGAAATCAGATGCAAGTTTACAGCGTTCGTCGGAATCTTTTCTTACTTTTTAGGAAGAGTGGACTCATATCGACTTAAGTATTAAACTTTAGTATGAGGGTATCGAGCCAGTTTGAAAGAGGGGCGACGAGAATAGGAATTTTTCACTGCTCTAGAATTGTTTGGAATTTGGGTGTAATCAGTTGTTGTAAGGGGCTCTAATAACTACTTGCTAAGTAGTTTCCATACCCGAACACCTGCACTTTGCTTGTAGTCCCTCATAAACTGCCCGCACTACTGGCACTTCATCTCACTCCCCCACACTTGTCGGAATTACTACAACCCGCAAAACTAACCCAGCCCTTTCCTTCCGGACCAATCGCCGCATTGGCCAAGCCTACCTATCGCCTCGCCATATAACACTTAACCCCACTTCTCGTTTTCCATCCCAACAAGTTGGCAAACCCGTAATATCTATCATCATAAGCTCTTTGTACCAATCTTTTAGTTTTTCTGACTATACGTAGCCCGTCCCTGCACAGCCGTAGTATTGCTCTCATTTCCTCCACAATCCACACTAGAGTGGCTCACCTTTGCGAAAGAAGCACCACCACAGAAGTTAACCAATTTTCTGGAGGAAAAACCACTAAAGGCAATCCTGGCATTGCATGTAGAAAAAGCTTTTACGTCTAAATGGAAGCCATTAAATATACTGTGGATTATTTTTTCTGTTCACAACAAGTTTCGTAATCACTTGAAAAATTGCAATAACGAGAAACAAGTCCCAAAAAATCATTAGAAAATCGTTCAAAACATCTTTATGTTTTAAATGCCAAATGCACATGGCCACGCATTTCTTACATTTTTTATTCACCTCGTTCAGCAAGCAAAGAATTTTCAGGCACATCAGTATTCACAAGGGAACCTTTTCAGGTGCCAGTGCGATCCAGGGACCAGATATACCAATTCTGGTCAAACTTAGTGCGCAGATTACGCATCTGAATTTTGTTTTCCGCAAAAATAATGATTTCGTCTTCTACAGTAGGATTTATGTAGCGCGCGCAAACTGTATTTGACGCAGTTCAGCGTAAGCGCAGCATAATATTGCGCCTCCCTCTTCTCTCAGCATTTTGTTGCTCGTGAAAGAGAGAGAGCGCGCTTGCTTATTCGCTTCACATAGCACCGTAAGCTGCTTGCTTCTTTTCCTCCTTCTTCTCTCTCTCAGCGCAAACAACAAAAAAGTAGGGGAGGGAGGAGCAAAGGTATGCTGCGCCTATGTTGAACTGCGTAAAATACAGCTTGCGCGCGCTAAATAAATCCTACAATAGAAGACGAAAACATTATTTTTGCAGAAAACAAAATTCAGATTCGTAATCTACGCACCAAACTTGACCAGAATTGGTATATCTGGTCTCTAGATCGCACTGGCACCTGAAAAGGTTTCCTTGTCAGTACATATGTACCTTTCCATTCCGCATATTTAATGATTATATTATTCATAACGAATTTTTGGTTAAAGAGGCTGATATTATAATGCATTTCCTTCCACTACAGCAAAGATGCATTGCTTTCAACTTTCTTCAATTGTTCTCGCTTTAAAGAACCATTTTGTGCAGAAAAAAAGTGTCGAAACTACAAGCAAATGTTTTCACCAGTTTTTATTTTTAAAAAAATTTTCATTATCCGGTGTCCGCGACCGGTTTCTTTTGTGGCTTCTTCAGGCAGAGTGAAATTTTACATGTCATATAATTTTACTTAATTATTGAATTTTTGAATTGATCATAGCTTAAATTATTATTAAATTTTGCTGTTACACTGTAAGAAAAAAATTATTTTTTACCTTTTTAAGAATTCTTTTCATAATATGTTTATTATATGATATCTGGTGAGCGACTGAACTTCGTTAAACAGAAATCTTACATTTCTTCTGAATACGGATAATTTACATACATAGATAAATGTATTAGCATTTCAAGAGTGTTTCAAGTTTGTCATTATTACAAAATACAATTTTAAGTTCTAGTTTATTATATACATCAAGAATATCCAAATCGGTACACTTATTCCTAATTCCTAAAATGTGCTATTTTCTGGCCAATTTGCAAAAAATTCCAACACGAGATTTTTGAGTTATCGAATTTCCAAAATTTCAACATTTAATTTTGCATAGCTATGTAATAACACATGCCACTTTTTTGCAATTGTGAATGAAAAAATTGCAATTTTTTTCTGCATCGAATAAGTATTTTTGCATATTTTTTGGTCAATTAATTAAAACAATCACTCCTGTGTTAATTTTTGGAAAAAAAATTAATTAGGTAAGGGGGGTGAAATTTCACCCCCATCTAGGGGGGTAAAATTTCACCCCCTGGTACTAGACTGACTATCAGTCCGCTTAACTTTGACATTAAGAACGTAAGAAGGGACTTCTGAAGAATTGAAGAAGGATCTTCTAGTTATTGTTTTAGTTTTAAGTTTTGTCAATATTTTAAATAAACTTTGCTTGTAACGTGTTTTTGACAAATTTTGACGTTTCAATACATTTCCTCTGTTACTAAGTATATTTTACTTAACGTGTAGATGTTTTACAAGATCCTTACAGGTCCCCATATTAATTTATGATAAACGTCAATTACGGTTATGGTATACTGTGCCTTAAGACAAGGCACAGTTGTCAAAAAAATCGAATTCAGCACATTTATGTTTTAAAATAACAAATTTTGAATCTGGTTCACACACTGACCATTTTTCCGGTTGCTAAACCATCCAGTAGTCCATCTGCAGCACCAACAATTTTTCTTTTTTGAAACAATATGCCGTTTGCTGCCAT
The DNA here is from genome assembly GCA_029691765.1 of Entomobrya proxima. Taxonomy (NCBI): domain Eukaryota; kingdom Metazoa; phylum Arthropoda; class Collembola; order Entomobryomorpha; family Entomobryidae; genus Entomobrya; species Entomobrya proxima. The sequence goes on along the minus strand of CM056171.1, from coordinate 61,802,936 downwards.
TTTTACGATTTACACGTTCGCTGGTGTGAATTATTGCTGGGAAGTTAGTAAGGCTTGGAATCATGGTTTAATCAAAGTATTTCAAGTATTGTGTAATTTACTAAAGAACCGTTTTTTATGCACATAGAGAGATATAAACCCAGTCCAATTACGGGTCAGTGACAGATCAAAGGCAAGCTTAGTGTTCTGCGTTTCTGCTTCCTTTGCATCTGGTAATTCCAATCAGCATTTCCCACTTATTTCAGCTATGCCTACCTGACTGCATTTATTACCACCACCATCCCAGCAAAATACCAAATGCTCCTGAAAGAATACAAAAATTTGTGAAATCGAAAGAATCTAGTACTATAGTTACAGTTATTACGAAGTATAGGTTTTCAGTACATCCTATAACTGTTAATTTATTTAGCTACCCTGGCTTCAGTTCCATTTTTGATTGGTTTTGATTTGAATGAATTGCAAGTGTGCGGACCAGCAGCTGTCTCTGAGCAAGCAGAAGTCATGCGGACGAATTAGCATTACACAGCGGGTACCCTTTAGGCTTGTATGCTTATAACTTAAGACGTGTGTTAAGGTTTGGATAATTTTTGGGATTTTATAAATTTCGGTTTTTATACTTGCCTGTTTATTCTAGAAAGCTACTTTTAGTAGTTCAGCTCAGGAAGCATCTAATTCATACTGACATCGTTCTTACTTGGTTTATTTGCAGTTTGCATTTATTGGTAATATCAATACTCTGGTTGAATACCATTTTAAGTCCAAAGTCCTAACCAAAATGGGTTTGATATTGTTACCGTTTGACATCTTTTCGTTAGAGTAAACCGCGTGCGACAGTATTTCACTGAATTTGCATGGAAACAATAATATATGATGACATAAACATGACAACAATTCATAAGACAGACTGATGCGTAAAATTGTCACTCTTAGCCACTCAATATGCGTTAATTTTACGTATGTAAATACTTGTATGTACAAGAAAATTTTTTTCATGCAAAATAATCTTTTAACAATTAGCAATATAAATTCTAGTATTGTATAAAAATTATAAATTATTTGTAGAAGATCTGACTAAATATCAAACTTTTAAATAAATATTCCAAAACGTATAAAAATATAAAATTTATAGAAAGCTATTTGTTATAAGTTATAATATGTAGACATATACTACAGCAGTTTTGTCCTCAACAATCCACTGATAAACTTATTAACGTTAGTTTCAGATTTAACGTAGGAAGCAATATATGTCTTTGTTTGTAAAAATTTTTTGATATTACTTAAACCGAATAAAAATTGCTAAATATAAGAAACTTTAAATTTTATTCACTACATTTATTGCTTACGTCTCGCCAAACGTAAGCATTAAGGGTAATAAATAATTAATGTGGGATTTTTATGAAATCATGCGTACCTAACTGACGACATGTAAAATATTTTCTTCTGTGCATACAGATAAATGTGTTGCGCTCAGGGATAAGGGGGCTAGTCCGACAAAATACGTTTACCGTAATCGCTTGAATTGTGAGACATGCCTCAAATTCGACCGTATTTGTTTTTTTTGTGGCCCGGTTCAAAATTTATTCGATGAAACGCAGTAACTTTGTAATTTTTAACATATTTCCCCAAATTCTGAAGCTGCGGTACGTTTGTTAATTTTCGGATAATAGGGCCCTTAAATCAGGCCCCTAATTATCAAATATACAAAATTAAAGGGCCTGTGTTACATGACGCATGATTTTAGGTCCATTCTTGACCAGGATTACAAACGAGAGATCCGTTTGTTAAAATTTAACTATTAAGGCCCTGAAATTGGGCCCTACAATTATGCCCTAACTTATCAAATATACAAAATTAAAGGATGTATTAGGCTGTGCGACACATGATTTTTGGTTCATTTTTAATCAGGACTACGAATGTGAGGTCCGCTTGTTAAAACCTAGATCCGCAGGTCCTAATTTGGGCCCTTTAATTTTGCATATTTGATGGCGTTAATTATTTAGGGCATAATTTCAGGGCTTAAATAATTAAATTTTAACAAACGGACCTCACGTTAGTAATTCTAGCCAAAAATGGACCTACGAATTTAGCGGGACTTACTGATTAAACAGGACAAACAATTTTTGATTGCACTATAATTTTTAAAAACTTTATGATTTGTACACTTGTTTAAAAGCGCCCATTTATAACAGCCATCACAAACCAACATATTTATTTAACGATTCGGCTTTACATTTCATTGATATTGATGATTGTTATATTATTTTAAATAAAATAAATCTAGCATTTTATGGAATCTTTATGAAAATGTCGGTAAATTTTATCTTATGTAATGCATATAGGCTTGCACTTGTTCATCCGTACTACCAACGCAAGTACTGGGCATGCATTTTTCCTGTATCTTAATTGTTTTATTTTTTTCTCGATCTTGAAAAATTTTACGGGCCCGCTACAGGTGACGGCCCCGTGACGATCACGGGCTGGCACGGGCGTCATTCAACGCCTGGCTACTTTCCTGTTTTTAAGACAATTTCCACTGCATTTTAAAGAACTCGTTTCACTTCACACCCCCATCACAATACAGTTCAGAATGCTACATGCATTTTCCAAAGGCTGTTGCAGCCTTGATATTGAATTCTCAATCGGCACACATTGTAACTGACAACTCCGCGTAGTATCGCCAGATGGACAATTTTGGATTTGAATACTTAAGATCTGAGTTCGAAAATTGGTAAAGGTCTCAGCATGAGCATTCATTTACTACCAACCGAAGATGTAATCTGAATTCATATAACGGATCTGCGACCTCTTAAAACAGATATCGGCACCAGACTTTTTACAAAATCATTGTGCCCTCGATTAAGATTCTTCAACTGCAGGAAACTGCCTTTCAAAATTGTAAATTTTGCTAAGCTTCTTGCTGGAATTGCTCTACTTTTTGCAAAATTTACAAAATTTGAAGAGTAAGTCCACGTGATGGGCTCCACCCAAAAAAAATTGTTGTTTCTGATCTTAAATGTTTTTACATATTTCAAACATACATATGCCCGGAATAAGTCACCCAAAATGTTGGAGTCTCACATTGCCCCAGTAGAGAAGGGCAAGCTTATGATTTTTTAGTTTTAAGAACTTAATTGTTTCACATTAACTCAATACTGACAAAGGTTTTCGGACTGAAACTTTTTTGGTAAATCCGGCATACTATTGTGATTCATTGGTGAAAATATTACTAAACGGGAAAAATATATTTAATTTTTCCAATATCCTTCCTATCCTAATTAGCTCTCACCTCCGACCTTAATTCATTCTTTCCTCCTTGTGCCGACTCCGTCCATTTTTCCATCCCTAATTATAAGCCAATAAACCGTATCAAGAACATAAATAAAATATTAACTAGATTGTCTAAATATGTATCAAATTTCTTTTTCTAATCATTAATTCTTTATTCGTTCACTTCAAATCATTTACAACGACATAAGGAAGGTATTACAGAAAATGAAGAATTACCACCAGCCCAAACAAAAAATCAAATGTAGGCGAACCGGCACAAAAATATCATCAAATCGAAACGATTTATTACAGGTACACTTATAACTAATTATTGCGGGTTATCATTGCTACATTGCTAATTTATTTTGCTACCCGGGAGCAGTTTTCCAAATGCCACCGTGGTCACCCCACTGGGGTGACCCCAGCCTGGGGTAACTTCAAAACCAGCAAAACCTTGTGCTGTGCACGTGTTGAGTTCGGACCTGACACCCTCAAAGATTGATAGATATATTTGGATTATTACTGAGAATAAACCTGAGTTCTGGTAGAAGATAAGTTTTACCAATCAATAAAGTTGACTAATTACGTAGTTTTAAGGGTAACATAAAGTGATTTACTGATTGATTTTGATTAATCTGATGAACCATTTTGCTTTTCATCCTTCGCCAACAAACCAAAATGTTGCTGAAGTCTTTTAAAAATGTTGAATTTTAGTGCAACAAAAAATCCTTTTCGCTTTCACCTAGAGAACCAGGAGTACTTGTCCAGGATTTATTTTACTTCCATTTCTATTCCATTCCATTTAAGAAGCCTAACTCTTTGTGGTAATTCTGGAGTCAACTAATTATTAAATTGCATTTTCTCAAGTTTCCCGAAATTTATATTCTACATTTAAGCGGTTTGCGGTGCTATTTTATGTATTAATTAATTTTTCCGGAAGGTTGGTAACTTAATGTAATGAATAAAAGATAAAAGAAATTAAGAATTCTTTGTAATCTCTCCCACCTCCATCTCCCTCCGGGATTTCTATTTTTTCCTCCATTTTCACTTCAGTCCGAACTCTTCTATTCTCTTCTTTTTTTATTTTCCCGGTCGCCAGAAAAGTCTCCTCCAATTTCTAAGTCTTTAGAATACTTTCTTCTCTTTATCGTCATCAATCAGTTGTCACCTCCTTGACCTCTCCTAAAGTTTCCTCTTCATTTTTTGTCGCCTTCTACTTCTTCTTCTCAAACGTATTACTAACCATAGCTAAGATTCCGGCAGATCCTTTAACGTCCCCAAGTTGCAAACCAGCTCTTTTCATTCTCCCTTACTTACCCTCAATCTACCCGGATCACTTTCCTTGATGGACCACATTCCTGGTCACAATCCAATTGGCCAACCTTCCATAAAGAATCTGCATATCATCCCAGTCCCACTTCCGGCCTTCTTTCGCCCACCAATTTTTCCTCCATCCACTCCTTCTCCACTTCAAGCTTCCAATTTCTGTTCTTCTCGTCTCTCTACTCCCAATTCCTTCCTGTCCCTTACATTCTCCTTTTTCGGCCGTTTTGTTGGAAAATAGCTAAAAGTTGCTGTAAAGAACCTTTGTCAAGTTCTTTCTTATTTTGTTGTGACTTTGTTCAGTTATCAAAATTGTGACGAATGCTGCCATCTTGGCTATTTATTTGTAATCTATAAAATGAGATGACCTAAAATACTTAGAAATGTGTATTCATAATTTGTGTGATGTATTTTTATGTATGTGATCTTTTTGGGAATGTGTGCACCTACCTACTAAGCAGAATGTATGAATAGATCTGTAATTTTAAGCCAATATTATGATCTGTAACAAATTTGAAATCTGTTAGCCAATATGATATTACGATACATGTTGTGGTAGATTCTGTGGGCGTTTCTATTTAGAGTAAAGCATGGTTTTTGTAACTACCTACGTGGCAATGATTTGTAACATTGGGCTTGTGAAAGACAGAAACATATTATAAAAGTAAAGTGTACCCATTCCTCCATGCCCAGTCCGTCTCTACGCTCCGAGTGTGATGGAGCTCTAGCATTAAAAGAAGCTGTAAAACTCCGTACTTTGTAACATTTTAAATTGACTTAAGCTGACCATAAAAAACGCTAACTTGGTTTCAGCAGTTTTAATAATAACTAAACCCTTTTTTTGACTACCTTAAACATTGTGTTTTAACCCTGCATTAATTTTATTGCATTGCCATTGTTCATCGCACCAAAAAGCCAGATAACCACCACCACCATCATCATCATCATTTTTACCAACTTGACTCATCAGTTAGTTTTTAACCTTTGACATAAACGATTGACTAGCGTAACTAGTCTGGTCCTTCCTGTCGTAGTATAATATGTGATTATACAGTTGCTAAGCTGCGAATTACACATTTTTGGGATGAGCTTGTTTGAAGGGTCCGTTCCCCATGTGTCCTCCAAGAATGGAATTGTTTGTTGATGGATGAGGAATGTATGGCGACAGGAGTCCCATTTAGACAGGTTGAAAAGTTTTCGTCGGGATAAGTTTGAATTAATAGATGCTTAGCAAACCTAAGGGTAAAGTATAAATAACTTGACTGTGAGTCTGGCCCCTAATTTGTTTAAATTAATCTGCTTGATACTTGCCTTTCTCATTTTATTTGCTTTTTATTTCAACTCTAAATCCTATGATTTCTTGGACATGGTACCTTGTAAGAGTAAATGAAGCATCTGTGAAAACTTCACATCTAAGTTAGGAGAGCATTGTAGACTTTAGATAAGTCTTTGTTGAAAGAGGAACGGGTTCATGGTGAAGGAACCGGAATTAAAAACATTCTGGAACGAACAAGCAGCTATTTCTTCCGTTAAAATCCCTCAACATTTCATTATCCAATTCAATTTCGTTTTTCACGTGTTTTTCTCCCCCCAGCAGTGCTGGGCCAGCACTTGTCCATTCCATTCAGCTGAAAAATGAACTAGACCTAAAACTGAAACCGAATTTAGCAAATTCTGGTTTAGATTTAAAATGAACCAGCGTTGCAAATGTGCAAAGCGTAATTTCCTCAATAATATTCGAAACCTATTTTTTGATACACTGAAAATCCACAATTAGCAAACATTTTGTGATGATTCAGTAACGTTGATTTTTTTGTGGACCTGGAGGAACAACATTTATCCATAGATAAAGAAGGGAGTCTCCTCTAAATTGACTACGTTAGTAAAATGTACATGACCATGACATAAAAGATGGAACAAAGCATACAGTTAATTTAAACTTGACTCAGCCTTTTAAACTTGATTTTCTCAATTTACCCCGTACCATTTATAATATTGTTCTTCTAACAGAAAGGAAATATATTCATTCAACCTTATGGGAAGGGCTTACTAATCTTTCAGTAATCAATTTGTTTACCATCTTTGTTTACTATTTCCCAAGAAAAAAATGAGGGGAAGGTGGGGCACGATGTGAGAGCCAAGAGGGAATCTATAAAAACTTCTTAAAAATAATGCGAGTAGTTGATAGCAGACAATGTTTCATGGAATAGTTTTGAATAAATTAATTAGTTAAAAATCCTTCACTTCCCTTCGATCCACCACTTCGTAATCAGCACTAAAACGCACTAAATTAACCTGCCATCCTTCTATCCCAACCAATAACGCGTTCTCTCATCTCCTCCACTAAAAATCACCCGGCTCCCCTTTAAAAAATCCGTAAAACCCATTAGTCATTCTATCCTTCTTTCAAATTCCTAAACCACCAACCATCACCTCAAGAACTCCCCAAGACACCTAGAAATCCACCCTATCACCTAGCCAAATTCCAAAACACACTTTCCTTTTCCTCCCCTACCAAATATCACCCAAAATGCTCTTAAATTACCCAAAAACCTATAAATCATCCTCATCCACGGGCTCCACGTTTTCTCAATCCCCACTTTTCTCGCACTCCAAAAAATTCACCTCCAAATATCCTTCAAACTTACTCGATACTTCACCATCCCTCCTCCAATTTAACCCGAAAGCCACCTCAATTTTTATCGCTAAATCTGCTTAAAATTCACCTCCACACCATCCCCCTATCCTCCTCCATTTTCATCCAACTGCTTTACCAAAATCCGTCAAATTATTACAATTTTAAACCTTTTTGCAGTAAGTTGGCACCACATGGTCTTTTGGTGAAGATGGGGTAGCGTAAGTTTAGCTTAGGTGAGGCAGTTGAAAAGAAATAGTATTATGTTTCCTCAGACAGAGTTCTCTCGTCAATAATGTTTCAACTTAATAATTACTTAATTTCGTCCTTAATTCACTTTATTAAATTAGCAACCTTGCTGAATTAAATAAATAAATAATTTAATAGATTGAAAAGCACTGCAAGCTTAGCTAGCGAAATTTAAAACCTAAGAAATAACCATATCAATGTTAGTTGGATCTAATATTAGATTCTAATTGACAATTCACAGTCTAGGAATTAAAGCTCTTGGTTAGTCAAGATTTAAATAAATAACAACAACTTGTTCGAATAAAACAGATTTTTTGTTATATAAACCAACAATCTGCAACTTTGCAATTCAAATTGACCGAAACATTCTTAATTGTCTGGTAATTTCTCGTCCCTAGAATATTTGCATTTCTAACCGTATTTTTTGTCGTTTTATCCAACCCCGGAAATAAGAGTATTCATTTATCCATTGATGATTTTCCAGAAATATGTTCGTCTAGTGATGAATAATTATTCCTAATTGGTGTATTCAGGGAGGTAAAATTCAGTGACCAAATTTCAGTCGGGTTTCAGCCTGACAAGCAGCTGAAAGCCACAATTTTTATTATAGCCTTCAAACCAATTCGGGCTTGATCCTCGACGGCTGTTTCTGTGGCGCAAAATTAAGTAAAAATGCTTCATTAAGCATTTTTGTGATGATTCGGAAACGCTTGGTTTTTAGAGGAAGCGGAGGGAGTAAATTAATTAAAAGATATGAAAATGTCGCATGAAGAAATTGTTTAAACAAATTAACAATAGTATGTGAAAGGATAAATTTAACATAAGTGTGAACTCTCCTTTGACATTAAAGTTAAATTGATCCTAATTTTCAATTCATTTTTTCTAATTTTGCCACGTTCCAATGGTATGATATGGGTAACTTGATGGTAATACCTAACTCCCAATATTAATCTACTTGTTTACTTGGTGGAGCTACCGTGGACTATAATATTCAGAAAATTGTTAACGTAACGTTACGTATTAGGAAATTGAACAAATTAAAATGCAAAGTAGATAACAACCTGCGTTCACACAAATCACCTGCCCAACTAAGAAAATATGTGAAACGGTGAAATTCTATGAAATTTACTAAAACTTTAACGAAATCATCGCGTTTATTTTAATATTCTTGAAATGATTCATGTGAAAGGAACAACAATTTCATGAAACTTAAATTTGTGGAGCAAGTGGAAAAGCTGGAGACACTCATGTTGTAGGTTCTGATGCTGGCTGGCTGGAAAAGAAAACTGGGATAGGCTCAGGGAATTGGGAGTGGTGGGGCATCTCGAACTGGATGTGTAAAGTGCCGATTCTGGGGAGCCGGAGCTCGAACCTCTAAATTTCTAGAACCATGATAAGCGACACCAAGGGTGCATGACCAAGCTGATACCCTGTAGGAAATTACTTCTGCAGAATAAACAATTTCTCTGGAAGGAAACCAACCTTTATACTCCACTCCCCCCGGATCCATTTCCTCCACATAATTTCCCCCGGATCACCACCGCGGCCATATCCTCCAGCTTAAGGATTGCCCCCTCTTCCCCTTCAGTCATACATTCCTATCAGCCTCTACCTAACAATCCAATCCTGCAGAAGGAATGAGAGGCAGCATGGATGTTGTTGATTCATACCCTCCACTTTGACAAACTACCTCGATAACCTCTTGGTCCGCTTCGAGCTTGAACTACAGGAGCTCTGTCATATTTCATTTAGCTTCAAAATGAACCAACAATTGAGTAATTACCAACGAGTAAATTGATGCCCAAGCAGCTTAGGCCAAGCTACTTAATACCCTTAAGGAATAGAGTCTTCCAGAAAGAAACAACTTATTTAATATTTATTTAGAAGCTTCATGTCAACTCTAAGAGCTAGCAAAAATTTCTACAACCTTTTATAGCAATTCTAAGGGCAATTAAATATTTTAGACGCTTCATAAGCAACTCTTGGAGCCAGGAAAATTGAAATTTTCTAGAAGCTTGATAAGCGACTTCAAGGGCCAATACATTTTTTAAACGCTTTATAAACCACTCCTGGTTCAGTCAGAATTTCTAAAAGCTTGACAAGTGATTAATAAACAATAATAGTTTTGTACTTAATATTTTATTTATTAAGTAAAAATGTAGAAATTTGTGATTTTAGGATTTGTGCCTAGTTCTCTTAAAATTCAAATTTGAATTCACGTGATGTCATGAATTTACGTGCAATGTTAATGTACATCTACTTGCAAGGAAAAAGTACATTACATTACAATAAACACATTACAACGTTGAAGCTTTTCAAATATGTTTGTGTGTGTGAAATAAGTATATTCAAAACTTTATATTAGAACAAACATACATTTTATTTGATTAAAAAGGTAAATACCTTTAAGCACCTGGGGGATGCTGCTGGGGTCAAGCGTATTTGTACGTTAATTACGATTAATAATTAATTGTTTAAAATTCCAAACTTGCGTTTTACAGCAAACTTTAACCAGATTTGGAATCTACGCAAAAAGCTGAACCAGATGTGATATATCGCATCTCCATTTGCGATTAACAGTCAAATAGCATACCTTGTTAGTTACAATTTATTGAAATTGAAATTGAAATTGACTTTTATTCGGTCTTCCCATTTCAGTTCACATGATACACATTAAGATTACAAGAATCTTGAGATGTTATTTGTCCTATTACAGGCAAAGATAGTGATTTACACATGACACAAACTGTTCTCCCAATGGTGACACGGTCATAATAAAACATTTACTATCTACTTTAACCTGATTGCTAAATTAATAAATCAGACAACATATACTATAAATAAACATTAGCTACAAGCATTAGCTATAAACATTTATAGCTAACAAACCAATTTATCATTACATTTTATTTGCAAATCCGCGTTTTAATTCAATGCCAGTCGAATGGCCGTGGATGCGCTAGTTTTAGCTTTTGCTCTGATCATCAAGTTCCTCCGCCGCAAATTCCCTCCATTCCCCTTCTGACCAACAATAAAACGGCTGAAACTGTGGCTCAAGCTTAAATAACACCTTCTTCTTCTCCACGGATTTTATTTTCTAGACCAGCTACAGAGCCTTTGTCACCTCCCACTTCCCCAGCCTGACTTGGGATAATTGTTCAACGACCATATCCTGACCCCCACCAGCAACATTGAGTGTCTTTCTTTCGTTTATACTCGCCATTTTATTGTTTTTTAATGAAAGAAGAAACACTTATTCGTTAATGAACTCTTTCAACAATTCAGTAATTAAAACTCAATAAAATTAATCGCAAAAAAATTACGAGGCATTATATGACGTACAGCCGAAGTACTAGAAATATTTTATTGTATTAAAAGGTTATTAAAGGAATATATATTACAAGACCTGGGGAAGTTTGCAGATTTACTATTTTTTGTATGGACAGCAACAACCGTTTCAATGCAGAATAGCAACTAGATTCATGTAAGTGGAGTGATTAATTTTTGAAATGAATGAAAGTATAGTATGGTGGTGGGGAGGCTACGTTTATAATGCACTATACAAACTAAATGTCAATGTCCATCTTTGGACATTGACATTTAGTTTTCTAAGTTGACATTTTTCTAAATTTCCCTGCATAATCTCGTCTGAGTCAATTTTAGATAGCTTTATTGTTTTTGTGCAATTTCCTGATAGTCGGAAATTTGTTTCAGCCGTATTTTAGAGTCACTTAATATTTCACTCATTGCCAATAATGCAACATCTTCGTTTTCAGTTTGTTGCACGTATGCTTTGGATGTTACTCTGTTACCATTATGATCAACAAGTAGCCAACAGTAACCTACTGCATCATGTTTTTGTACACGAGAAGAGCACAAGCCTTTTGGTTCATTAATGCTTTTTAACGTACTTTCAAAATCTAAGACATAGTAAAAATAATTTAAATTTAATTTAGAATAGTCGATAAACATGAGAGTAGGTGTTTTTGGTAATTTAGGATGTCCAACCACATTGGTACAAATTTGTTTATGCTCGTAATACGTATAGTCTTTTTGAAATGTATTTAAACATTTTCTGCAGATGAATGTGCGTCCTTTATCAGTAATCCGTAATAAAGCCGGTAAATTATTGATTAGACAAAAATGTCCACCTACTGTATCAATTTCAGAAGATTTTACTAATAACAATAAGTCAATATGAATTTGTTTTTCTTCGTCAAAAGTGTGTAGCGTATATATGTGCTTGAGAATTTCCTTCTGGGTGCGTTTGTATTCTGAATGTTTGGATGTATTTTCCCCTGAATTCAATACAAAATTTCTGTAACCCTTATTCGCTGCTTGTGAATCGAAACCAAAAATGCATAAGGAGATGGTTTTGTTCTGCGCTAGAAACTTTGGTATCTGGTTTAATGTAAATGGAAAAGTAATTCCTTTTACGTTAATTTTTGACAAAAGTTCTGGAGTTTCATAAGTAGTTTGAAGTTTTCTTTTGCGAAATTCTGTGTTTCTAGGAAGATTACTTAGTTGTGGATGTGCTAAGCACGAATATAAAAAGCATTTGTTGTCTGTGTTTTCAATATTTACTATAGTGCCCTTTTGTTCTTTTTTCTTTAAAATATATGGAGTATTTACATAAGATGAGCCCCCTACCTGACGTAAATAGAGCACACAAAATGCTAACTCTGCTATATGCTCAATAACCCATCCACTATGGTTTAGAAGAAACTTTTCAATTAAAGTTTCTATCTTCTTTGCTGCTGATTCTAGAATTGTGGGTATCATGCTATTATGTAACACAACATGATCATACGATCTAAACACAGGAAGGGGATCTGTGTATATCGTTTTGTCATTTGCTAAATCAAACCTACTAAATAGGACCTTTACATAGAAAAAGATTTTAAACTGACGTTTTTCTTTGAGCGCCTGAGCTAGTATATGATGAAGTTTAGAGTAAAAGAAGCTGAAAGCGTCGGAAAGTGCCAGAAACTTGTAATCTACTAAGTGTGCAGAGTATTCGGTTAAAAAATTATCCATAAACATACCTTTTTCAAAGTCAATCTCTGTGTCTTCTTGTCAGCTACCTTCTAAAGGAGGAAAATGTTGAAAATGTTCACGATGATCTTTATATAAGTGTACGTCGATTTCTCCTGGTCTAGTAAAAACTTTATCGCAATAGCAACAACTTTTATTACCATAAAGCTCACTAATATCTACCTGTAATTTACTCATTTTGACTACTTACCAATACCACTTAAAACTGCTTAAATTTAACACAAACACACGTTTCACTCCCTACTTTTAACTATGTACTGGAGAAAAAAACAGCTAAAGTTTTAACGCTAGCACCAAGAAACACTATGGAAAATTAGGTACTAAACACTTTAACACTTTAACACTTATACACTGAGCACTATTTCACTGGAAGGCACTGGAGTTTACTGGAGATGATATTAGGACGAAAGTAGAAAGAAAAGTGAGCTCGAAATCAGAAATTTGGCGGGTTTTTATACTAAAAATTCCTCGGTCCTCTGACGTCAGAGCTCTGGAGAAAATTTCGTATATAAACCCCGCCGAAATTCCGATTTGGTATCAGTTTTCTTCTTCTTCTCCTCAAGAAATCATCTCCAGTGTTCTAGTGCTCCAGTGTTCTAGTGCTCCAGTGTTCTAGTGCTTCAGTGTTCTAGTGCTGCAGTGTCCTAGTGCTCCAGTAGTTTAGTGTTTCAGTGTTTTAGTGCTCCAGTTACATAGTGTTTCAGTGTTTTAGTGCTCCAGTTACATAGTGTATCAGTGTTTGTGTTAGTGTTGTCCAGTGCTGCGTTGGTCATATTGAGTATAATTTTGTTCCGTAATTTGTGTTGTGCTCCTTTAAAGTCAAAAGTATAAAAAATGGCATCTATGATGCAGCATGATGATAATGAACGCCCATATGAGTTATGGGGTGTCTCACGGGAGGCTAACGACAAAATACGGACTGAGTCGATAATGTTAAGAGCATCTCCCTCACGTTATTTCAAGAGAACTGCACAACGTTTAATCCCTCCTACTGAACAACAAATAAAAGTAGGGGGTAGCATTAAGTGATTTTTCTATACAATGCAGTTATTCTATATACTTATCATGAAATTTTTTTTTTATTCTTAGATTGAAATTTCCGATGGGAACCGCATTGCTAAAGCTGCAACTGTTTACTTGGCCCCAGGTTCCCAAATTTACACCGAAACAGAGCATCTATACCATCAGATTGCTACATCCATGCTTCTGGACGTTGAAGCTGTTCCGGTTATTCAGGGAAGACGTTAGGTACCTTTATACATCTAAGATTAGTTATATGTTTCATAACAACAAGACAAACAACAAATTCCTCTTCTTACATTTCAGATACCCCTTAGTATACATTCTTCAATTGGCCGACGTTTACTTATTTCACACTTTTTCTCATGTATTGGTTGATTTTAAAAAGCACAGCAATAAAGATTAACTTCAAATAATATTTGATCGTTTCCATCCTTTATGTTATCATCCTTTTCTGAAGTAGCTCGTTTGAGTTTTATATACATAATTCATTCTATCACTGCAACTTAAATATAAGAAGACCCATCTTAAAAGCATAGAAAAGATACCTCGCATGTCAAATTGGAGATTAAGCATATATGTGATCCTCTCTATACATTTTAAGTTGATGGTAAAAAGTGGAGCCAAAACCTAATATCATTGAGTTTTTTCTCCACGTTTTACCATTAATCTAAAATGTATAAAGAAGATCACATATATTTTTAGATTGATGGTAAAACGTGGAGCTAAAACTTAATATCATTGAGTCTTTGCTCCACTTTTTACCACCAATCCTGATTTTGAAGGACACAAAAATAATCTTCAAAAAACTTTAAAAAACCTAGTATTCCTCAAATTCCATAAAATGGTCACTTTCGGTCATCAATTTTTCAGTGATATCGTCACCCTGGAACCAAAATATTACTGTTTTTGAAATCACAATTCAAAAGGGTACATATACACCAGTTTTGACGAAAATCGGAAAGGGTGCCCCAAAAAAGGTAAAAACACCAAAACTCCTTCTCTGTAAACACAATTTACATTTCTAAAATAGCTAAATAACAAAGCACACTAACTTACCATATAATAGAAGCCCCATTATGTAGTGCGTCTCTGTAGAAGTAGTCTTCCTTCAATTTTACGCGTCCAAACACGCTTAAAAAATCAACTAAACATAATCCGAGTACATAGTTAGCTAACACTATAAGCAGTGTACTTATAAATTAGAATAACACTTTACCTTTAGTAAACTCTTTCCTAATCCTAATTTTTGAGGCGGTTTCTGCCATTTGTATTTTCTTCTTCCTGAAAATCTCATTTCTAATGGCTTTCAAATCCTCCATTTTGGTGAGTGTTTTATGGTAAAAACTTTTAGAGTTAGTTTAGAGGGTTTTGAACTGTTTGATGCAGTATGTATAACATTTTTGTTGCTACTGACTAGTTAGATGAAGGAGGAATGTGAAAACCGGATCATAAATGTAGACTCTGCCGTTATCAGTGGTACAGGTACATATTATGTGTACGCAT
The DNA here is from genome assembly GCA_029691765.1 of Entomobrya proxima. Lineage (NCBI taxonomy): Eukaryota > Metazoa > Arthropoda > Collembola > Entomobryomorpha > Entomobryidae > Entomobrya > Entomobrya proxima. The sequence goes on along the minus strand of CM056171.1, from coordinate 61,787,881 downwards.
CAGGCAAGTAATCAGTCAAGCATTACTTATTCCAGTTCAAAAAGTAAGCAATGTAATAGAGCAAATGTAGATGTTATAAAATCACATCATAAAAATACATCATGAAATTATAGCCATATAATCTCTATGTTATCCCTATAATATTATAGATAACGATGAAAGATGTGTATGATGAAAGGGAAAAAAATACCAGCAGTATTGTTAACGATAACAATAAAACGGGTAAACGTAGTGGTAAAATGATTATGACTTTTGATTGCATAGCAACCCGCATTGTGAGCTCACTATACAAACTAAATGTCAATGTCCAAAGATGGACATTGACATTTAGTTTGTATAGTGCATTATAAACGTAGCCTCCCCACCACCATACTACTAATGAAACATTTTACACATTTGAACGCCGGAAATGCTGCACTTACACTTGCTGGGGTGTTAGTGGTACATAGATGTTCAGGGTGTATAGGTATTATTGTCGTGGTTATGATTTTGATTATAATTCCATTGCAAAACTACTAACTATGTTATTGTAAAAAAGGTATTCTACACTGTACACCGATGCATGTAGAAGAAAACTGCTTAAAATATATGATGCGGCAAATATATCAAAAGAAAGATATTAACAGTAGGTATTGTGTTACAACCAGTCCATTATCCGTTAACTTCTAATCCCAGTCAGAATTTGATGTGATCATCAATTACAACTATGCACTTAAATTAAATTATAGCTGTCAAATTTGTTTGCAAAAAATCCTAAAGGTGTTCTTGGAAACTTTTAAGGAACTTGGTACTCGGATAGTATTCAGGAATGTTGGACCCATTGTCGAGCTGACTACTTGTGAATATCATAACAATGACTATATTATACAAGATTGATGCAATTTTAAAACATTTTGCGATGGCTCGGTAGCGGTCGGTTTTTTGTCAGAGGGGATGTAGCATAAGTCGTTGCTAGGTTACTTGTTTGTTTTTCCCTATTTGTATCGCCGAATATGTTAAGTAAATTATTTACTTGTCTACAGTCGTCTACTTACGTTGGTTTGGAAAATTATTCTTATTTAAATAATGAGATGTTTGAAATGAATTATGTAAAAGGGACGGGAATTTTTATGAAACTCATTTAAAACATTTATTTAAATTTGACTCGCAATACCTTGTTTGAATGAATAAAATAGTTCCTGGTGAGTGGTGAAATCCAAATCACAGCCATTAGCATGAATGTTAGGTCAATGATATGGCTTATTCATCTTAACTAGTCAGTTTTGATATGATTCAGAGTTTGGCAATTGTAGAGCATATTAGAGTAGATCAATAAATAATTGCTTTTTCAGTATTTTTTTCAACATAACCCACATTTCTGTAAGGTTCCGTGGCAAACCAGAACATAAATTATGGTCATTCGCTTACACAGATGTTTTTTTATTAAACAACAATTATAACTTCCTTGTTTGCCTGCCTAGCTGGTCACAGGAAGGGTCGGCTTCGGAGTAGGCTTATGTGGTGCCCATACATCGTACTGCGAGTTGTTTGGTAAGTTTATGGAAGGGGACCAGTCTACTCCATTTCCCCGGATCTGTTCCTCCACTGCCTTCAATGTCATCAGAACCAGGTTCTCCTTCGACACAGCCGCCCAAATCGACCTCTTTTGTCCTCTCCACTTTCTAGAAGCAGCATTGCAAGGATCGCCTCCTCCTATACCTCTGACTTCTTGTCCAATTCCAGCCCTTCCGCCATATATTCCTCCTCCATAACCGTCGGAGCCCCACCAAACAATCCAATTCCTTGAGGACACATAAGAAATCTAACAGGAAAAGAGAAGCAGCATTGCTGTTGTTGACCCACGTAACATGCCGAACAAGCAGGTAATAATGAAGGAAAATCATTCCGGGCGAGAGAACTAATTAGTGGAGGAAAGGGGACAAATTAATTTTTCATTGTTTCGTTCTCCAAAAATTCGATTTACCACACGAAGAGTCACCGGTTTGTTCTCATTTACCGAATGGAAGTACCGTAAGAAGTACCTTAGTAAGACAGTAGGAGGTCCTTTGGGACAAAGGCTTTTGCAACACAATTCGAAGATTGAGCATTTTGTGATGCTTCAGCACTAACTCGTTTTTTGATGGAGGCGGAATAGAATACTCGTTCATTAGATATGAATCTCCCAAGTAATCAGGGATTTTATTTCGTTTATGGCGAAATGTTAAACATGACAAAGTTGACACAAACACATGATTAATTTCAATAAAATAAATTTATTTACTTTAGATACTTAACTAATGCAAGAACTCATCTAAGTAGCTAGCAATGTTATCTCTGTTCCTAGTAGGAACTTCCTACCTACTTATCTTTGGGGAAATGCATATCCAGAAGTGTTATTTAGTCTTTTCAATTCAATTTTTTTCATTAAAATCAAATAAAACACCTATTTGGCTGAATATACCTCACAAACAAAAAACATTCCCTCCGCCTTGAAAATAAGTATTTAATTTGAAACCGATCAAACTTGTACTTACTTTTCAATAATACGCTAAAGGTATATGTTAAAGTAGGTAGCGGGTCATGACAATAATTTACTTCCTTTCGTTAATTTCCCCGTACTACATAGTACGAGAGGAATTAACCTCCCTTCGTCCCTTCCCTCGGATCCGTTTCATCCACTGCCATAAGAACCCGGTACTAACTATCCCAGTGGACCGTCCTAACCGAGTGGACCACCACAACGTAGTGACTAAGACCACGGTCATATTCTGCTTCGTTTCTAGAGACAGTACTACTTTTACAGTAGCGCAAGGATCGTCTCCTCCACTACCCGTTTCAAACTTCAGCTGTAACCGCCGGCGCCCCACCAAACAAGGACAAATGGGAAACTTAAAAAGAGAAGCATCATGGCTGTTGTTGGCATACGATCCACGTTCTCGACAACTTCCTTCTCGTCCTTTTCCAGTTAGAAATTGAGGAGCTCTGTCATCCTCCACATCACACCATTCATCCTCCAATCCAGTTTGGTGCCACTTGGGTCAATTTGGTGGTCACCTCCTACTCCACGATTACCGTGGCACTGTACAATAACTATCTCCCGAGATTTTTGTGGAGGTTGCTACTTTCGTCATATTCAACATTCAAAACAACTCTGTTAATACAATTGATGGATTGAAAGGAAGTTTAACCATGCGATTTTGCATAGAAAAAAATTTCATTCATATGTTAACTATCAAGCATTGAAACTAAAAATTAATTAAATGAAGTAGATATGGAGATCATGGATGCCATAATTAAACTATAACTATAAAAATTAATTATTTCGGACATGGCATTAAAAGTAAAAATTAATTATTTCGGACATGGCATTAAAAGTAAAAATTAATTATTTCGGACATGGCATTAAAAGTAAAAATTAATTATTTCGGACATGGCATTATTTGTCTAAATATGTGGTTATTTTTGCATCTTGTTTCCCAGGATCCCAGGAGTGTAATTTTCAAATGCTGAGTTTTTTGATAATTCAACAATAACGATGACAGTAGTTGTGACGGTTTAGTTTGTTATTTTGTTTTTGGACGTGGTGGTAATTTTTGATCAAACCCGATATGGCTTCGTGGATTGTGTAAATTCAAAATGGCTTATTGTGTAAAAGTGCACCTACATGACTCCCTCTGTCTTATATACAATCTAAAAATCAAACTTTTTGCTTGTTTTCCCCAATTTGTCCTGCACCAGCTATTAAAGCCAGATATTTGTTTGTGATAGCATTAGGCTTCATCTAGAAAAATGCAATATTCATTAAGTTTTCTTATGAATAAATAACTAGTAATCAGCATGAATTTTATCTTTGATTACACTTTTCCAAATCCCAGCAACATATCCGGTATAGGAAAAGTTATCCTTTTAGAAAGTAAACAGCAGGATGCATTTTTTATTGAGCGTATCAACTTCTCAGTTTCAACTAATTTTTAAAATAATAAACTAACGTTTCTAAAAATTTAAAGTTTCATTCATATTCCATCAAAATGTGCTTTCCACTTCCGGTTTAAAAGGTAGACTGACTAATTATCCTGGATAATTTATCCATTCCTCTTACTAAGAGGAATGGATAAATTATCCAGACTCTCTGATCATTATACTAAGAGGCTCTTAGTATAATGATCAGTCCCAGCACCAAACGATGCTAATCTCGGATATTGACAACATGATAGCTTATAGCTTCACCATCTACCTTCAAATCCATGTAAGTACTCCCGTGGCAAAGTGGAACTATAACCAGTGTTTTTATTTGATTGCTGACTTTGTAAATTTATTTATTTTCAAAAAGACAAAAACACTATATTTTTTAAGTAAAGAAAAAAGTGCCAGGGAAAAGTTGTATGAAAAAATTTTTGAGTAGGGAAAATTTCGCAGAATTGGCAAATAAAATCAGGGGAAAATGTCCAGGGAAAATAGTCCGGGGATGAGTTGCCTGGGGGAAGTCACCAACCCGGCATTAACATCTATCTTTGATCCCACACCAGTGTCCCCGAGGAAAAGTGGAAAACTCCAACCGGACACACCTAAACGCAGACTACCGGCAAGACGCTAATCACCTCCTCCAAGATCTTCTCAAGGTTTCTCTACATTTCCCACCATTCTCCAGGACAATTACATTCCAATCCAAGTGTCTTATGGGGGGGACCCCGTTCATTTCCGCCGTTTACACCAGGAAAGTTTTCCCTATCCAGTTCACATAGCGGATACTTTTCCCACGTGTACAGTTGACCCATTGTTCATTTTTTGTGAATTTGTCCCACAATTTTCCCACCCCAAATTTTTACACTTACAATTAGTCAAATGCAAGGAAGTACACAAGTATCATTTTAAACTTAACGTTATTTATTCAATAAGTGTCATATTTTCAGAGTTACAAGAGTTATGTTGTATTCATAGAACTTCTTCCTACATTCCTTTTGTTGTTTACCTTGGTGGAGGCTATGCCAACTCCCGACAAAAACGAAGTCATCATACTGGAATTTCATGAACTTGTCTGTTTATTTAGCGGTGTAAAAATGCAATATTGATGAATTAAAAAATTTGGCTATTTTGGAATTATCATATACAACTAGAGGAACAATTTGTGACATTAAAAACTTCAAAAAGTTAATTATTTTTTTAATTGCACTGTTAATTTTAACTGCAATTATCTTTTGGTCGCCACCTATGCTAAAGCAAATACATACGTCATTTTAACCAGCACCCTCTAATGTACCAAAAACAGTTGTAAACAGGCTTAGCATAGGTGGCGACCAAAAGATAATTGCAGTTAAAGTTAACAGGGCAATTTAAAAAATAATTAACTTTTTGAAGTTTTTAATGTCACAAATTGTTCCTCTACTTGTTTATGATTATTCCAAAATAGCGAATTTTTTTAATTCATCAATATTGCATTTTTACACCGCTAAATGTTCCAACACATTTAAACTTAAAACGTCCATAACTTCCTTACGTTAGGGTTATTCAACTTGATTTTTTTGTGTTACAATTAGATTTACACTAGTTATCGACCAAATCACAAATAATTTCGTTTTTCGTAACTTCGAAATATGGCTGTCGGGAGTTGGCGTAGCCTCCACCCTTACGTTCACTGCACATGTCGTGCATTCACTGCATGTCATTGTTGCAAGCTTGTTTTACAAACAAGCATAGGCAGGGAGTGGCAACCAGCAGATTGTCAAATGGTTCACGATTAGGACTACGAGTTTGCTCTGATTACGAATATTATGTCGAAAATCCCGAATGCCCATACCCAGCAGTGATATCTGGTTTTAATTGTTGCGGCACTGCCTTCAGGAATCGCTATCAAAACCAAAAGCAAAGCTTTGTAAAACGGAAATATGGTTTGATGATGGCAGAGTAAAAATTAATTGAAATCTAGGTCTTAATATTAAATAACATATATTGCCAACCCGTAATTTTAACCAATTCGTGATTTAGATTTTTATTATAGAAAGTTGTTATTTTCCGACAAAATATACCCTATTCTTTTTGTCACGGACACACTCTGATTACTAACCTTTTTACACAGGAGCAATGACATTTTTTTGCTGGAACCCACGAGCAGAAAATAAATTAGATACTTGAATCAAATTAAATACTGCAGGTTGTAGTAAATGATATGCTACCATTTTATTTTTTACCAGTTCTTCAAAACTATAAATATATATAATGGCAATAAATATATTGGTTGCTCCAATAAAATTTCCAATGGATATTAGATTTTTTACTAACAACAACATTAATATCAAATTGCCTACCGTAAGCCATAAATAAAAAATTAGTTACGAAACTCTGATAGTAAATTTAAGTTCTTAGCGACTCACTTTATTGAAAAAAAAAACAAAGGAAAAACGAGAAGGTTCTAAAAGTTTTCATATTTGAATAAAAGCTTTGTTGATTTATTGACGTAATGTTTAATATTTGCTTTAATATTAGTAAAAAAATTTACGAGCATATTAACGGATGCCAGTAACTAAGAATTTTTTATGGTCTTAACATAATTGAATCCCCATGCCAATGCCTATTTTGAAATACATCAGCCACAAACGAAACGTTCTGGTTCTAGAAAGACAATTCTAAAGAAATTTGATTAGATCAGTGGATTTTCAAAACATACGTAAACATTTACTGCTTTTTGACAAAATACAAGCAACTGTCTAATTTAAATAATGATTGAAACGATTTTTGAGGAAACAATATTTTATTGTCGAGCAAGCAACTGTCCTCCACAAAATATGCTGTTCGAATGCATAAAAATGACAAGTGGATTACACACGCACACACGACTAAACATTCTGCATTTGATCAAACCAGGCCATTTCGTATTTTGGTATATATAAAAAGCATTTGATTCAAATGTTTTGAATGTAAATGTAATCAAGTTCGTTATGAAGAGTTATGACTAAATAATACAGCGGAAACTAAAAACTTTAATGACAACATTACAGCTTGTAACGAAGTCCAATTACACACAATATGCGCAAGACCATTAATTATTGCTTCGTAAAGTTTTTACAAATATCAAGGACGTGGGAAAACGCATGTAGAGGTAATCAAAAGTTTTGCAAATGGAATTTTAAAGTACATTTATGCGTAAGCATTTGTAACACGAAGGAGCAAAGTATTTTCGTTGAATTGTTTAATCAATAGAGAAAAAGCGTAGAGAAGGGCGCTACACAATTTTATCCACGAAGAATCTAAAATATCGAAACACGTTTTAACTGTGAGATTTGACCCAAAAACTTAATGTTTTTCAACTGTATTTTATATTTTGAAATTTCTTCCAGAAAAGTGAAGCAAAAGTCTCAATAAAATGTCCAGTTGTCAATCCATTGCAGTAACTATTCAGAACGGCTTCAAGGCCTTTAAAAGTGATTCAAAGCCAAGGGTTATCCAAGTTCTAAACAATTTTTGTATGAGTGTGCCAACCGGTAGTATGTAAGGTTAATAAACTTTTTAAATTTTAATTAAAATGCAATACTAACACGACTTTTCTATTAACAGATACAGCTTATTAGGAAGCAGAAGCTGTGGAAAGACTACAGTTCTGTCGTTATTAATCGGGAAATATAAGCTGGATTCTGGCTTTCTATCCGTTTTTGGCACTTCATGTGTACCTTATTCAGGACGACAGAAAGTTGGCTTCATGCCACAAGAATGTAGTCTTTATAGCATGTTTTCCATAAAAGAAACACTAAGTTACTTCTCTCAACTATTTGACACGCCAAAATGCCGATCGGATTTTCAACAACAAGCAGAATTTTTAATAAAGTTGCTGTTGCTTCCAAATGAAAACAGAATTGTGGGTACGTTGAGCGGTGGCCAAAAGCGAAGGGTTTCGCTAGCAGTAGCTCTTTTGAACGAGCCTGAACTTCTTTTACTAGACGAGCCAACAATTGGGTTGGATCCTTTGATGCGAAACATGTAATAAAATACTGTTAATTTGTCCTTTTTACCGTATAGAATAACTATGTAGTAAATACACATATTTAAATATTAATTTAGCATATGGAGCCACCTTTTGCATCTTTCCTCCGACAAACAAATAACTGTTATCGTGACAAGTCATTGTATTGAAGAAATAAGGCACTCCAACGTTGTGGGAATAATGCGAAAGGGTTGTTTAATATCAGAAGAAAATCCACTAGCACTATCTAGTCGTTTTGGTTCCCTTGAGCAGGCGTACTTGGCTTTAAGTAGTGCACAGGAAAATGATATGATTTCTAGTATCATATCTCGTCAAATTACCCCAGCTACTGATTTATGCGTTGGCGATCTTCAAACAGTCTTTGTAAATTTTTCGTCCGAACATCAAAACTCAAAAAATAGAATTTCCGCATTTGTTTGGAAAAACTCAAGAATACTGATCCGGAACCCGTGGTAATGAAACTGCCCTACACAAATACAACCAATTCTATTATATACAGGTTTTGCGTTTTGCTTGGTGTCAAATATTAAACTAATTTTGAATTTATTAACAAATTTCAAATAGTTTGACATTGTTTACGTTATTGTGGCCCGTAATTCATCTTCTAATATGCACAAATTCAGTTAGCATGGAACTAGAAGGGTTTACTATGGGTGTGGTAAACAATTCAGGTCTAGGCAACAACTTTTGGGGGAACAATCAACAACTTAATAACACATGCCGGTTTGCCAATATTGCTTGTGATTTTCTCAATAATATCGAATCAAGCACAGTAAAATTGGTAAGTATTTTTCAGGGTTTAGGAATATTACAAGTCTTTGGAATTGGTTCAAAAAGCTGCCCAAACTGGACATATCAGGGGCTACATCACTTTTTCAAACGTTTCCCGAAATCAGGTAGCTGAAAACGTAGAACCAGGTTTTCACAAAGAAGCACTTATAAACGCTTCCAAGATTTACGTACACATGGATCAGTCAAGTAATCATTTTAAGCTACTATTATAGAGTATTACTAAATTATTGCAAAATTCCAATAACTGCCTCTGCCTTTCGCAGACATAATTGTTTACAGCTTCCTTGTAGAAGTATTGCACAGAGCCTTTCACGGAATTGCAGAAAAAGTGAATTTGCTGGAATGTGGTTGTGATTGGGGCTACTTTATTTCATCACTTAAGGTACTATCAATTTTATGGCTTTTATTTATCTGATATTTGCAATCCCCTTCATGAAAAAAAATCTTTTAGTACATCGAAGTCAGCGGCGATTATGCCAAATCATCTAAAGATTTTATGGGACCCGGATACTTCACTTTGTAAGATTTCTCAGTGCCACTCTATGCATGTCTTATGCTTTCATGAGTATTTGATTATATTTTATTCAATTAATTATATGTATACTTTTACTAGCATTATATTTTTGCTGTCTCCTCTGGTATGCACCCGACTTATCAACGAGAAAAAACTTGGAGTTGTAGATAGAATCATGGCAAGTAGTGCTAGTTGGTTAGAGATTCTTGTAGGTTACGCCATCACGGAAGCGGCTGTAATTATGATTCAGGTGATTTTGGGCTACTTTACACTACACTATATTCTGTCTTGTGGACCCTCCCCTTTCGCGCATCCAACATTGGTGGTTCCCATATTCGGGGTTGTCCTTCTTCAAGGACTTTTTGGAATGGCATATGGTCTCTTACTGGGTGTTATATTTGACCAAGATATTCATGCAGTTATTGTGATACTAGGCACAATCTTTCCTCTTATATGTTTATCTGGAACATTTTGGCCATTTGAAGGATTACCGGAAGTCATACAATTTCCTGCAATTGCACTGCCACTGACTTTGTCTCAGGATGCTCTGAGATCGCTAATGAATCGAAGATGGTCGCTTACTCATCCTAAAGTATGGCCTGGATTTTGCGTGCTGATTGGATATATTTTCCTGATTGTTCTCCTTATATTTGCTATTTTGAGCAAGCAATTACGAAGGAAGCAGTTTTGAGTAATTAGCAGTTTAAAAGGGTACTGATTGATGCTTAGGTACCCTAAGTTAGGGTAAGTAAGGGGTGTATTCAAAATTTGGTTTATCCGTACAATTTAACATACATGCAAAAAATACATCAATTTTAGTGTGTCATTAAAGTGCCTAATGGAATATATATGAAACCGATAAAGAGCGTAAAGTTGTAAACAAGTCAAAAAATCCACATAAAGTTACTCACTTACTTTATACATAAAATTTTATATGCGCTTTTGCAACGAGCAGATCAATAGTTTCCTTTCGGATTCCTTGCCCGACAAATAGGTGTGCCAGTACATGGTTAATTTGAAACATTCATGCAAAACCTATAAATAGTGATGGCAAAAATCTAAAAGTAATCGCGATTAAACACGATTCTTGTCTAAACGTTTTAACCAAAAATCAGAAACGGTTTGGTAGGTGAAAAATTGGTCGTAAACGTTTTAAACCAAAAACGGATAGGAATCGCGATTAATCCGTGGTTTTAAGTCCGTGGTCATTCTTTACTGTGTGTGGTAAACCAAAGATGAAAACACGATTATGTAGATAAAAAACATCACAAAGCAGATGTACGCAGATGCCCTTTGACCATTTTTGTTATTTACAATTTTCTTTATTACAGTTTGCTAGAATTTAAATAGATTTTGCGACACAAGTTCTGTGGTTGGCGGAAATTGCGATTTTGCCGATTTACAAACGTTTTAAGCACTAATAGGATCGGAATCGAAAATGTTGGAAAATCGAATCGGTTTTTCCGATTATCCAAACATTTTCATAAAAAATCGGATCGGAAATGGTTTTGGAATCGTGATTAATCGTTTACCATCACTAGCAATATAGAACTTTCCATGCTCTTTTTTACATTTATTTTTTCATAAATGTTAGATTTTAGGAAAATATTGCAATTATGGTTTCCTCAAAGTTTAAATAATCAGACACCCAAAACTTTAGCAATTACAGAAATGTTTGCAATATTTTCTTTTGTAATTGTTTCTATATTGCCCTTAAATTAAATGGGTTTTGGTTGCTATTTGTAGAAGCTGTTGTGTATCTTAAAATAGTTGCCATTTGTTTAGATATTCTATAATTCAATTTCTGTTTGTTTGATGAAAATCTTTGAGTTAGTTTATTGGGTAAGACTTAAAACAAATAAAACAAATTTAGGATATTAGCTCAGCTACAATGCCAAATTGATGATAATTTGTGTTTAGCAGGCTTAAATCTCAGCCGGATCTCTAGGTTACACAAGTTGATCAGTTTAGAACATGAATTAAATTTTAGAATATCGCCAACAATAAATACTAATGTAAGTTTTCACGAAACGATTACCCAGTTTTACAAAGATTTTATATATCAACTCACGTAAAATAGTTTAGTACGATTTAAAAATTGAACTAAAATATTATTAACCCACCTTGGATTTCACCCATTTTCTCCCAATTTTCCTAGCTCAATACTTCGTGTTTATTTATTTTTCGCCCTATGTTGATCACCTCCCCCTCCAGTTTCCTCCTTCAGAAATTACTGCAACAAGCTCTTCACTCTACCTCCAATTTCTTCCGGCTCTTTCCAGGGAGATTATGCACGTGTAGGTGAATTACAAATGGATTTTGGAAAAGATATACCTTGAGGCGCAGAGGTTGACGAAAATCAAGTACAAGGACTAGTTGGTCAGACTATGGTCAGGGCTTTTATACGATTAACTTGATTCCTAAAAATGTCAATGACTTGTACTATTTTTGAACGAAATATTCCTTTTAAATAGAAAGCAAATAGTTTCATGGTACAAAGAATGGCCTTATCTTCCAATAAATTTAAAACTTAATTTCTGACAATAGCATAAAAAATGCCACAATATGGCCGGCTAGCAGCACAAAAAATACCGCAATTATATTTCCATAAATCGATGCTGGTTGTAGTGGAACGTTACTCACTCTAATCTTGTACCTCCGCACATCCGCTTCTAACTGCCGCAGACGCTTCAGGATGCCAATCTTTTGCTCCCTGTTATCCAGTTCATCCTTCCGGGCCATCATTTCCAACCTCACCTCCGTGCACTTCAACTCAGCCATTGCCTCCAACTTCGTTTTCCTTGCAGTCAAACCGGCTCCACTGTTCTCCAAATTTATCAATTGCCCTTCCAACATTCCTCCACTTCCGTTGCACCTTCTTCAAATAGAATCATTGATAGAATTTGAAATAGTAGAATAATAAAGCTTTACAAAAAAAATTTCTGGACTTATTTTTAAAGTTTCAATATTTAAAGTACTTAAACGCCAAAAAAGCTGTACGCGCATTTGATGGACGAATCTTTTCGTACAGATTCCCTTACCCGGAAAAAGTTCTGTTTAGGTTGAACATCAGAACCTACTTATTCAATTTTCCCTGATTGGATGTTAGCAAACATGTTAGCAATTCAATACTTTTGCATTTCTTTGTACATGCTGGAGTAATTCAAAGTAAAAAATCTGTAATTTCTTACTATTTATTTATTTCTCAATGGCAATCATTGAAGCAATATCTTATAAATGAAAGAATACACATTCAGTAAGCACAAAAGCTTTAAAAACAATTTAAAATTGCATTTTGCAAACAGAATACTCCTCCTTAATTTTTATGTAATATTTGCATTCCAGTCCTTAAAAAATTAATTCTTAAGCGGATTTGCATTCTAAGTACATTAATAAGCCTTCCCCTCATTATATTTATATGGCTTGGTAAAAAATGAGGTGGATCGGATTGCTTGTTTCAAGACTAATTATACAAAATCTTATAGCCATAACTAACAATAACTGGTGATACACACTGACTCAAATACTTCACTCGCCACTACTTTTTCTGTCCCATTTTAAATCATCACAGACATCTAAATATATTAATGTTTTATGGACAAACATTTTGGCAGAACAAAGCCAGCATGTCATTACTATATTAGCTAGCAAAATTACTCGGTGCTAAAATGCACAATCTTAATGAACTGGAAATTAATGAAGTCTTTTAGTATTTAAATGCAGCATTTTACAGAGCTCCATTGCTTTTATTAGATCTACTGGATCTGGGAACAGGGTCAATTGTAGCTTCTCGAGTCAACATCTCGAGGACCACTCTATCAGTCTACACTTCTGTAGCATCTTTTTCTTCATCGGAACTACTCACAATTCCTCCAGAACTGACACTAGTGGACTCACCCCAACCGGAGGGCTCATTTCCTTCGGGCGGACATACTATCACAGGTAGTACTCGCACTTCATTAATTTCTCAATTACCCCTTCCAATAAAATTGTACCCGTGCTTCCACAAATTCCCACCTCTTCCGCTGCACTCAGCAAATCCTCAACACCATTCATCAAATCATCTCCTCCCTCCCATCCACCTCTGAAGAGGCACCTGCTGTATCTTCCTAGCTCAAGACTGACCCCAACACACTCCAGTTATAAACTTGTTGCAATTTCACGTCTGCACGCATTTTTTTCGGTACGGAAGTCATTTGTTAAACTGTAGGTAGTTTTAGGTGATGATTTTTGCATTAGGCTATGTAAGGCATTCTATGTTCCCAAGAAGTTTAGTAATCATTTGAAAAATTGGTATTGTATTAATTGTTGTACCCCCTCAACTAGTCAATAGCTTAGTCAGTAGTCCCACCGATAAATTCCTTGTGATTCCCTTCAGTTTACCTGTTACTTGAATTTATACATAGGTTTTACTGAATATACGTATTTCCATTTTTCAAGAAGAAGCATGCTATAATAAGCAAATATCTTATTTAAAAACTGCTAACTGATATAGGACAAATTTATAAAAAAACAAGTTAAAAATTAAATCCATTCAGTTTAAGATAGTGGGAGATGCTTTTGCCCTTATTATTACATGAAATCTAAACCATCGTATATGCAACAAAAACAATTTAACAGTACGTTAAATTACCTCCACCTCGAAAAACAAAGTACCTACAGGTGAATCATCACAAACATTACTGGTTTTGTACACAACAAAAAAGTTCCTTTTCGATTTTATTTAGCTTGACCTGATTTAGTGTTTACGTAGTTCCATTTCATCTTCATTTTGAAACTGATTTATATCTGAATTAAAACCGGAGGTTTAGATAACGAAAGAATTGTAAGTTCCATAATGGCGTTTTGGTTGATTTCAATTCCTAAATTTCCGATTGACGGGTATACAAAAAACTTACAAGGGAGGCTTTAAAAAGAAACTATCCAAACCGCACGCACTAACCCAATAAGTTTTCGAATTAAGAAGCAAAATAGTTAATGAAAACTCCTTCTTAAATCTGATTCTGACGAAACTACTGGTCTATACTCTTAAATGGAATGGGAAACTCGAACGGAAACGTTGGTTATCTCTCCCCTAAGCCTTTTTTACTATTCTATAACTCTAGACAACTGAATAAAATCCAGAGTTGTACATGGTGAGATGTGGAACCGCTTTAGACTTGCCTATTATAGTTTTCATTTCTCTCCGCCGGCTCCACCGAAAAACAGAATCATCAGAAAATGTTTTAAAATGATGCTTCATTATTTCTACGTCATTTTTATATGTATCAGGATAGTTAAGCATAAGGAACATTTTGAATGTCAAGTTGGCATTTTATAAAGGCATGTAATTATTTCTCGTCGATGGAAAAATACTCATCCATCTATGGGATTAATGACTTTTATTGTGGGAGGTAAAAAATTCGAGTACTCCCTTGTCCGGGAGTATTTTTCCAGGGATAATAGAGTATTCTACCTTTTTTGTGCAACAAAATTAAAACTAAACTAAAAAATTGTTTGGAAATGCGTTTTTTATCCAGATTGTTAATCATAGTTTTTGTGTAACATCAACATATCATGTATCTATTGAAGTAGGAATCCTTTGTGAGCAATTCTGCCAAAATTCTGACGTTAGACTAATGCAAGTTTTCCTTTTTAACTTTTTGTACTGATATAAAAACCATTATTACGAAGCTGAGCATAGTAAAGCTAGTATTGAGATTGTTATATTTGTCTGTCTGTCTCTGTGTGTTAGCACGATACAGGGCAGACGGTTAGTCAGAATCCTTCCAAACTTGGTACAGTGATTGATTGGGTCATTAGGAGGAACCCTATTGATTTTGTACCTAATCGGTTATCCCCTTGGGGTGGCTCATCCTCTGTGCCGCCCTTCCACTCTAAAAATTTGCTTTTTAAAGTTTCCATTTAAATATCTATGCTGTCCAAGCAATTACCTAGGTATAAATGGCCAGGGAATGAAAGTGTGCTACATTCCAAAAATTCCCGCTCGGATCTATTGCCTCATTGCAATTCATGGCTTTTTACCTGAAGAAAGTTTCAAGGTCACTCCGAAGAAGTCACTTTGGCGGTATCAAGAAGACAAGGGCGGTTTCAATCAAGCAGACTTGACCATTTCCCGGAAGCGACTTCCGCTAAATCTTAGAGTTGTACTAGAATAATCCAGTTGTCACTAAATGTCCTGCGTACCCAAAAAATACTTGAAGACGTGAAGGTTAGTTTTGCTAAAACACAACTTTATTAATGCAACTTGATTATTGCATACAAGCAAATTATAACTAGAAAGCTAATTTCATTCAAATTAGTGTGAAGTGGTGTTTGAGGGAGCCAAATATTTTAAAAGCATTAGCCTGGTTTCCGTTTCCAGGTTTTTTCAGTATAGAATGTGCTTTGGAGGAAATGGGGTAGTGCCAGTCCATAGGACGCCCTATCAACATCAGTTAAAACAAACTTAATTAAAATTAATGCAAAATTGAATACTAACTGTCCATAAAACTATGTTTCCTGAATAAAATAACCGTTTTAGAAATGAAATTTTAGTAATGATAACAAACTGTATATTACTTGCTTGCTTGCCTAGCTTGTCACAGGAAGGGTCGGGTTCAAAGCAGTCTTAAGTGGTTCCCATACTTCGTTCTCCGGGTTGTTAAGTCTGGAATGTCTTCCTAATCCTTTCCCCGGGATTCAAAAACGGCCCTCCACGGCTGGGCCATATCTAGGTGGACCACCACCGCGGTCACACCCTCAATACAGCAGCATAATGATATAATATTTGTGTAACACAGGGAAATCGTTTTGTAGGAGCTTACATTAGTACCCTTTGTTTGCGATATCGCGAAATGTAATACAATGTCCCAGACAGAACCTGAATGAGTGATATGGATGGAACCTTTAATGGATCTGATTAAAATTAAAGCATGTTAAACACAATCTGTTACAGATCTGGCGTCGTAGTTGAGCTAATACTTAATTAGTTTTTCCAGCTCTTTCCTATCCTAATAAACTTTGCATGCATAAGATTTTACTTTCAATATTTTACTTGCATTTTACATTTTATTTTAATGATGTCTTTCTAAGATACTCTGTCTCTGCTGGCCGCCAAGGGATTGTTCTATTGCAAATTGAGGGTAATAGGAATTTTAAGGGATTTTATGGATCACGACTTGGTTTTAATATGACAGAATGTCAAATCCTGTAAAATCATTTAATAGTTAGCAACAATTTGTTACACTGCATCATTTTTATGGAATTGGAGTTCAGACTTATTTTAGTCTTCCAATTAGAGGTTGCTTTCAATTCAATTAGTCAACGGGTTTAGTCTTAGTCATGATTTTACAAGAAATTTTTCAAAGAGGGCAGCATAAGTAAAAATTTGAATACATTTTTTTGTATTCTGGGTTGACCCGGTGTGTGCAAAAAACAAGCTGTGTCACTGTGTCACCTTCCTGTCAATTTTCGGACATACTATTTGACAAAATCGTTGTAAAATATATTCTAAATCTGGCAAAAAATGCATTAGCCTAACGCCAGCGTTTATACAAACCTGCTCGTAAAGGATTTCCTTTTCCCTTAGGTAAATCAAAAAGCGTTTGGTAGTTTTGACGTCAACAAAATACCTCTGGGAAAAGTACAAAATACAAAATTTTCTGCTGGGAAAAGTTTAACATGACATTCAAAATGTTCTTTATGCTTGACTATGTCCTGTTTAAGCACACAAAAATGATAAAGCATGACTCCGTATTAACCAAAAACTGTTTGAGCTCCTTCTGACTTAGAAATTTTAAACGCATGGTCGTATGCTTACAAGGAGGATTTCTGTTAAAATACAATTTATAGCTAGTTTCCAACAAAATACAAACCCTAACTACCTGTTTTCAAGAATCCTCCTAAAAATTACTAAATCCATTCAACCTGTAAAAGTAATGTGCCGGTTTTCTATTTTTTGTATGAATTTGGGTATTAGTTTTGGTTGCTCCTCAGGCTAAAAACAAGGCTGTATCCAAATTTTTACATTTTCCCTGGACACCGGATTAGAAATTGCCTGTGAAATCTTGCCAAAAATCAAGTCAGTTTTCTAACCGCACTAGAACGAAACCACCTTTAATTTGTGGAGTAGCATCAAGTCAAGTCCAATTCCTAACAAATGGTACAGTAACCTTTCAATAATTTTATTTTCAGCATTTAACATCCTGTCCTGTCGTGTTAAAACCGTGTCGTGATATGTACTTAGACCACCATGCGCAATTTCCCTTACATGTTCTACAAGGACCCAAAGTTTTTGAAAACAGTATAACAGCTATAAAATTGAGTATTTTCAATAATGTTAATACATTATTTATTGAGCCAACTTTTAGCCAATATGTAAGCTATGACATTAGATACTTTTTGCAGGTGTACGGTAGTTAGCTCAAAGGACGTTAGTTACACCGGACTCTAGTTCCACTTTTTTAGCTCACTTTTTTTAGTTACACCCGGTCGTTACCTCCAAAAATGTTTTAGCTACAATTTTTTTAGCTCCACCATTTTTAGTTCCACCAATCTTCTTGGCTTGCATACGAGTAAATATGCAATGAATATGATGGTTTTAAACCTGAAATGACATATATTTCTTGTCTCATAATTTCCTTCTTCTGAATATTCTTTTCTTCGTTCAAAGTTCCATTTCTATCCAGTGTTGTTAAAAAAGTTTAAAGTAAAAGCTTGAATGTGTCGACTAGTTACTAGTAATTTAAGTTTTTCAATACGATCGTCATTCAAAAAGATACCTTTTCTTCAAACAAGAACTTGGTTATTTAGCTGATGCAACGTTATAAAGAGAATGAGAATGTAGCAGTACAACATATAGTAATTGTTATACCTCAGCCACATTTAAGTCACATTCTAAGTAAAGAACGAAAGATAAAGCGTATACTGATTGACCTGACAAAAAAGATTGTGTAATACTTACCCCATACTATTTTAATCACAATACTATATAACATAAAACGAAATGCTTTATTTAGTAATGTATAAATAATCCAGTAGTGTATTCTTAAAGTTAATTTTTACAAAGAAAGTTTATGGAGGTAAAGATGGTGGAGCTAAAAAAATGAGTGGAACTAGAAGCCATTGGAACTTAAAAAAGTGGAACTAGGAACCAAGTGGAGCTAGCAGCCTTGTAGCTAAATGTAGGTGTAGCTAAAAGATTGGAGCTAACTACTTAGGACCCTTTTTGCATCTCCAAGCCAAATCTGATTCGATCAGTAATTACCACCACATCCAAAAACAAACTAAACATAGCTGAATCGTCCCAATTAATTATTGTCATCGTTATTGTTGAGTCGTCAAAAAACTCAGCGTTTGAAAATTACACTCCTCAGATCCTGGGAAACAAGATTTAGGAATCACCATAACCATACTTATTAGACAAATAATGCCATGTCCGAAGTAATTGGTTTTTACTTTTAATTCTAGATAATTGTGTATAAATGAAAATTTCAATAAGAAAAGTCACATGGATAAACTCCCTTCTTATGTACCAATTGTATTAACACAGTTGTATTGAAGAAGTATGTTGAATATGTGTAAAACCGAAAGCACAGAACTGTGACCACAAAAATGACAAGCTTTTTAATCACCCAGACCACGTTTAACCAGTCTTCCTCCTCCCTATTCCTCCGAAGCACAGTGACAGGTTAACACTGTTTAGCAAGCTTAGCTTAGATCATTATGCTACACAGCAAAATATTAAAAAGGGTTAAGCCCAACACGGTCAAGAAGGGCTTATTTTTAAACTGATTTTGGAGGGGATCGGTGGAGATTGACAAGTTGGAGTGGAGGTGGTGGTGGGTACAGGATTCTTTCGATTTTTAAACATTCTTGTGTGGGTTTCGGGCCATTTGGTTTTTGGTTGAGGTGGAGGTAATATTAGAGTTAGGTAGATGACATCTATAAACAGACCTCTGTGCAATTTGACAAGACCGATACTAGGAACCGGGACAGGTTTCTATGCAAGGGAAACGATAGACATGTTCAGAATTCCTTGGTTATAAATTGAAAATTATTTTAGTGTAAAGTTTTCAAACTTAAAACTGCAACAAAATCATAATATTTATTTTAATAAAATATATTTAACATAACCCATTGCGCATACCAAAATAAAGCTCAAGATGCTGCGGCCATTTCTAAAGTCCGATTCAGCACACGAAACAAAACTGGTTTTCCCATAATTCATTCCACCACATGATTTCATGTAAAATGTCAAGACATGGTCGTTTATTCTCATCCCACTCGCGCATTTCATTAAGTTCTGGAATGAACCAAAATGAAACTTAATCCGGGGTTGTGCTATGCAAGTAAATTAGCATGTGGGTAAGCCCTTTACGGACTGAAAATACACTAATACATAAATGCTAATGTAAAAAATGCCAATTAATTTGCGCAAAATGCAATTTTAAATTGTTTTAAGGCTTTTGTGATAATTCAAATTTCATTCTTTTGTGTATAAATTCTTATAATGATAACCGTTGAAACATAATGCATGAAAAATCCAATTACATATTTTTTAAAATGAATTCCAGCATGTGCAAATGCAAACGTAATGCGTTTTATTTTATCAGTTGAAATTCAAAATGTTTATTTTATATAATCCGCGCTTTAAAAACTTCATTTTTATAGCGTAGTGTGTTTGCTAACTTCTGATTAGAGAGAGCATTTGAATGGAATTGGCAAACTGAAAGAAACGTTTAAAATAGGTCGATATTTTTAGCAGGTTTCATCTAGTTCACGCTATTGAATATGGCTGGGCGCCGCAATAAAAAACACTTTCTTCCCGGTATCCGGTGGTACTCAAAAAAATTTCCCCGTGAACACATGGTTAAAAATTTCCCGTTAGACATATTACGAAACAGCAAGGTTTTTGCGAGTTATATATAAAACTGATAGATTTTACTTCTTACATATTGACACACCCTTTAACAAATATTGGGAAAAAATTTTGCAGTGTGAAATGACTTCTCATAAAAATGTAAAGAAGTGGCAAAATAATAGGAACACTTTGTAAAGCAGCAAGATTTCGAAAAACACGTAACAGGCATGTAAAAAGGCAAAATGGAACAGATTGGAAGAAACAACAAGAAAATTCTTTTGTATAAAAACTGGAAATTGCAGTTCACCTGAGTTTCAAAACTTCCATGAAATACCTTTAGGCTCCCAAGATACTACTTAATAAGCTAAAGCTCTACCGCTGTAACCCTTCTTACCTTTTGCCCGCAAGAAATCAAGAACTTGCCACTTTGTACGCTTCGGGTACATATTCGGTCAAGATAGAACGTAATTAGTGGTTTTGTCAGACTCAACAATTTTAATGAAATGGCCGCAGTCATTGATATCAACGACATTGCAATTTTGTAAATCAACCGGAAAAGTTAGTTTGAAATTTGAAACAGATTGCTGTAGTGGGAACACTCGAATTGTATAGCAATAAAATGGAACAGTTATGCATGAAACTCGAAAAGGCTTGTATAAACCCGAAGAAATATTGCATGACATGAGAATTTTTTGTAGGAATAATAGCAAACACTTGTATGAAAATGAGAGAATTTGGTATGGAATCGGGAAGGATTTGTACAAAATGAGGAAAATTTCTAGAAAACATTTGTATGAATCCGGGAAGATTTTGGATAAATCTGGAAAAAATTTGTTTAAAACTTGGAATCTAGGTATGTTTCGACAGTTTTGTTTAATTAAGTTTTGTTCATTGCCGATTTTAATCCGGAATAGAAATAATAATTTAGTTTACAAATCTGAGGAATCTCTTGCAGTTTTGGAAAATTTTGAAACATTTTGTTCCACATTTACATTTCTTTCCGTTTTTGTTCCTCTGAAGTTTCCCTCCATTCCCATCCCTATCCTCTTTCTTCCCTTCCTCCTTCCTTACTATCCCTCCCCTTTCGTTTTCCATGGGCTCAAAATTTCCCGGTATCCTAGATACCAGGATACCGAGTTTTTTCCAGCGGCGTGGCTGGGAAGCAAAGTTTCGTAATGCATGTAATTCTTTCAAAATATGAGTAGCTTGAATACCTAATTAGTCCAACCCCAATAAAATCTACAAATCTATGTAATTCTAGAAGTCCATCCAATGCACAAACAACTTCTCTGGAGTTCAAACACTTCTAATATTGATCTTTTATAAAAGTCTGGAAGTTCCTTTTTAAAGCTTTTTTGTTCCAACGGAAGTGGAGGGATGATGGAGGGAAACTTGATAAATTTAGGGAGCAGTGGAGCCTTTTGGACAGCAAGGAAAACAGTTGGAGGCAAAGGCTGTGATGCTTAAATGCAGAGAGGTGAGATAGGGTAGGAAATGAGTACCCGGAAGAAGAAATTGGATAACAGGGATCCTGAAGGAATAACAAGATATTGGGATCCTGAAGGACCTGAACCAGTTGGAAGCGGAGGTGTTGTGGTGATGAAAGCTTTTAAATTGCTAGTTCAGGAAAATGAATTGGAGAAACCAGAGCTCAGGAGTAAGAAACAGAGCATCAAAAAATCCTTAATTCACTACCTGGGGGACAAAAAAACTAAACAAATTAATTTGTCAAACCCACTTTATTAACGTAGATTCACTGTTTCACCGGATTTATTGATGGTCAAAAAAGGGAGGATGGAAGGGATTTCGAAGCGGAAAAACTCTGAATGTAGAGCAAAAGTGAGGTTAACCATCCACAGCTTGGACTGGGTCTTGCATAAAGGGACTAAGCTGGATTCATAGACGCAGTTGAATAAATAATAGTAATTTGAAGACATCATGGTCGAGGAGGAATAGTCCGGGGTGTGTTGCGGAATAGGTGCAAGTATTAAACGAAGGATGCAGGGATTTTAGAGGGATTGTTTAAGAGTTCTACCCCGAGGAGAAGTGGACGGAGCGAAAGAGGCAGCTCATAAACGTTACTGGAGGATGAGTGTGACAAGAAGAGAAGCTTGAGAAGGGCTGAGGTCCGAAGTCAGAGTGTGGAGTAGGAGGAGTCCAGGATTAGGAGGTGACAACAGGTGCCTCCAAAGGGAGGGTCGAGATACGTAGTGTATAGATAAATAGTACACAAACGAATATAGAAAAGAAAATGATAGCTAGTTAAAGTGCAAACTCTCCTCCGGCATTAAATTTGAACCAATTTAATTTTTTAACTTGGCTTTCTTACTTCGCCCCGCACCATTCATAACATGTTTTTTCTTCAAAAATGAAATGGAAATGTATTCGTTAAATCTTAATACGAATTGGGTTTAATTATGAAATGACATGTTAAACGGAAAAGGTTGTCTTTCATACTGACATGCGTCGAAATACATAATTACGGCCTTTGTAATTACAGCATTCATTCTCTGATATTTCGACAACTCAGTGCTACAAGTAGATCCGATCTGTGTTAAACGATTCAACGATATACCCGACCTAACAAAGAAAATGTGTTAAAGCGTGACCGCCGCTGGAAAAAACTCTGTATCCTGGTATCTAGGATACCGGGAAATTTTGAGCCCAAGAAGGAGGAAAGGGGAGGGAAGGGAAGGAAGGAGAAAGGGAAGGAAGGGAAGGAAGGAGAAAGGGAAGGAAGGAGAAAGGGAAGGAAGGAGAAAGGGAAGGAAGGAGAAAGGGAAGGAAGGAGAAAGGGAAGGAAGGAGAAAGGGAAGAAAGGGAAGGAAGGGAAGGAAGGAGAAAGGGAAGGAAGGAGAAAGGGAAGGAAGGAGAAAGGGAAGGAAGGAGAAAGGGAAGGAAGGAGAAAGGGAAGGAAGGAGAAAGGGAAGAAAGGGAAGGAAGGGAAGGAAGGAGAAAGGGAAGGAAGGAGAAAGGGAAGGAAGGAGAAAGGGAAGGAAGGAGAAAGGGAAGGAAGGAGAAAGGGAAGGAAGGAGAAAGGGAAGGAAGGAGAAAGGGAAGGAAGGAGAAAGGGAAGGAAGGAGAAAGGGAAGGAAGGAGAAAGGGAAGGAAGGAGAAAGGGAAGGAAGGAGAAAGGGAAGGAAGGAGAAAGGGAAGGAAGGAGAAAGGGAAGGAAGGAGAAAGGGAAGGAAGGAGAAAGGGAAGGAAGGAGAAAGGGAAGGAAGGAGAAAGGGAAGGAAGGAGAAAGGGAAGGAAGGAGAAAGGGAAGGAAGGAGAAAGGGAAGGAAGGAGAAAGGGAAGGAAGGAGAAAGGGAAGGAAGGAGAAAGGGAAGGAAGGAGAAAGGGAAGGAAGGAGAAAGGGAAGGAAGGAGAAAGGGAAGGAAGGAGAAAGGGAAGGAAGGAGAAAGGGAAGGAAGGAGAAAGGGAAGGAAGGAGAAAGGGAAGGAAGGAGAAAGGGAAGGAAGGAGAAAGGGAAGGAAGGAGAAAGGGAAGGAAGGAGAAAGGGAAGGAAGGAGAAAGGGAAGGAAGGAGAAAGGGAAGGAAGGAGAAAGGGAAGGAAGGAGAAAGGGAAGGAAGGAGAAAGGGAAGGAAGGAGAAAGGGAAGGAAGGAGAAAGGGAAGGAAGGAGAAAGGGAAGGAAGGAGAAAGGGAAGGAAGGAGAAAGGGAAGGAAGGAGAAAGGGAAGGAAGGAGAAAGGGAAGGAAGGAGAAAGGGAAGGAAGGAGAAAGGGAAGGAAGAAGAAAGGGAAGGAAGGAGAAAGGGAAGGAAGGAGAAAGGGAAGGAAGGAGAAAGGGAAGGAAGGAGAAAGGGAAGGAAGGAGAAAGGGAAGGAAGGAGAAAGGGAAGGAAGGAGAAAGGGAAGGAAGGAGAAAGGGAAGGAAGGAGAAAGGGAAGGAAGGAGAAAGGGAAGGAAGGAGAAAGGGAAGGAAGGAGAAAGGGAAGGAAGGAGAAAGGGAAGGAAGCATAAAGGGAAGGAAGCATAAAGGGAAGGAAGGAGAAAGGGAAGGAAGGAGAAAGGGAAGGAAGCATAAAGGGAAGGAAGCATAAAGGGAAGGAAGCATAAAGGGAAGGAAGCATAAAGGGAAGGAAGCATAAAGGGAAGGAAGCATAAAGGGAAGGAAGCATAAAGGGAAGGAAGCATAAAGGGAAGGAAGCATAAAGGGAAGGAAGCATAAAGGGAAGGAAGCATAAAGGGAAGGAAGCATAAAGGGAAGGAAGGAGAAAGGGAAGGAAGGAGAAAGGGAAGGAAGCATAAAGGGAAGGAAGCATAAAGGGAAGGAAGCATAAAGGGAAGGAAGCATAAAGGGAAGGAAGCATAAAGGGAAGGAAGCATAAAGGGAAGGAAGCATAAAGGGAAGGAAGCATAAAGGGAAGGAAGCATAAAGGGAAGGAAGGAGAAAGGGAAGGAAGGAGAAAGGGAAGGAAGCATAAAGGGAAGGAAGCATAAAGGGAAGGAAGCATAAAGGGAAGGAAGCATAAAGGGAAGGAAGCATAAAGGGAAGGAAGCATAAAGGGAAGGAAGGAGAAAGGGAAGGAAGGAGAAAGGGAAGGAAGCATAAAGGGAAGGAAGCATAAAGGGAAGGAAGCATGAAGGGAAGGAAGGAGAAAGGGAAGGAAGGAGAAAGGGAAGGAAGGAAGAAAGAGAAAAGGAAAGGGAAAAAAGGGGGAACAAATGTCAAAATGTGGAACAAAAAGTTCCAAAACTGCAAGAGAATCCTCAATTTTGTAAAGTAAATTTTTAATCTTATTCCGGATTAAAATCGGCACTTCAATGTTCTTGCATCTCTAATGAAAATTTTCCAAGTGTTGTTTTCCTGTTTTTAACAAAATTTTTCAAATTTATCCAAAATCTTCAGGGATTCATACAAACGTTTCCTAGTTTTACTAGAAGTTTTTCTCTTTTGTACAAACCCTTCCCGATTTCATTTTTAAAGAACCATTCCATACCAAATTTTCTCATTACATACTTGGAAAAAGAAAATACGATTCTCTCACCGAGGACTTCTGTAACGAGCTAGAGTGGTTTTTCTTCAAATATAAATTGATGTATGAAAATATATGTTTTGCCTACAAACTGACGTTTACAAATCCCCTAGAAAAGTTCAACAATTATCTAGATTTTTCTAACCAGAATAGCCAAACTACTAGGTCCACTAACTACAAAATCCCTACTATACATTTTAATAGTGCATGGGGTAAAAAATGTTTTAAGTATAAAGCTGTCTATGACTGGTTACAACTACCTGATTCAGTTATAGAATGTACTGTATCTTTTAATGCGTTCAAAAATAAACTTATAGCCTATTTACTTTCGCTTCAAGTCGAAGAAATATTTAGAATTAAATGTAATTTGGAAGACACTATCTGTGATTTATCTTGTATTGACGACGTCATAAATGCGTGTATAACAGAATAAAATAAAAGCACGAATTAGTTTATGGAGTGTTAAGTGGTAGGCTAAAGTTATTCAAAGTTAACACAGTGCAGACTAGTCTGACTGGGCTAAAACCCTTAATGGCGAATGCGGGTTGGGGAAATGCACTTGTGGGTACCGAGATGCCTAAGTTTACCTTCTTTTCATTCTTAGACTTAACGTGCTTTTGCTTAAACATATTACTACAATAATTTGTCAAATCTACAAAACTAAACATATTGAAAAATACAAATATCTGTAAACTATTATAAGTTAAACAAACAATCTATAACTAATAACTTGTATATTCTTCACTCTTAAATGACAAATGATTGTCAACATGATGTAATTTACCTCTCGAGGAAATCATGGACAATAAATGCAATATTATTATTATTATTCTCATTTTCATACAAATGTTTGCTATTATTCCTACAAAAATTTCTCCTGTCATGCAATAATTCTCCAGGTTTATACAAACTCTTTCGAATTTCATGCATTACTGTTCCATTTTATTACAATGCAATTTGGATATTCACTGTCCAGCAATCTGTTTCACTTTTCAAACAAATTTTCCGGTTGATTTAAAAAATTGCCATGTCGTTGTAGACTGTGGCAATTTCATTAAAATTATTGAGTCTGACATAACGATTAATTACGTTCTACCTTGACAGACTATTTACCCAAAGCGAACATAGTGGCAAGTTCATGATATTTTGCGACATTGCGAGTAGTAGATTAAATAGTTTACAAGCAGTACGGAATTAGCTTATTAAGTAGTATCTTGGAAGCCTGAAGGTATTTTATGGAAGTTTTGAAGTTCGGGTGAACTGCATTATTTATTAATAACATACCTACTAGTTATATAATTCAATTAACCGTCACCAATGACTTGTCGAAGTAGAGTATGTTTAGACTGTGACATGTCATAATGCATGAAGACTTTATATATAAAACCGCTTCAGCGTAATGAAATAATGCTAGAGCACTCTGTACGCAAACCAAAGTCGACGTAATGCTGATTCTAAATAATAATTTTTAGTAAACATGCTAAATAAATTTCCAAATCTTAATGAGTAAATTGAAAATTTCCGACAAGAGATTTTCGAATTCGAATTGGCGAATTTCCAGTTTTTATACGCAGGATTTTTTTTTGTTTCTTCCAAACTGTTGCATTTTGCCATTTCACATGCTTGTAACTGTTACATGTTACGAAATCTTCAGTCTTGCTGCTTTACAAAATGTTCCTATTATTATAAAACTTCTTTGTTGCGAAGACATTTCACCTTGCAAAATTTTCCCATAATATTTGTTAAAGGGTGTGTCAATATGTAAGAAGTAATATCTACCATTTTTTTATATATCTCACAAAAAACATGCCGTTTTTTAATATGTCTAGCGGGAAATTTTAAACCATGTGTTCACCGGGAAATTTTTTGAGTACCACCGGATACCGGGAAGAAAAAGTTTTTTTCTGCGGCGAGCGTGACATTTTTCAAAAACACAAAACTAGGACGAAATCATTGTAATTATAGTATTACCTATTTTTGGAATGAATTGACTGCAAAAAATACCAATTGCTAATGCTATTGACGACATTTTCGCAACCATGACCATATATATTCGGCCATTAAAATTGATTATCCATCTTAATTAGTCATTTTGATATAATTGGGAGTAATTACTTAATCAGTAACCTTTCAACTTGTCCCACATATTGTAATAAATGCCACATTTCGGTAAAGTTTCATAGCAAACCAGAAAAAAAAGTTGGTCGGGTGCGTATAAAGCTACATGCTATTAGCTTTAATTGGGTATTTTTTAGCTTTTTAAACCAACTGGTTAAGCAGATTT
This sequence comes from Entomobrya proxima, assembly GCA_029691765.1. NCBI lineage: Eukaryota > Metazoa > Arthropoda > Collembola > Entomobryomorpha > Entomobryidae > Entomobrya > Entomobrya proxima. The sequence continues at coordinate 61,760,516 of CM056171.1, read as the reverse complement.
GTAAAACATAGTAAATAACTAATCAGAACGTTTTTGCGATGCTACAGCGCCATTTCGTTTCTTGGTGGAGCCGGAATAACATGCTGTATCATCAGATCTGTAAGGCCCCACAGCAAATGCAGTTATTTCGTACAAAATGTTAAACAAAACATGGCTTACCTGACTCACATAAAAACACTTTTAATTTAATAAATATTTAAATAATTGTAATTCTCTTAGGTAGTTAGCTAATGTAAAAACTCATCTAAGTAGCTACCAGTAATATCTCTCTCCGACCCGACCTACCTTAAAACCTTTAGGAAAATGAATTTCCAGAAGTGTCATTTAGTCTTTTAAAAATTCAAAATCAATTAAAATATGTATTTACCTCAAGCCCTCTCCAACAAAAATCGTCCCTCTCAGGCACAAGCAGCAGCAGGCAGGCAGAGTGTAGTTTTTTTAGCTCGTCTATTTTATTTTATTTTAACAGACTCAATCAAATTCAAAAAAATTGTTGTATCTAGACTCTATACTTTGAAAGTATCCTCTACAAACTGATCATATTAGTTAGCTCCTATTTAGCCGATTTCTGGAAGTAATCAGTGTTTTTAGTTGATCTACACTGGACCAGAGAATGGAGCCAATGTATACACTGGATTTGGATACCGCCTGACCCGTGGGGAACGCTGAGACAGTCTACTTCTGTGCCTTAGCACACTCTGAATAATGCAGCATTGGGCCTGGCTGGGTAAAAATAGATGCCCTATCCCACGTAAGAAAGAACATACAATTTTTACCTGAGATGACTGATGTTCTGGAAACGGTTAATTTTACAATTCGGTCACCTGATTCTTGGACATATGATTTGGACAATGGATAATTCTTATGATTCATTACCTGAACTGACTAATGAGGCAGAAATATCGTTTCAGTATCACCAAAGACGACCTGTGTTATCACCGCAGACGAGAAGCAGTTATTGGATCAACGCTCGGTAATGACCTTAATGCCTCTATTTTTGATGAACAAACTACACCTCAGGATGACACGCCATGTCAGGAATTGGATCTTCCAATTGAGAAGCAGTACAAAGGGTTACTGTTTTGTCACCAAAATATGAACAGCATCAGAAATAAATTTGATGAATTAACATGGTTTATGTTTTACTATGCGCCAGTTGTCTTTGCAATTACAGAAAGTAAACTTGATCCTATTCGTGACACAGAAAATATGTACTGTATTGAAGGATACACATCTATTCGTAAGGACAGACTGGATAATGGAGGTGGTGGAACACTAGTCTATATCTCGGATAGGTGTCAATTTGAAGAAGTAGAAATTAATGTTACTATTCCAAGAAATTGTGAAATAAATGTATTTAAGATTAAGTTAACTGGAATACAAGCAATTTTTGTAATAGTTGTTTATAAACACCCTAATACTAGATTTGAAGATTTTCAAGTAGCTTTCTATGAAACCTGTAAAAGTGTTTGTAGTAAGAGCTCAGAAGTCATTGTCGTCGGAGATTTTAATTTGAATCTACTGTCAGATACGAAAGGGGTAACAGAACAATCTAGTTCACAGTTACGAAAGATATGTCTAGAATTTGAATTGTGGCAGTTGCTTAAGGGACCAACTCACAATAGAGGGGGTTTAATTGATCATGTTTATACTAATAACAAAGATATGTACTCAAAGAGTGGTAATTTTGTTTTTGGTGGTTCAGATCATAACTTATGTTATATAATACGCAAAAAAACTAAGCAAAATTATAATCCCAAAGTTATTAATGTTAGGAAGTGGAAAGATGTAAACTGGATCGCTGTGCGTGAGGAATTAGCAGTCTATCCTAAAGTACTAGAGTCAGACAATTTAGATACTTTTTCTCATTATAGTAGGGATATAGACAAAAAAATTCATGCCCTAAATAATTTTGTATTATCAGTGATAGATAAATATGCACCGGAAAAGAAAATGCTAGTAAAAGGTAAAGCAACTCCGTGGATGAACGGAACAGTAATTAGGGAAATCAAAGAGCGCAATAAATATCACAACAAAGCAAAGAAGACAAATAGTGTAGATGATTGGAAGGCGTATAGAAGGCAGAGGAATTTAACAAATTGCATTGTAACTAAAGCAAAAAGAGATTATTTAGCGAACAAATTTGCGGAAGATTGTGGTAGTGAAAATATGTGGGATACCATGGATATTCTGACTAAATTTAGATGTTAAAAGGCAAATCCAATTACCTATCTGTTAAATGATGAGAATACTAAGGTTTATAAAGAGGAGGAAATCTGTGATTTGTTGGCAGATACATTTGTTGTAAAAAAGAGTAATGAAAATGTGAGCAATATTGAAGATAAAATTAGTGAGTATAAATCTGGTTTCGACTATACTTTAAGTAGTAGTAATGATATTGAGCCTGTTGTGGTTTCAAAACCTGAAACTAGTAAGATAGTTGAATCTATGAAGGTAAAAAAATCACATAATCCCCCAAACATTGTAACTTTAAAAATTATGAAATATTGCAATGTTGTATTTTACTCTATGTTAACAATACTTTTTAATGAAATACTTAGTTGCAAAGCCATCCCGACTGTTTTTAAAAAGGCTAATGTTCAACCATTGTATAAAGGAAAGGGTTCAAGGCATTTGGCTGCCAATTATCGTCCTATTTCATTATTGACGGATTTTTGCAAAATCTTTGAGAAATTTTTGTCAAACCGTATTCAAGAGAGGGTTGAGTCACAGCTAAGTGACAGGCAGCATGCATACAGAAAAAATCGCTCCTGTCATAGTGCTCTAAAGATGTTTACAAATGATGTGTTTAATAGTATTGATAAGCCTAGGACAAAAGCAGGTGCTCTTTATATCTATTTCAGTAAGGCATTTAATTCTATAGACCATAGTAAGTTAATTCAAAAGTTAATGGATGTTTATAAGTTAGAGCCTTGGTACGTAGAAATACTGAATGAGAATTTAAAGAACCGCACATTCTCAATTCCTAGATATTTTAAATCTTATCCATTAAATACTGGCATTTGTCAAGGCAGTGCTAATGGGCCACTTACCTTCAGTTTGTATATCAATGATTTGTCTGAGGTAATTAGTTGTAACTTTCAAATTTATGCTGATGACATAGTGATTTATGTTGAAGGTAAACATTTGGCTGATATAGTAAAACGACTGAGAACAGAGATGGATAAGATAGTAAAGTGGTGTGAAGATAATTTTATGGAGGTTAATTTTGAAAAGACAAAATGCATGTTTTTCCATAAAGCTAAGGACCATACAATTAACGAAAAAGAAGCGGTCTCTGTAACAGGTATTCATGTAGGAAAACATTTTCTTGAACGAGTATACAGTTTTAAATACTTAGGGATAGTACTTGATCCAACAATGAGTTTTAAGCTACATTATGACTGTGTATTGAAAAAGCTGTCAAATAAGATTGCATATTTAAGTGGTTTTAAACGGTTTTTGCCCAAGAATGTTCTTAAGGTAATGGTTAATGCCCACTTGCATTCGGTAATAGATTACGGAGTTGATATTTGGGCTATCCAGACAGATGCACAGTTGGATATTATTCAACGTAAGATAGATCGATTTCTAGTAAGTGTTGCCTATCCATCTTTTAAAAGAAAAAACCGAATTAGTTTTGATATGGAGGAAATCAGGAAAGATTATGACTTTCTCTCACTTCAGCAGATTAGAGATCTAATTATGTTAAAAGCGACTCTGGTAGAGGTACGTAATGCTAATCTAAAAACTTCTTATATGTCTCAAAAAACTGAATGTTCTCGGTTGGTACTTCCTAGACTCATATCTGAAACTTGCAAAAAATCCTTAGAGTTCAGGTCGATTTCATTATGGAATGATGTAGCGCAAAATATAAAGTTTGATGAATTATGTTTTACAAAAATAAGAAAATTGTATTTAGATAAGAAATAATGCCTATGTAAATTATATGACACTATTTTACTTTTAATAATTGTTATGTAGTTAGTAAATCCTTTATTATGTAGCTAGTGTCACCATTTGGAAATCAGTATTGTTACTGAAATGGCTAGACAAATAAAAGTACAATTTCAATTTCTCGTTTTCAAAATATGTGTAATTTGCAATCAAGCAAACTTGTAGCTTACTTTTCAATGATATGATAAGGATGTTAAAGTAGGTTGCGAATCATGAGATTAAATTACTTGTTTTCGTAATTCCCCCCGTGCAACGTAATACGGGGGAATTTACCTCTCCGCGCAACACTTTAGGTTTTCATTGTAGTTTATAACTGTGTGTTGAGGTATTGTGGTCCTGTTTGTTTCAGTAGTTACGTGACTCATAATCACTGAATACAGTACTATACATAAAGGTTGGTAACTTTGTGCAAAGGGATCAGGCCTTTCTACTCCACTTCCACCGGATCCATTTCCTCCGGCCATAAGAATCCTGGTGATGCCATATCCCGGTGGTATCCCGGAATTCACGCGTTTCTCCACTATTCCCATCAATACTACGGCCCAGCAGAAACAGAGTATCATTGAAAGTCGTTATGAAGAATAAAATATAAACATCTGCGTAAAATATTGAACGGAAAATGAATTGCATGTGTAGTTGATTAAGGAAGGACCCGGAAAAATGAATTTAGTATATTAGTTCAGCTATGACGCCAGATGGACAACAGGTTGTGTATGGCAGCAACATATCATTGATAGATGTTTGAAAAGAGTTCGAAATAGTTTGATGTGGGTTCATGTGCGTATACTGATGGTTACTGATGAAAGTGCGTTATGACTTTAAATAACTATTCGGAGAAAAATGACACTGCTCGAGGAATGGTTACGGTTTAAAAGAGAATCAATTTATTATTACACAAGTCGGCAATTTGTAGTGAATTTTATAGTTTTCTTCAATCAATTTAATGTCAATTATTATGCCTAATTATTTCTTCTCTCCGTGGACTTGAACCCGTATCTTACCCTGCTGAATGCAGTAGCTAAAGTAGCCCTGGCCCGGCCCGCGTGGTATGTTTTAATAAAAAACTTTTCGCAATTTTTCATAACCATAGTTTTTTAAAACTAATATGTATATATATATATATATTATCAATCTGTAACAAAGCCATTGTATCGGTACTTTCTAAGTGAAGTGTAGTTTTGAATAGATTCAAAGACAAGAAAGGTTTCAAAGCATTTCTAAAATGTTCTGAAAAATAATTTTGTGAGACCATCAGAAACGTTGACTCCAGACGTGACCTCCATTTTATTGTCCCAAATTATTTACTCAGGTTCAGGTTTGTTACAATAAAAAATCTGTTTGTAATTAAAAGAAACTTAATGGCCAGTTGTTCATTTCTTAACTGGAAGTTGGAAGTAAGAGTTGGATTTTTTTTAGATATTTTGAAATGAATTGTCTAAAATCTTATGTCATCGTTGGTTTTATTCTTCAGACGTAAACGTGTATTAGCACAACAATTGTTTAAAGACCATTTCTTTATTTGTACTGCTGCATTATGTAATAAAGTTTAAGAAGAGACTCTTTGAATAATACCAAACCATCATCAAAATCTTGAAACTACGTTTAACGAAACCGTTTGACAACCAAAAATCTTGAACGGCGCAGAACGTTTGATACACGCAGTAATTCAGTTATTCTAACTTTAAAACGTTAATCTTAGTTAGTTCTTGATTTTTTAAAAGTTGACAATATTTGACATAATTGAACAAGTTGTCGAAAAGTACTTTAATAGGAAACACATATCTAGAAATAGGTAGCTGAGTAAATTTGCCCCCAGAGCTCTTAATGTGTTTAGCACTGCATTGGAGATTCTGCCATTGTAAGCAGTGGAGTGTTTTGGACCAGAAGAAAGTTAATTTCCAAATGCAGGGTCAGGATCGTTATATTGATGGGTGCTGGTTTCAAATTATCTCGGTTTGTTTAAACTAAAACCTAGAACTTTTAACTAGAGTTTAAAATTACACGTATACATTAACACTACGATTTCAATAATTTTCTTATTTATAAACTTTTTGTTAACTATTTTGAACGTTTCCCCCTACAGGCGCTTATAAAAAATCGTTACTTCAAGCAGCTAAAGCTATCGAAGCCCACTGGGCTTGGACCACTGTCCAAGTATACACTGCAATGTTTTTTTTGTTTAACTTGCTTTTTACGTGCTTTTTTGACATCCGGACAAGCTTATCCAAACTCTTTCATCTAACTTTCACTATATATTAAGTTGCATTTTTGGTCAACAACTTGATTCAAGTTGTTGTTTTATCAAAAATCATCTCTGTACACAAATAAACAGAATTTCTATTCTGGTTTGCTCTGGAACTTTTCAGAGATCTTGGACAAATAGAAAAATTACTGGAAAAGCAAATTACTATACTGTGAATCAAACCAAAACTCTCTTATTAAGATAGATAAGCAATGTAACTGCCACAATATTCATGCTATGGGTGAATGATTGTGATTTGGATGTCACTGACAGTTACCAGAAAGTATTTTATTCATTCAAACAAAGTCGTTGCATTTTCCATTCGGACAAATTGCCATTTGCCAAATGACCATTTGCTTCCGACACAGGACTGATAACCGTAAATTTTTTCTGAATTTTGTTTGTGGGACTGTAGGTGATGCCTCGTTTTTTTCAAACTTCTACGTTTTAATTAATTTTTTTCAGTATGGTGGGTATCTTTACTTATTTATAGGTAGCTTTGTTTTCTTGTACCAGCTGTTTCAATTATTTCCATCTCAGATAACTTTAAATTCAGAAGTAATAAAGTTTCTTCAAAGTATCTATCTACTTTATCCTATTTAATTCCATGCTAGCACAATACCTTATTTAAAGCCACGCGTATTATTTTAAGAAATCGATAAAGTTTTAATTATTACCTGGCAAGTAATTAAAAGCTGTCATGCTCAGAATACATGTAGCAGCCAATGCTTGGATAATACAGCAACCTTTTTATCAACTTGATAAGAGAAGATTGAATCTCAAAGCTGATTTTGAAATAATCAATTTTTCTATAAACTTTATCACTCTAGCAAGAAAACATATTGCTGAGAAGAACCGTGAACATTTCTCATATCCGTAATCAGGGTCTTGTTTTAAAGACTTGTGTGTTTTTAAGTTTTGCGCTACAAAAGTAAGGCAAATGTGGATTAATTATATTTTTAATAAAAATATATGCAGAAAATTTACTTTAATATATTGTTTGCTGTAATCTGCATTCAAATGCAATCTAGTTCTCCAAAACCTTTACCAACATTTCCCCCGATTCTAAATTTAGCAAACCTGTTGGAGCAATATCATGTTCGTCATTGTTTCGTTGTTGTGACTAACTACCAACATATTGACGTTTTCCAAACAGTTGGACCTAATTTGCTATAGAATCCTTTATCATTCCTTGAAAATAAAATTAAAATTACGGCAAGCGACAAATGCGAATCCCCATTTTTGACTTTTGCAATTTATAGCTATCAAACCGCTTTCTGTCAAATATTAAATCACTCGTTGTATTCAACTAACTCAAAACCATGGAACTGCCACATGGAGATATTTATTTACCCCAAAAATGAAGCCAGACATTTTCGTTTAGTTATTCCAAAAACATTCCATCGAGAAACTTATCTTGAAAATTTAAAACAAAATACACAAATAACGGAATATTTTGTCAGTTCTTGGCCAACTGAGCTTATTTTTTGTTTGCGAAAAAAGTAAGCAGAAAAACAGTGCAAGAGTAATGTTTTGGTTCACGGAAATTCTCAGTGAATATTACCGCAGTAGTGGATCCTGGCTTTTACTGAAACTACGGATCCTGGCTTTTACGTTTTTAGTTGCATTAACCGAAATAAACTCTAACAACCAAACGTATATCAAAAGTGTGAACAAATTGACTATTAGTATATTTACAAATATGGGAAATGATATAGTTCAAATATTTCTGTGGAATTTAGGATATTTTTATTAATCCAATTTATTTGCCAATCGCTGTGACTCTTATGACGGCCAGATTAAGAGTAACGTTTATTAATCATCATTTTACATTCAATCATGTTGCATTGGAATTCGCAGTATGACTAATCATAAGAATGTCTAAAATGTTTACATTCTTTCATTTAGGCTGGCATTTGCATTACTCATTCAATGCCAGGCCGTAAGAGTATCACGTATTCTGTTTGTTGCGTGCTTTGTCTGTTATTTCGTGTCTGTCAAGTTTTGTCGTGCTGGCCAATATAACGGATATTTTCGCAAGTTTGATGAGTTTTTGTTATCTGATATACAATGGACGACTTTGTCACGCGCAAGTTTGATTGGTTGTTGTCGGGTAGTTAGTTAAACGGATGTTTTGGCGTTTGATTAGTTCTTGTATATGATACTTTCTCGGATATTTGTTACACGTGCACAATTGATTTGTTAGGTCATATCACAGCTCTATCTGCATCTAGTATTCATATTAGGTTTTGACTTATCGGTCACATTTATCACCACATTAACGTGATCCAAAATTCTAATGAAGTTGGAGCACTTGCTTGTGATATTTTTTGTGTTGACTTGGATTCCAAATAAATAAGTTGCAAGATGGTCCAAAAAAGGTTTGATTTAAAATGTTAAAATTATGTTTGCACCAAACGAAGAGCATATTTTCAATCTGAACTAAGTGTACTTTTTGAATTTCCAGTCTAAAAAATACAACAACTTTTAGCTTAAACATAAACTTAAAGATTAGCGTTTATCCGGTTAACGAATGTTTATCAAATTTCCTCTTCGTGCCATTCCCATGTGACTTACACTTGATTGTACAAGAGTACATGAAATAACCATTTCATCCGCATCATTTATTAAACCGCACCATAAACGGAGTGGAAGTACACCCATGGCAATATGCATACAATTGTGCAATCTGCTTCGACTTTATTAGGTCATTCTGTGAATAAGTGAATTATGAATATATTAAGTGCCGGGTAAAATAGCGCGCTTGGTATACGGCTGGCTGGCTGGCATGGCTGGAGTTTGGTATACGGTTTGGGGAAATAATTGACGATTTTTGAAACGCTTACAAACGAAAGAAAAAAAATCGATCGATTCTTCCTTGATTCATCTCAAGACAGTGTTCTATCCCAAGGGTTCATTAATTCGATTCAGGATTTCTAAACTCGGCTTCGAATTTTATTCCGACTTTCAAATGGACAACAGACTGGTAGGAAAATGCTGCTGACGCTTGTGGACTAACTAAACACTAAACACCCCAACAAGAGTACTTCCAAAACAAACACCAGCCAACCATCTCACTACAAAGTAAACATTTTAACAAAAAACCTCCTATAAACGTGAATCCACTCTTCCTCGCATTTTTGCATATGCACCACTGACAAATAAGTCAAACCAGCAAAACTAGATCCGCAATAATGCGTTACTTTTCCAGAGTTGCTGTTCTAATGTGGTGATTTATGTACTCCGGCATAAAATATGTATAGTAGTCACATTTTTTGCATAATATTATTTCTTAGAACACATTGGATACCCTCTGGAGATATTGCTGTATCACTGGTTTTTGAAACAAATGGTAAAACTGGATGTTGTTGTGCTGGATTAATAAAGTATTTTACTCCTGACAAAAGTTAACTATTTTTTTAATCCTCGACCTTATATGCGGATTTCGAATAAAGAGAGTCTTTTGACCTGGGATTAAATTTTGATTAAAGTACACAAGTTCCTACCTACCAAATAATATACCAGTTTGTTTCAAAAGTTGTAGCTACGCATAATAAGGATACTTGGAAGAAACAACAGTATGTTTGGATATCTAGTAATCTTTAAAAAATGAAGAAGAAAAATCAAAATGAAACTAGCTCTTTTTATTTAAAATATTCATTTTTGACTGATTGATTATTAGACAAATGAATAAAGCTAAGAAAACCTGATAGTTTCATAATCCCCCAAATTATTACCAACGCATGTGATGGCGCTTGCATTATGCAAGGTTAAACTGCTTGTTAAAGCATATATTAGCTTTACAAGAAAACTATTCTTTCAACTCAACTAGTAATGGCAAACGATTAATCGCGATTCCAAAACGATTTCCGATCCGATTTTTGCCAAAAACGTTTAGATAATCGGAAAAGCGATCCGATTTTTGCCAAAATCGTTCAGATAATCGGAAAATCGCGATTTTTGTTAGGCTTAAATTAAATGTACAATCTATCCACAGTCAAGCTAGTAGAAACTACGAAAATCAAAAAAAAATATGAAATTTGGACAAAACAAGGCATAGAAAGTATGTAATCAGATTAATTAGTGTGGTTTTATTGTGTAATTAGGTTACTGGCTTTCAAAGTAGGCAAATTTTTATGCTAAACTAGCTATAAACTGGGAAATTCTAAAAATCGCGATTTCCGATCCGATTTCCATATAAAACGTTTCCAGTTTTGTACAAAACGTTCAGACAAAAATCGGAATAATCGCGATTAATCACGATTAGTTTCCGATTTTTGCCAACACTAAACTCAACCTATTAACTTTCAGGTAAATCAAATTAAGAAGCGCAACGCTAGAATTATTACGCAACGTTTTGTGCAAATTATTTGATATATTGGATATTTTGGTACATTTTTATTGGATTATTTTCTAAGTGCAATTATTATAACCATTGCTTAACAGTTAATGTATGATTTCTTTAAAAAATAATCTATAATCGGTTGGCAGAAAGAACGAGTGGAGAAAGCGGCGAACTTTTGAAACAAAATAAAAAATCCTGTTAATATTTTGATGGTTTTGAGACACATGTGCAGAAGCTTAATTAAGTCATTCATCACCGGCCATTGGGTCACTAGCATCGTTTCCTGGGAGCGATCCCTGTCAAACGCTTGTCCTTTTTATCGGCATCGACGATAACCGCCTCCAAAACCACGGGGAACCTACGTCAGCCTACGTGACTTTCCAAAATAAAATGTAGCCACCTGCTTCCTTAGTTTACTCCAATAAGCAGCTCAAATTCCAGTGTCATTCGGACAATACTACTGCTCACTTGAAACTAGCCATTTTATTGGGTCGAACCTGTTCCTCACTCCATTTACACCGCCAAGTTAACATCATGGGTCAGTAATAGCTAGTCTTGGAACACTTTTGGACCAAAGATTTACATGACCTTGGTAATCATTATGGAGAGTTGACCCAGATAGGGCGAGAGTGGAAACGAGGTGTTGGGTTAGGAAAATTGGGAGAAATTTGGTGAATTCAATGATGGCAAAATATTAGTAATATTGAAATAACATTTGTACCAAATCAAATTAGGTTAATTTATAAATAAAATCTTATACTGGGCAAAACTGGGTAATCGTTTTATGAAAACTTACCTAAGTATTCACTGTCCGCGATATTACGACTAATTCAATGTTAATGATCTAGACCAATTAAGCTGGCAGAATAAATATACCTAATAGTTTAACTGAAGCTGCTAATAACAAAGTAGTATCGATGTGGCGTCGTAGCTAAGCTAATATCATGTGTATTCTTTATTCTTTTTTTCTGCTGTTTTCTTCCTAAATAAGCTTCACGTGCAATCATTTGCATCAATTTATTAGGTAGCACTACATTTTATGATGGTTTGAATTATGTTGCACCTCAAATTCAACTTAAATGTGGTCTGTCCCTGTCGCCTAAATTGTTTGGGTTAATCTATTTGTTAACTCGTTCTTCCCAATTTATCCCTAACCAGTTTACAGCTGAATCTTTAAACGCACTAAATAATGCACCTTAATCTTCAGCCTATCTTCCCAGTAATAAATCACACTAGTTTTTCTATTTTGAAACTTTAGTATTTTTCAACAAAACGAACTTCTGGGGATGAAGGTTTTTTTCGGTTCCGTGTTTACATGTTTATATGTTTACAGAATAACTGAAATTGGACGAGTCCGCGTTTCAAACTACAATTTAAAACAACCGCTTTTGTTATAGTTAAAAAAGCTTTAATGCATCGAACCAAAAAATACATGTGGTTGCTCTCATATGAACAAATTAAATAAGCTCAGTGTCTAAATTCATGGTAGTGTACACAATAAAAAAAATTAAGATTACAGTTATGAAATCCACTGTTAGAATACATGATGGTCTAATTTAGTCTCATGCATCCTAATCACGCGATATCTCTTATTTGGAGTTAAGATCACACAAATTTCAAAGTTAATTTTATTTATTCATTTTATTTCGCTTTCTGGATTTTTTTAGAGTATTGGAAAGACAGTAACGAGTATATTTACTAATGTAATAATTGTTCCAATTGGTCTAGAGACAAACTGGGAAACCTCTCTAGCAGGTTAATCAACGCAGATTTTGTGCTACTTCTTGTTGTCTTGAGGACTTTTAAGTGGAGTAAAATCGGAAGTGGTTTGAATCTCAGCTGCGGACACAGAATAATGTTTGGAGGGGAATACCAAGCATACCAAAAGCAAAACCGATTGATAAGGATTTTAAATTAATTAGTTTTCTAATTAATTAATTAATTAATGTGTGTGTGTGAATTGCATGAACTAACAGCATACCCGGAAGTAGGAAAAGGTATTGCTAGGTCAATCGGTGGATTAAGACTATCGTTTCAAGCGGTTAAACAAATTGTTCAGCGTATGAGCTTAGGTACATATTCAGAAACTGACCTTTTAAACAAAAAAACACGTATCTCGTAATGACATTTCTCGAAAATAAATATGACTTTGTAACTTAAGAATTCATTTGGGTTAGCACACAGTTATCATATATTTCAGCAACTCAGAATAATTGGGAAGCATCTGCATCTATGTGTAAGTGTAAATAATTTATAAACCAAGTCAACCCAGCCTCACCAAGAAAATATGTTTACTTTCCATGCTGAAACTGAAAATTGTGAAACTATTCAAAACTTAAAACTAGAGCAAAATCATAGCTTTCAATTAAATAAAACGATTTTGCAACTTCTCTGGTTAGCAGCGTTTTCTTTCTGCTATGCGTAATCTGTTTCTTACGCCTTTGTTCTAGAACAAATATGAAGACCGTCGGAGTAAGTCTATTCTTCCAGCGGTAAAATATTGTTATTTTTCGCAGCAATACTTTCCTCGCCATTGTTGGTAGAGCTACCAATGAAGTACCAAACAAATGTACGGTACGTGGTCCAGATTTAAAATTTGTAATTTTAAAATATAAAACCGGACCGAGTTCATTTACGCAGTTTACATTTGGATGATTCTCACTATACAGGTCACACTGCGAACAATTTTCCCACGTGGAGGGCCGAGTAGAACAAAAATTGAAGGAGTGGGTGTTGATGGCATACAAACCGTGAAGTTCCAACTGAAATTTTAAGTGGAGAAGGAGTGGATGGAGGAAAAATCGGTGGGTCAAGTAAGTCCGGAAGTGGGGTTGGGGTGGATAGGTCCCGTATAGGCGGTATGCGGTTCCTCCTTCGGAATTGATGGAAGTATGCCTGGGAAGATAAACAAATTCATCAGGAAGGTTGGCTGACTGGATTGTGGCCAGGAATGTGGTCTACCAAGGAGAGTGATCCGGGTAGGTGGAGGGCAAATAAGATAGAAGGGGAGGAGGTGGTTTGTGGAGGGATATGGTAATGGCCGGGACTTATGGTAATACCGGGACTTATGGTAATGGCCAGTAATAAGTATAAGTATGTTGGTATGTAGGGGAACAAGAAAAAAAATGGGGAGAAGATGTCAAGGAGGTGACCACTAAAGACGATAACAGAGAAGGAAATAGAAATATTGTAAAGACAACGAAGTGGGAGAAGATATTTGAGGTGAAGGTGAGGGAAAATTAAAAAGTGGAGGAGGATATTTACTGCATTAAGTTACCTATCTTCCGGAATAAATAAAAAAGTATTTAAATGAAATAGCACTGCAAAATACTTTAACTTGTTAGCAAGCGAATTTCGGGAAACCTGAGAATAAACAAAAAAAATTTAGTTGACTTGTTGTCTACCACTAACAGAATGGAATGGAATAAGTTAAATGGAAATAGAAATAAATGCCGGCTTGCCAGGTAAAATCGGAAATAATTTTCTGTTTCACTGCAAACTTCCCATTTTTGTGATGACTCAGCTACGCTTAGTTTGTTTTTGGATGTGGTGCTAATACTTTGTCACATTAGATCTTGTAGGCTTATATCGAGCATGGATTGTTCTTTCATTCTAAATGTAACGTTACGAATGCTTTTACTGTAATGCGTGTCAAAGGTAGCGTTGCTATTGTTACCAGAGAAAATGTCGTAATTTTGTTGGTGAACGCAACGAGTAAATGCACTTTCCTCGTGGCAGCGTCGTCGCACAATCATTCGTGATTCTTCGTTACGTTCAGTATCACGTTTGCATTCGGGAGTAAAAGTCAAGTCTAAATTGTAGTCGTAATTAATCATTAAAACTCGTGTCAAAATTGTTGTTAAAGTCAATTAGCCGTTAAATAAAACCGTTTGTTTCATTGTTCCTAAAAGTCTGCCGTTTCTTCATTGTAGAACTAAGATTGTTAGATTCATTAGTGTGTCGGTAGAAAGACTGATACGCATTTCAAGATTAGGTAACATAGTTTGTGACTTGAACCTAAAAAGGCTATTGTCTAATAGTGTTGTATTGTTGAGTACGTGTTAATTCATTTCATAACTTGCCAGTGGAATCTCCTCTGTCTAATAACTGAATGGATTTAGTTTAATATTGTTTTTCTCAATTGACCCCCTACCAGCTTTTAAACCAGGTGCTTACTTAATAAAACACGCTTCTTCTTAAAAAATGCAAATAGATGTATTAAACCTCAATGTGAAAAGGTAACTAATCTTCCAGTTCTAAAATTGTTTACTAGAAAATTTAATGAAATTGGTATCGGGTAGATTATTGGTGTGTCAACTGACAACTGACTAGACTATTGACTGGTTATGCGGGTCATACCATTGTTCATTGAGTGGCCATTAGCTGATTTTCATATACAAAGCCATTTTGAACGTTAAAAGTTGTATTTTGTAAATTTCATTGCATTCGTCTTTGACGAATTGTCTGAAATAGAATATGAAACTTGTTTGTTGTGAATACAATATTTCAAAAGAGCAATTAAGGATACAACAATAGAACACAATAATCTGAAGAATTTGGAATGCCTCTGCGTACCGAAAAAAATGTATTGAGACGTGAACATAATGCCACAATGCGTTGATTGAATTTTAATAACTGTCAAAACCTTGCAACTAGAACATGAACAATACTTTTAATTGAATGTCAGATTTATACACTGAATTGACTTCTAAAACACTATTTTCATAACTGCTACTGTTTTTACAAACAAATCCAGTTTTTTCACAAAATTCCTTTTTTGTCTCACTTAAGTAAAAAAGATTCCATTTTCTAAAATCCGATTCATCACACAAAAATTCATCAGCCTATACCCCCGTTCCGGAAGTAAGGGGTCCGTTGGCTATTGGAAAACGGGGTGGCCCAAAACGGCACTCCGCTCTCCGACGGTACCCACCCCAACACTTTAACTTTGCATTGTGGCGTAACCGTATCGGCTTGTGGTCATAATCTTTTCATTAGTTACATGAGGATATTGATCGACTACTGACCACACTCCTGATCACCTTCCATAAAATATACTCCTATCATCCCAGCCTAAATCCCCCTTCATCAATTTCGAAGGATGACCCGCGTACCACCAATAAGGTGTCGTCCACCCCAGCCCTACCTCCGGACTCACCAGGTCCACGATTTTTCCTCCTCCACTTCTTCTCCATTTGCAGCTTTACTTATGTGGACCTCCACTTCTTTCTCCATCAACGCCAACTCCTCCAGTTTCTGTTCTACCCGTCCCTCCACTCCCAATCCCTTCCGGTTCTTTACTTTCTCCTAACTTTGTTAGAAACTAGCTTTAATTTTACTTTATTGCGAATTACGCATTTTTGGAAACAGTGGTCATAATATAGTTTGGAGGGCCAAAGGAGCTATTTACGTAAGTAGGTGTATTAATTGACCTTGGATCTTTAAATACAAAATTGCACTTCCGCTGTTCCTTTCCCCAAAGTAGGAACTGGGTAGGTAGAGCGGGGCGAAGAGAGATAATATGTAGCAACCAACACAGTACTTTCATTGGCTAACTACCTGATAGATTTTCATTATTCCTATTTATGCAAATTCAAAATTGCTGATCACTGGTTTGTGGCAGTTATTTTACTCATTTGAAACCCGCTTCATATAGCAGCAACACGAAATAACTGGATCTGATGAACAATATGGCATCTCCGCCTCCCCAAAGAAACCAAATGCTGCTGAAGCATCTCAAAAAATATTTACTTGCTCATGGTCACTAATAGATTTCATAAATCTATCTGGTTGACTTGGAAGGTTTGAAAATAACTAATTAGAGCTTAAACCATATAAATAAATATTATGTAGTGAAATCATCTCAATACGCAAAAGACCAGGCTTTCTCTTCTGGTTTTCTACGGATCTTTACAGAATAGCGGACAAGTTCAAAAAAATATCGACAAATGTTATACTTGCTCCCACATTATCCTTTTCCGGTTCCTACACCGTGCACCATTTGACATTCATTTTAATAAAATTTATTTTCAACGCGTTTTGAAAAAACTTTACCCTTATCGTATTTTGAGTGCATAGAATAGTAACTGAAGCGGCAGATAGTTCACGTCGTCACAAGAAAGTTCACTAATCAATTAGAAGCTGCAATTGCCAGATGCAGGTCCGCAAAACCTACTGGTTTAATTGGCTTAATGATTGATTGAATAAATAATTATTGCATTATTTCTATTTTTGCAGGTTCAAGTCATGTAGAACGGTGGCTTGCGTTTATTTTTTATTCATTAGCAACTCAATTAACGTACAGCGATTCTGAAGAATCTAAGAACCAAGAATGCTATTCCGCCTACACAAAGAAACAAAATGCTGCTGAAGCATCGCAAAAAAATGTAGTTTAATTGATCAGCTTATTTAATTACTGTTTACAAAATTTAACCAGTCTGACGCAGAATGTTTTAAGATTAACTCATTAGAGCTTAAAGCATGTGCTTAAATTGGTTGTTGTTTTATAAAAAAATATCTGTACGCAAATAACCGGGTCCACGAAGAATCCTACTTGAAGCTTGCTACTGCGAAGTTTGCTACTCAATGTTTGCTACCTGCGAATCCTCCTACCTACGAGGTTTACTACTCGCGAAGTTTACTACCCGCGATGCTTACTACTCGCGAAGTTTGCTATCTATGAAGTTTACTACTCAACGAAAAATGCTATTTAATTTTTTATCAACACTAAGATGATGATGTAAGACGTAAATAGTAAGACATAATATGAAGTTAAGTAATTACAAGCATAGGTATGATTTATTATATGGCATATAGATATAGTATATGCATAAAGGAGTCCGTCAACGAAAGGTCAGATATATTAATACATTAGCTCCATTATAACTTTCTCATTCAAGGTTCAGAGGTTTGTTAACAGAAGCAACAATGAAAGTATTGCACGTTTACTATCCACGGTAGGGTTTGTGAATGGAGTTGAAACAATGCTTAGTTGACTTTTTCAAATATATTAAAATTAATGTGTATAGTTAGTATTATTTAGAATTTTCAAACACGATTTGAGAAAATAACAAATAATATTTTGTAAGTTTTTGTGTTTACAAAACTTGCTATAAACATGAAATTAATTAGCTTGTACATTATTTTGTGTGTAAGGCAAACTTAGCATGTAAATTTAGTACGTCTCAAGGGTCAACCAAGCTGTAAATCATGAATTTGCTGAGATTGCTGCTGAAGTTCTGATTATTAAAATAGATGCAAATAAAAAGTGACAGTTTTTAAACGCTTCGTTAACCGACCACTCGACTCTGTGCATATAATAAACGAGCTAATAATAAATAATAACTATACAAGAATTGACTTACCTTCTAATTTCATCTTATTACTTACGTCTTACTTCAGCATCTTAGTGATAATAAGAATTTTTAGTAGCATTTTTCGTGGAGTAGTAAACTTCATAGATAGCAAACTTCGCGAGTGGTAAACATCGCGGGTAGTAAACTTCGCGAGTAGCAAACTTCGTAGGTGGGAAAGTTCGCAGGTAGCAAACATTGAGTAGCAAACTTCGCAGTAGCAAACTTCTAGTAGGAATCT
The DNA here is from genome assembly GCA_029691765.1 of Entomobrya proxima. Lineage (NCBI taxonomy): Eukaryota > Metazoa > Arthropoda > Collembola > Entomobryomorpha > Entomobryidae > Entomobrya > Entomobrya proxima. Next base: position 61,742,379 of record CM056171.1, on the reverse strand, counting down.
GCGTGCTTCCGTAAAAATCGGTTTCACATTATTCCACATCGTCATTTCTATATACATTGAGAAAATATAAAAGAATTGGACATTATACCAGAATTTATTCATTGTTTGTCAAGAATCTAAAGCCGAAGGCTTCGGCCCGAAGCACCACACACTACCATTCCCTTAATATTCTCTGGACAAATAAAGTTTGACTTCAGTTTAGCGCGATTATGGCCGTAAGTGCTTAAATTATTCCTATTTTGAAATATTTACTAAATATTGTAATTTTTACAGGAAAAGCAAGAACAGCAGGAGCTGCAACTTGATCATTACAACCCCGGAAGCCCAAATTATTTGGGAACTAGTGAAACATATCAACGTTCTTTCGAGTATGTTTACAACCGCGCCATTAGTTATCTAGAGGATAACTGCGACCCTGACCACGGCATTTACGGAGAACTGCACCACCATGAAAAGGAACACGAATCGTGCTACGAGATTCCTACGTCTTTTGAAAGTGCACTGCTTCTACCTTTTCTTCGCGAAGAGAGGATTAGTTCTAGCACTTTAAACTCGTTAATTAATGCCGTAAAACTTCATCGTCGTGAAACCGGTTTTTGGGCATATTTTGATCCCCTGGATGAGTCCCAAACGGCCATGTTTCCAGACGATATTGAAACAACAAGCGTTTCTATGTTGGCTTTGTATCTAGCAGGCGAAAAAACCAAAGAGGAATGTCAAGCCAACGCTTTAAAAGTGATTAAATATGCTGTAAAGGACGAAGCAAATGTTTCAGGCACATGACTGGCAAATCTGGAACCCCGAAAAATCTTATATGAAAAGTTATTGCATGTACCCAAGCCTGATGCAAACTGCCTTGCTAACGCCCTTTGCTACTTTTCAATTATTGGTTTAGCCGAAGATAAGAAATATGAGAACATGATCAAGCCTAATGTGGAGTTTGTAGCAGACTTTGTCAATAAACTGTGGGAAAACAGGGGAAATCCCGCCATATTGGAGGAAATGCCATATTACCCGAATCGGATTCCTATCTATTTTGTTCTTGCCCGGTATGCGTTTCATTCGCCAAATGCCAAGCAATTGTTTGGACAAAAACTAAAATCGGTTGTTAAAGCAGAAATTATAGGATTGTGCTGCGAATGGGAGAAGGCAATGAACATAGCCTGCTATATGTTAGCAGCGCTGTATTTAAGTTTGCATCAGGAAGAGCAAGATGATGATAACATTGAGGATGATAACGCTGTTGGAGAGTTACGAAAAAAGATGCAAAAGATGTTTGATATGCTGTTAGCCCTTCAACTGGAGGACGGATCATATGAAAAAGCTGTGTTATATAAAATGACACATTTTGGTCACTATGGTGGCTCCAAGTGCGTCTCCACGGCACTTGTGATCTCAGCAATTGGACGGTACCAACGTCAAGTTTTGGAAGGCTTGGAGAACCCCAACCAAATATAATCCCTTGAAACAACAATGTATGTTTTGATATTTCTATGCGAAAGAATTGTTTGAAACTAATATGTGTAAAAATTGTACACATATTATTATTTGATTTCTGAGAAACATCAGCTTTTACATCTTACATGATGCTAATAAAAACTCAAAATGTTGAAACACATTTCAAATGACTAAGTATTTTTTGTGACATTAAAATTTTCAAACCTTCATAACAAGCATGGAAGAAAGGGGTTTGGGAGTGGGAAGCTGTGCTTAAGGCTAAATTTACGTGATCGTCATTCAAGTCAATTCATAAAGCAGAAACGTAACTGTCTACCTTATTCCTGTTTCTCAAGATAATATACATTGCGACAGGAAAATACTTTTTAAACAGTGGAGCATTTATGTCAGCTTATTTGGCTATATTGGTTTAAATACTAATGACGCGTACCACTAACCAATAAACAAAACCATAGAATGATCGTTTAAAATCATGAGAGAAATAAGGAAGCTTTAATTACAAAACAAAACTATAATTTATTGTAAATTTTTAAAACAAACCACACTTAAACAGCAAGGAGAAAAATATTAGCTAAATCCGCTGACAGGGAGTTCACGCGGAATTTGGTTCTACACGAGGAATTTCACAAAGGTAGGTAACTCATAATAAGTTATACAAATAGTATTTATACGAAAATTAAACGTATATAAACAGAATATATAAGTTTTATTTTAAAACTTATAGCGTTCTTCAAGTGGGGTTATGCTATCAGCACAGAATCTGAAAACTAGCGCTTCTGATTGCTCAACCAAACAGTTAGTACCTACTTTCTACAAACCAATTTCTTATTTATGATGTTTCTATAAATATGTTAGATTCCTTGAACATTTTAAAAATAAAAAGCATGTTTAGAAGCAATGTACAAGACCAACCTAAGACACACACTTTAAGAAAATAGTAATTTACTTTTAGATTACATTTGTACTCACATATCATAAATAAGCACAGATTTAATACAACTTTTGCTAGTATGCTTGTATGGATTGTTATACCATATTTCCAAGCTCAACCAGTATTTTCGTTGGTGTGGTTCAGAAGGGTTCAATCAAAGCAAGTTAATGCGCAATGCAGCCAAATAATTAAGTCAAACAGACCAGACTAATTGACATTGTACTGCTACATTTCTCATCATTCAGGACTACATTAAAATGCTATTAAAATTTCACATTTGATTGTTTCACTGTCTTACATTAAAATTTTGGTGTTCCATACAAGTAAATGTGATAGACCACATTCATACATACTAGAAGTGAGAAGTGAGAATCAAAGTTCATCGAATCGAAATATTTATTCATGTTAAGTATTCATGCTATTTTCATGAGTGCAATGGTGTTAGTCGTATTTATTACATGCACACATTTCAAGTCTATGATTGAATATTAAATTACATTTTGTTCATACAACATAAAATTCCATTAATTATGACTTTTAACAGTCGTAAGTTGTATTTTACAATAATACAAAAATAAGAAAACATGAAACATAAAATTACAGAATAATAAAGTAGTGCAAAGTATAATAGAGAATTGTGGGATACGGAACCCATTTATATTGACAGTTATCACACGGACATTTTTCATAGCCCTTTTGATATACTAAACAGTTGTTTTGTTAGTGCACTTATTTCATTTTGAGCGTTTTCATGATAGAAAACAGTAATCTAAAGACAAAAGATTATATGGCCTAAATAGTCAATCGTTTAATAGATTCTTCATTAATCAAATTTTGACCAAAACAATTTTTTGCAGTTCTAATGAAATAAATGTTCTTTTTTGTTCTTTTGTTTGGATTGTTCACTGATATCAGTGATAACGCAATTAATATGGGTAAGTGATGCATAAGTACTTTTTATAAAGCTCCTACTTATGTTGACCACTTTGACGATGGCTTGCCCATATACTATGCACCACTGTTTTCGTCTGTCTCGATAACAAGAAAACAAGATCCTACTACCACGACAACCAATCTTTTTACAGCAGGTAGACTTCTACAAAAGAAAGTTTAAAAAGAGGAATGGAAACCTTGTTTAATGAAGAAATTATTGCAGGATTGACTATTTAAGGAATATAAACTTTTATCTTGAGATAACTGTCCGGTATAAAAAATTGACTAGGACAAATGCCAGTGCGATAATTTAATATAAATGGTGTCCTAGACCCGAAACTTGTATTTATTTCATGCACAAGCCTTCCTAGTAGCATATATAAAACACGTGTAGCCAATTTTGGACAAACATAAAAATACATCAAAATCTAATAAATATTAATGCAAAAAAGTTAGCTTAGTTGGATAGAGTGTTTACGTTCTATAAATATAGTATGTAGTTGAAAAATTTAGGTGCTTTTCCTCTACATTTGCGCATTAAAAACGAAAGCAAGAACCCAAATTTTCCGCACACGACATATTCCTTTAACTTCTTAGCATATTATCTTGTTTATAGTACATTACAAATTGAACTGCAGGTTTTCAGAAATCAGTAGAATATTTTTGCTTATTCACTCAGCACAAAATGATAACTGAAACAGACATGCTCGGTATAAAATTCCAACGCTGGCTATTTTTCTATATGCCTTGCCTACTAATTCGTTGGAATTGCACTTACACCAGGGTGGAATTTTCCCAAAAGCGCAAATGGAGTCTCGTTCCTTGTACACTGTTTATGGTTCAGATATTCTTAACGAGTGTATTATGATTTTATACAGTACTTTATTTGCGAGTGTTAAAGCCTAAGGAGGACTTTCAAAGGGTTACGGCACTTATTGCAACTGTAAATGGAATAATGTGTCTGGTTGATACATTCTTTTCATATGTAATATATCGAAGTAAAAATATATATTTGACAGCTGTGAATGAGATTTTTTGCTTAGAACGATATTTAGAGGAAACTTGATACTCTAGTAATCGTTCACTTGCGCAGTTGTATCGCACTCAGGCAAGAGCCGGTACTGAACTACTTCTTTTACTTCTATCAATCGGATCACCAGTTGGAGCATTTGTGTTAATGGTTACTGGACTTGAATTAAATTTGGATCCCTTTCATTTTGTGTTGGAAGAGCATATTTTACCTGATCCTGTGAATCGCACAGTTGTTCATGTCACGCTAGCTTTTGTATCCAGAATAATGTTTATGTTTCCGTTCTTCTTTGAGGGAATACGCTCATTGTTCTTCGCTCGTACACTAATTGTCATAGGTTTCAACAGTCTTATAAATATTTTTAAGATCTGCGAATATAAGGTTAAAAATTTAGATATATCAATGGAGATCTACGTGTATCTCATTCTTTGTTTCCGCATGCTTGAGTCAATGTTACCCATTTTAGTGTACAGTTCGCTCATGGTACCATTTTGGTTTGTAGTAGCAACTTCCTGGACTTGTGTAAAAGGAATCGGACACATTGAGTTCATTGTTGTGCTGTGTGCATTGTTACTCTTGGTTGCATTGGTTTTGGGGTTATCTGTAGTTCTGCCAAAGTTAGAAAATTTGGCGATTAAAATGAACCAATTTGTCAAGCGTCAAAAGATAGAATCGAAGAAATTGTGGGTTCGCAGGAAACAACGGAAAATGAGGATTTTGCTAAAACAAAGTTTATTCTTGCGCATAATAAAAATCAAATATGGCTCGTTTTTCGATATAAAAGAAGGCTTTACTATGGACTATTTCTTCCTCTTAATACAGCGGTCATCTGATGCCATTTTAGTATTTGATTTCGAAACATCTTAGGCTGTATTAAAATAACTACAGTGTGACTAAATGCATTGTAGATCTTGTAATAAGATAATGAATGAGATAATGACAATGAATGATTGAGATATATGAACACTTAATGAAGTTGTAAATATTAGTAATATTATGTAACAGTTATTAGTTTACCATGAATGTTTTGCTAGCACAAATATTGTTAATGCTTTCAAATTTATATACCTAAGTAAATATGCCAAATATAAATACTCCTATTAAAATTGCGATACCTATTTTCCAATGTATTATCCTGCAGAGTTTCTCTGATTAAACGTTTATTGCAGGTTTTTAAAGCCATATTTTAGTATGCTTGAAGCAAGAGTAGCTCAAAATTGTAAATGTAAATTGCTCAATTTTTACTATACTATACGTAGGTTTAAGTTAACATATAGCTATCGAAGTACTAGTTATTTTATTTTATGCTGAAGCATTTATTGTTTCCAATACGTGCATTATAGGTAAAGCATTTTTATTGTAAAATAATAATATATTTTACAGTACACGTTTCTAGTGAAGTTTTTTCACTGTTTGATTAAATAAAAATATTGAAACGAACCGAGTCATTTGGTGCCACATATAAATTATTCAACGTTTGCCGTTTCATATACACAAAAACACTTACATGGAGGTATAGCAACATTGTTGCTTTGTGTGAGACAGTTTTGTGTCAACAGTATTGTTTATTAAATTATGACGCCGCAAGTTACGACTTAATAACATATCGGGATATTCTAAACTTCAGGTAACATAGTTTGAAACAATTTAGTTGAATTCAGATGAGTACAGGAAATCTTCCTTCACTAAGTTTAACAGTTTTACACATACAGAATGTATACGCCAAAACAATGTCTTTGCAAATTTATAGCTACATCATTATTGCGTAAGTTCTAGTAAATTTTTTCTCAACTCAAATTTCTAGTATACAGAGCAACATACAGCAATTGCAACTTATGTGCATCCAGGTAACCGGGAATTGTCGTAAACAAGAATTAACTTTAATAGTGTTTTCAAAAAAGCCTTAAAGAAGAAATGCTGGGATTTATTAATATTCTGGGTTTCGATCACTACCATGAAACAACTTATATTTTGTAATAACAACTTACAATTGAAAGCATACAAAAAACAAAATGCTTGGACCCGAAACAGATTATAAATAACCTTAAAATTCTGATTAGATTACAAAATTGAGACTTTTAGCTATATTTAGCTATAAGTATTGGTCGGGAGTATGGACTTTTTCTAAGTAAAATTATGACAGGAAACCGGAAATGGTAAGAAGATCGTATAATGACTCTTCAAGGTATCCGGTATGTTTTTCAAAGATTTTCAGTTATTCTTAAAATCTTACAACAACAAAGGGTACCACCATGCGTTGGACTTAGGGATTGCAACCTGAGTAACACTCAATGAGTAGCTCAATAAAAAACTCAATATTTTCTTATTGAGCTACTCAATTCCAAATACAAATATAAATGTATTTAGCCGAATGCAAAGAGTGTCAAAACCTAAGGAACTAGACTAGGGATGCCTAATCTACCATAGATACTATACATTTCATATGGGCGGTTAGGAAGACCTTGCTCTTACTTGGGTTCAGGGGGGGTTTCTGAATTTGGCTAGGTCACTGTTGGACCCCTGTAGGAAATTTACATAGAAACCCCCAATACTGAGTACTCATTGAGTAGCTCAGAAAATGCTCAATAACGAAAAGCTCATTGAGTAGCTCAATGTAGACTCATTTGCAAACCCTGGTTGGAATTTTAACATTAGCTAATGAAATTTTACTTAACTTTCTGGACTTGGCATGGCATGCCAAATATTTTCGGAATATAAGTGGATTCTTGACGATGATAATTGTGAAGGATTTAGTGGACCAGATTGAACTTCCAGCCCAATTTCTTCCAAGCCATATTTAGTCAAAGCATGTTGCTGGTAAGTATGGCTGAAGGGGTTTGGCAAAATTAAGGCATCTAATTGGTTTTCAAAGATATTATCTAAAATAATATAACTAAACATGTACCACAGCTACCGAATTAGGATGTCAAAGTATCTTTATTCTGAAAATACCCCATCCAGTGCAATTGCAGCTTTTCCGGCGTCGAAATATTAAAACTTTTAAAAAGGTAAAAATTCTTTGTAGCAATTTTGTTCCACTATTTGCAATAAAATCAAACATCTAAGTTGTGATAGGTGTAAAATTATTTACTGTTTTGGATAATGTTGCATGGATTTTGCTAAAATATGCATTTCAATTTTATACTTGTATCACATCATATTAAGATTTACTTAACTGATGATATAGTTAAAAGGTTATTGCTGTACCTGTAGTAAATTCAGTAAATCTCCATCCTTCATGTAAAAAATGCTTTAAATAAGGTTTTACTTATTAAGTACTGCTTGAATAAAATAAATGCTAAAATTGTAGTTTTGTGGTTGTGTTCTACAACGCCCCATACATCAAATTTATTAAGAAGTTTAAGAATTTAAGTAATTAGAGAATTCTACGATGCCTAAATTTGTGCACAACGTTCATGCTTAATTATAAACTAAGTTAGGTGATGTCATGTTCAATCAAAGATCTACTTGACTTTATAAAATAAATCCAAAAGATTTTATTACAGGTAACTTTTTATTTTCGGCCCTGCTTTACTTGTTGGCCACTGACCAGTTGAACATATTATGACCTTTTTTCAGTTTGGTAGTGGTGTATTTTAGCACCAAGTGCTTTGTTCTGCGATTAATTAAATTGCTATTAAAAGTCCACAGACAATAAAATAGCGAGTGCAAACGAGAAGTTCTCTTCTAATGATAGTGTGCGTCGGGATGTGGTCGCTCAATAATTCCCACATGATTGAATCCGCAATGTTTGTGGTAACGAAGTAAATGGAAATGTTCGCAACCCAAATGGCGTTAGTGGTAGCTAATTTAATGAATTTTGAATTTATAAATTTCTTTGACATAGCCAATAATTTAAAATTACAGTTACTTCATTTAAATTACAACACAATTTGCAATGCATTGTGTCACTTAAAGTTTGTCTAAATACTTATTTTTACAATATCTTTAAAATACAAAATTATTGAACAGGGTTTTCGAAAAAACTGTACTCATTTTACAACATTCGTTTAACAAACAAAGCTGGTTAAAAGGTTTCTAAACTTTGAAATACCTACTACATTTACCGTAATAGAAGTACATTCCAAGATTAAAATTCATATACTCGAACATTAAATTTATTGGATGTATTTATGCACAACTCAAATTTAATGTAACTTGATGCAGGGCAAGGTGTCAGAAGCAGTTTCTGTTAGCTAAAGTATATGTCAACACAGGATGATTTACGTATTTGATAGATATTTAAAATTTGTATATTAATTCGTACAATTTTTGTTAGTTCTACACATACTACAACTGCGAGGGGTTAATTGCTCTGCTAAAGGTTATTCTAAACTTTTATCGTAATTCAATACTTGCTGGGCGAGCCCATCGATTCAAAACATCGTAATCTCTTTTGAAATAAATTTCCCTTAATTTTGGGAAAAACTGCCAAATGTTTGATTTTTCCATGTTTTGGTTACAACTCCAAAATTGGATGATTTCCTTATTTTCAATTTCTTTAAAATATTCCAAAAAACTTGATTCTTGCAAATCCTTGTGAATAGGAAGATCCAGGCAGAGTAATTGAAGTGTGCTTGATAAACCTAATAAAAAATCTAGACTGGAGCAGTTGCGCATGTAAACCTTTAGTCTAGTTAGTTTAGGAAGATTTAACCGGAGCAAATTACATTCCGCTGCAATTTCTAGTTCCTCCTTCAAATTCTGTGCAACAGGCAAAAAAATCACTAAATCTTTTACGTTTGTTGCAAATTTATCTTGAACTACCTGAAATACGCGCGACCATTTTATAAACCCCACACTAGAAAAACTCAGGTATAACGATTCCAAACCTCTGTTTATTTGTGAATTGGCAAATGAGTCAAGCTCTTGTGGATAACAAATATTAATTCCAAAATTCATTACATTGAATAATACCGGAAGTCGTAATTTGTTACGGCAGTTTGAATTTGTTGGCACCTGTCGCATGTATTTAAATGCAGTGATATGGTTGTTTTGTTTCAACAATTCATAAGTAATAGCCAGGGGGAAGTTAAAATAATATTGTGACAGTCTTACCCCCTTTCGATGGCCCACCTGTCTTTGCAGTATTCATAGATTCAGTTGTGGTAGGTTCAGTGACCGGAGCGCTTAGAATGGAGTCAGTATAGCACGGGAAGGTGGTTCACGTGCAAAAGGGTAATAAATCGTCTTCTAGAGTAAACCAAAATTATCCTTATCAATTGTACAGCAGTAAAGTAAAGTTTGCGTGGGCAAACTAGACGCTATAAGCTAGACGAATGATACGTGGCATGGCACTATGATTATTATGATGTTAGTTTAATAACTGCGCCAGAGTAGTAGGTCAGTAATATTATAGGGAACGTGTTCTTTTAGTATCAGTTTGCCCCGAGTTAGCAGATCTTTGTGTGTAGAAATGCTGCGTTGGTTTAAGATTATGTCTCGTTTTGTAATGAAAGGATATAGTTATGAAATAAAAGAGAAGAGCTCAATTCATCTTGAGAGCTCCCCGAAGCCAGACATAAACCTTGAGTTGTGTGTTCATCATCCTTGCATCGTAAGTTGGTTGGCATAAGGGCATAAGGGAAGTACACTGGGACTTGGATAGTATCAGTAGGACCTGGAGAGAACTTCACATTTGGCGAATCCTTCGAGCTGCTACTTCGGTATTTTCGTAAGTTTCCGAGATTTCCAAGTCTCTTTCGGTAATAAGGTATGTGTGAGCGTGTACAAAATAATTGATCACGAAAAAAAAGTGTGTGCATTATATTGTGTGGGTAAAAAAAAAGGTGTGAGTCCGATTTTAGTTGTGATTTTATTTTTGTTTTAAGGGATTCTCAAGTCCCGTTAAAGTTCAAAAAGAAATATTACTTCGTGTGAGATTTAATGATCATTTTAAAAACGTGTGTTTCATTTTAACCTTGCCGTACATTGATTAGAAGAGGAAATTTATGTGATCAGCCAGATTGTGGTACTGAAAAATGTTTTATAGCTGGTTAATTGATTTTAAAATGGTTTTTTTAGACATGAATCCAGTATGGTAAGATAAGTCAAAGAAAACGAAATGAAGTGAGAAATGATCAAATGGCGATTATGATGATTATGATGATTATGTCGTGTTGGGTTAATTTGTCAAAATCAGTTACTCATTAACGATCTATGTTCTTATTGTATGTTTTTAAGCAACAAGCGTATGTAAAAATACTTGTAAGCCCCAATAGAGGTCACGCCCAATTTTTTCAAGAAAAGCTACCAAGAAAACAGGAAATCCACTTTACTGGAAGGTTCGGGTTCATAAGGCGAGTAATTTTCAAGTTGCGATTTTTGTGCTCCCGAGTCACTGCTAAAAAGAAAAGGCTAACTATCTACTGAAAAAGTAAGGCAAAAGAATTATAAATTATTTTCGCTTCATTGATACATAATATGGTGGTTCATGCATAAGTATAGGTTGCCAAGCCTACAAAAATCCGTATAGGTTCACAAGCCTATTATCATCCATCAAAATAGGTTCTCAAGCCTAAATGCATTATCACGTTGTCATTACATGATATAACTACACAACATCGATACAAATGTAATAACTGTCAGTTTTAAAACCTAACTAATTTGACATTGACATTCTAACTTAAATAATCTAAAAAAGCTAAAAATCAACAGAAAAGCAGAAAATAAGAAAAACCTACAAAATTTTCAGAACAAATCATGATATTTTTTGTAGAAAGCATACAGACGTCAGGTTTTACACTGTTAGTTCAGATTCCGGACAACGAACTACTTGTCATTGTCAAGGTCATTTCGAGTCAAGGTTATAATTTACGGTGACGATATTACGATTACCATACAACTAGTCGACTAAATGCTTTTCAAGGCATATTTCAATTTTCGTTCATGAATAGCGATAGTGAAATAAATGAAAGCAGGAAAGAAACCAGAAAGCTAAGAAGCCGTAAATATTCATACAACCCTGATGAACAACCAAAGAAAAGAAAATACGTTAAAAAGGCTAAAGTAGTAAATACCACTAATGAAGGTAACATCTCTTTGTCGGTTAGTGACCCAGAATTAAACCAATATACATATGAAAGGGAAGTACAAGAAAATTCTAGAGAAAATAGTCAACCACAAACCACCCATGAACCTATACCCAGTACTAGTCGTGTAAATAACAGTCCTATTTTCGATAATTTTCAAGTTATCGTCTTTCCAGTTCCAACTAATTTAAATACAAATAGTAGCACATTAGTCAACAAAATGGCTTCAAGTAGGGTACCTAAATTAGCATTCGATGCTGCCACTCTAGCTGCAGCCCACATAGATCCTACTACTATAGATGCTGAAGTATTAAATAAGTTCTTGCAAGAACAAGTACTCACAGCTACATCCAACATCACTATAAATACCACAAGCCATGGTCATACTCATTCAGCTAATGCACCTCAGTTCGATCAAGATACAATGAGTGCTGAAAGTTATTTTCGTCAACTCGAGAACTACTTCAAGAGTTTGAAAATAGCAGGAGCAGATTATCATGTGTGTGTAGGAGCAACCATGAAACCAGGTGAAAAGAAGATATGGTATGATAATATAGCGACATCTATTACTAGCTGGCAAGAATTTAAAGATCGTTTCTCAGAACGATTTGATACTATTCAGATGCAGGAAAGCAGACGTATAAATTTGTATCGTAGAAGACAGAGGCATAATGAGCCAGTAGATCAGTTTGTAAATGAGGTAGTCAATTTATCAAAGCAATGCTATCCAGCAGAGCCAGAATACAGACATGTCTTACGTGCTAAGTGTAGACTCTACGCTGAGTTACGGGAAAAGATTCATGTTGAAGATGAAAAGACACTGACTATTAACTCACTTATTGACAAAGCTGCTTACGCACTCGACACTCAAAGAAAAGAAACAGAAAAGGACAGATTGGAAAATAGGAAAACTAGAATGCCACCACTGACGGCTTACAAGCCAAGACCATTACCGACTATACATCAAGGTAGATATCAGTCTACTCCATACCACCAGTCGTCGTTCAGAGGCAGAGGTTCATTTTCAAGTGGACATTTTAGAGGGCATTCACGACCATATCAGGGTACGCAACAAAATCAAACACACAGCACCAACTATCAGAGTAGCTACCAGTCACAAGAAGGTAATACACATGGTGCACAGAGTAGTTCAAATAATAGTAACTCTCAGTTTAGGGCACGTATAAATTCAGCTCCTACTACAAGTGGAAATTTTAGTGGTTTTAGGGACAAAAGTAGAGAGTCATCCCACAACTGCGTTAAATTAGGACACTATTCACGAGAGTGCACTGAACCAAAAAATCAAATGATGTTTATGAGTTCTCAGACTCATCACCAAGGTACACCCAATCAGAATATTTATGATGGAAATGGTAATAGAGGTTATGCAGAAATGCAACCACCACAAAATTCTTTAAACTTTCAACGCAGAAACAATCAAAACCGACCTTAGCACAAAAGCGTTATTGTCCAGTGATGACGTCAAATATACCTTCACTTGACTTTTACTTTTCGAATGTTTATTTTTACGCTTTATTAGATACATGCTCAGATTTGTCACACATTTCGATTAAGTTAGCGAGAGCTTTGAAATTAAAAATAATTTATACACCGATTGTCAAGTCGGTAACAGGAAACAGTACAACTTTAGAATCAATAGGAAAGGTCAATTTTTCTTTGATGATTGGTCATAAATTAATAACGTTTGATTTTAAGGTGAGTAAAGACTTACCTGCCCCTTGTATAATAGGTACTGATATTATGGAACTATATGGTATTATACCCGACTTACAAGCAAAGCTGTTCTATTTCAAGGACAGTCCTGACAAAATTTACAAATACTGTTCTAGAGATAAAGCTATTATGTTCATGCTGAAAGAAATCGATTCGAATAAAATACCGTTGCCTCCGAGCAACAATGAAAGCAGAATTCAAGCATTGATTGAGTCTTTTCCAAACGTTTTTCGTAAAGATGGTACGATAGGTCAGACAGATATTATCATGCACAAAATAGAAGTAGATCCGAAAAATCCAGATGCTAGGCGTCCGATAAAGATGCCAACTGTATTCTTTCCACCAGATAGAAGCATGGAAATAGAAAGACAAGTACAAGACTTGCTAAAGCATGGTAAAATTGTTAGATCCAAATCACCTTATAGATTCCAAATCGTACTTGACGAGAAAAAAGATGGAGGTTTACGAATGACTGTCAACTACAAAAGACTGAATAAATTCACAATAGACAATGCGACACCGATGCACAACGCGAATATTATACTACGGTTGTTACCGACAGGAGGAGTTTTTAGCGTTTTAGACATGAAATCTTCCTTTTGGCAAGTTCTCTTACATCCAGACTGTAGACATTTAACTGCTTTTGAAGCAAACGGTACTTTGTATGAATGGAACGTAATGCCATTTGGTTTGAAGGGTAGTCCAGCGACATTCGTTAGCCTAATTAATTATGTACTTTCCGGTTTAGTAATGCGTATTTGTTTCGTGTATATTGATGATATCGTAGTCTTTTCAAGGACTTTTGAGGAACATTTAGAACATTTGAAAATTATATTCAAAAGATTGAGTGATGCAAACCTTACCATTAACGTCAAAAAGAGTTCATTTGCAAAGGATCAATTAGAATATTTAGGTCATATAATAGGAAAAGATGGAATTCGTAAAAATCCAGCCAAGGTTAGAGCTCTAGTAGAAATGCCGCCACCAATAGACAAAGAAGGTTGTAAAAGGTTACAAGGATTTTTATCATGGGTAACTACGTTTGTACCAAATTTTTCTACGATATTTGAACCAATCAGTAGAGTAATGAAAAAGAATGTACGTTTTGTCTGGGGAAAAGACCAGAAGATTTCGTTTCAAACTTTAAAGGATATTTTATCGAAAGACATAGTTTTACAAGGGTTAGACTATAATTATCCTATTTATTTACGTACTGATGCTTCAGATTATGGAATTGGAAGTTGCATGTGTCAGGAAATTGATGGTAAAGAAAGGGTTGTTTGCTATGCAAGTGCCACTTTGAGTGATAGTCAGCGACTTTGGAGTATTTGTGAAAAGGAATGTTTTAGTATAATTCATGCTATAGACAAGTTTAAACCGTTCTTACAAGGACAGAAATTTACCGTTTATACTGACAATAGTGCGTTGACTAATTTGAAAGATTATCACGATAAGTCAAAACGACTGACGAAATGGTCTCATATTATTGAGCGATGGCAGTGTGAAATTAAATATTTACCAGGTAAAACAAATCAGATAGCAGATTGTTTAAGTCGAGCTCCGTTAGATACTGTGGTTGAAGAGACTGATCACCTCGATAGCCCAGAAGAGAGTTATACGCCAATATTTTCGTTAGTTTTCGTTAATGACATCATAGAATTAATTCGTAAAGAACAAAAGCGTGATTTTGAATGTAAAAAGATAGTAGCTGATCTGAAACGTAGGAAGCAGGCCGTTTCTTCGTTCCAGAATTATGAATTGAATGATGGCATTTTGTGTAGAAAGATAGTACCTTTTCACGAGACACATGGTTGTAATAGTGAAGAAAATTGTGAAATTAAATTTGAATTGGTTCCGATGGTACCAGAAACTTTGAGAGTAAAGGTAATGGAATATTTTCATGATAGCCCCGAATTTGGACATTTTGGTATAAAGAAAACTATGATTGCTATCAAGCAACGTTTCTTCTGGAATTTGATGAACAAAGATATTAAAAATTACATAAGGTCATGTGACGTTTGTCAGCGTCATAAATCAGAAAATCAAAAAGCAAAAGGTTTGATGGGTATTGTACCTGTCGCAGAATCGGTATTCGAAACATTGTACATGGATTTCATAGGTCCACTTCCATTAAGCAAAAATAGAAATAGACACTGTTTTGTGTTAGTTGATCAACTCAGCGGTTGGGTTGAATTAAAAGCTATGTCATGCACTACAAGCAGAAAAGTAATAGATTTTCTTGAAGAAACATTCTGTAGATTTGGAACTCCTAAAGTTCTTTTGAGTGACAACGCGTCATATTTCGTTAGTAAGAACATGAAACGATTTTTAAAGAGTTGGAATGTTAAACAGAGACTTTCTAGTGCTTATCATCCACAAACAAACAGAAGCGAACGCACAAATAAAGATTTAGTTAGAATGATTGCGTCATACGCGTCAGAACACCAAAAAGAGTGGGATAGTTACTTACAACATTTTGCTTTAGCGTTACGTAACCATATTAATGATACAATGAAAGTTGCGCCATCATTGGTAAACTTAGGTAGAAATATCAAGTTACCGATCGATAGATCACTTCGGGGTGAAAAGGCTAAAAATTACGAAGCTGAAGCAGAAAAATTGAGTAAAGAGTTACCAGAATCGCTTAAAAATATAATTGAATTCGTTAGAAAAAATATTATGGATTGCCAGATCCAAAACAAAGTAAATTACGACCAGAAACATGACAGACCGTATGAATTTAATGTTGGCGATTTAGTTTTGGTTAGGAACAATCAACGATCAGACGCGTCTTCGAACGTGGCAGCAAAGCTGTTACCTAAGTGGATTGGCCCGTACAAGGTGATTCGCAAGAATGGCTTGTCTTACGTCATGGACATGGAGGCGAAGTATTCATCAAAACGTCATGTCATGGATTTGAAACCCTATTTCAAGTCTGATGTGAAGGACAAACCTAAACCAGTTTCTCTAAGGAAGTTACAGACTGGCCAGGAGCCGGAGATTCCGTTAAAGTGGAACTTACGACCAAGAAGCCGCATAAACTTTCGTACTCTTGCTGGGTACAAGCAAAGAACCACAAAAACATAAAATATAAGTGAAAAATGCTCATTAAATAACCTATACAAGTCATGAACTACCTAAAAATCAAATTTCATAACCATTGAAAACATATAACTTATCATTTTGCTCTTTATTTATATCTTTTGTAGTGAATTCGGTTATATTCTACCCTAAATCTGTCGCGGATTGGATCAGGAAATATGGGCTAGCAGTCGGACCTCTATCGGAAAAAGCACGAAAGTTTCGGCGTATTGTCAACTCCGCCACCATTGATAAGCTACCGAGTCATCCGATGCCCGAAGAAGCCAAGTTCAAGATAACTGAAGAATTACTGATCCCAAAACATGTACCGCCAGAAAAAGACAGAGTAATGGTAAATAGCTTATCAGGGCTAAAGAATTGTGTAGATTTGCTAAAAGAGTCAGATCAAATAGCAGTAGATTTGGAGGGTGATAACAGATTCAATTTTAGACAAATTACCTGTTTAATGCAATTGTCAACTGCGGATAAAACGTTCTTGATTGATACTATAAAGTTGTATGATTTTATTGAGTCAGAGTTGAGTTCAGTATTTTTGGATACGAAAATCGTAAAGTTATTTTTTGGTAGTCTAGATTTGGGTGAGTTGATACGTGATTTCAATTTGTATTGTAATTCCGTAATTGATGTGCAGGATGTTTTTGTACAATTAGAAGGCTTAGCTAAGCTTCCAGGCTTAGAGACATTGGTTCAAAAATACATAGATAGTAAGGCTATGTTAGATAAAAAATTTCAACGTTTTCCCTGGCGTTTGCGTGAATTACCTGAAATTGCGTTAGAATATGCCCAGAAAGATTCTGAGTTGTTATATATAATATGGGAGATGATAAAGATCAAAGAGAAAGATTTTTTGCTTAATTTGTATGATAGTTTTAAAAACAAATACCTATGTTACTGCAAAATATTCTCCTACATATATTTCAGTCGAAAAAGCATTTAATAGATGTTTGAAAGATCCCTATATCGAGTTGAGAAACAAGTTGAGTCATATAGAACATTTTGATATATTTACTTCATTATTTAATTGGCTTGTGTATAAAGCAAAAATGCTAGACATGTCACGTCACCAAATTTTGACACATAGTGAGCTTGTAGTATTGTGTATTTCAAAGCCAAACTCTGTTAAAGAGGTTAGAAAGCTTATACCAAGATTCAATAGGTTACCTGATAAAAATACGCAAGAAATAATACATGTCATAAGTAATTTTCTCAGAGCCGAATTTGCGATCACGATAAATAATGAATATGCAACAGAAGTTAGGGATACAGATAGCTCTAGCGAGGAGGAAATGTCAATTGCTTCTCAGGGCAATAATGTTTCTAAAAAAGAACAAATGGAAATTGATTTGACTGACGATCAGGCTGATAAAGATGTAGGCATTGAGTTATTATTGCATTGTGATGATGATTTGTTCGAAAATGCAGAGGAAAAATATGAATTTGTTGATAAAGACAGTAAAAGCCAAGTTGTTGCAAGAAAATTCTATGAAAAATGTGCAAACTGCTGAAAAGATCGAGATTTTATGTAATAGCGACTCTCCCAAGGGTCAGAAGTCAAAGTATGATTATATGACAGACGAGCAGTTAGGTAGAATTTCAGATGAGGAGTTGATAGCAAATTTTGACACGATGAGAAAAGCTAAACTTCATAAATATCAGATAAACCAACTTCGTAGAAGGCGAAATAAAATTTCTAGAGGTTTTACTCATGTCAAAAGTCCAAGAAGAATGCAAATTGAAAATAGTAAAAGGTATCAGAGAAATCATGGTTTTGATACAAACAGTCGTTTTTTTGGTCCAAGTAATTATAATTATTGATTGAATAATTTTGTGTGATTGAATTGAAGTGAAAATGCATGCAAAAATGAAAATGGAATTGATATGTATGAATATTATATATAATTTATGAATTTGAATGAAATTGGGATGATTTATGATATAATAGATTGATTTTGTGTTATTGAAACGAATTTGTACTAGTATGGAATAATGTTGAATTGAAATAATGAATTTTGTATGTAATTTGATTGATAAGCTAGCATAATAATATGTTTGAGGAAATTTGTAATTGTCTTCGTAATAGGAAGCGCTTCCAAGCGTGAACAAGTCTTGTCGACAAGCGGGGGGAGAAGGGTGCGTGTACATAAGTAGTAATCAAAATATCAAAAATACAAATTAAATGACTTATATTCTCGAATATATACTTATTAGTCTAAGAATAATATATAAAATACTTTATTGCAAAATTATGTAACCAAATATTAAATAGCAAAATTGTATTAGGAAAAGACAGGCTCGGTGAAAGCAGCTTCCGGTTGTGGGAAAGGTTTCGAGGGGGCGGAACGTATAGGGAACGTGTTCTTTTAGTATCAGTTTGCCCCGAGTTAGCAGATCTTTGTGTGTAGAAATGCTGCGTTGGTTTAAGATTATGTCTCGTTTTGTAATGAAAGGATATAGTTATGAAATAAAAGAGAAGAGCTCAATTCATCTTGAGAGCTCCCCGAAGCCAGACATAAACCTTGAGTTGTGTGTTCATCATCCTTGCATCGTAAGTTGGTTGGCATAAGGGCATAAGGGAAGTACACTGGGACTTGGATAGTAGCAGTAGGACCTGGAGTGAACTTCACAATATCTATCCAGCATTCGTGTTCCTAACATGCAACACTTTCAAGAAAACATCGTCAAACTAACACACAAACACAAGCACTAAATTTTTGGGGGAATTAGTCTGGGCTAAAATTGTCACCAGGATGTTCCTAATGGAATTGGAACAAGCATCCAATTTGCAATGATTTCAAGCATTTAATTTTGAGTAGTTTTTCGTTTAGTTTAATAGTCAGTTAGAATATATTCATTTTTCAGTAAAAATCAAAACTCAGATGAATGAGACGTGCCACCATGTTCCAAGTTTGATACCAACATTTCAAAGAATCGCTTTGGTCTTGTGAACAATAACCCAAGCTATTATTTATATAAAACCACCCTGAGCAAAGCAATCTACGATAGTGAAGGTTCCACCAGAAGTTGTATTGCCACAAAAAACGTCAAACAAAAGCAAATTTTTATAATATGTATATATACTTTCAATAAAATTATATTCCTTCCAAATTATTTATATTTTATTGCATGCATGCATATGCATTCAACATTTCACCGGAAACATTAACTTCATTCTGTTCAAAAATTCTGTTCATTCCTACTTATCTTCTTGTACCACACACAAATTTAAGCTAAAAACGTTCTTGCTAACTTTAAAACTTTCATCAAAATACCCATGTCAAACTCATACACCCAAATTCTCTGCGATATCGTTTCCGTTTTCACCACCGATGCAGACCCTCACGACACTCACTGCCCTACAGTAACCAGAATCCTGGTTTCTAGACACCTTTATCGAAGACGTCAGCGTTGAGCGATTTTAAGCTCGCCCGGTAAATCATCTTCCTCTTCATCATCAGCCATTTCCCTTCTATCTCTGCCGAATCGTCTAACTTAATGCACCTTCTGCTCCGTCCTAGGAAAACTCCAGACGCACCCCCAAAGTGTTTGAAGAAAGTACCATTATTTTCCAGGGTTGCAAGCTTATTCATCATAAAAATGCCAAAACCCCCACCCTTTACAATTTACTCATATTGCTATTTCCTCCACCTGCTTTCAAAACCAAATCCACCCCGAAAAATTTCCGTAACCTTCTTCATTAGTCATTATCCCATGAAGTTATCTCCTTCACTCCCACTTTCATGTCCATAACCTCCTCTAGTTGACCACGAGTCCTGGAATCCAATTCAAGGAGCTACACTTCATTAACGTGCACATGGACACATCTCTCTGCGCTGGCGCTGGGGGACTTTTGGGGATCGGATCCCGGGAAAAATGGTACAGATCCAGATGATGAAATTGGCAAATTGGGTGAGAATGGAATAGACGATGAAGGTGTTGGCTCTTCTTGGCAAAATTGGTGAAGCAGGTGGAAATGCTTGCGGCATTCAGGTCGGAGGGATTTCTGCTGGTTCACAATAAAAACTCAGTGAGAGATCGGAAGAAGGGAGTGGGAGTGGTGAGTCATCCCAAACGCCTAAGAAGGGGGTGCTACTGGTTTCAAAATTTACAAAATTTCCTTAACCGAAGCATTTAGTTGGTCGAAGAAGACTAAATGGAGGACGAAACCTTCAATATTTTTTATTGCAAAGTTTTAATGTTGGAATTTCGATCTTCAAATTGCATTTTGAGATTGTAGAAAAGTTTCTTAAATTAGAATTATACAAGTAATATTGAACTTAGTAAGATTCTCAACCTCAACATTTTATTGTTTATGGAACTTTTGTTGCGTCCTTTAGAACAAAGTTTGAATGATACAAAAATTTTAGTGTATCGAGAAACGCATTTTCTGATAATTGTAAGTAAAACAGACAAAACTTATGGGTTGACGAGTATGATATTATTACTTTGGAAGTATTGAAAGATTGTTAAATAGAGTTATGCAACATAAAATATCCATGCACAAATTTGCGTTGGTTGGATGCTGCTTTTCTGAAAATTAGTGGATTAGTTGATTCGTTATGCGCTAGATTCTGGCGTGTTTCATCGTTTATGTTGTACTCCTCTATAGTGATGGCAGAAATCGAAAACTAATCGCGATTAATCGCGATTAAACCAATTTTAGTCCAAACGTTTTATCGAAAAATCGGAAACGGTTTGGTCTTTAAAAAATCGTTTGTAAACGTTTTATACAAAAATCGGATCGGAATCGCGATTTTTAAAAACCGTCATTTTATATGTGCGTGGTAAACGAAACCTGAAAAACTTATTGCTATGTAGGTCACGAACTTCATGACAGAGCGGATTTGCACCAAATATTTGGGTGTATTGTGCGTTTTGACTATGTTTTATTGTATACAAATCCTTTTTATTTCGATTTGTCAAGCTTAAAATAGATTTTCCGGCATAAGTTCTGTGGTTGGAAAAAATCGCGATTTTACCGATTAGCAAACGTTTTAAACACTAATCGGATCGGAATCGAAAACGTTTTGGAAAATCGGATCGGTTTTTCCGATTATCTAAATGTTTTCATCAAAAATCGGATCGGAAATCGTTTTGAAATCGCGATTAATCGTTTGCCTTCACTACTCCTCTAAAAATTCATCCGAACAGGTCACATCTATATTTTATTGCACACAAAGAAATTTAAAATGTTTCATAAAAAATTCTTAATAATAGTAGGACAGGAGTCCTGTCACAGGACTGAGCGTCGATAGAACTAGAATTGGTGATCCGAGGCAGGCTGTGGAGTATAGTTGTAGGCTCCATCACATGGGAAAAGCGGAAGTCTAAGTAAACTGGAAATTGGTTTGGGGTGGATGGCACCCAAAGTGGTCGTCTAAGCAAGGCATTAGTTTTACAGCTGCTATAAAACTTTTATTTTTTAATTGTAAGGAAACGACGGTAATCATCTACTCATTAACGAGCGCTACGAATACAATAAAATAAAAACACAATAGTTTATAATTGAGGTTCCAAGAAGTAGTTGTTTTCTGGATTACATCAAAGTCCATTGACAAATGCCGCGAAGGTATATAAAGAAGGACTTGGTGGCATTAGATCCATTTGAATCATATATTAAGTTTCTTGTTGATTCTGAAAATGCCAAGTACCTATAACCTGAAGAAGTTTATAAAAGTATGACCTTCTCAATCTTACATTTGAGTTTAAAGCTTGGATCTAAAAAAACAATCAGTTTTATTTAAGAAATAAAAGGGACATCAGTATGACACTAAAAATCCTCTAACTTAAACAAACTGTGTGACTCTTTGAATCACGAACATTTTGTCATAATTAATAAGAATCACCCTGTATATATTTTTAAATCTTTGCATGAGTTTGTCTCTATAACGTTCTTCACCTTCACCACACAAATAGTTTCCCAATTGAAGAAATATTATTCATAAAATCAATGTTAACAAAGATTTCATAATTATCGAGATTTTTGTCACTGCCTGGAAATCACCCCAGAACTTAATTAACATTACACTACCAAATATTGGCCATGCAGAGCCAGAAAAATGAATGAAGGCAAAGTATTTCCCAAGAAAGCACTTTACAGTTACATTCATAACTTGAATACTGCATGATTAGGGCTTCACAAATTTTGGGACCTGAAACAGTGGCCTAGTATTCTTATTATTGTACTCCGTCTGAATAAAATTTATAAAATTTAGACAAACGTAATACGACTTAACTTTTAAAATCGGAAATTGTTAAAAGCACGTGCCGAACAATCCACTGTTCCATGTGTTTTTAACCACAGGTTGAATTGTGTATAGTCAAATAAGAATAAAAAAGGAATAATAACGCCGCAATCTTGGTTTCGGGCAGTGTCACAACCTGAGAAAGACAATTTGTCAAAAATTGCAGTCAAAGTAGTTCATAATTTCATAACTGCACATGAATAATATAATTTTCGTGTATCCTTGTAGTAAGACATTTTGGTAAATTAAACGCACGGCATTGAGTAAGTACGAAGTTATACATGTGGGGGCATTGTTACATAAAGCTACATGCAATGTTGCGTAAGTACCGATATCAGAGAAACAACAATAACACAAGGTTTTATAAAACTTATTTTAACGCCAGAAATACAGCACTTAGGCATGCTGGGGTATTGTATCTAGAATAGATAGTTGGTGCTGAATAGTTTTTGCTTGCTCGTTTGCCCCGATCTAATTCTTAACTTGTATAATTAAGCAATGAAAAATTTCTACTTTTGAAACATGAAGGGATAAATTCCTTTAAATGTATTGTCTTATGGCATATTATTACCAGTAACATATAGTACATAGAGCGTCATAGGTACAAATGACATTTGCATTTGGCTGCAATTTTTATGATGACCTGACTCACTTGACTTCCGTAATTTACTAAGACTACCTAGAACAGTGGCACATAATTCATCTAGTACGTTATTAACACGCCCAGTGTAACAAGAAAATGAATCTGAACTTCAAAGTTTTTCAAGACGCTCTGAAAGCAAACGTTATTAAAATCGCTCGCAAAACTTGAAATTAGAACAAAATCATACCATACTATTGAATTAATTTTTTTGTACTAAATTGACTTCAACAAAATACCGACCTACCTAGAATGTACAATTTCGTGTACTTTATTTTATGCAGGCAATGAAATAAATACACAACACACACATAAACACAATACATAAATAAATCATCAGTCAACAACAAGCAGGACTTACGATTTCATATTTACATGTTTGGTAAAATAGTCATTGAAATTAGTTATATGGTCACAATTCAGCACTGAAACTATTACTGTTTGACATTCAACATAAATTTAGATAATTCTGTTTTGAATTTTGTATATTTATCCAATGCACGTATATTTTCTGGTAACCTGTTCCAGAGCTGAACACCTTTGAATTTAAAAGTTTTCTTTTCAACTTCTAGCCGCGGTTTATAAATATAGGAATACTTAAAAGTGCCCCTGGTGTTATAGGTATGTGCAAAGTCAACATTAACAAAGTACTCTTTAAAGAACGGTATTTGGTCACATTTACAAATTTTGAACATAATCAGTAACAATTTATACTCGTATAACTCTTTAGTGAAAAGCCACTTTAAGTCATTTCTAACTTTTGAAGCAATGCTATCATATGTTCTAACAAGTAAGATTAATCTGCCTAGGCTTCGTAATACAGCATCACAAACATGCATTTTTCATAAGTCGAACCTACTACCACTAACATATAGTTAAGTACAGATAGGATAAGTGAACCACCTAGCGTTTTCAGTTGCTCAATACTAAAAGAGTCTCGTATGGTATATAGCGCTCTAATTCTTATATAACATTTTTTTGCGACGTTTGCTATATGAGCATGCCAGCTCATACTCCTGTCAAAAATTAACCCTAACCCCTTCAGTGTATCGCAGTTCTTGATTCGATGACCTTCAAACGTAAATTCAAAATCACCTAATTGTTTGGGAACATCTTATCCTACCGCGTAGAGATAGACTTTATCTCCCCTATTCCCTTATTTAGCAGACATTCCCAATTTTCTTGTCTGCTAAATCAGCCACCCAATTTAGCCGCAAAAATCACTACTTTAGCAGACAAAGAAACCTCAGATTTTTTCCCTAAGTTTTAAAGGCTTGTTTGCATGCTGTGGTAAATGCATCAAATCAACTTGAACGCACTTGGAGTTTCCAGGATCAGGGATTTTTAAAAATTAAACATTATAATGTCATATGCTATTCTGATACAAAAGCAGAGAGGTTGTCTACACAAGTGTATCAGTCAAGCAGAGAGGCAGTCTAATAGTGTCAGATATGAGTATTATTACTGTTTTAAGAATGCTAAACTTAAAACATTGCTGATAATTACAACTGATCTAGCTGTCGTAATAACTGAACATATTTTATGAAGTTATAACTATACGGGCTGAGTCAGGCAATGTTTGATCCTTCGTTTTGCACCACATTGTCACACTGTTAAAATCTTTTTCAACGTATGTGTACAGTATACAATAGGTTTTTAGTACTATTATGCTTCATACAAAAAATCACTTTAAACGTATAGCTGTGTTCTCAGCTCAACACCAGTATGGGTTTTGATTCGGTAATGTTTTACACCATTCCATTCTAGACAAAAGTGTCCTACTGATGAAATTTACAAACTGTTCAAAGGCTCCCCATCATACCTGCATCATCAGATATCAGAATGCCAAATAAGTATATCGACATTATTGGTTTTTAGAGTATGTTCAAGTTGATTTCATGCATTTACCTCTGCATGCAAACAAGCTTTCAAAACTTTGGAAAAAAATCAGAACTTTTTGTCTGCTAAAGTAGTGATTTTCGCGGCTAAATTGGGTGGCTGATTTAGCAGACACGAAAAATGGGAATGTCTGCTAAATAAGGAAATGGGGGAGATAAAGTCTCTCTCTACGCGGTCGGATAAATATCTCCCTAATTGTTTCATTTTCTTTGAAGTACTAAGGGTAATAATTTTTGTTTTGTCATCATTGATTGTCAATAAGTTGTCTAATAATATGCTATTACTCTCTTCATGTCTTCCTCAATGCGTTCTCGTAATTCATGTAAATTATTGCTTGAACCAATGAAAATCAAGTGAGAATCATCAACAAATATAACTTCTTTACCGTATATTACTACTGCTGTTAAATCATTAATATATGGCATAAACAAAGTTATTGTTATGTTTCTAAGTAGGAGAGTAGGCTCTTTGGGTAAATGAAAAAAAGTTTGGTTGTTTCATCAATGCGAGAACATTTAAAATTCTTAATTTGGCTAAAACACACGAAGATGAATACTCATTTTGTAAATAGTTTTTTAATATATGCTGTTGTAATGTTTCGTCTTTAGTTAATGTACCTTTCCACTCATATACCTGTAACATTTTGGTAATTTCTTATTTACCAACTTGTCATGCCTGGTTTACACTAATAGCTGCTCCTCCATATACATTGCATAAACTCAGCCATGCATGGCGAATACCTGTACTTCCTTTAATGGCTTAGTTCTTACAAATTTAAATTGCGGTCGTCGAATTTTTACATATAATGCTTAACACTTGTGTTCTAAACTATACCTTTTGAACGATGTAAAATATTACTAATAATAAAAACTACTGACAAACATAATCTCGTAAGCAACCCAAGGTTGATTATTAATTCTATTATTGGGGTGGCACTTTTGGTCTGTTCTGGGTCCGTCTGCCCGTCCTAAAGTCAATACATGTATAACATGAATAACGCTTTCATGCAAATAACATAATAGCACATTTCAAAATGTCATATTTGGTTTTAGCAAGAACGTATAATTTACCTGAAAGATGCTTGAAGGCCATTCCATTTATAAGGATATATTAATGATTTCGTTGGTAATTTCACGTGTTCATTTTTGTTATCTACACTACTTGCTCGTGATAAGAATTTGTAAAATAGGAAACACTTATTTATATGAGCTAAATAAGCATGCACGTACACAAGGCCAAACATTCTACAGGTACAAACTACAAATGTCGTATTAACCCTACAAAATTAATATTATTTCCACCTTACAGGAAGGAAGTTTTCGTTAGACGAGGAAGTAAGCAGATCCTTCAATTTTTTTTAAATAGCTAAGACAACAGCTAACTACGCGGACGTGTAAAACAAGCATTTTTAAGTTGGGGGATCTATGATTTTGAAGGCTTCAATATGAAGACCTTTTTGATTAGTCTTTCACATCTTTATTTTGTGTACGGAAATATGGAAATAAATGAACTAGTAGGAGATTGCTTACTAAAGACAGACTACTCAAAAATATTTAATTGCCTACGATCCCTGGCTGATAAAAAATCACAAAATTTATTAACCTTTCAATTAGGAAACCTTAACCAACTCCTACAGCAGTTTGAGCAGGCCTGCAATCCATTATTAAGTATAATCAATTACTTTGGTGTGGACATAGCTCCAACGAACATTCCCGTCCTAATATATAATATTCGTAAGCACTTGCCAGAATCGCCAAACTCACATAAAATTATCACACGTGAGGAAATGTTGCACGATAAAGAGATAGCAACATGGGAAATCCAAACTGAAATCCTAATCAATACGCTTACTCACACTTCTGTATTGGACAATAAACTTGTTTCCAATGTTTGGTGTGGCGTAGCACAAATTCATTTGTTCATACCATAGTTTTTACTGTCGTTTGCCTTCAATTCCGGAGATATGAAATTTTATATACCAGATAACAATAGTACGTTCAATTTGTATGAGTGGTCAGTGCCAATATTTCACTTCATTGTACCAATACTTTTTGATAGTTGGTACTTGGTGTCTGTATGCGGATGGATGCATTGGCAAATTGAAAAGACGATGGGCGCACGTTCTGAGAACTTTCCTAGCACTGCAAAAAATCTAGCGTTTGTTTTGACAAACGAACCAGATCATATTGGCCATGTAAGCAGAGTTAACTTATTGGAATATCATCTCGATAACGACAATTGCAGTGGAGTGATAATGAACACAACTGCGTTCTCAAAAATGTCTCCAAAGCAAGTTCTGACGTTTGATTACTCCAGACAAACGCAAGAAGCAATTGTAGTAGGTTTTAGCACACAAAAAGAACTGAACCGCTATGTTATTGAAACTCAGTCCAAAGTGGAAAAATCTAGAATTGACTCAATGGATAGATTTTATTTTGCTCTTTCTAGATTGATTGTTTTATTGTTGTCAAACTATACGTACTACATTGAATACGATAAAGCGTGCTATGTTGGCAAGCAAGGTTACACAACTGTAGAACCTAGCAGTGACCGATGTGAGTTGTATAAATTTCAGCATCTTACACATAGCATTCAAATCGTGTTTAATGAAGAGTTCGTCTTAGACATGAACAAACATCATGTAGTAGTTAAAAATCATTTTAAGCGATTACGCTTTGTTGCGTGTGGTCAACGAGGACTAAATTCATTTGTTTTTAGTGAATTGTACAATATTTTTGATTTATACATATGGACTGCAATATTGGCGTCCATACTTTTACTGGCTTTAACAATCAAAATGTCATTTAAAACGCGGAAATACTCTTTCAAGTTGTTTGACAATATTTATCGTTTAACCAAAATCTTGCTAGAACAAGGTGATCCATTTCAGTCATATATGGAACGAAATTCTAGGTTTCGAATTTTGTTATTTGCACTTATTTTAGGAGGAATGGTGCTTAGCAACGCGTGTAAAAACGATAATGTTTACAACATGGTTTTACCCAGATTTCCACTTCTTTACGAAACACTTGATCAACTAAAATCAGATGATGTACCAGTTTATAGTCAGATGCAAAAAGAAACTGTAGATATTGCTTTTCCTGGAAAAGAAAATTTTGAGTATGTATCAGGCTTGCAGAATAAGACTTCTCATTATGATAAAAATCATTCACTATTTATCGAGACAGAAGCTGACTTAATTTTAGACGGAAAAACAAAAGTTGGAGATGAACTCTTGATGATTTATTACCACAACAATGAATTATACACTAATGAAACAGCAATGGCGTATTTACCAATTATGCAGCTTGCATTAGCTTCAAAGTTTCACAAAAACATTTTGAATATGGCGACAAGCATGATGAACTCTTTAGCCCCACTTGTACAGATTGGCTGGCTAAATCTCAATGATACACAACTAATGAATAACATTGGAAATATTTTGATTCAGTCACTTTTGCAACTGCAGCAAACAATTATTAATGAAATATTGCTCGCGTGTAATAATTCAGCTGTTGTATTGCCTGAGCACGTAGCGTTTAAGTATATGAAAAATTCAAGAAAATCTGGAAACGACTTAGCATCTGTAGGTGTAGATGCATATACTAATCCCACAATTGGAATAGAAGTGGCAAACTATGTACCAAACTCTATTCTGCTTAACGCAAGGCTGTTAGTGGAATCAGGGATTAAAGATTGGTTGGCTAAAGCAGAAAATCTGACAAAAGTGTTTAGTCAAGAGGTACCACAAGAACCGCAAAGTGCTTTGCTGAGAGGTAATATTATTGTAATTTTTGCTGTGTGTGGAGTAGGATGTATGCTTGGTATAGTTAGCTATGTTTTAGAGTATGTAATAAAAGGAAAACATACAGCTTCTTTAAAAAATAAGAGTGTTATCGAAGTCAGGAAAACCACTGCGGACGTTTGGAGCATTGGTTAAACCCGTGAAGAAAAATTTTGCTAGGCCTAGTCCAGAGGTAATAGAAGTCAACGTGAAAACATGCCCTATCATTTAATCCTTGTATTGGCGTTTTATGCTAGATGTAATATAGCGAAACTACATTTTAGTGGGCATATTATAGTTATATGTTTAGTTTATTGTTGAAAACTTAAAGGCTGTTGTTTGTAAAATGATGCAATATTATGTAATGTGAGTATAAATTATGCACGGACCAAAGTGAAGTCAAAGGAAGTGGAATGTCGCGTAAACGCTGTCCCTGTAAAATGACACTAGGCACTATTGACATAATAATTATTGTTGGTCAAAAATTGAACTCATAACATTAGCAAGTGGAATTTAAAGAAATTTTTGAAAACCCATTAAGTCTAAGCCAGAATACTGAATGTGTGGATAAGATTCTCATAAGTGAAACTTAGCTACACAATTATTTCTTGGCGACTTCGCCGCCTTCGAAATTCCCATTTACCCGTCACACGTTCAATCACGTAGACTTCGTACCAGTTTGAAAGTTTGATTACTTGCCATCAAAAATCAGCTTGAAAATGTGTTTACTTGCCATATTTTGAGTTTCAAAGCTTGATTACTTGCAGCGTTCCAACAATCAAATTTGTAATATTTGCAAATCATTTTTAATTGCATAGTAACTTCATTTTGCAACAAAAACCGAAACCCAGATAAATATAACACTCTGGCGTATCTATTATGTGCAACTTAAATTAAACTGACAAATTGTTTAAGTTTAAAGATTCTGTTTTAGCTGAAATTCACCAATCCACCAATCTTAACAAAAATGGTCGCT
This sequence comes from Entomobrya proxima, assembly GCA_029691765.1. Classification (NCBI taxonomy): domain Eukaryota; kingdom Metazoa; phylum Arthropoda; class Collembola; order Entomobryomorpha; family Entomobryidae; genus Entomobrya; species Entomobrya proxima. The sequence continues at coordinate 61,712,619 of CM056171.1, read as the reverse complement.
AACCAATACAGGTTTGTATATGCATATTTTTTATAGGGAAAATCTTATCCGACCGCGTAGAGAGAGACTTTATCTCCCCCATTCCCTTATTTAGCAGACATTCCCATTTTTCTTGTCTGCTAAATCAGCCACCCAATTTTGCCGCGAAAATCACTACTTTAGCAGACAAAAAACTTCTAATTTTTTCCCAAAGTTTTAAAAGTTTATTTTCATGCATGATTTAGTTTGAACATACTAGAACAACCAATAATGCCGACATATTCTGATATTTTATGAATGATACAGATTCGATGGGGAGCTTTTGAACGGTTTAAAAGCTTCATCGTTGGAAAGTTTCAAAAGTAGCTTGTGTTTAGATCAGAATGGAATTGTGTAAAATATACCTGAATCAAAACTTAAGTTAGAATCAAGCTGAGCTATCTACATGCCACAAGCCATGATGAATAAACTTGTGAATCTGAAAAGCTGACCATCCATGTTTTTTTAAATGAAAATTAAAAGTGGGTAAATTCAGAGTACGAATCATACAAACTCTGAATGCCAAAACGATTCTGAATTTACAGCAAGGGTGGCTTTAAATGGTTAAATGCATCTGCTTCTGGACAAAGTTGAGTCCAAAAGTCAAGTGATTCAAAAGCATTGCAAAATAGAAAAAAAATCAGCTATTCTTATATTACTTCGGAAGCCCGGTTATTCAATTATATACAAATCTTTCAACTTTTCGCAAACTATCCAATACGCTTTGATATTTTTTGCAGAGCAGCTACAGTCACACCAGAACTCTTGTCACTCTAATTTGCCACTGAAGGGTTTTGGAATTTCAGGAATGGTGAGGTGATGGTGATGGTGGATTTGGGTGGTGGGCAAGGAAGGTAATCAAATGACAAGTACTAAGGCTAAGGTGGGACACTTGTGGATGGGGAGTTTGGAGGTAGGTGGTACAGAGAATTGTGTCCATTTGTGTAGGAGGTAAACTGGAGGAGGTTATTGGACAAATGCATGAAATTTGAAGTGAAGAAGATAACCTATGGGAGGATGATGCTTAGAAGGGCAAAATTTGTATGTAAGAAAGGGTACTTTTTTCAGGGTTTAAGCTGGTTTATCCCATTGGGGTACTTTTTTCGGTTTCATAGTGTCACCATCAAAAAAAGATCCTGGTTTTTATAGTTCGAGTACTCAAACTTTCCAAAACGGTACACCAGAAAGGACCTTATTCAAGTTCTTACTGGCCTGGGACCCTGTCTTAATTTTTCAACCACACGTCGAGTGGTTACAATTTATAACTCATTCAAAAGAACATTTCAAGAACTATTACACTACAGTACGGTTTTGCCCAGATTCGGGTGCGCATGGTCCGATTTTTGCAAAAACATTTTGCAAAAATAAGCTTCAGAGGCTATAACCCACCTACGGTAACATTCATTGCTTGACAACCACAACTCTAGTGGTTAGAAATAATAGTCATTTGAAAGAGCAACTTCAGTACATCCACACCACAGTCAGGTTTTGTTCAGATTCGGGTGCGCATTGTGCAAGAATTTAATTCAAAAATTACGACTGGGTCCCAGGTTAGTGGGAAATTGAATATGGCCCTTTACCGTTTTAATGAATAGTCTGGTGGAATATCATATGGTCAAATGAATGGTGGATGAAGCTATCTAACCTTAATCGTGGAAGATTGGAAAACATATCTAGTAGACAATTGCTGCTACCAAACAAAACCTGTTTTCGATCTGGCGTTGCAGCTGAGCTAAAGTTCTAAATTGTTTTTCTGGTTCCTTTCTTAATAAACTCCAGATGCAATTAAATTAACTGCCTTTCAATATTTTACATGCAAGCTTCATGACGCCTTTCTATGATACTCTGTCTCTGCTGGCCACCAAGGGATTGGTCTACTGAGTCTAAGACGGGATGTAAAATGCCAAAATATGAAAACATTTAGTTGTTACTGTGCGGAATTGGGCGAGACTTTATTTCAATTTTTGAATTAAAGGTGGTCTTTGTCTCGTTTAGTCAACTGACTTTTAATCCGGCGTCCAGACAGAATGTAAGAATGTAAGAATACAGCATTTTTGGTATCCCGAGGTGACCCCGACATTGCAAAAAATATTGCATAGTCAACCGACACGTTTAGGATAAGCACCGATAAGCTTGCCTGTGTGTAGAATAAAGGAGGAGGAAGTGACAACTGTATCAAGGCAGATTTCTAGACAGTCCTTGAAGCCTTGTCTATCTTTGGGGTGTGCGAGGAAGGTTACATAAGTTTCGTCACGAAAGCAGATATAGACCAAGGAGCATTCCTAGGTTGACTTGAACATTAGCAGTGACCCAAGGCGATTTGGACCCTATTGCACGTGAACCACCTTCCTTTATAATACTGACGCCATTTTAGCGACCCGGTCACTGAACCTACCACAACCGAATCTAAGACTACTGCTGAGATAGTGGACCATCAACTGGCAAGGGGCTGGTCTGTCTTAGCAAAAAATGTTTCAATGATATTTTACATGCTGGTTGGCGAATAATAATTATTTGCAACTGTACTTTTTTCGTGGTTTTCATGATTCTTGAAACCATATCATTCCCAAATTCTGTATACCCCAATTATTCTAAATATACAAACTCCTTTAATGCGCCAATCTTTTGTTTTTACGGATATGCTATGACGCAGCATTCATTGCGAATTTTTGTATTTATTCTGTAGAAAGCTTACAGTAATTTGTACAGTTTATAAGGTAATTAGTAGCATACCTGGAGAAGTATCTATTAAAGATGCATACCCCAGCAGGTGTACGTGCAGTATTTCCGGCGCTCAAATGTAACAAAAACTTTCTAAAAATTAGCAAATCACTTTCAAAAAATTTCATTAGTCTGGGTAGTTGCTCTTCTGCACTAAATCAGTCATCATAGATTAGCTGTTGTTTACAATTTTCTACGCTAATGCGTGAGATTGTATGAATTTGGATTTGTTATTGCATTGCAACGTGAGACTACAAAATTATATTGCATCAAGTGAAGTCTACTGCTTTAGCAGCAATTAATCAATACAACTAAATCACAAGCCGGGTGCAAAAAGGAGACTAGATTTTGGTATCGGTAGCAATTTTGAAATCTCACTGTGCATGGTTACGAAAATTGTCTGCCTTACGGAGACTGTCTGTCAAATCGTAACTAAACAAAACGAAACATATTAGCGAAACAATACTCAGTTATTCAGTTACAGCGAGCTCAGTTTTTCATGAGCGAGTAGTTAACTCAAAAACGACTTGACCGATTTCCACCAAATACCAGTAGAACTCCACATTCCTAAAAATGTGTAACCAATGCACTATGATTTCTTGATAACTATTTTTAGCTTATCAAGGTACGAGGGCAAGGAGCCAGGGTTAAAACTCCATGTTAAGTCGTAAGGAACTAGTTGTAACATTACTGTTTGCAAAATTTTTATGGGCGTTTTTAGTTCTAAAGGAGCCAATTTTTATGAGTGAACAATTTTTCACGATACTAATCTACTATCATGGTGGTGTCACCATGTTGGAAAAAAGTCGCATAATCCAATAAACTGTAGTAACGTTACCGTTACTGAAACTCATATTGCCGTGTCACATTACAAAAATGTGTACAACTACTATAAGTTTGAAAAACTTTTTGAATTCTGCACTTATGATATGCAGGTGCAATAGAAAATCGTAGTTTCGTTTTTTGTGTACTGTTTTGAAAAATACATTGCTACTTTCGTAAATTCTACTTAAAAAATGCATTTAAAAAATGTCGTTGGTAACCAAAAAAGCTGGTCCCCTTTTTGCACCCGGCTTATCAAATAATCATCAAAAACACCAGGTCTCCTTCATTTTCACCTCCAAAGCACAGCAAATCAATGTGACATCATGCATAACCACCTAATCACCCATTTTCCCACCTCCACAACCAAATCACCTAGTTCCTTTCCATGAACTCCCAAAAAAACCTTTAGATCATCCTATCCATTCATTCAGCATCCTGAACCACAATACCCTTACATCAAAAAATCTTCAGAATCCATCCATACTTAATTGTACCACCTTACTACCTATCAAAGTAACAAACTACGTCGTATGTATGGTGACCATTTATGGAATCCAAGAATCTAATCATCAAGAGCACCCCAGCCAGTGCAGGTGCAGCATTACCGGCGTTCAAATGCTTAAAAATCATAAAAATAGTCGGAGTTGGGATACTGACACTGACCAACTCACTCACCCAGTTTGAATACTGGGTCAGGCTTATCGCATTGTTCAACGAAACCAATCAGATGGAAGTATTGCTATAAAAGTTTACCGGAAGTTCCTGCCCCGAACTAGAAGCAATAGAAGGGAAGTATTGAAGCTAAAGCTACAATGAAACCTGTTGCAATAAGCAAGGAAAGATAATCCTACAGGAGCTGGATGATCGTCAAAAGAAGATTAGGATACTGAAGAATCTGAACCAGTTGTAGGCGAAGGACAGGATGAGCTGGAATTGCAGTTCAAAGGAGGGAATTGAAGGAAATAAAGATCAAGGAAAAACCAATAGATCTAAATAAAATGCAGCATTTTAAATTTGAAAAAACTTCATCTTACGACGTAGGACTTAAGAATTTGCATTTCCTTGAGATTTTGCACACAGTTTTTGGTAGTGATATGCTGGCTTCTTTCTACAAAGTAAGTTGAGATATCAGTGAAAAATGCAGCAGAAAAATGAAAATTAGTTAACTAATCAATCAATCATTAAGCAAATTAAACCAGTAGAATTTTTGGGACCTCTTTCTCGTAAATGCAATTTTTGGGTATCTAATAAAATCTTTTGTGAGGATTGGTGTATCTGAAATTATACTAATTGTTCCGTGCACCCAAAGAAATGTTTATAGACGTTAAAGTTTTTCAAAACGTGTTGAAAGAAACTTTATCATTTAATTTACAGGGATGAAAGTTTCAGCCCCTAAATCAAATCATGTGCCGAATTCCCCCCCCCTATCTAAGTCAAACCAGGGTTCCCGGAATCTATTCTGATAATTAATTACCACACCATTTACTCTTGGTTCCTCTAACTCTCAGTTGTTCCCCTCCACTTAACAAATCGTCTACAATACTCATCTCCAATTCCAATGAGAGGGAATCTGCCGTCGCCTAATTCCTTCTCCACACTCTGGCTCCGGACATTACCCGTTCATTCCCGGGGTCCTCTGAGGACCGTCTTCCTCCTGTCACCCTACCCTCTACATGGATCTTTTTCGTAACCAACAATTCCAGAGGTTTCGTTACCTTCATTTCCTCCGCGTCCAACTTGGCCTGGTCCTTCGGGGTCCCAATCTTGTGCTTGCTGTCATTCAGTCTCGTTTTCCTGGCCATCCCTCGGAGTCCTTCGCTTATCCACTTTTTCCCTAGTCACTTCAAAACTCTCCTCCAATCTATGTTTCTTTCGAATACTTCCCTATTCTTCTCTATCAACGCCACCAGATCACTTTCTTTGATCGAATACTGTGCACACTCCTGATCACCTTCCATAAAATATAATCCTATCTTCCCAATCTAAATCCCCCTTTATCAATTTCGAAGGATGACCCGCATACCACCAATAAGGTACCGTCCACCCCAGTTCTACTTCCGGACTTATTTGGTTCACTGATTTTTCCTCCACTACTCCTTCCCATTTCCACCTTTACTTCTTACTTGGACCTCCACTTCTTTCTCCATCAACGCCCACTTCTCCAGTTTCTGTTCTACCCGTCCCACCCCTCCCAATGCCTTCCGGTTCCTTACTTTCTCCTTGTTTTGTTTGAAAATAGCTATTTTATTTTATTTATTTAACTTTATTTTATTGCGAATTACGCATTTTTGGAAACAGCGGGTATAATGTTGTTTGTAGCTATTTCGCTAAGTAATTAATTTCGCGGGCGATTAATTGCTCTTGGATTTTTAAGACAAAATTGCAGTTCCGATATTCCTTTCCCCAAAGTAGGAACTTAGTAGGTAGAGCGGGGCGAAGAGAGATAATATATACCAACCTACTACCCTTTCCAAAATAACTAGTAACAGCTGTTCACCAAAGGGAAAGACCCTCTAAACGCATTCCAATTGGCTACTGTGTTTTGACAGGGCCATTCATGGAGGCGTGCGTGCATTTTAGGTAGTATGCAAAATGATAAGCACATGGTAAAATGGTTTGTTATGGTCAACATTGTTTTGTTTTTGTGTAGTTTTCATATTTTATAAGTGTGCAAAAATTCTTGAACGTAATTTTTGAATCCTCCTTCCCTTTGACAGCCAACTGATACTTGTACTTGTACTGATAGAAAGGATAGTACACAGTAGAGTTCAATTTGAACTGTTCAAACATTGGCTAATTACCTGCTGGATTTTCGTTATTTCTATTTATGCAAATTAAAAAATGTAGATTACAGGTTGGTGACAGCTATCTTACTCATTTAAACCTACTTTATGTAGAAGCAACAGGAAACATTGGAATCTGTTGAACTGTAATGCATCTCCGCGTCCCCAAAGAAATCACATGTTGTTGAAGCATATCAAATAATATTTAGTTGCTATAAATATAAATATTATGTAGTGAAATCATTTCAATACGTAAAACACCAGGCCTTCTCTTCTGGTTTTCTACAGATCTTAACAGAATAGCGGACAAGTTTTAAAAAATACAGATAAAGCTTATATTTACTCCCACAATGTTCTTTTCCTGCTCCTCCACCATGCACCATTTGACTTTGATTTTAATAAAATTTATTTTCAACGCGTTTTGGAAAAGCGTTCAACGCGTTTGAGTACACAGAACAGCAACTGAAACGGCAGATATTTCACGTCGTCACACGAGGGTTCACTAATCATTTAGAAGTAGCATTTCTCAGATGCAGGTCCCCCAAAACCTACTGGTTTAATTCGTTTAATGATTGATTGATTAGTTAACTAGTTTCCATCTTTTGCTCCGTTTGCCATTAATATCTCAACTTTTCAATTATTTTCAAGCTTTGGCATATTTTTTTGGTTAGGCAGTGTATATACTTGAACACGGCACGGGTTAACTCCTTTTCCGCAAACTGAATTGTTGAAATCTCGGATAACTTCTGAAATCTGAAATGAATGCTGAAATCACAAAAGTCATATTTATTTACTCTCGATGGATTTGTTTATGAGAGATATTTCCACCCGGATACGGCCGAGCACCTGGTTTATATGGCTGGCAGTGGAGGAAGCTGGCCTGTGTCAACAAAGTTACCAACCATCTTGTAGAAATTGGCTCCTTATTCTTATTCAGGTCTGACTTGTACTCCTAGTAATGGCTTACGCATAATAGCGATTCCAAAACGATTTCCGATTCGATTTTTGCTAAAAGCGTTCCGGTAATCGGAAAAGCGACCCGATATTCAGATTCAAGCCAACACTAGGTGCTCCCGCCCAAAACAGTAAACACAAAAAGACTTCTTGAAAAAGTGAACCAAGCCCAAGCAGTCTGAAAACCGGGAGAATACACAGGAGTGAGATCGTTTGGTGGGGGCATCCCTATATTTTTTGGGCTACACGATTTCGCCTTCCTCGAGTGATGATTTTTTGAAAATGGAAGCATAGCTTGTCCTAGAGGTTCGAGCTCCGGCTCCCCCAGAATCGGCACTTTCCGCACCTGCTCCTGTTCGAAATGCCCCACCAATCCCAATTCCCCGAGCCGATCCCAGTTTAATTTTCCAGCCAGCAGCAGAACCTTCAACATTAGTGTCGTCAGCTATCCCACTTGATCCAAAAAATCTTCCCCAAGAGTAATCACCTTCAGCGTCCATTCGATACTCTCCGAATTCGTCCGGACCTGCACCATCCTGCATCGTTCCTTGGGATTTAATCCGAAAAAACTCGCCGTCTCCATTAATCCAATCGGATTCCAATTTGCCCTTTCCACCAGTTCCCCCTCTTCATTTTCTACCAGGACGACTCGATTACTCCATTTCCTGTCTTACTTCGGGTGCTATCCACCCCAGCCGCACTTCCAGGTATACTTGGACCAACGCTTGCCCCTCCGTTCACACCTGCTCCAATGCTGATCTAACTCGGATCACAACTTGCTGAAATAATTATAAATAAACAATCTTTAAATTGTTGGCATGCATTTATGTCTCAACCATTTTCATTAGAAGAATTAGTTATTCACAAAAATTAAGGTAACCATATCCTATGTTTTACTTTATATTAATTTGAAAATAATTTGACAAAAACTCCCAGATCGGTGATACATCTCATCTACCACTACTATTAAGCTGCATCTACTTCCACAAAAAACCAGGCGTTTTTGAATCACCACAAAATTGTTAAATCGTGGTTTTAGGAAATAAAAAAAGACTTCACAAGTCGTAACTTTTCTTTCTGAGTCAATAAGAAATAATCCAGTAAAAGCGGTGGAATCAGGCCTAACAAAAAATAAGTTGGATAGTTTTCTTTAGAATGATTTTAAACGCAGCAGCAATAATTGCAGGTAGCGTTTTGTCAGGTAGGTTATGGCATTCGTAATATTCAGACATAGCATTCTGGCTATTTTTAGTAGCTTGTCATTTTGGAAATAGTTATACATACAAGTCAAAACTAGTTTAGTTCTGGAAATTTGGCAAGCTGGTTCTTCTATAGAGGAACCAGGTTCAAATTCATGAGTAATGTCAAAAGGACATGTACCGGACAAGTCCTGCATTTGGGAGAGACTGCCACATCTGCAGAAACTTGGGTTTACGGGAACTAATCGAAGGCTAGATTAGTAGTCCAGATTTAAGTAGATCAATGATCAGCACCAAAGAAACCGAAATTCCAGCAGATGGATTTATCGAGACTTTGAAGCACGGTCAAGGATACCTGAAGCATTTAAAGATAAGCAATGCGCATGGACCTCAGGGTATTCAAATGGTCGGTGATATCAAGTCTGAAAACGTTCGTTGTATTTCTCTGGAGAATCCGTTGGGTGACACCCGTCCATGCAAATTTCCATATCTCCTTTGGAAGCTTTTTGGGAGGAAGGTCAATCAGCGAAAATTAATATGCATGAGAATGCGGGTTATCCTCCAGCTTCTGAACTGATTCTTACTCCAGACTTTCAAATTAATAAGGCTCCCATGAATCTTGTGTCATACCCCTTCATTTTCTCACTTCCCTTAAAGCTTATATCAGTGGTAGGTCCATGCATAGCCATAGAATTCCACATAATCCCTGCAGAACTGAAACTAGAGTGGCTCACTCTATGAGGAGGAACCACCATAACCGGAAGGCTCATTTTTCCCTGGGGGATGTACCACAGGCAATCCTCACACCTCTCAAATCCCAAGCAAAATTGTACTCTGCTCCCACTAGTTTCCAGCTCTTTTCCTCCACTCTAGAAGTCCTCCACACTTCTCATCTCCTTTCTCCAAAGCCCTCCTGATGTGGCACCTGCTGTCTCATCCTAATTCGAGTCTCCTCCACCCTACAGATATGGTTTTCTGTGTTCTAGTTTAAGGTCTGCTCTTCTGCTTTCAACTTGTTATGAAAAAAACCTTCACGTCAGAGTGCACTTTTTTGGTACGCGAGCCGATTATTACGTTTGAAGATTACTCCTTGTCGGCTACAGCTTTACTAGACATATGAAAAATTGCATTCACTAGAAACCAGTGCCAAAAAAATCATCATATTTATTTCAGACGAATTTACAAAAGACATCTTTTAGCCCTTTGAATTCCAAACGCTCATCCCCACTCATTGACCAATTCAATTTGTCCAATTTTCTGAGCAGCTAAACCAGTCGACACTCTAGTCGGTAGTTCCACCCATAACTTCTGCATATATCCTTTCATTTTTTGTGTCAAATAGTAAACCAGTTGCTTCGTTATCTATTCACTTTCAGGTTTAATAAATATATTTCAACTTTTTTAAAAGAAAAGGCACAATGCAATATAATAAGCAAATATCTGGTTAAAAATTGCTATGTGGCCAATCGAGAAAAAGCAAAAAAATAAATCCATTTAGTTTTGAGACCAAGAGACCCCACAAACAAGTTAAATAAGGTGAAATAAGGTATAAATAACTGAATTTCACCTTGTTATGATGCAGTTTAAGTATAATAATGGGGAGTTGCACCGGGGGGATCAGGGTTGTTTGGGGTAACCTGGGTACCGGAATATATTGATCAGCGTGGTTGATTACCTCTGTGAACTGAGTTTCACCTATCTAGCTTAAAGATTTGTGGAGATATTGTGGATGCTGTATTTTTGCACTTTTCGCCCCCTAGCGGCTAATGGGGAACAGCTACCAAAAACGGTTGTCATTTTCGAACTCAGGGGCATCAATTACCTATAAACAGGTGGACTTGTGATTTAAAAATGTTTGACCTTAACTGGGGTGTGGGGGGTATTTTGGGGAAGGGGGGGTCTGGAACCAGAAAGTGGAGTTCCAAGTAAAGCTGGAGAAGGAGTGGGTGGAGGAAAAATCGGTGGTCCGAGTAAAACTGGAAGTGGGGCAGTAGTTGGTGTCAATGGAACCCAAATGGTGATAGGCATAGCAACAGGAGGGTGGATGGATGGAAACAATAGAAACCCGCAGGTCGAAATAAGACAGTGAACTGGGTCACTGGGTGTGCAAAAAGCGACCCCAGCATTAAAGCAAAAGTTAAGGATAATAGGGTGGACCACCACCACGGCCCGGTCAATCCTCCGCAGGGACGCCCCCACTATCCACTCCTGTAGGACACAAGGGAGGGAACAGGACCCGATTCCCCCGTTAAACTCGTCCCCGGACAATTTTCCCTGGACCAAATTTTCTTGGATGTTTTTTCCTGCGGACATTTTTCCCCCGACACACTTTTCCTCAAAACGGACATTATTCCCCTGACAAATTTTCCCCCAAAACGGACATCTTTCCCCCGACAAATTTTTCCCCAACCCGGACATTTTTTCTCCAACACTTTTTCCTCCATTACAAATCCTAAACCAGTCTATTGATCTTGGTAGTGGGCAAAAGAGACAAACCAAATGAAATATATGCCATGATCAATGAAAGAAGTAAGCATATACCCCAATCACAGAACATTGGTGTTGCAGTCTTAAGATATTTTACTTGAATGCTTACCAAACATCTTGTATAATTCTAAACACAAATATGGTTATTTTGTTTGCTGACTTTGTAAATTGATTTATTTTCAAAAGGACCAAACACCCTATGTGTATTTTTGATTGCAAATAAATTTTTAAAAAACAAGGAAAAAATTGTCGAGGAAAAATGTGTCTGAGGGAATTTTTGGGTCGGGAAAATTTGTCCGGGAAAAATTCGCTGAATTGGCAAATAAAGTCAGGGGAAAATTGTACAGGGAAAATTTGTCTAGGGAAAATAGTCCGGGGATGAGTTGTCCAGGGAAATTAAGTCACCAACCCCACATGGGAAATTGTTTTCCCCCGGTGTTATACCGGCGGTATAATCAGATATAGTATTTTGCAGACAGTTTTGGCTTGCTCTACTTTTTGTGCTTACCATTTTCCATTGGGAGCACTAATCACCAGTCAGACCTGAATACTACCAATTCCTACGGGATAGTTTGAATGTTGGCAACGTTGTGGCTATGGGCCAGGCCTTCCTCCTCCATTTCCCCCCGATCCGTTTTTTCCACTGCCATAAGAACCCGACTCTTGTGACCCTACCCGGTTGGATCAACACCCCGGTTATATCCATCTCCTCATCTTGAAGGAGCAGTGGAGGGATGTCGTCTCTTACATCCTAGTCCTCTACCCATTCCGCCTTAGACTCCTCATTCAAAAGGTAATATATTGGACAATGGCTACAAAATGATATTGCCATAAATAGAGGCTAAGCTTCGAAATGTAGTCAACAGATATTTCCCCAAACATGATCACGTCTGCCAATAAGGAAACATTCCTTATCCTAAAATTCATTGCGAAGCTGCAGGAGGCCTTCCTGACAGGTTCTCATTTTCAGATATGCAATTTGACAAAATTCTTGTCAAATACGATAAAACCTGCCAAGAAAGTGTGTAAGCCTAACGCCAACATTTTAACAGAACCGCTCGGAAGGGGTTGTATTGACAGTAGATAATTAAGTACCGAAAGGCAAAGATAACAGACAAGAGTGTTAAAGCAAACACTGATTTGAACATTTTTTAGCTTAGCTTAGATAATGTCAACTTGGGATTCAAAATGTTTGTTATGCTGTACTATCCAAATGGTGACCATTTTGAAAGGCGGGGATGAGTCATTGGGGACCACTCTGACGGACGACATTGGAGGATCTGGACAGGAGCACTTTCAATTTGTGTAAATATCAATATTTATTTATTTCAATTTTATTTCAATTTTTAAATAAAAGGTGGTTTTCGACTTGATTAGTGGACTGACTTATTTCCAGCGTCTAGGCAGAATGTAAGAATTCGAATATAGCATTTTTTGTATCCTGAGGTGATCTCGGGTTCGCCATAAAAGATTGTATAGTCTACAACACTATTGGGATAAGCACCGATGATAAGCTTATCTCTATGCAGAATAAAGGAGGAGGAAAAGACAACTGTATCAAGGCAAATTGTCAGACATTCCATGATGACATGTGTATCTTTGTGGTGTGCGAGGAAGGCTATGAAAATTAAGTCACTAGTGACGAAGCTAGATGTAGACCATGTAGCAGTCCTGGGTTGACTTGGCAATTGGCAGTAACCCAAGACGATTTGCACCCGTTTACACCTGAACCACCTTCCTTTGCAACACTGACATCATTCTAAGGGACCCGGTCACTGAACATACCACAACCGAATCTAAATCTACTGCCAAGATGGACCATCGACAGTTGGTTAGACTATCTTAACAAAAATGTTGTACCGATATTTTAAATGTTGGTTGACAAATTTCAATTATTTGCATCTGAGCTTTAGCGCAGTTTTTACGATTTTTGAAACCATACGATTCCTAAATCCTGTATACTCCAATTATTCTAAACATACAAAACGCTTTAACACGCCAAACTTTGGCCTTACGGATGAGCAATGAAGCATCATTCGTTGTGAATTTTTGTATCGTTTTTGTTGAAAACTTATACTAAGCTTTACAGTTAATGCAGTAACCAAGTTGAAACCATATCTATCTTATAATGACACCCCAGCAGGTGTAAGTGCAGTGTTGCAGGCTTTCAAATATAACAAAATGTTATTTTTGATTTTACCTAGCAAAGCTGGGTTTATTTTTAGCTCCATTCTTATTGCATTATATTTAATAAAGCCACACTGTTGATTCCAAGGTTAGGTTCTACACTTGGTAGTCGTTGATTTTCTTTGTTGTCAACTTGACTCAAATACATTTCAGCAGAAATAATCTCAAGCCCAGTTTATTTACTACAAAAACATCTCTATTAAATCAAACAGTGATACAACTACATACTATCTAGCAACTACTATTAGTCCCCAAAACGTTCCCTAACAATTGCTTTAATGTACAATAACTGAGTTATTCGTCTAAACACGATTTTATCAGTAACGTATTAAAATTAGACTGCATGATTGTATAAATTTATCCATTTCCTTTCCATCTTTTTTTGTACTTCCACGCAAGCAATTTCTGCGAGCAAAGTACCTTTTATTCTTCAACGTATACTACATATAAGCTTACAAACTTTCCCAGTTGCTAGCCAATATTAGCCAAAGAACAAGCACAGTTGCGGAATCAAATAATATTGAGCATTTGGTTACTCCAGTCGCCCCAGTACTTAATATGCACTGTGCAACCATATATTGGCAACAGTGTACCAACCGAATAAGAAGCAAAACAGGCTTCCCTGGCTTCAGTTCCATTTTTAGGTGCTTAAATTGCTAAGAAGGGTAACCGGCTATTAGCTCCCGAACCAAGTAGCTCCCACCCCCAGTGTAGTGGTCAGTTAGCTCCCAAGCCCACTTGCTCCCAGACACATTAGGTCCCCGTGCTATTTGCTCCCATATCCACTAGCTCTCGGACCACTTGGCTGTACTAGAGCCAAGTAGGAAATAATTTCCACCTTTAGAGCAATTGAATTAGATTGATCTACTATTTACTATCAATCAATCATCAAGCAAATCTCCCTCCTGGGTTTTTACGTTGATTGGGCTTGTCGGCTTGTGTATTTTTGTTATTTTAAAACTTATTATTATTTAATTTTGATGTTTTAATTTGTATAACTTAAGGACTTTGCACTGTTTGGAAATTTGTTGGGAATAAAGTTACCTGGGAGCTAAAGTCCTAGGGGGCAAATAGTTTGGGAGCAAATAGAACAGGGAGCAACTTGGCATGGGAGCCAAGTGTTCCGGGAGCTAGTGGTTACGGGAGCAAATGCACGGGAAGCTAATGTGTCTGGGAGAAAGTGGGCCGGGAAGCTAACTGACCACTCGGAGCTAGTTGGTTCGGGAGCTAATAGCCAAGACCCCTAAGAAGCCTGGGTTCAGGTTGGTTCAAGCTAGCGATGATGATGTTAGATTCCGAACTAGTGGAATTGGAAAATAACATGGAAATGACCTACCGATTGATTTCACAGTTGGAGTAATTTTTAGAGATGAATAATTATTCCGAATTCGTGTATTCAGCTATGTAAAATTCAGTGACTGAATATTAGTCGGTTTTCAGCCAGAGACGCAACTGAACATCACAATTTTTCTTGTAGCCTAAAAACCATTTCCGGTTTCGTCACGGTCCTTGACGACTGTTTTTGTGACGCCAAATTAAGTGAAATAGCATTAAGCAGTTTTGTGATGATTTGGAAACGCTTGGTTTTTTGAGTAAGCAGAGAGAGTATATTATTTACTAGATGTCTAGTTTTCCTGCGAAGAACTTGTTAATTACAAATTACTTGAGACTGCTGCCCTTTGTCTCATTCTTTCTTCGTCAACTCCCTAAGCGGCTGTTTTAGTGCCTTACCTCCATTGGAGGTCCTCCAAACAAACTAACATGTGACATTCAGACTTTAAGGAGCCTTTTTCTCACGGAATTTTTTGAGGAAATTCCTTTCCTTCGCGTTATGCTAATCACTATATGACGAGGTCCATTGGCGTAGCCAGGTGGTACGCACATGGGGCACGTGCCTACACCCGACTTGGTGCCTACAATACCAAACTAAAATTTTAAATAATGACAAATTATTTTTAAAAATTTAATAAAACCAATTCTAAACTATTTGGATTAATATTAATTAGGCTAAAAGTTAATGCTTGCGCTAGTTCCCTTATGTAACAGGGCTCAACCTAGTAGCAAAGAAATTATTAACAATTTTCAGTTTTACTCAATTTTTTGAGAAGGAAATCGTAAAAATACAATAGATTCTTGTTAACTTGTTTTAGGTAATGTGTTTTGTACTCTGGCATACCGGCATACGATTACTTTGTAACTTTACTTAAGATGTGTTAGCATTTTAATAATATTTGTGTGTCACATATAAGATTTAGATAGTAATTTATTTTAAATGATGTTACCGGACCAGGCACAATGGGATTAGGCTGGATTCAGTGACCGAAACATAGTTTGACATTGACAAAACGTTAATAATTTTTAACGTTTGATAATTTGAAGGGGTCTGGTGTAGGTTGAGGAGCACTAGCCCTGGGTGTGTTCTGGAAGTGATGGAGCGGCAAAGGACAAAGAAGCAGGGGTTTTGGATTGGAGGAATTTTTAAGGAGTGCCACGACAAGGGACGGAGGGGAATAGGCAGTTTAGAAATTCTGCTGGACGATTGGGGTGACAAGAGGAGGAGTGTGGGGGATGAAAAGGGAGGTATGACAGCAGATGCCTCGTCGAGGAGGGGAAACCAAAACAGTGTGGACGGGAAGAGGTAGAAATTAGTGGGAGTACGAGTACAATTTTAGTAAAATAGAATGGAGAAGGAGTTGAGTCGAGAGGATTGTGTTTGGTGGGATGCCCCCCGGAAGAAATGAAACCTCCGGTTGTTGCTGTTCCTACCTAGAGTGTAAGCTACCCTGGTGTTAATTCTAGTATCGTTTCCGGATTCCTCTCCATTTGGAAAGGTACAACTTTGCTCACCGCTCCATTTTCTCCATTCTAAACTAAAGTAAAATTACACTGGCAGGGGCATGGTCATAGTTTCGGAAGTACACTGTTCCCAGTGCTATTGGTATTTTAAATACAGTATTTATTGCTTGTTCTAAAAAATAAAAGTAAATCACGGTTTCCTAGATAAAATTGAAAACGATTCCTTGTTGCACCTTGCACTTAGAACTTGCAAAATTTGTGATGGTTCAGATATGTTTAGTTTGTTTTTGGATGCGACGGTAATTTCTGAGAAAATAGATAATTCATGTCGCTTTTCCTGATAATTATTAAACTAACTGAGATTTAGTACAGGTAACCTGATTTTGACTTGCTTGACTCCCTTCTCTCTTAAAGTTTAATGAATCTAATTTTTATCTTGTTTTTCTCAAATTGTCATGCACCATTTCAAAGCTAGATATAAGCTTATTGCAACATTATGCTACATCTTCAAAAATGGAAATATATGCATTAAGCTTTAATTTGAATGGTATAGCTAACCTTTGGCAAAAAATTAATTACTATACCTTTGATTACCTTTGATTATAATACCATCAGCATTCGGATAGGGGATAACCTGTAAGATTTGCTGAATGACTAAGCTGTGAATTTCCGGATAACATATGGAAAAGTATGTCCCAGTGACTAAGATATCTGTCAAAAGTACATTAACAGAGGTTTTGTGATTTTATTATTCAGTTCTGGTTACTTAATACTGAATCTGAAGTAGAATAGCAGAGACAAATTGGTGTTCGTGTAAATACATGAACCGAACAATGAACAAATACGTAACCAAAAATACGTATGGAAGTTTTCTAACATTAAAACTGGAATAAAACATTTATTTATTTAAAAGGTATTTTCTGTACTAAATGGTCTACATCAAAAATTTTACACTTTGTATCTGTTTTATTGTTCCTGAAAATTACTTCCACTAATTTTCACGGGAACTATTTCTTATCCCTCAAACCTCAATATAGCTGAAGATGCTGGAGTTATGGATTAGCAAAAGTTTGCAGGCGGGGGGAATCGAACCCACCGTCTATCTGAAATGCCCATATCGTTATACTACTCTACTACGACTGCAACTGATGCTAATCTCAGTTTCAGAAGGGATAATGTCTCGCTGCTTGATTACCTAATTATTGCGACGCATTACGGAGCACCACCTTGTAAATTTTTACATTTAAGTAAATTTGTGGAATAAATTAAATTATGAGCTAATTTTGTAGCGCGCTTCAAATAATAAACATATTTTATATACAATAATAAAATTGCTTTCAAAACGTAGGTCAAATTTATAAGAAAAAAATACGTATTTCTGGGCTAAAATGTGCTTACAAATTTTCAAAAAATTTATAAACCAATAACGACTACTCCTAAAAAACAAAAACATGCGTAAAGTATGCAACCGTAACTCATTTTATGACTTACAAGCTTATTACATGTACTCACCATTATCATTTTCAGTTAAAACTGCAAAAAATCTTTATCCAGCTTTTTATTTTGCTGCATATCTCAAAACCACTTCTGTGCCACACAGTGTGTGTCACAATGTCTATCCATTGGAAAGTAATGAAAGGCACTAAAACTTAACGTTCAAGGAACACGACGTACAATTCAAATTTAAAACATAAGGGATCTTCAAGGTTCCTGGATCGAGTAAGTTGTGCGTCCAATTGAGAGTTTTGGTGAACGATGTAAATTCAGTTATAATTAATTGATTAAGAAAATAATATAAGAAACTAAATAAAGCTTAAGCATGTATAAAATAGGATCTTTAAAAGAAATCATTCCTATACGCAAAAGACCAGGTTTTCTTTACTGGTTTGCTACGGGACTTTACAGAAATGTAGTGCGTGTTGAGGAGTTACTAGAAAAATAAATACTGAACCCTGAATCATTTCAAACATGACTTATTAAACTTTAATTATTAAAGTGGACAATTAATTTCAATGGCAGAATACCATGCTAAAGGTCATAAGCAGAACAATTTTCCGAGCGGGTTGAAACGGTAGTAGTTCACCCACTGAATCTTAATTTAGCAGATAATTACCACCACCTCGAGAAACAAACCATGTGACAATGTACTCGGCTTTCATTAATTACCACCTCTTTTCGTGCACTCAACAATTCCTCCAAATATCTCATCTCCTTCCTCCAATCCCTCAGGTGAGCAGGCAATAGGCAAGGCTACTCCTAATTCTCGGTACTTCCTCCTGCACACTAGGACCTTAGCCCTTCTCAGTGTCCTCCTCAGGTCACCCTTATCCCATAAAAATATCTCCAATCCTTTCACCGCTCTTGTACCTCCTACCTCGAGTCGCCTCTCTATCCCCGCCAATTCCTTCTTGCTCTCTTAACCGACAATTCCGCAACATTCGTCATCTCGAACTCAACTCCACCGCTTCGAGCTGGTTCAGGTCTTTAGGATCCCAATGTCTTTTGCTACCTGCTGCTGTCTTTTTGGAGCAGACGGAAGCAGCATTCAATCAATTTTGGCACGATGGACCCTGTAAATTTGGTATACTTGTCCATACGTTTTTCCAAATATCTCCACTATGCAACGGAATTTTGTCTGAGGTTTGTTTTGTTGAAACAAGCATTAAAAAATCTAGGATAGTCCTCCCGGCAATTTCCCTGATTTTGATGCACACAAAAATTGTATTTAAAAACTTCAAAAATCCTAGTATTCTTCGAATTCCATGAAAATGGTCACATTGGGCCATCAATATTATTGGATGTGGTCACCCTAGTACCATAGCAGTACTATTTTTGAATTCGAAATTCAAAAGAGTACATATACACCAATTTTGACGAAAAGCTCAAAAAAATGATAAAAACACACAAACTCCTTCTCTAGGAGCATTTTTAAAAAAATTGAAGTTCTAATTCATTTTCTCTGTTACGCAAACGCAGGTAACCTACCGCTCAATTATCATGTAGGAAACTCAACCCTCCAATTACCGTTTGACTGGTGCTCCAAACTGGAAGAACGATAAACACTATGTGTGGACCAAGCCCAGGCTGTGTGCTGGTGACCTCATTGCACCGGAGGAAAATAAATCACCTTCTTGCAAAAAGTTCTGGGTTCTGGCTGCATACCCTACTCATACCAACACGTTGGGTAATCACGTAACTATTGGCAAGAGTATGACCACAATACTTCAACACAGTAAAGCCTCAATGCAAACTAAAGATGCTGGGGTGGGCGCCAGCGGAATAACTTTGTACCGTTTTTGGGCCACGCAGCTTTCCAGTGGAAAATTTGCAGTTGCCAAAGGCACCCTTAATTCCGATACAGAAGTGTAGACTGGTGATTTTCGTGTGGTGAATCGGATATTGGACCACGGAAGCCTTTTGAGTTAGTCGGATAGGAATTTTTTGTGTGAAAAATACAGGATTTTTTTTTGTGTAAAAATCCGATATCAAAATAATAGTATTGTTTTTGCTCTAGTTGTAAAGTTTTCATAGTTACTAAAGTTAGATTTAAACGCGTCGGGGTAAAAGTTTCACACCTAAATATATTTTGTCGATACACAGGGCCATTGAAGAGATTGTAGGTTCTAGTTCCATGTTCCAATTTAACATTATATTTATTCCAAACTTATAAATAAAATTTGCAAGTTACATTTCTTTACGTTTGAGATGGCAAATTTTTGTATCTGAAATTTAGCTCATGGGCCATGAGTTAAGGCCTAGTTTCCTATTCAAATTAAGTTTCAATAAGTATATTCCTATCTACTTTTTTAAGGAAGCAGATAACAGGCATATAACTGGTTAAAAAACAGGAACGGGCCAATTTGGTAAATCAAATTTAAAACTAAATCCATTCAGTTTTAAAACCATTGACCGAGGGAAACCCTCAAAAAATTTAAATATCAGAGGTGCCCTATCACACTATTTTGAAATTAAAACAATAATTTAACAGTTTTTGATAATTTATATGTTATAATGGTTACCTCCAACTCCAAAAACAAACCAAACGGAGCTGAAACATCACAGACACTATTTGTATTTAGTGAACCAAATAATCCTTTTCGACTTTAATTAACAAGTCAGGATTTAGTGTTTATTTTGAATTTCTAGTTTATGTTAAAGCTTGTTAAAATGTGATATAATAGCACAGATGCTGATAGTAAAATATCTGTAAAACTCTGTTTTGCTTTCGATTATTTGGTCTGTTCTCCCTGGGAATTTGAAAAGCAAAATTGACGGAGTTACAAACAAGTGAAGGACCTGAATTTTGTAACATACCAGTACAGCTTCGGCCTGACTTGGACCACAAATTCGCTTGCCGTTCACGTTCACAGTCTCGTCGCCAATTAAACTCCGACCTTTCCTCTAAAAATGACTGTGCTCTTATGTCAGTGGAGGAAATGGATCCGAGAGAAGTGAAGTAGGAAGGCCTGGTTCCATTACACAAACTTGCATACCTTCAAACTATAGTACGATAGTCAGTGATTATTAGTCGCGTAACTAATGGAAAATGTATGAACATAGTTCCTCAACAAAGTTTCGCCACAATGCAAATTAAACATTATGGGTAGGTGACAGCGGAGTATTCTCATTTCAAACTAAGTACACCGGATGTGGAAGAAGTGGTTACACCGCCATCGCACTCACTTTTGAAGGATAGGGCGAAGGACGAAGCTTGATAATTTTTATGAGTGGTCTTTTCATTCCCCACCCCACTTTTCCCAGGGGTTGCGACTTAAGAAATGGTAACATAAAACTCCGGTAGTTTTGAAGGATGAAAACATGCATTTTACTATAATGTGAGATGAAGAAAGGATTTTGGGAAACCGAATTTTCGGTTAAAAATGTAAATGATGTAGAGTGAATGCAGAGTAGATACTTTTATTTAACTAATACTTTTGGTTTTGTTTTAGGTTTAGTGTTATGACGAGTTTGGTTTAAACGAAAAAAAACTTACTGCATTTTTAACACACCGAGCACTTGACTAAACAGTAGATTGAAACCGGCTACGTGAAGATTGTCACCAAGCAGCTTGGTCAAATCTTACTAAACGTTTAAAAGAATTTTATTCACAGGGGTGACGTCCCAAAAAGGCGAATATTTATATTCATTTTACGCGAATACAATTTACAAAATACATCTTTTTAGTTTAAATTGCCAACTTTTGTATATGAATATTAGCTCGTGGCATCTCAATGACAAATTGTCGTAGCGGCAATATGTCAGCCTATAGACTAATGAGTTGTCCCACCATTCAAACGGAGAAAGCTGACCATGGCAACGATAAGGGCGAAAGTATTTATTTATGCTTCAGTTTGCAAAGGATTTGAAGAGGATGTAGCAGAAACCTGACCTTTTTTGTTTTGTCTTGGGTGCGTGGTGTGTTAAACTTTTCTGTTTCTTCCTTGCAAAAGCAGAGCCAAATCTTGGCATATTGGACCCTTTCATCTCTCCGAAATAGCCTTGGCTTTTGCTTCGGGTGAATCACAATTGACAGGATCCTTTATCGAAAAAGCTTCAAAACAAAAGCAACTATGAACACATGATGCACTTTATAACTTTTCAACTCATTTTCCTTTTTCATCTTTCAAATTTATGTCCAAATCCCGTTCAGCTCAATATGAGATGACGGGGTGAATTGAATTAGGAAAATCGAATTAAAAATTCTTTAAATTTTCATGGGTAAAGCAAAGTCTGCACTCAAGTAACTGAAAATCTTTTTCGAAAAGACTTTCCACTTTTTATGCTACTTGTAAGTGGTTACAGTTACTCTGAAGATAAAAACTTAGCCACTTCCACCTCCAGAAGAAAACCAACCGTTTCTGAATCATCACATAAATTTGCTTCAATGTGATTTAAAAGTGCCTGAAAAATGCGTTTCGAACTTTACTTAGCGTTTTACATTTCTGGTTCTGGTTAAATCTCTTTGGACAAGGTGGACACTGCAGGCAAAATTGGGTGTCGACTAGTATAAAAATCCTGAAAGTTGGGAGTAGAAAAATCTTGACTTGAGTATCCTTAGTTTTGGGGTATTTATATTGGGGGTAGTTGACTTGAATGGGCAAGACAAATTACAAAATTTAACTGCATTTTTGATCCAGATTCATACAGTTTGACACATTAGAATAGAAAATAGAATAGAACAAACTTGAAGATGACTGATTCAGTTAGAAAATAGTCACTTTATTAATGAAGAAGTGTTGAAAGGGATTTGTTCATTTTTATAAAGGTTTTTGTTACACTTAAACTCCGAAAATGCAGCATTGGCACTTGCTGAGGAGTCAATCTTGTACAGATTCATCAGGGTAATGGGGTATGTTATGTACTGAACTCTTCTTCCGAAAACATTAAAATTAACTTTGTTTCTTAGCTCATCCGAAAGCCCAATGTTAGGCGAGTAGTAATGTTCAGAAAAATTGGGGTGTGCGGGATTTAGGAAACTTAAAGTTTAAAAAACACATTTGCACTTTTCATATAACCTCTGTCGATAGTCCATCTGTCTTGGCAATGCAATGGTCTTACAAGGTATGCTATTTGACTGTTAGTCGCAAACCAAGATGCGATATACCACATCTTGTTCAGCTTTTAACGCGGATTCGAAATATGGTTTCCTTTTGGTGTAAAACGCACAATTGGAATTTTAATTAATTAATTTGTAATCATAATTAGCGTACAAACACGCGCGCTTGGCCCAAGCAGCTTCCCCCAGGTGCGTCCCCCTCTACACACAACACACAAAATAAATGCGCAAGAGCAACATCACAGCACATGCAGCAGCACTGCACTGCTTTAGCCATTGTTCAGTGTGCTGCGTTCGCATTTCGGTTTGCGATTAACAGACAAATAGATTAGATGTGGTTGCTGCACATTCATAGACGGGTCGCTTAGAATGGCGTCGGTATTAAAAAGGTCAGTGGTGCACGTGCACGACTTGACGGACTCAAATCTTAGGCAAATGCCAGACTAACTCTGGTCTGGTATACATCCTCACTTCGGCATCCAGCAGATACCCCAATAATGGTTTCGTCACCTTTCTCGAACACCCCAAATTCCACATAGCTTCATGGACTGTCTGCAAATTCACCTTGATGCAGCAGTCGCTTCCTTCTCCTTTTGTCTGCACGCAGGCAAGCTTATCGGTGGGTATCCCAAAGGTGCTGTTGATTATACAATCTTTTTCTTTTTTCACAAACCCGGAGCCACCTCAGGATTCCAAAAATGCTGTATTCTAATTTTTACATTCAACATGGACGGCGAATTAAAAAATTGTCTTGGCAATCATGACAAAAATTAAGTCAAATTAAGAACTTAGCTCACTGGAAACCACCTTTAATTTTAAGACTAAAAAAGTCTACTCCAATTCCATTCAAATGGTAAAGTAACAATTTCATGTTTTTCAGCATTTTACAACCTGTCATAATAAAACCAAGTTGTAATCAGTAAAATCTATAGAAATTCTGGTTACACTCTTTGTTCTGTTCAGTAAAACATTCCTGGTTGAAAGCTAGACATTAAAAGTATTATCAAAATGACCTCTCATTCCGTACCTTCCAAACAGAACACTCCATTTTGGTGGCCAGCAGAGAGAGTATCTTTGAATGACGTCATGATGAATAAAATGTAAAATGCTATGTAAAATATTGAAGGGCAGATGAACTGCGTCTGGAGTTCATTTTGGAAGGTAAGAGTAGGATAAATAAGCTCAGCTATGACGCCAGCTAGAACGCAGTTTGTGTTTAGCAGGCGTAATTCCTAACCAGATGCAATCTCTACATTAACCAGTTTGAGAAGTTTAATTTAGATTATACATTTACGTACACATTTAAATTAGTACAATCCTTTTTAAGATATTGCAATTATTTTGCAACCATGGATTTTACCAAATTTATTCCAATCTTCCTTCCTACCTCGTCCCCACTTTTCACTTTTGCTCGTTCTTTGTCGCCTCCACCTCAAGTTTTCTCCTTTATTTCACATTCCCCCCAATTTATCTTCCCTCCAAACCATTAACCTCCTCCACTTTCTCGTATTTCCAAGTCACCTCAAAAGTCTATTATAATTTATGTGTCTTTACATTATTTTATTCCATTTCTATTATGGCTACCAGTCGTCTTTGACATCTTCTCCAGTTTACTACCCATTTCAAAACAGCGGTTTCGAATAATCCTCAGATAAGCAGTTTGAAGGTTTCTTGGATTGAAAACTTTTATTTCAAAGATGTGGTCTTACCTCAGCTCACGGACTTAGATTTATACTTCCACGTTCCGATGGATCTAAATTTGGTTGCACTGTCAGAGTTGCATGCACCATTACTGGAGAAGCTTAAAATGGGTACTGTAAACTCTCGTCAGGCTAAGGCAGTCTATGAAGTTCTAAACAAGTTTCGGGAGTTCCTAAAATTTCTGAAAATTCGCATGAAGCTTAAGCACGGTAAAGTGGCCTTTCCAGCTATGTTACGATTAAAACAACTTGTTTTCGTGTTTGACTGTTATGAATTTAATTTTGGTAGAGCAGTTAAAGACTTGCTGTGAGTTATTTCATTGTCATGCCCTTCACTAGAGCACATGGTTCTGGCTGCACAGCCAAGTCGTGATTCGAGTGACGAAGACGAAACTCGGCTTGGCAGAATTAAGAGACGCAAGCGCGTTGAAGGAGAACTATTTTCCAAACTCAAATTGTGGGAAGCTCTTCCAAGCTTGAAGAAAGTGGAATTTATCTACCGCTCCCACGGATATAATGATGAAAAGTTAAAGTTTGTCTTCATTCGAAAGTGTTAAAGTGACATTTTTTTATTATTCAAACTGAAATGGTTTATTGTCTTGTTACATTTTTAGTAACTTTTGAAATCTGAAGCAGCACTTCGTAATTTTTATGTTTTCATGTAAAAATATACGCTAAATTCTGTTACAGGATGAATTTAAAATGTATTTATCTATAAGAAATTACAATGTTAATACAAGATAAATTTTACTTATGTTTACTTTATTTGAATGTATAACCGAAAGGTATGTAAAAGTCTTGAAATTTTGAATAAAATTTATTGTTTATAAAAAAATTTACAAAGATTTTAATCCGTTGTTCATTTACAAAGCCACGTCGGACGGAAGAGAAAATTTTGATTAAAATGATGTATGGTAAAATTGACGATGACTGGATTTACGATGAAGACAAACATGCTTTGAATATAAGCAATGTTACTGAATTTGTAAATATTTTGGTTACTCAAAAAGTATCAGTTTTCAATTGGCGTTCGCCAATTTTGAACACAGACATTTGGAAAAAGGAGGTATTATTTCCTAGCAATAAAAATTTGTAAACCAGTAATATTTAATGCCGAAATGAACCTAAAGGCAAATCTAAATGCAAGGCTGTGGGGTGCTTCAAGTAAGCTTCAAAGGATAGATACTCCGACATTAGTTTGAAGGGGGATTTTTCCTAAAAGGTCATTACTTGGGTGAGTCTCGTACAGAATTTACTGGGCAGTCAATTCGTCGATTAGATGAAATACCTCAACCAGTACCAGTAAATATGGGAGGAGCGCTAGGGTCGTGCTGGTGTGTTTTGTTTATGATTAAGCTATTTGTCCTAGTAAGGGATGTATAATAAGTAAAGCGACAAAATTGAAGTTCTTGTTAAAACCCACCATGAAACTTTTATGTTTTTATTTAACTGTCGTTAGATGCACTAAGCTTCGTAGTTTATTGGAAAAAATACGCCAGCTTTTCTGATCTATCAGTTTGTATAAACTTACAGTTATGTACAGTCAAATTAATTTTCAGTTTTCCGGGGTTTTTAAAGGATGACTTTTTTAAAGTGTTCCTCAATTCTTATCATATCGCTTTTTCTGAAAGCAATAGTTCCAGTAATATTCACTAATAAATGGGCTTTCAGATGAGGTGTCATATGCCATTGAGTTTACTAATGTGTAAAAATTACATTCGTACCGACTTTTTTACGTTTTTCTGGAATCCCGTCTCGAGTCAAATTTTGGTGTCACCATTGTAGCCAAATGTTTCTGCTGCTCTTATTTAATGTAAATGCACTACAGTTCCATGTGTCCTAGCAATAATAATAGCTCATGTACTAAGCTTTCAGAAACAGGGTACCAAATCTTCTTGTAGATGATTAGTGGTTTAATAATCACCAGGGTTTCTAGTGCTTCGGTTTTTGAAGCTAAAATTTTGCAAGAGGTTATCCATACCTACTAAGAATCCTAAGAACTTTTTATCACGTTTTGTAGAGAAATGAATTCTGAGTATAACATGTAAACTCATTTAAACATACAAGTTCTCTGGAAAATTTGCCTAACGATTAGGTGTCAAAGGTTTGGTACCCGGAAATTTGATAGGTAGCGCCACCTGACGTCGAATGAACATGTGAGCTATAAATAAAAAGATCTGACCGAGATAATTTTTCCTATAATTCTTTAAGGTCTAATGCATCATTGATATATCATGTTTTTGTTTTAAATGATAAGTGTGACTTTTTAAAATTCAAACAATTTTTGTCGCTTTACTTATTATACATCCTTTAGTTTGGATAGGATTTTATTTTCGTGACATTGGAAAATGTGTAAGGAGATATGGAAGGTATTGCATTAGCAGGTTAAAGGAGCTGTTTTCTGTAAAATATTTTAAATGTTTTTGGTGTACACGCACGCGTGTAACTATCTCATAATTTAATATAAGTCAATATAAGTAGGCTATTCGATAACTCAAAATATGTAACACAATTATATATCTAATATTTTGTATAAGAAAACGCTATTCATTTGCTAACTCCTTACGCCAATATAAAATTTAAAGTATTGTGAGCATTTATGATAACTAGAGATATATTATACATCACAAGAGCATTTAGCGATCTTTAACTGGACTTTTAACATTGTGATTGGAAGAATATTGGCATTCGGATACTACGTACTACATAGTTTCCATGAATTTAGACTGCGTATTTTTGCATTCCCAGAAAAGTGTGCTTAAATTGAACACAATCATATTACATATTTATTCTTATATTGTCTTTAATATTTAATTATAAAGTACTTTGTCAGCGTTTATATAATTTATAAAACTGCATGGTCAAACGCTGTTGCATTGACACTGATGTGTGCAATCGCACGAAGGTTGAGAATTTATGATGGTAAAAAAGAGCATTTTAAACCTTAGACAAGGTGGAGGCAATGATCACGTCCAATTACGGAAGATGCGTTCAATTCGGGTAAAAGAATGATGAGCTTTGGTGATCAGGTAAAACAGTGCAGCTTAGGTATGTTCGATGAAATGTGTAAAAAGTAAGAAGAAAAGCCAGGAAGCCCGTATACTCAAAATGATAAAATCTGCTGCCACCAGAGTGGGCAAAATGAACAATATAGGAAAAACAAATAGAGCTGCTTGGTCAAAATGGTGTACTTTTTTTTCTACGAGAGCTTTATTTGCTTGCACACGTTCCCTTTGTTCCACTCGGCCTTCATTCCCCATTCCTTCCGGTCTCTCACTTTCTCCTATACTCGGCAATTTTGTTGGAAATTAGCTTTAAGTTCAAGTTATTGCGAATTACACGTTTTTGGGAAATGAGGGGATGATTTTGTTTGGAGGATCAAAAGGACTAATAAACCAAATAGGTGTTTAATTGAATTTGGATTTTTAAAGATGGAATCACACTTCCGGGTACTTATTTCCCCAAAGTAGTAACTGAATAGGTAGATCGCGATCGTGGCGACGAGAGATTAAATAGCTACCTACACAGTTGAGTTCTTACATTAGCTGATTCCCTAAAACAATTACGTTATTTAAATTACTGCAGATTCAAGGGATGTAAATCAGTGATTTGTATCAGTAATTTTTACTCATTAGTAACCGAATTTATAAAAACTCAAAGTTCAAGATTTGATCAACTGTAGGGCTATTCTGACCCTTCCAAAGAACCAAATGTTGCTGAAGCATCGCAAAAGATGGTTGTTTAAATTCCCGTTTTTAAGAATACGTTACAGTGGTGATAAATGCAGCAGAACAGTCAAAGCCAAATTTGAAAACTAAAACACAGCTGTCATATTTCCTAACAATCCTAACACAAATCGAATAGCCTCAGTAATAAATATCCGACGTATTACCAAAGAGTTAATCGAACATGTAAAATTTTCAATGTACTATTCAACATTACAAAACCCAATTTGAAGGCTTGACATAAAAACATCCGTCAAAACAACCACCAAATAGGTTTGCTCGTGCAAAAGTAATCCTATTATAATATCAGATATCACTAACTAACAATAGTGATAAAAACATCCGTTTTATTGTCAAACATGACAAATCCTAATAGAACACCACAAAAACAGAATATAAAGGTTTCTAATAAATATATTATTGAAAAAGACAAAGCTTACTTCGATTAAATTTTTACGCCAATATGCTTTCAAGAGTTATTTATCTTGTCGGCTGTTTGCTATAGCTATATTTCAAATATACAGAATACAAAATCGCAAGTATTGAGCATAGTACATCATTAACATTAAACAATTGTGACATTGCTTGAAAACGAGCATATTCAGTGATTCTGGTCATGTTTATCAAATTCAGCATTGTCACATCAGCTTTTTCTACAAAAAATGCAAGTATGCTAAAACATAAGCCTACCCCAAACACAAAAAATATTGTAAAAGCATTTCCACTTATTTTGGGTTTCTCCAGAGGTTCACTTGTATACTTTGGGGACACCTTTGTTTGGTTAAGCTCATCAAATGTGCGCCCAAAAATGCCAGAATTACTAAGATATTTAATATTTGTTGCCAGACCTTTGCTAACAATTCCATCAAGAATGAAAACAAGAAATTCTCTGGAATAAACTTCTTTGCCAATATACACATCTCGTAATCCCATATCCTTAAGGCGGATCCAAAATTCACTTGCTTGTTGTTTGGGAACTACCAAAGCTCGTTTGTTGCACATCTGAAGCCAGTCAAAACTCATTTGCTGTTCTTTTCTAAAATATTCTTTAAATATTAAATTTTCAACGAACATCATATTTGATTGATCTGAATCTTTCAAAAGTTTCTGAAATGCAACAAAAGTTTCCCAAAATATTTTCCTCGTTTTATTCAACATTGTTGTACTTGCGTAAACCACTTCATTATATTCTGACTCAACTTGCTTCATAGTATAACCTAGATTTACATCTGACTGAATATAATGATAAAATCGGGCATGCACCATTGATACCCCAATTAGCAGCGCATTTTTATGTAACCAGCGTCGATGTGGTGTGTCGGTAAAGTTTTTTTCAGCTGCGGTGATTGCACCAACCGTTGTGCAGATAGAGAATGAATCGTTTACCAGTTCATCAAAATGTTCGTAAGGAATGGGAATGCGATTTGTAATCATATTGTACACATTAGTACTTTTGTATGCATTGCTAATAACAATACCCATCATTATCAAAGCGCAAATCATAACACGCATTGCACATGTTTCCATTATGTGTTCAGAAAATAGGTCACCTTGCTCAAGTAGAATTTTAGTAAGTCTATATATATCACTTAAAAAATGCATCAACAAAAACTTGTCTCGTATTTTATTAGTAACGAAGTTTGAAAGCACTGCAGCTGGAAGCAAAGCAATTGGAATACAAACCCAAATTGGCCACTCAAACACACTAACAAAATTACTAAAGTCAAACGCACTTTCGCCTCGACGACCACAGCTAATAAAAACTAGGTCAGTGTGTGTTTGATACAACCAAAGTGGGAATCCACCATAAGGCTTGTCATAAACTGAGCCAATTTGAAACCACATAGAGTACATAAACTCTGCCAGCGAACTAAAAATAGGTTTCTTTTCTCCATTGGCACAATAAAAGGATGCATCAACATAGCGATTTGTTGGTAGAATTATTGTAAAATTTGCAAAAGCTGATGTCCACGTTTGCGTTATCATATAAGCTACACGATCAAGAGTATTTAATTTATGGTATTCTCTTCTGTTTAATTGTTTCCCACAAAATGTCATCAAATCTGCAATTTTTCTGGACAAGGAGGTTGGGCCAGGAAAATTGGCACTTCGAATTAGCACGTTTTGCGTGTTGGTGGTAATGGCACTAAAAGGTTTGAATGTTTCGTCTAAAAGCATATTTGTTCGGATTATTGATTTTTCTTCTGTGATACTAATAGTCAATTTGTCCACGCTTTTGATATACGTTTGGTTGTTGGAGTTTATTTCGGTTAATGCAACTAAAAACGTGTTCAGTAAAAGCCAGGATCCACTACTGCGATACCATTCACTGAGAATTTCCGTAAACCAAAACATTATCCTTACATTGTTCTTCTGCTTACTTTTTTCGCAAACAATAATCAGCTCAGTTGGCAATGAACCGACAAAGTATTCGTTATTTGTGTATTTTGTTTTAAGTTTTCAAGATAAGTTCCGTGATGGAATGTTTTTGGAATAACTAAGCGAAAATGTCTGGCTTCATTTTTGGGATAAATAAATATCTCCATGTGACAGTTCCAGGGTTTTGAGTTTGTTGAATACAACGAGTGATTTAATACTTGACAGAAAGCGGTTAGATGACTGTCAATTGCAACAGTAAATGGGGATTTACACTTGTGGTTTGCCGTATTTATATTTTCATGGAATGATAACGGTTTCCATAGCAAAATAGGTCCAACTGTTTGCAAAACGTCAACATTTTGGTAGTTAGTGACAACAACAAAACAGTGACGAATAAGGTATTGCTCCAGTAGATTTGCTAAATTTATAATCGTTGGAAATTTTGTTAAATGTTCTGGTGAACTAGATTGTGACAGTTCCATGGTTTTGAGTTAGTTGAATACAACGAGTGGTTTAATACTTGACAGAAAGCGGTAAGATTTTCATCTAAATCTTCCTTTACTTCCAAAATAATAACATCAAAAGCATATTCAAATACATTTTGTCCGTTTTATTTGCAATTATTTTTCAAAAACTTTTTTCCAAACACTAAATTACTTCCAAAACTGCATTTGTTCTAAAACGAAACAAAAATCCCCACAAACTAAACTACTGGGACCACCGCTTTTTGCACCGTTTACTCCACTTCATGACTTACTTGGCGCAACGCTTCGGATACAATCCACCCTAGCCCCACATCCAGTTTTTCGCAATATATCTTCTTCACAGCCTGCTACTGGACACCCACTTCTCTTCCACTTTCGATCTTACATGGTTCACCTCCATCTGCTTGGACCTCCTCCATCCACACCCACTCCTCCACTTTCAAATCCACGCATCTATAGTTTCTATTCCTCTCGGTTCATGATTTTCTTATCTACTCGGACCACCAACCACATTTCCTCCCTCAGCTCCTCTGGCTCCATATTCATCTCCACCTCAAAATTTTCAGTTCCAATTTGTACTGGGGTCTCCATCTCTCCCAGCACCCCACCACTTCTCCTACCCGGCTATTCCCTCCACAGCCCCCGGGCCACCACTTGTGCCTTTTCCAGAAAGTGAACCCGGAGGTAGATCTCTTGCAATCAAGGAATACATTCCTACTTGACCACCATCGGTTCACTTTTGCCCTGTTCCACTCCCACCATCTTTCCCTTCAGTTCCTTTAGCTTACTATCTTAGCTACCAAACCAAGCATTCTGTTAGATTTTGCGCATGTGTGGAAACGGGCCTAGCACCTCCTTTCTCTTAAACTGGATCACTACCAAACCATCCATCTTTTGACCTTTTCCTCATCCACTGGGCGATGCCTCACGCGGCGTAGACCACGCCTATACAGGAAGCTGAACCCTTCAACTTGAGTGTTCCAAGTTTTTCCACATGATTCACAAACTTTGCCCCCAACAGTGAACCCTTTCAGTGTCCATTCCATCCTCACCGAATTCGACCCCTTCACCGTGCGAACCTGCATCATGCGCCCCTACGCATTGCAATTTTGCATAAGGCATTCGTTTTTTTGAACATTTTTAGAACCGCAAAAGTAGTTTAAATCAAGATTGTCGACCAATTATTCACCCGTTTTGCTTTTGATATGTTGCTGATTATCTACTTTATACTATTTAATTCCATGCTAGGACAAAACTTTATTTAAAGCCATTATCTTAAGAAATCAATAAAGTTTTAATTATTACCTGGCTAGTAATTAAAACATGTCATGCTCACAAAACTTGTAGCAGCCAATGTTTGGATAATAAGCAACCTTTTTATCAACTTGGCAAAAGAAGATTGAATTCTAAAGCTGATTTTGAAATAATCAATTTTTTATAAACGATATCACTCTAGCAAGAAAAAATATTGCTGGGAAGGAAAACCGTGAACATTTCTTATATCTGTAATCAGGGTCTTGTTTAGAGACCTGTGTGTTTGTTTACTTTAGTTTTTCTCTGTTAAAGTGAACCAAAGCAAATTAAATACATTTTTACTTAGAATATACAAAAAATGTATTTAAATATAATGTTTCTTGTATTCTGTATTCAAATGCAATCTAGTTCACCAGAACATTTAACAAAATTTCCAACGATTATAAATTTAGCAAATCTACTGGAGCAATACCTTATTCGTCACTGTTTTGTTGTTGTCACTAACTACCAAAATGTTGACGTTTTGCAAACAGTTGGACCTATTTTGCTATGGAAACCGTTATCATTCCATGAAAATATAAATACGGCAAACCACAAGTGTAAATCCCCATTTACTGTTGCAATTGACAGTCATCTAACCGCTTTCTGTCAAGTATTAAATCACTCGTTGTATTCAACAAACTCAAAACCCTGGAACTGTCACATGGAGATATTTATTTATCCCAAAAATGAAGCCAGACATTTTCGCTTAGTTATTCCAAAAACATTCCATCACGGAACTTATCTTGAAAACTTAAAACAAAATACACAAATAACGAATACTTTGTCGGTTCATTGCCAACTGAGCTGATTATTGTTTGCGAAAAAAGTAAGCAGAAGAACAATGTAAGGATAATGTTTTGGTTTACGGAAATTCTCAGTGAATGGTATCGCAGTAGTGGATCCTGGCTTTTACTGAACACGTTTTTAGTTGCATTAACCGAAATAAACTCCAACAACCAAACGTATATCAAAAGCGTGGACAAATTGACTATTAGTATCACAGAAGAAAAATCAATAATCCGAACAAATATGCTTTTAGACGAAACATTCAAACCTTTTAGTGCCATTACCACCAACACGCAAAACGTGCTAATTCGAAGTGCCAATTTTCCTGGCCCAACCTCCTTGTCCAGAAAAATTGCAGATTTGATGACATTTTGTGGGAAACAATTAAACAGAAGAGAATACCATAAATTAAATACTCTTGATCGTGTAGCTTATATGATAACGCAAACGTGGACATCAGCTTTTGCAAATTTTACAATAATTCTACCAACAAATCGCTATGTTGATGCATCCTTTTATTGTGCCAATGGAGAAAAGAAACCTATTTTTAGTTCGCTGGCAGAGTTTATGTACTCTATGTGGTTTCAAATTGGCTCAGTTTATGACAAGCCTTATGGTGGATTCCCACTTTGGTTGTATCAAACACACACTGACCTAGTTTTTATTAGCTGTGGTCGTCGAGGCGAAAGTGCGTTTGACTTTAGTAATTTTGTTAGTGTGTTTGAGTGGCCAATTTGGGTTTGTATTCCGATTTCTTTGCTTCCAGCTGCAGTGTTTTCAGAGTTTGTTATTAGAGGAATAAGCCACACGTTTTCGTTGATACAATTGTTAAGTGATTTATATAGACTTACTAAAATTCTACTTGAGCAAGGTGACCTATTTCCCGAATACGTAATGGAAAGATGTGCAATGCGTGTTATGATTGGCGCTTTGATAATGATGGGTGTTGTTATTGAGTAAGACCATGAGTGTGGATACACCCCAAATTTTTTTGTCTCAAATTTTTAAAACTTTTACACCATTTTGAAGTATGCTTATCCACAATTACTCTATGCCAGCATTCATCTTCATATGTTGTTTTAGAGAGACTGGACAGAGGTTTAAAGTTAGCGTGTACCAAAAACGGTAATTTTTGATTTCTTCAGACCGGAAGTAAAACTGACCAATGAAATTTTTCATGGAAGTCGAGTACCTTAGGACCTATCAGTCTGGAGATATTTGGCAATTTGACCAGTTTATGAATTTTTTTAAAAAATTAAAAATTTGAAATTTTTCGATTTTTTGGGCATTTTGGGAAAAGATATAGTATAATTTTTAACTATTTCTCTGTTTGTTGGTCCCGTTTTTAGTTTGACCATCTACAGTTTTGTCTGCTCTATTAAGCGCAAAGAACCATTGGGCAAAATATTCCCATTTCTAGAAGATATGACTAAAAGTTTGAAAACTCCGATATTTTTTCGACACTTTGTGGACAGTCAAAGCTCTGCAACTATTGTCCTAAGCATTTAAGTTTTGTCTGAAAACGCCTATAAGATAGCTAATTGTCTGCGCTACATGAGTAATGTATCAATTATCCAATATGAACAGCTTGGCTGGAGTGGTGACAAAGAGAATACAAAAGTTTGCTCTAAACCGGAAGTGCCCAAAAATCAAAGATTCTTGCATAACTTTTTTTACAGACATGATATCAAAAATCTGAGAGACGACCTTTTAGCAAATTTAATTAAGAATAAATTGAAGCCCTAACATTTGAAATTCAACGTCTGCAGCACGAATGATAAACGTAAACATTTAGTGAGATAAGCTAAAATTCAAAATTTTTGAAAACTCTGTTTTCTCATATTTCCGTTTCAAGTGGCTCAAATTTGTGTAATATTCATCAAAAGTATCGAAATATGATAATCAGCGAAGAAAGTTTTTAAAAAGATCAAAATATGAGAAAACAGAGTTTTCAAAAAATTTGAATTTTAGCTTATCTCACTAAATGTTTACGTTTATCAATGAAAATAAAAAAATATCCTTCCCTTTTTAAAGGCACTGTATAATCGAAAAGAATACATTTTTAATCAATTATTTACTTCTATTAATGCAAGCGGAGAGGAAACAAAACTAATGGGAAATATTTGTTGGGTATGAATTGCATGAAATGACAGCATATCCTAGATAGGACAACTTCAGGGGTATAGGTCATTTGAGGAGAAGTAGCGGTTAGTTTTTTCTTCCCAAACATCTTGCTGTATCATAGGAATGGTATTGTGGAGGGATCTCAACTGGTCTATTTCCATTCCTTGTCTTCGCCGCCAGCCTTAATTGTGGGGCATCTGTACAGATGATTTTTAAAAAATCCCAAAAATTACCCAAACCTTTACAAAATTTTTAAATTACAAGCTTATCCGTCCGTCAGGTAAACTAAAACTAAAATCGTCCAAAATTTCATGACCCGCTTATAATTTTTGGCATATCCTGCAAGCGCTGCTGTGCCAAGCTTATGCACTTCATTTCACTCCAAAACTAACCAAAAATGGAACTGAATCCAGGAGGGCCAAATACATTAGCAACGTGGTTTGCTGAAAACCTGTAATTATAAGTTTACGGTAAAGTTTTTACACTTAGGTAAGTAAAGATTGTTTGGATTTTGTAAGATTTTTGTGTTGTTGTTGTGTTGATTCGGCGGCATTTAGTTTTTTGTCTGACGTGGTGGTGGTAGCAAATATAACTGTCAGGTAGTGTGGCATGATAACCATTTATTTAGGCTTGAAATGACAACTTGTAAGTATTGGTGCCAAGCAACCGTTAATGTAGCATATACAAAACAACAATAATAAAGCACACTAGTTAATTAAATAAAAAATTCAGTATTTTCCAACAAAAGCAACACGTTGGTGGAATGTGTAGAAATAATTAGTTTACCGGATATGAATAAAGTTCAAATATTCAACATTTTAAAGCAATTAGTAAATTTATAAAGGCGTTTTAAGGGCATTACTTTTCTTTCCCGCAAAATAATTTTCCCTATTGGCCCCGATTTACTTCATAAGTTCCACCCTTAGAAAATGGAAAAATCTATTTTCAACATAGAAAGATAACTTCCTTAAATTGTATATTGTATTGTCTTAGGGCATAATCGTAAGTGGCATATGACTGAAATATTTATAATGACTTGAATTCGGTAATTTATTGAATCAACATAAATTATTCTATTCATTGGGTTGTGTGAAGGCGTAACAAAGAAAATGAATGAGAACTTCAAAAAATTTTTTAAATGCCATGAAAGCAAACTTTATTAAAATCAGTGTCAAAACTAAAATCTAGAACAAAAACAAGAACAACTCGCAAACAGTTTTTGTACACAAGCAGCTTTACAAGTACCCAAATAATTTGCTGCTAAACGGACTAAAACTTTGGTGGCCTCTAAATATTACTATAATGAGAAGGAGGTTTGGTGATTTTCCCATTTTTTGTTATTCAGTAATTTATTCAGTCTTGAAAAAACTGTTTGAATTTGAAACATTAAACTAAATACAGAAGTAAATTAATCATGACATGGTAATCGCAGAAAAAGTCCACACCTTTTCAACAGAGTTAAGGTTAATTAAGTTGAGATTGTCAACTTAATCAACCTTTCCCCAAAAACGTGTTTCCTCTTGCTCTCTGCAACGTAGTTCAACTTGCAATTCCAGTACATTTTGTTATCATTCATCCAACTTTTTTGTGTGAACGTTCGCTTTGCAAGATTCCGCAAACGCCAGAATGCGAATGACCAAATTAAGCGTTCTGACTCTGCACCTTAACCCTTGTCAGGCTGCATCGGCAATAAATCCGCAGAAAATGTTCCGTGGCTTAAACTTGACCGGTCTTCCCCTTCGCCACCGCATTTGTTTCCTTAACCAGCAATTCGACAGCCTTGGACACCTCTAGCTCCTTCGCTCGCCCTTCAGGATCCCAGTGTTTTACTCCCTGTCATTCAGTTCCTTCATCCGGGCGCGTGTCATGTCCCTGGTCATCTTCTTATCCAATATCTCCTTTGTTTTCAAGTGCCCATTCATCATCCATCCACTTCCTTTGCATGTTCCCCAGATTAGTAGATAGATTCGTAATTTTTTAAAAATGGATATAAAATACTTTATAAATGATTTTTTGGACTTTTGTGAAAAGTCCGCATTTGAAATATTTAAACGCCAGAAAAGTGGTACATGCATTTGATGTACTAATCGATTGGCAGAGATACAACGTTGTCTTGATGGAGGTTGAAATATAAAGCTACTCATAACATTGTCATTGTGAAAGGATTAAACAAATAAATGTGAATAAAACCTTGACTCTTAGCCTTACGTACAAGCGTGGGCCAAATGCGACCTAGCAAATATATTTTTTAAACGTTTATTTTAGTTTGTCTATTCAGTTTTCTGTAATTTAATTAGGCGACTTCCCCGTGACTAACTTCGTTTTTTGTTCAAAATAGAAACCAGAATAGTACAAAAAGTAGATGAGTAGAAGCTAGGTTACCTAATCACATTAAGGTGTAATCAACAAATATCAATTTTTTGAAAAAAATGAAATGCTATAATAAGGAAATATCTGGTTAAAAACATGTTCGGGGTCAACTGAGAATAAAAACTTAAGACTAAATCCATTTAGTTTATAGACCAAAGAAGACCCCGCAGGCAAATTAAATATAATATTTAGTGCCCTTTTGTACTATCTGGAAGTTAAACCATTAATCATTGAGCAAATAAAATCTAAGAATGCAAATATGTTTAATGCCACTTTTAATACAAGTTAATCTTCTTACCAACACTCACGCTCAAACATCAACTAATCTATCGTGTCACTCCCTGAATCTCAATTTTTTGGTATCCACCATATCAATAGGAAAACTAGGAAAACTAATTCTACAGTCGGAATAAAATGGAAACGAGCAATGGATAGTACGGGTAAATTCAAAATACTGGATTTGGTAAAATCTATTAATTTGTTCTATGATTTTTATTCAAAATTTAAACAATCTTTATCATAAAAATGAGTAAAACAGCCAAACAACGATGACTGATTAGTGGCGGAGTAGCATTAGTATCAAATAAATAAATCAACAAGTTTTGAAAGGGATTTAGATAATTATCTGGATTTCCTAAAGAATTTGAACGACGAAAATGTTGTATTTTGCTTGGCTGGGTGTACTCACAGTCCTGATTCTATCCCGCTGAGAGTTGAGCTTCTATTGGTAATACCAATTTGGTAACTTAAAATATAAACATTTTAATATATAAATACCAATATAGTCAACCGTAGTGCTCGCTTAAGCTGAATTCATTGGCATTTTTTGTAAATGCTAGGAGAATTCACAGTACTTAGGGTTTGATTAGCTAGCTAGCTGCTAGCAATCATTCATGTTAAAGCCGTTTGTTATCAATAAGGGAGCTAATTAACGCAGTAAATTTAATCATAAGTTGACGTTGACACATAAGCTGTGAAAACGCCCTTCCTGATAATTATAAGTAATAGTTGCACTCCAACTTTTAGAATATGGTGTCTAACGAGGAATTCGATGATAATAGATGTGTTTAATGCCCATACGGATGAGTATTGTGCTTATTACATTTGAGTTTCAAGTTATAGATATAAAATGATACCTCTTCCAATTTCCATCTCAAAAGTTCAAACTTTTAGGTGTTGTGTCAATAGTAAGTTTATTAAGTAGCCGCTGGCTAATTATTCATAATGGACATTTTGTCTGTATCCGGTCCGTCCTCCCGTCCGTCGCCCCTAAAACGTCCTTTAGAAATGCAATTTTTGAGGTCTGTTTTTTAAACGGTACTTCTTAACAAGACCTCGCGCCTGGTTCAAAAACACTTTCACAAAAAACACCAGAGGGCGCTAAAAATTGGAAAAAGTGTATAACTTCGTTCCCTTTTACGTTTTTGATTTTTTTTTCTGGAATATGTTAGTTGGGCCATCTTTTGACACCCCAATTTGTCACCAGCGCATGCCCGCTAGTGGCCAAAATTAAAAACGCCATAACTCTGCCCCCTTAAGACTTTTTTCTGTTTTCAGTGCCCTTCCACAGCCCTTTTTTTTATAAAAAATTCTATGTGGCTACTTACTTCAACATTTACAAGGGTTTATTTTAACTTTTCAGCGTGACCACTCTCAACCCAGAGATGCAATATCTTCCGGGACCTCAAAATTTCCCGGCAGCCGGAGGCAAAATTTCCCCAACTTATAGTATTACTTGTACTACTTCTACCACTAACAAGGAAACTTTTTCAGCGGAAACATCCAAAACTTAACAAGTTATATTGCAGTTTATAGAGCTCGTTTCGCTGATTACAATGGTGGTAATCTCCGTCTGGAATGGGCCCTTGTTTGTCTTAAATGACAGAAAAAAGATTTGTTACCTATGCTGCTTTAGGCAGTCTGTAATACAGGAGGTCACGCTAAATCATGTTATCTGCCATAACTATGTTTTATTTTGGGACGAGCTTTTGTTTGTATTGGTATGTGTGTGCTTCAAGCTAACAATGCATAAATACAAATTTTTATCCATAAAACTGTACAGCAACTACATTCAACCTCAAGCGAACAAGTCAAAAGGTTAAAGGTGATAGCAGGCGGAAAAATAATGTTGTTGCCTGTTGAACATAGCACCTGATTTATGGGTATTTTTACACCATTGTAATGAATCAAAAGTGTAATTGTAAAACTTGCAACTGTAAAAGTAAACTGCAGCCGAATGACGATCAGATACATTTTAATATGTATCATTTAATAAGTCACAGTCACTTATTCTGGCATCCGTCTGGTCGTCCTGCCGTCTGAAATCGTTTGCGTCTTTCTCAGCAATGGCTATTCGAATATCAATCAATTTTAGTTTACAAACACTAGGTGACCATGGCAACAATTCCATTGAATTACAGGTCTGTATGTCAGCTTTAAAGGTCAGAGGTCACCAACGGTCAAACATTTTTATCATATTATAGTATGTTATATTACGTTAGCTTTTTGCAATTTATATTATTTATCGAATCTACAGGTATACTTATACCAATAAATTTCTTACGCATGCAATTTCTTTTAAAATTATACATTTTCAGCAATGTTTTAGACAAAGGTTGTTTTTCGTCGAAAATATTAGAGATTATGTTTTTAAGCTATAGGTTTATGGCTTATAGGTTTAGATGGTGAATCGAATTTTTAGGTTCGAATATTCAACGTAAATGTGCAGGCATTTTACTTTGAGGCTACACATTCAAAAGTACCTTAACAAAGTCGAATAGGCATAGATGTAATTTTGAGATTATTGTAAATAATGACAAAATCCGTTTTCAAAGAATCGGATGAGAAATGACTAATCTAGAACGCATGTATCAATAAACCCTGGAAAATAAATGTTTTATAAATAGGTAAGAAAAACTAAATCTTTAGAAGGAAAATCAGTAACAAAAGGAAATTTTCAGAAGACAAAGCCAATTTTCAAAAGATTAAAGGACGATATCCAAATAGGGCTATTTTTGACCCAAAAATAAAAAGTCAAGTTTTGAAAATGACGTGTTTGTCTACCTGGATTTTCTTAAGTGACGTGTAAGGCCAGCAACTGGATTTTCTTAAGTGAAAATAACTTTTACATTACATAAACAAGATCAAAGGTTTAGGGGTTATTCGATAGAACAAAAAACAGTAATTATCATCCATATGTATTGTTGGTAAAATGCTGTTCTTTCCATGATTTATGGATGACTCTTCATGCATGTGCACCGGAAAAAGCCAGGTGTATACAATAAAAACCAGTTTGCACCTAAACGGTAGAAGGCATAGGTCAGCAAGATACATCACAATGAAGCACCAAAGTATGGCTACTACTAGAAACTTTGTACCCTTGACACGATTCCTTGCACATTAAAAAATATTGAAGTTTTTGTGCAATTTTGGCATGGTTTTTTAGTAAAACGGGACCATTCTCTGTAGTCCTGGGGAGTCTTGTCCGCGGTACAGAGTTTCTAATAGCCCTACTTTATTGCTTTGTTTTGATGTATCTTGCTGACCTGTGCCTTATACTGTTTAGGTGCAAACTGGTTTTTAGTGTATACACTTGGATTTTTTCGGTGAATACGCATGATGAGTCACCCATAAATCATTAAAAGAACAGCATTTTACCAACAATAAATATGGATGATAACAACTGTTTTTTGGTCTCTCGAATGACATCTAAACTAAAGTTATGTCCACTTAAGTAAATCCAGTTGCTCAAAATTTGCTGGAGTCAGGTCGCCAAACACGTCATTTTCAAAATTTTTGACATATTGGTCTGGTGGACGTGAAACCTTCACTGAAATGATTCTTTTTGCATATTTTAAGATTTTAAAGCAAAAACTCGACTTTTTGTTTTTGGGCCAAAAATGGCCCTATTTGGATATCGTCCTTTTAATAATTAGAAATAAATTTTGAGAAACGAAAGTAAATTTTCAGAAGGTAAAGCAATTTTTGGAGAAAAGAGAAATTCTAGGAAGAAAATTAAAGTTTTACAAAGAAAAATATGTTTTCTGTACAGGAGGTAAATTTTAAAATGAGCTAGTTAATTTTCAGAATAGAAACAGAAGTTTTCAGTGGGAAAAGCTTATAAGGACAATAATGATTAGTTGTACACACGCATTTCATTGCACCCATCAAGCAAACTCGTATCCAAATGGAAAGCTTGTATGCGCGCCAATATTTGAAATTCAAATTTTGAATTCTCAATTTTGAATGTAAACACACGTTTCCAGACTATCACCTGTGCGCATTCAGTTTCCGGTCTCAAAGATTCCAGTATTTAGCAGAATTAATTTAATTTTCATTAACTTCGTTTCAAAAAATTTAATCTGTGACATAAAACTTCTTTATAAATCACTTAAAAAGCAATTTAGGTTTTGCGACAACATTCTGCAGCCTGAAAAGCGTAGTGTTTTATTAGTGACCTGTCGGATTTTCTGCGCTTTCTTTTGTAGCTTTAAAATAAGTTCTTTTTAGGAAAAATGATTGGAGAAGACGTGAATCCTGTATCAGTGGCTAAGGCGTTTTTAAAATTAGTTCAACTAAAGTTTGGTCATGTGGATTTTACAGCCCAACCAAGTTTCAAGGAGGAGCAAATTGCGGAGGAGCTGCTGGGGAAGTTTGCAAAACTTACAGCAAATTACCAATTTGAAGAAGTGTTTGAAAATTATTTCGGTACTTTATCTTCCATTTTAGTTCGCAATTAACGGAACTGTTAAATTTTGCAGTTGCATTATACTTGAAAATGTGATTTTGGCTTGGCATTGTTCATTCCCCGGAAATGGACCAAGGATCCGCGGGGGACGCGGGGGGATACGGGATATTGTGTACGTTAATGACATGTAGTCCTTTCAGGCAATATAAAATCTAACAAAATTAGTATTTTGTACATATTTTTAATTAACCAGATTCGGAGATGGAAGCTGAGGCAGCAGAGAATGCGGATGTGTGTACTCCCATGGAGATTGAGGACGACGATGGAGATGATGATCCTGAATATCTGGACTGTGACATGATAAGTCCCAAGAAACCAACACTTCCGATTAAGAAGAAACGAAAAATACTTGAAGAATTGGATAAGCACCCAAATTGGTCCTTGGCGACTCAACTAAAGAAGCAACCTTTGCTAGGAAACCGCTGCAACAAAGCAAAATGGAGAAAGCAAATTCAGAACGGTGGAACCAAGCAAGAATTACTATTTGAAATTGAGAAATATACGCTGAAGAATTTTAAGGAATCTCGACAACTGTACAAGCCAGTCCATGATATCGATCTTCGTAGATGGGCTTTATACCGAGCATCAGAATTCCCCGGATTGCGTTCATCGTTCAAGGCTTCGAAATCCTGGGTTTACAGCTTCAAGAAAAGGAATCGAATTTCATCAAGGAAAGTGACAAAACTTGTTAGCAAAAGAAACATTATTGCAGAAGATGAAGTTTTGAGAAATGTCAAATCATTCCGCTCAGAGATCAAGGATTTACAGAAGGAGTTTGATTTGGACAAAATATGGAACACGGATCAAATCCCGTTTAATTATGAATTTGTTACTACCAGAACACTATCGTTCACCGGGGAACCAATAACTTTTGGTGCGGCATTCTCTCCCCAAAACAAAGCCACGCATTCCTATACCGTACAACCCATCATTACAGCTGCAGGTGAATTGCTTTCTCCTGTATTTGTGTGTCTCCAAGAGCCAACTGGTGAATTTGGTCCAATTGTATCGGAGAATTTATTTAAAGCACCAAATTTAGTAGTTACTTGCACAAAGTCTGGAAAATTGACTAAAAGTTCCGTCAAGTACTTTTTTGAGTCTTGTGCTAAACCAAACCTATGTGGAACTTATCTCTGGATTCACGATTCTTGGACAACACATAAAGATGAAGAAATTTATAGCAGTATAGGCTCTGGCAATAAATTGCTCATTAAAACTATCCCAAAGAACGGGACCAAGTTTTGTCAACCATTGGATGTTTTCTTCAACCGGGAATTTAAGTATTTCGTCCGTCAGCTCAAGGAATTTGCAAACACTGTGGATAGAAACACTAATAACAGAAACGACACTTTACGAACTATTTCCCTTGCACATTTTATCCTACTTTCTCCTGTATTCAAGAACATGATTCGTTATTCTTGGGAAAAGTCGGGGCTTGTAGCACTGGATCGAGGCTATTTTGATAACGTTCGTGATGCTCGTTTTAGATTCACGGAAACAGAGTGTGCCACTGATGGTTGCAAAGATAAAGTCTTTATGCGCTGCACCTGGTGTGAGAAGGTTTTGTGCCTATCCTGCTCTTTAGACAATTTTCATCCCTTCAGCTGCCCAAATAGACCAGAACTATTTCGAAAATGAAATTTACAACTTTTTTGAATTAGTTTAAAATATGGGTAGACTTTGCTAGCAGTAAATCTTTTAAGATTAGTGTAAACAATGTAAGATGAAATCCTTGTTAAACATAATATTATTTATAGCAATAGTTGTCAATTTATACCTTAATATTTTATTATCTTTTCGTACAGTTTTAAATCTTGATGGAATTTTCTAAATGTAATGACTCAAATTTAAATCCTTTTCAAATAAATTAATTTTGTTTATATGAATAGTTACATAATTTGTTCTTCCATATTTTATTGTCTCTTGTTTATGAATTCCATAAGAATTTTCAATATTGTTTTAATTCATACTTAAAATTTGTTATATAAAATGTATCCGCTCTTGAATATTTGACAATATGTAAAGCATTTGTAACTAGGGCAATGTTAATTCCTAAAACATAAGGCAAGATTGTATCCCTGAAGTATTCAGGTAAAATAAATATGCTCAAAAAT
Source organism: Entomobrya proxima (assembly GCA_029691765.1). Lineage (NCBI taxonomy): Eukaryota > Metazoa > Arthropoda > Collembola > Entomobryomorpha > Entomobryidae > Entomobrya > Entomobrya proxima. The sequence continues at coordinate 61,668,367 of CM056171.1, read as the reverse complement.
CATTTGTGTATCATTATTTTTAAATGAACTACTTAATTGGTAGTATTGTAGATAATCTAGTCTCTTATGTCCCTTACTTCAGTTTCTGTAGTAACATTGATGTTGCCAAATCTCATGTTTGCTGAATCGAGTCTGATTCCTGGAATTTATTATTTTTTAGATTAGATATAAGTATGAATGACTTAACAATTTTGTTTTTAAAAACCTTGATTGTGCATATGCAAAAGAACAAATATTTTGTTTATCTGCATTTTTCAAAGTAAAGTTCAGTAAACATCCCAATTTAAATCATACGCAAATGCATAGTAAAAAAGTATACCAAAAAAGGTTTAATCATGTATCCCTGCGTTCCTCAAATTCTGAATTTAACAAACCAACTGCAGTACATGAATTTTAATAACAGATCACCAAAATTTATATGCCTCATGATAAAAATTCAAAGTAAAAATATTTGACCGTAGGTGACCTCTGACCTTGGGAGTTGACCTATTTACATGTATGTCAACAGAATTGCTGCCACATTCCCCTAGTGTTTGTGTACTGAATTTGACAGAAATCAAAATAGCCAATATTGAGAAAAACGCACATGCATTTCAATATAGGATACAACATTTTTATTTCCGCTGCATCCTTCAACCATATGACTTGTCCGCTTAAACGATACGGCAATTAGTGATCTGAATGTAATTGATCTGCAGTTGTAGGAATAAAATTTTTATTTATGCATTGTTTAGCTTGAAGCACACACATACCAATTACAAACAAACGCTCGTCCCAAAATAAAACATAGTTATGGCAGATAACATGATTTAGCGTGACATCCTGTATTACAGACTGCCTAAAGCAGCATAGGTAACAAATTTTTTTCTGTCATTTAAGACAAACAAGGGCCCATTCCAGACGGAGATTACCACCGTTGTAATCAGCGAAAAGAGCTCTATAAGCTGCAATATAACTTGTTAAGTTTTGGATGTTTCCGCTGAAAATGTTTCCTTGTAAGTTTTGAAAATTTCCCTACTTTTTGGCAATTTTTCAAAATTTCCCTGCAGCAAGGCTGCCAGGCTGCCCAGATTTTGCATCCCTGAGACTCAACCTGTCCCAAATTTTAAGCCTCCAAAAGCCAAGATACACGGGGGATTTTGGAGGGGATCAGGAAATTGGGGTAATATTTGGTGGAGGAGATGGGAAAATGTGTGATTAGGCATTCGAGGAAAATGCCAGGCTGAGTTGAAGTGTTTAATTGATATTTTAAAGTTCTGAATCCTTACATCTTGGGGGTTTGATGATTAGTTAAATGCTTAGAGTGACTGGAGATTTTTATGCGGCTTTGCGTGATGGTTTTGCAGAGTATGCATACAAGGCGATTAATAACAACCAGTTTCTACTTCCTATTATATTTTATACCGGAAGTTATGCAACAGCGTTATACCAAAAACTTACAAAGGCCAATTAAAAATACTTCCTGCATTTCCAAAAATAATTTTATAGTTTAACGGCATATGTTTCCTTGGCACGACCAACGGCAAACAAAACTTTTCCTCCAAACTAACAAGTACTTAGTAAATGTAGCTCCAACACAAGTAACGCATCCTCAACATGATAAGTTCTAAATTTTTTGAAATTTTGCAGTCTACAATTAAACAAGCAAACTTTTTCTGTACAGTTCCACTGGAATTCCGAAAACTAAGAAATGGTCGCGGAATGTTAGTTGTTACCTCCAGATCAGTGTTCTCATTTTACTTCTCTTCAACTGCAGTCTATGCTTTGTCACTTTTTGAAATTGCACAAATCCTAAAAATGATACATAGACAAGAAGTTGCAACCACTTCGTTTTATTTTATGTATGCTTCATTGATTGTGCTTGTGTTAATAAATTTGCTATCAACACGGATTTTAATTGTAAGGCATACATTTGCTAGTTATTTCACAGCGTGGATGAAGTATCTAGAAAACATTCAAGGTATTTTAATTTTAAACTTCCAAATATTTTTGCATTTTTATTGTGGTACCTATTTGGAAATTAAACATAATTTTGTAATTGAAATAAATTTTCAGAACTTTTTATGAAACAACGTAACCCAAACGTTTGCCTGGACAACAAGCTTTTCGACAATATTCTATTAATTAGTGCCTAAACCTAATTCTACTAATTAGATTTATGCGGGGTTGTAGTGGGCCTGCACTGTCTAGCTTTTCCTCATTTTCATGCGTATCCAACATTGTTAGCATATTTTAGAAATTATGAGCCATACAGTCGACTTATCTGTTTTGGTTACATGTATGGCTCAACTGGGGTCTGGAAACTCTTTTGGTGTATACTTAGCATTCTCTTCTTTAACTCCTGGTATATGTGGAGGATTTTATCTGAGTTTATTTGTTCACCTGCCAGAAAGAGAATGTATTGTACAAAAAATTTCGTGAGTTTAAAACTATTCAAAAATAATATCAACAGCTGCAGATTTTGCACAATTGTTTTATTGAGATAACTGGGTTAATGATTATACCAAGCATGATACTGTGCACGAATTTAATTCTGTTTTGTAATTACTCGCTGGTGATGCCAGGTCCTTTGCTAACTATTCCCCCTTAGCCTACACCCCGATTTACTATTTTCCCATTTAACAACGGCCCAAATTACATGAAGATGTGTAGGATTGCCCCTTTATCCCATGCAACTTTGGATGAGTCAGAAGTTCAGGTTCAGTTTTCCCAATAGTGGTTAGCATTGTGTACTCTTCAGCTCTCAGGGTCATGTCAACTAGTTCAGGTTCAGGTGATGATGATTATTATGATGATCACACACAACTTGCCCCATATAATCAATTAAATGTACACAACACACTCATCTCTCTTTTTATAGCACTTAGGTATTTTATTTAACCTCTTTGATTATTTTATAACAATTTATTTTCCCTGAGATTCCCTTTCCTAGCCCTTCACTCTAGATGTTACTTCATCTCTGCCTTTTTGCCAACTAACCTTGCTTCCTCCATAAGGATAGCATTGCTCCTGTGTTTTACTAATGGAGCCCACGTCTCCTCTTCCGCGCCAAAGCCCCATCTCAAACCCTGGCTCTAACTCTATGCTTCACTCTCAGGCCTCTCTGAGACCCCCGTTCCTATCAGTGAAAAACAAAAAACAAATGAGTCCACTTGATACAAGCGTGCTGCTTGTGTGGTCGCGGTCGGTAGCTGCTACCACAGCATTCTCAGCACTGCTGCAGTTCTTTGGAACAGTGAGGAATAAGGGCAGTAAGGTTCTAGCTAGTTTCAAAGCTAAGAACTGGGAATGTGGACATAAAAATAGAGAAATGAGAAAGTTTGTGAAGGCATGTAAGCCAATTGGTTATGGATATGGGAAAATTCTTGTAATTAGGACGTCGACTGTTTTAGTATTTTTGAGAGGAGCAACAAGGGGCACATTTAGGACACTGCTTGCATTTTTAGAAGAAAAGAAACGTTTTCTAATTTGTTGATGGCAATCAATTTGTATTTAATATTACCTTTGTGCATATTTAATGAAAGACAATATTTTATTTGACTTAAAATTAAATCATTTGCTGAATACAATCGCTAACATTTTAAGACCTTTTAGTAAAAGCTCAACGTAATTGTTTAATGATTTATCTGGTACAGCTAGTTTGTGGATTGATGGAAAATGCTACGTGAGACAGAATCAGAATCGGAATCGAAGAAAGTTATCCAAGATTGAAACAATTTATACCTCCAGCAGCAATTTATCTATCGAATATACTTCCAAGGTTCCTCATACGTTCAAGTTTCCTCCATCACCTCCTCCAGTTGTTCTAAGCCCACATCCCGGTCCCACAAATGGAGACTGAAATCACAGACAACGACAGTCCCTCCATTAACCCACACCTTCTCCTCGAGCGTCTCACTATAGCTCTTGGCGTAAACCTGCCTCCCAATCCCTCCTCGATTTCCATCACCTATTTAATGACAAGTGGAAAAGTGGGCCGTGTGGCACATGTGTACCGATATTAGATTAAACTTCATCTGCTTTGTCAAAAATACCGGATCGTGAAAATCGGGAATTCTAAACTAAATTGAAAAATTCTGAGGCCTTACATTACAAGCTTTGAGTAAAATCGAAATCGGAATTCTTTGGCAGAGAAACCTTTTGGTAGTGGTAGGGAATAAGTTGTGTTTTGTTATGATTTCAGTCCTTGTAAATTTTGCAGAAAGCAAACTATTTGCAGCTAGTAACTTACAATTGGTGCTGTCTAGATTTTTGGAAGGTAGTTTTCCGTAATTGGATCAGAGTCATTAGCTAAATAATTTGGCTTTTGATTTGGGCATAAGCTCGGTGCCGATACCTGCGCTAAGACGTTGCTTTTAGGTTTCACGTATGTAGATATCTTAAAGACTTGTTTTCCATGGTCACCTCAGAATTGCTCCAAATTTGTTGGCAAGTTCGACACCATTAGTATATTATAAATTTAAAGTATTAGCCCGTTATGAATTGTCACTGACAAAAATCGCAAAAAATTGCAAATTTTTAGGGCTTTTGGCAGAAATATTACTTTTATAAATAAAATGAGTGAACTTATGGAAGTTATGCTATGGAGAAGGTGGAGGAACAAATGAGGAGAAGGTAGGGAATTTGGTGAGATTGTTAGGAGTGCCCCCCAAGGGGAAGGGACGCACAGAAAGAGGGTTCAGAATTGCTGCTGGAGATGATGGTGGCATAGGGAGAAACCCTAGAGTGGCTAAGGTCCTGGAGGGTTAGGATGAGGAGCCCTGGATTAGAATTTTTCAGCAGGAGCCTGCTCAAGAAGATGATTGGATTGGAGAGAGAAAATTAATTGGATGGAGGATCTAGGTAGTGCAGGAAAAGAAGTGGAAATTAGTAGGATTACAAGTACAGGAATTGGTGAGGTCTCAGGACTAGGACTGCCTGGTTACAGTTCTTAATTGTGAAAGGGATTCTAATTATTCATTACAGCAATATGTATAGCACGCCATTCTTCCGGTTTAAAGCTTTTTGCAATGAGTCGGCAACATTCGGTTTTGCGGTGGATGTAAAATTGTACTTGGCTACGTAAATGTTTATCCCACCATATGCAACGCAGAATAGAAGTTATCTACTGTAATTCCTTCGGGTTAGCAAAATTACATTTCGTGCCTAGCAGAATTAAATCTATTTCTGTGTGTCTCTTGTGCATATATTTTGGCCATATTGATTACTCAAGCGAACACAATATTGTCGCATCCTGATGCCGTCACATAATTTAAAACGTCTGTAGTGGGTTTTTAGAAAATTAGGTTAGTGGGTGGCAAAACAAGATCAGAGGATAATAAGAATTTAAAAAATTCTTACAAACTAATAGTGATAAAGATCAAACTGCATAATATTAAGCTTTCTAAAGATGCATACAATGCCAAGTGTATTGATAATTAAAGCTTGAGCTTAGTATTCTGAGATGTAGCACCTTTTGTTGAATTAATTTGTTTAATTCGTGCAATAAACTGTTATAAGATGTAAGAGTGTATTTTTTTATTAGAAGATATTTAAATTCCTATATTCAATTATCGGAGAGTACCTGAAATGCTTAGCAATTAACATAAATCCAATTTTTTGCATAAATTTCTCGAATTGCACCTTATTCGAATACCCACCATTTAGTCATTCCCAGCTAAATTATCAAAACCTCTTGAATCATCTTTGTTCTACTTCACGACGCGCCAAAACCGCTGCTACCATGCGTTAAATTAGACAATTAGTTTGCTTGCCTAGGTTCTGAACAGAATTTGAAACAAATTGTGAAGAATTAGAAGCATTTCGTTTTTTGGTGATGGGAATTTGGCTTGGTTTTATTTATATACAATGCATAATATAATTAATTAAGATCTCTATAGTAATCTCCTTGAATTAGTTTGGAAGATTTATTTGACACTATAACTCACAGGTTAAAATAATACTGGTCGACGTTTTGGTCTTTGGGACAAGCTATATGGAAAAATGCATTGTGTAGATTTATTTCTTTTCGGTGGACAGTTTTCAGTATGTGAAGTAACCAATTAACCAACATGATCAGATCACTCCTGTAATTAAAATCCACTACCGAGATTGTAAAGACTGGAAACCCCAGCAAGTGTTTGTCCAGCATTGCCAGCATTAAATTGTAACAAAAATGTTTAAGAAATTAACCACTCCCATTCAATACTTTTTATTGATCTAGTTGCTATCATGCCAATTAATCAGTCATTCTAGGTCGGCTGGTTTACACAATTTTCTAATTTAATGCTTACGATAATATGAATTTTGAAAAAAACGCATTTAAAATTTGTAATTAATTATATACAAAACGGTGCTTTTTTACGTTTGCCGATTTTTGTTCGTAAACAAAGTTCCTTAAATTTCGTTTGTGAGACTTGCTGCAACTTTAAAAATGTTCTCCGGGGTTTGAAATTACTTGTAGACATTGGTTTGTTTGCGATTCTATATATTTTTGTATAAATGTTTGGGGTCGCATTTTGTCATACCTCTTTGAACTTTTCCAAACACACGCCCGAAAGCAACGCTTTATTTAGAAACAATCGCTATTACAAGCAACTGAAGCTACCAGTGTCCATTGTATTAGTGTATAACTATTTTCTGGAGTGTTTTCTTTGGTTATGTGCATTTTCCGCAATTTTTAAATACCATTTTGACATACTTTGTAGACAATCTTGCAGCATAGAACGACGAAAAGTTGCAAAAATGATAGACAATTGGCATTTTTGAGCATGCTTTCATCCTAAATCTTCCGAACAACTTTCTTTTTACTACGAAGGGATGATTTGGTCATTTCATTTTGGTTTAAGGATTTCACTTTGAAGGTATACAAATCGATTTTCCGGATGAGAAACGTTGGACGCTTTCTCCAGTTCCAGTTTATAGTTGACATATTTTCTTCTGAGGCTTCCGCTGAGGGAATTGTTTCCTTGAAATTGATCAAATTGTAAATGATCTTCAGAAAAACACTACATTCTTAACTTTTAATCGCCTTCTCAAAACGTTTTTTTGTGGAAATAGCCTTGGAAAACTCAATTTCTAGTCGATCTACTTTCGGTAAAAATTTTGGTTGCATTTCGCAAAATATCTTTTGGTAATTCACAAAGAACAAATCTAGAACGTTTGTTCTTTGTCACCAAACCCAAGAAAACTGTGTACCAAGACAGCAAACGGATTTTACAGGGCAAAACAAAATGGCAAACATAAAAAAGCTACATAAAATAAGCAATACAAATGCAAGCATCATTGCAACTCAACCCAGTCACACAATTGATTCATTTCCTCGTTTGACATCCAAGAGAACTCTGGATTTGGACCTTGCTCCACTATTTCCAGAAATGTAGGTGGATTTCCATTCCACAAGGATCACCTTTTTTATTATGATTATTTTATGTCAACTAATATTTTCTTGTTATTGTTATCAGTTAACTCCTGATGAAGGTAGTAGCCAACTACCGAAAGCTTGAGTAATAAATTGTATGATTTGCAATAATGGCATCCATGATCTCCGCATCACCTTTCTTACAAGCTACCCTGTATATTGTATTTTTCATATTATAAATAAACAATATGTAAACTTCCAAATGTCTTGCAAATTAGATTAAAAAGCAGTTAGGCATTAAACTATATTAAATAGAGTTCAATAAAATGCAGCCACTTGAATTTTAAAAGACAACTCAACATTCGTTTGCATTTCAATAGGAATGTGCATTTAGCTGGCTTTTTCTGCCAAAGAAGTTGAGATGTCTGTGGTGAGTCGCAAATGGGAAAGTTGACGTACTTAGTGGTGAATGCACTTTTTGAGTGTTTTTGACCAGTTAGTAATCTAGGTATGTTAGTATCAATGGAAAACGGGCTAAGGCTAATTATATTGTTCAAGTCATCAAACAAACTCCAATTTTTAAGAATGTGTCTCCACTCGGTTGACATATTAGCGTAAATAAAGTAAAGGAATTGACAACGAGTGTAAAAAGTAAAGATTTATTGAAAATCCGACCCAAGGTTTAGATCGAAACGTTGGGTCGGATTTTCAATAAATCTTTACTTTTTACACTCGTTGTCAATTCCTTTATTTTATTTACGCTAAACTCCAATTTGTTTTTTTCCTATGCTTTTTAAAAGAAAAAAGCTCTCAGAAGGAAAATAAAAAACAAAGTGCTATACTATTGTGCAAGTTTGCTAGATTGAATAGTGCTGAACAGCTGACAACCCTATATCTATGATATACATTATTCCGCCACGCATCACGTTTTATAAAAGACTGGAGTGTAGCTGTTGCATAAAACTGCTCTTCCAGTAATTTTTTTCAACGTGCCTTAGATATCTGTAAACGTTTTAGCAAGTTTGCGTACAGGAAGGGTTTATGATAAAAACACCGATTTTATTTTATGCACATTGGAAATCGTGCAAAAATTACTTTCATAGTCATTATTCGGAAGTAACATTATAACCAGTTTAAAACTGTACAATTCATGAATATTTTGCAGATTTTAATACAAAACACTATACGTATTGAAATACCAAATTTCCAATGACATTATTGTGCAATATACATATTTCCGCTGCGGTTGCCATGCGATGATACAGCAAAACCGCAGGTTTCGCGGCTTTTGGAGTGAAATCACACTGCTCGTAATACGGTAAGAATATAGCCATGCTAGTTGGTTAGATTATCATAGATTTGCAGATTGTAGCCGTATTTCAAAAGAGCTTTACTCAGTGCGAAAATATTGAAGAGGACAAAGACCCATCTAGTAGTTAAGTTACCGTTTTGATAAAAATTTTGCTTTTGTCAGCGTCAAACTTTCACACAAATCTAAATTTTTCAATCTTTGAAAATTTCTGTAAAATTGTCTTTCACGAATTTTCAAAACATTTCTATCATTTTTCCATAGCTATACGCTTCTGCAGTCCGAAAAGTTAGCGTTTTTTAAGTGAAGTTCTCCTGTACAGCATTTTGACCGTTGGCAGTCTGTTTCACTTCACTTAGGCGCACAGACAACAGGCACTTTGTAGAAGCATCTGCTGTTACATTTGCCATTCAGAAAACCCACTTTGCAAAATTGTTGAACAATTTTGTTCAGTGTCATATGCTTCTTGAGATTCTTCTAGCAAATGCTTGTTTGTTTTCATTTGCATTAGCGTGACATTTAACCTGAGATTGCTCATTGAAACTACAAAGCCGTATTTATAAAACGCGTAATGCGTGCGGTAATAGCGTAACTAGAACTCGTAGTAATTAGTCGCGCAAATAACTATTCTGGTTACATTTTAAACTAATTAAAATATTCCATAGAAAACTGGGTATGCTATGATCATATCGAGGAAGTTCAGAATTATATTCTGTTACCTAAAAACCCGGTTTTTAGCCTATAGGACAAAACGGGAATTTTGAGTCCGGTTCCGTTGTATTCCTTTGGAACATTGTATTTAGCCCGGCAAAATGCGAGCTGTTCATGTTACTAGCTATGAGTGGGATTTCTACTTTTCCTAACTGCATTATCCATTAAAACGTTTTGACCAAATCCGCCGCTTTCGTCATGCTCCGTCTTTCAAGGTTGAGCACATTGATTGGATTTCCTAGCTCTCACGGACTTGGTAGGAAACATAGTGTCAGTTTGATGATTCCGAAATAGCAGTGTGGACGTGTGCCCATTACACACGGGTTGGGTGACCCAGTATAACCCGGGTTTTTGGGAACCCAGCCCACCTTGTTTTGAGAGTGGGTTTTGGGTAAAAGTGGGTTTTTTAATAAACTGACTGAATAAATATAATTTTTATAAAATAATTGATCGTCCTGCTGCATAGAATAACGAAATTTTCCAAAATATGCATAGTTGTTGCTTCCACGAATCATTTATTACGTGATTCCGTTGCTGAGCTTCTGCCGTTTTGGCGCCAAATTCTTGGCGGATGCAGAGTTTAGTGAAAGGTATTGCAATACCCACCCATACCCAGAAATACCCACATTTACCCAAAAACCCAGATAATCCCGGGTGGGTTGGGTTTTTTGAAAACCCCGTGGATTTCGTACACTCTGCGAAATAGATTCGTCCAAGTTTACTGGTCTACAACATTATCAGTGTTCTGCTTCTCCAAAATTTCTGGAGACTTCTGAACGTTTGTCTAATCAGACCGCTCATCTGCCATTAAATCTGGAGAATACGTTCCCCTTGGATTTTTACTTTCAAATTTCCAAGCTCCTTCTTCATTTCTGGAAATCTTGGCCTTCGTAAATTCATGCAAAAACAAACGTTGCTGGTCCGCAGGTCGTCTGAATCCTTTGAAGCTCATTTTAGAAACTAATTTTGATCTTAAACTCACCAAAAGCCACGAAAACAATATCAAATGCGAAAATAAATGGCTCTTGAGTTTTTGGGGGTAAGTTACTAGAAATAATATTAGTTTGACGGAATATGCATGTGAAAACAAGATTCTTGACGTAGCTACAAGTATCAAGGATTGTGAATTTCATTTTACGACGAAAGTAACAGTATAGTACTAAAAAATTTGCAAGTGGCTTGCTTATAAAATATTTTCATTTTTTCATTCATTCATTTCATTTTGCAGCTCGAGGCACGTGCCTGGTGTGCCTGTTGCTGGGTGCGCGCTTTCCGCATGTCTCACCCCCAATCACTTTCTGAAAGGAATTGGAGTAGCGTCAGCGGAAGCAACAAGCCAAGAAGCAATGTCATGCTCGGAGTATTTCGGTGAGGGAGTAGCAAGTGACCGAGAGAAGTACGGGAAAATGTGGGAGAAAGCTCAGCTTTTCGCCAGAAAATTTTGGGAACGCTGGAGTAAGGAGGTGCTACCGGACTTGATGAGGAGGAACAAGTGCAAAGTGAGGACAGAGCCAATTCGTGTTGGCGACATTGTCATTACGGTGGATGACCAGAAGTCAGGAAATGAGTGGAGCAAAGCAGTGGTCACGAAGATGTGCCCGGCAAATGACGGACCTACGAGGAAAGTGGAACGGGAAAAGCCGTGGAGAAAGTTTGTCCTACCGGACTGCGAATTGGTGATTTGGAAACTAATAGTTCCCGAATCAGGGGGCCGGAAATGTTGCGGAAATGACTCATGAGGAGGATAGCTTGGCTTGTGAAAAATAGTCATAAGAAAAAATATCTTTGTTTGGAATCTTAAATTCCCCTTATAAAAGTGGCGTGTAATGTCTTTGTTGCTTCCCTCCTTCAGAGGATTGCAACGTGTTATTTCTGTAAAAGTAGACACGGTCATCCCACTCGCAATGACCACGCAGTCTGGTACGGTGGCAAAGGGATGATCGTGCACTTTTTGGTTCTCGTTCTCTCTGTCTACTGTTCATATTCACTTGACTCGTCACAAAGTGAAAGATTGGTTTTCGTCTTCGAGATAATTTGTCGTTAAATTTCAGTGTAATTATTGTTCGTAAATTAATGTGATTCCATTCGGGAAATAAATAAAACTCCTGTTTTGTCTGTTAAATTAACGATTCTCCGGCGTTCGTTGTGGTTAATTAAAGTATTCATTTTGTGAGAAATACAGACATTTTCGGTCGATTAGCCATCAGCATATTCGTGTAACGTGGAAGCGGGTAATTAGCAGGCATTAGGGAAACTAGACATTTTAAAACATTTATCCGAGCACCGAACTAGTCAGGACAAGTGCCTTATCTAAAGGAAACCACAACAGTATATTTAAAATATAATAACAGAAAGTCTGCAAGTTAGTTAGTGAATAAAAAGCTTATTAATGTAAAAATGAAACTAAAGTTTGATTTGTGTGTTTAACGTATGAATTAATTATTAAAAGCCCTGTATATTCTGCTTTTTGAGTTGCTTTTTTTAGTTTTGTCATCATATTGGACGATGTAACGAATATTTTCACAAGTATTCCTATTTAGTGTTATCTGATATTATACAGGATGAGTTTTACACGCGCAAGCTTAATTGGTGGTTGTTGTGGTGGTTATTTTGACCGATGTTTTTATATCTAGTTTTTAAACTGGGTTTTGTAATGTTGGTTTCTATGTGGAATATTTTACACGTTTAATTAGTTTTTTGGTGTTACGTTGGATACTTTTTATATACGAGAATGTTTGATTTGTGCTAAGTATTATGACAGCTGTGTTTCAGTTTTAAGATAGGTTAGGCTGTATTCCTTAAGACGCTTTAACGTATGCAACAAATTCCATTAGAAATTGAAGTAAAAAATTCTGTAAAGCTATATGTAAACGAGTCTTAGTTTTCCTCCAGAGTAGACCGCATGTCAAATTTAGGTTGGTGTAGTGTGCATGCTGATCTAGTCCATTCATTACTAAACCTGATGGTGGGAAAAGGCGGAGAATAGAACGCCGGAGAGTCAAGGGAAGACAGCACGCACAACCACTACGATTCCACTACGGGATTCCAGTGATCAATCTAATAATTTTGTTCAAAGATTTTGTGAGCCGCACTGAGGAGTATTTTTCATTGCTTTGTAAATCAGAAGAAAGCGAGTAATAAAGTTGGTAAACAGACAAACAAGAGTGGAACCCAGTCAGAAAGTCGTCGCCCACGACACTCTATGTTGTCTATAGTTTACTTAACTTAATTTGTAGTTACATAAATGTTCTAAATAAATGATCTTGTGAAAAATCCCCACTTTCCGGGTCACATAAAATATTCCTTTTTATTTCAATGCTTTAATGAATATTATTTGATTTAATTAACTTATGATATTCATATTTTTTCAGAGTGTCCTCATTACCTAGGAACCTCCAGGAACCTCGAGCAAAATTAGCACTAGCAAAAGCAAAAGTCAATCAAAGCTTAAAAATAGTTTAATCGGCTAAATGACTTTAGCTCATTTTTTGCACACATTAAAAGCCAAGTCATTGAAAAACTGTAAGGTTTCATCTTCCATCATTTGGACTCGCGGTCTCTTCATGGTAATTGTCTCATCCTCATTCAAGTTATTTGTTTCTTTTCCCAACGTATTATCTTTAACTTCAATATTTTGCACTTCCGCTTTTGTATCATTTTCTTGACTTGCCTTCATTTGCAAGTCAACTGTTTGGACTTTCTTAAACATCACTTCAACTAATAGCACAGCCCAAGCAAAGATCCACAGAATGCAAATTAACAAAATTATCACAAGCAAGTGTTCCAATTCCATATAATTCCCTTTTGTTACGACTTTATCAGATAAAAACTCAATATCTTGTACGCCCTTTTCAAATCTATCAGCAAAAATCTGCCATTCATCCCATTTTTGGATAAAACCACCTTCTCTGATAAGCAGAAGCGTTTTCATTACCCAAAATCTGTTAACCGTATACGTAATATGGTATTGATGTCTTTTGGCGAGTGATTCAGACAACAGAAAACATTTACGTGAGCTGTCATTTGTTTGTTCGAATACGCCTTCTTCTAGATCGAGAAAATCTGGCTCATGTTTAAGGCTCAAAAGAGCATATGTTCCAGTCAGAAATTCAACACGTGATTCGTATGACAGCACGGCTGTTCTGTTGTAGTAAATGCTGCTATTTAGTAAATTTGACAAATTCCTTTTTTGGAATTCTTCATATCTAGATTCCCATACTGAAGGTTCGAAGAAATAATGCGAAGGCCAGATAAGTTTAAACCCATTTAGAAGTAGGTCACTTAGTGTCTTGTATGGTTTTTCGTGTACAAAAACAGTTACACGAGTTGCGACCTCGTTTGTGTAATATGGACATATTGTTATTCCAAGCAAGCTTACTAGAAATAAAAATCTTGTGCGTCGGTGCGCACTTGCAATAGAATAGCCCAGAAACTCTCCCATTAAATCAATTATTTTGTGTTTGTCTCCATATGGGTAATTCAGCAATCGTGCAACAGCCATGAGTGAAACAACTAAACAAACTACACTGGTTGGTGACATGATTCCCATCCATGATTGCATACTGGCTGAGAGTCTGTGTTTATTTTCGTGTAGACTTACGCAATAAAACACCGAGTCACTTGCAACCCAACTTAACAACATACCGGTTTTTCGGTGCGCCCATTCGACAATGCTGTCTCCGTAATCCGTATATGCAAATGAGGGTTCAAAATATTGAACTCTTGAATAGTCCTTTCTAAAAGAAGAATAAAATGTGTCTCTTGTCGTATACATAAGGGTAAAGTTATGATATTGCGATATCAGTAGTGCGGTCATGTGGTGATCGTAACATTTTGAAGAAAAAGGTGTTAGGTTTTTGCAGAGCTCGAGTGCCTCCGACATGTCCGATTTGGTTGTGATTTCTTGTTGGCGTCCATTCATAAACCACTTTTTATGAAGACCGAGTGGATTTAATATAGTCAGTTTGTTAGATATTGGCACCATTTTCCACGGTGCAAGTTTACCACAATAGCCAACACAGTAATACCTTGTCAACATGGCAATGTATCGACTGATTTGAATCAATACTTTCGTGGCTGGCAGATTAGCGTCTGCTTCGTAAAACAAAGTTGCGGATTTGTGGTTTGCCAAGTTCCATTCGTGTACAAATAAATAGACTGTGGTTGGACGAAACGAAAGCTGCTGAAACGTATCAAATACATAAGAAGCTGATACGATAGTATTTATTTTTGGCAGTGGCGCCAATATAACAGCAAAGGGTTGACTGTATCTCAACGGATACTCGATTCCCACATCTTTTTTGTATGTCTTCGTAAATACCATGTAACGCAAGTTTGGTGCTTGTAACTTGCAGGCTGGTTCAAAGGAGTGAATCATCAGTTCGTGGTTGTTCATATGCGTCGCTAACAGTGTTATTAGGCGTTTAGCATATATCTGGAAACGTGCTGATTCACAAAGACTAACGTCATTTTGCCGTTTACCTAGAGGGTTATCTAGGCTTAGGACGGCGCCAACCAGGAGACAAATGTGTACAACAAAGCCTAATAGACACCCCATTTTCAACTAAACTTTAAATCTTTAGCAGACTATCGTTGCAATTTTTAAATGGCAATATTTTGGAAACTACAGATTTGAATTGTTCAAGCCACTTAGTCACGATGCAAATATTTTTACATATTGTAAATTTTCACTTCAAAAATAGCGCCAGTTTAGAAGTTTGGAAGAGCTTTTCTTTACCCTTACGTTTTTTGGTAACGTTCACTGTTCGTTGTTCACTGGAAACTTTGATACCTGCTGCTTTGTGAGTACGAAAGCATAATCCTTTGTTATACTTGAGGTTTATTATGGGTTTATGTAAGTAAGATATCAAATCTAAGAGCGTATTCTGTAAACTTTAGTAGTTTTGTTTTTGACTGTAAACGCAATTCGCAATGAGCCAAAACTAAATTCAGAAACCAAAAAAATATTTGAACAAGGTAAAAATTTATTTTATACTAATAGCACCACGAAAAGTAAAGAGAAGGCCCAGCTTGTAAGTGAATATCCAACAGAAGACCGTTCCTGGTTATATGATAGAGTTTTCGTTAGAAAAGCTTAAATATAACATTTGAGCAAACTAATGAGATAAAAGAAATCAATAGTCAACTTATATCCTTTTGACAGGAAATTAATTTTACCACACGTGCGAGAAGATACGACAAAGTTCACTTCCTCAATGTGTTAATATATAAAGATATTGATTGGATTTGCTGGTAATCACATAATCGATTAGCATGGAAATATGTCGCGTTAAGACCAGTAAGGAATAATGTGTTGTATTTAGACAGGATTATGATACGATGTTTTCTTATTACGTAGTAATATGTAAGGAGAGTAAATCTCAAACTATGATACGTGCCCAGATTGTATCCACAGTCTTGGAAATAGCACCTACATAAGCAGAGAAATATAACAATTCCAATACATAAAGCATGTGACCAAACCAACTAGTGGGATTTTTTTGTGTAAATAGACTTCTGGATTTCGAAGTAAGCAAATTTAAATGCGATATATACCATAAACTTGCGATTTTCTAGAAATTGCGATTTTCGATTCGATTTCTGTATAAAACGTTTCTCATCTTGCACAAAGCAGTTGGACAAAAATCGGATTATTCGCAATTAGTCACGAAAAGTTTCCAATTTTTGCCATCACCACTTACGAATTGGCATAGAAAATTGTGTAAATTGGCCAACCTACGTTGCCTGATTTAGTCGCGGAATTGCAAATAAATTTTTATTTTTAACCGTAAGGATTCATCATTTTTTGGAACATCTGGATGCCGTAAAGACTAAACTTGCACTTACTGGGGAGTTTCCTTTGGACAGATTGGTTCCCCTGTTCAAAATCAGAGTTACCCTCATCCTCCAGTAGCAATTTTGCAACTGCCACTCTTTCGCTGTACAATTCTCTTCGGCGTAGCACTCCTTAACAATCCCTGCTAAAACCCTACTTCCTTCTCCGTTGTTTCTCCACCTCCTAAACACACCTCCGGACTATAGCGACCTGGACCCCTAGAAATATTAAAAATTATTGTTAAACTACGTCTGTGTCTCTGGATCCAGCGTTGTTCTTTTGTGCCCGGGTGTACTTATCCTAGCCTGAATTTCCCCATAAAATTTGCTTTTTGGAGGATTTGTAAACATCCTTCAGGAATCTTCTGTTTCCGATCATCCTGTACTCCTCCGCCATCTTGTCCAACGACACGGTGTCGTCGAAATCTCGACGACATTTCAAATTTTTCAATGAAAAATTTTAATCCTCCAGCTCCTTGTTTATCGTAACAAGCTCCACTATTGCTTCAACCTCTCGAGCGCCTCTTAACCATCCCTGCGCTTTAGTAGCATCCTCTTCAGATTTTGCTTTTTTGTCAACCATATTTCCGCAATACTTTTTTTGCTTCGTTTCTTCGACCACTGCGCGTACAAGTACCAGTTTGAATACTGGGGGAGTATATACAATTCTACTGCTTCCAACTGATTCAGGTCCATTAGGATCCCAATCTTTTGGTTCCTGTCATCAGTTCCTTCTTCGGAAGAAGTTCTTCCAGGCACTCATTTTCCGGACCATATATTATCCAACATGACCTCTTTGTATTTTACTTCTCAGTCTGTGTCTCCAAATCATTTTCTAATATGCAGTAAAAAATAAATCGTATAAAACATCCAATTTACGTTCTCTGGTTTAGTGGCAGAATGACAAATATATGAATGAAAAAGTTTGAAACGAATTTGTTAGTTTTTGTGGAATGTTTTAAGCATTGATGGCTTACGCCGGGAATACTTTAATGCAATGCAAACACTCGAAACGTTAATGACCAATGTAATTGTTGGGCTAACAATGTTAGCTAGCACGCATTCATGCTTCAACCGTTGGTAAGCAGTAAGACATCTAATTAAAAACAGCAAAAAAATGTTTTGAAAATATACAAGTTTAATTGACACATAACCCTTAAGCTTTTACACCCGTTTCAATTGCACACATTTTACACAAGAACGCTCTTTCTCATTGAGTTGTAGTATTTGCATTCCAAGTTTTCGAAAATAATGTCTAACGTGATAATTCATTAGATAATAGATAGTAAAAGGTTGCTTACCTTACCTAATTCGCTTAAACAAATTATTCTACCAGCACGCGGTTTGCTTAAAATGCTATTCTCCTTCTTTTTCATTCCATTAGTGGAATTATTCGGAAAACCGGTTTTGTCACTTGAGGTAAAACAGATTTGGATAAATGGAACCAGAGTCTTGAGCTATATTGGGGTTTAATAATTGTGTTTCATGAAAAATAGTGGAAGTAATTTTTACAAACAGTGGAGCAGTTGTTTTCAAATAAAATTATTCTAGTTTTAAGTTTTGGAAAATTTCACGCCTTAACTATATATTTTTTGGTTAGGTTAGGTATATACACGAACATAGGTTGCCTTCGATTTCGACAACTGAGTTATTGAAATCTCAGGTAACTTTGTAATTACTAGATGAGATAATCTTTTTCGTCCTGGGAAAATCTGCATTCGTCTATGGGATTAACGACTTTTATTGTGGGAGGTAAAAAATTCGAGTACTCCCTTATCCGGGAGTATTTTTCCAAGGACAAGTGAGTATTCTACGTTTTTTGTGCAATAAAACTTGGTAGTTTGTCCCAGTAATGTATTTTTAGAGTAGAGGCAGCACAGTTTCGCTTGGTTTATGGTTCAACGTAACGTACTTCCACGCATCACTTAACGGTAACGTTATTTTACTTCAGTCTGGTGTGTTTAGTACTGTACAAACCTTCAATGCTTCCCTGAAAAATCTATATCCCAATTACTAATTTGAGTAAATGTTTGGGAAAAAGGCAAAATAAAATGTTTTTGGAAAAAACGTTAATAAACTTTTGTATTTTATCAAACTTTAGTTTTAACTCAATTTATTTTACTAAATTTGTAAAAGCAAACTGTTGTTATATTCGTCAAACAAACACAGAAAATTGAGCGACTGATTGATTTTCTTCTCTGCAAACTCAAGGTATTCAATTCAATTCAATTCTAGATATGAATTCCGAAGTCACGAAGAAGTTACGAAATAATATCAATTTTAGATTCTGTCTAAATATTTATTTTTACAAAATTATACGCAAAACCTCTAATGGTCCTCCCATTGTCTCTAATTGGACATATTATATTTAATTATCTCCAGAAACAAACTATCGTGTACCCGTGATTCCACTAATATCCAGTTTCCCACCTACCCTACACTGAACTAATTCTCCGCATTAATCGTCTTCAATTCTTTGCCTGAGGATGCATCTGCTGTCTCCTCCTAATTCTTGGGTCCTCTCCCTACACACAGTCATCCGGTCCTTCTTCTGGGCACACTTCTGTCTGACCATCTTATTCCACATCCTCTCTTTGTATTTAAACTTTTCAGTATTTGCCTTCAAACACTTTTCTGCTGTTCAACAGGCTTCACCGTACTCTAAATTTATCAAGTGCCCCTCCATCATTTCTCCACTTCCGTTGCATGTTCTCCAGATTGAAAGATAGATTCATAAAATTTCAAATAATTGAAATAACTAATAATTTATGTTATTTAATTTAATGTTTTGATTGATTTTTTATTTCTAAAAATTCTTTTGAATATTTACTTCTCGTTTTGGTAAACAAAATCGTAACAATACACCCGTAATATTTTCCAATACCATTGCGTAATTGTTAGTTTTTACTATAACCGAAGCTATTTTCTGAACTGCAAATATGCATATATATGCTCAACCTGAACACCAAGAAATTGCGAAAACTGTTCAATGTAAGTTATGTACAGCGTAGATATAGAGTGCGTTGTCATCATTAGCATTTTTGAACATTTTGTATACATTCAATGGTTAGCTCACATGTAAACCAATATTTATGGTCACATTTGCACTTATGGTCTAGTCTAGTGCTTTACCCCACTTGCCGTTCCCTCTCGCAGACCGGACAGGGACAGGCAGTTATGTCTATCGTTCCGTTCTTGCAAGTACGTTGTTTGGTTGGGCGGCGGCGTTTACGGAGTAGTAATGTATGGCGGAAGGGGGAACGGGTGAGGCGATCTTTGCGCTGATGCTTCTAAAATAGGAGGAGAATATGGCCCTGGTCACTGCTGTGGTCCACTCGGTCCATCGGGTTATGGTACCACCAGGGTTCTTATGGCAATGGAGGAAACGGATCCGGTGGAAGAGGAATAGAAAAATCTGGTCCCTGTCCACATAGTTACCAACCTTTTAGCATTAACCTGTGTTAAGTTCGTATGTCGAGTTCGGACCTGAAGCCTTCAGCAATGGAAATTGGGATTGTCATTAAGAATAAACCTGAGTTTCGGTAAAAGACAAGCACTTAAGTGTGTAAATTGATTAATTATTTAAATTTAAGAGATAAATGGGTTGATTATTTGATTAGTTTGGATTAATCTGATGGACAAATATGCTATTACTATTACATATAAATCCTTGGATAGCTTGCTTTGCAAACTCATCGGTGAACGCAAACCACCAAATTTTATAGTGTGCTCCAGAACTTTACAGAAATGTGGTGCGTGTTGTAGAGTTACTAGAAAAACAAGTTGCTGATTCCCGAATCATTTCAAAAATGACTAACTAAAGTAGATAATCAATTCCAATGGCAGATTATTCATGCTAAAGGTCATATGCATTGAAATCTGGTGGAGGACAAAATGAGAAAATAAACTAAAAATTTGATTTGTTGGATTTTATTTACAGAATTTTATTTGTAAGACAGAGGGAAGTTATATAAATGTCCACTTTTGTACAATGTATGCTAAGCCATTCAACATTTGCATCAACGATAATCCCAATCTGATTTGAATAGAAATTACCACCACGTCCAAAAACAAATTAAGCATAGTGGAATCGTCACAATTATTGTCATCGTTATTGACCAACTATACAAATCCTCAGCGTTTGAAATTTACATTCCTGGGATCCTGGGAAACACGATCCTAAATCACCATATTTTTAGACAAATAATGCCATGTCCGAAATAATTAGTTCTACCGTTAATGCCTGATAATTTGCATATGAATGAAAAATTATTTATCCAACCTTGGTCACCTTCAACTCCTCCACTTCCTACTGGCACAGATCCTTCAAGATTCCCATCTCTTCCCTGTCATCCAGTTGCTCTTACGGGCACTCATTTCCCTGGCCATCGTATCCAAATCCAACCTCACCTCCGTGCATTTCAACTTCGCAGACTTTGCCTCCAACTCCTTTTTCTTGCAGTCCAACGGGCTCCACTGTTCTCCAAAATTAATCAAGTGCCCTCCCACCATCCCTCCATTTCCGTTGCATTTTTTCTCCAGTTTGATAATTTCAAATGGTGGAATATAAAAGTTTTAGAAAGAAATTTCTGGACTTTTATTTTTATGGAATCATTATCTGAAGTACTTGAACGCCAGAGAAACTGTATGCACATTTGATGGACTATTCCTTTGGTACAGATCTCTTCCCTCTCTTCAGGGCGACTGCACTTGGCCGCAAATGGACCGATAAGCCTTGCAGTGTTTCATGTCGCATTACCCCACTCACTGGGCTCCAAGCTTTCTGTTTGAAGCTGAAATTTGTCGGGGATCTGAAAACTGTTATTTTTTAACCGTGGTCAAGTACCCGGGAAAAGACAAAATTTAGTTAATTCCCAGAGATAACACAATTAACGACTGAAACTCGTTAGATAAGCTTATATTGACCTAAGAATACTACAAATTGACTCCCCCTCACCCCCCTACCCCCGGGGGTAGCCTTTCCCACATAGCCTAAATATCGACGTAGAGAGCTGAAACTCGGTATATAAGTATATAATGACTCATTGAGTACGAATATACAAGTACAGTGAGTCCCCCTCACCCCCTACCCCCGGGGGTAGCCTTTCCCACATAGCCTAAACAGCGTCGTAGAGAGCTGAAACTCGGTATATAAGTATATAATGACTCATTGAGTACGAATATACAAGGACAGTGAGTCCCACTCACCCCCTACCCCCGGGGGTAGCCTTCCCCACATAGCCTAAACAGCGTCGTAGTGACCTGAAACCCGGAACATAAGGTTCTATACTACGTTTGAGCTCTCTACGACGTTTGAGCTCTCTACGACGTTACTCTAGCGATGTGGGGAAGGTTACCCCCGGGGGTAGGAGGGTATAGGGGAATAACTTTTCTTGTATGTTCGTACTCAATGAGTCATTATAAGCTTATATACCGAGTTTCAGCTCTCTACGACGCTGTTTAGGCTATGTGGGGAAGGCTACCCCCGGGGGTAGGGGGTGAGGGGGACTCACTGTTCTGGTATACTCGTACTCAATGAGTCATTATATACTTATATACCGAGTTTCAGTTCTCTACGTCGATATTTAGGCTATGTGGGGAAGGCTACCCCCGGGGGTAGGGGGGTGAGGGGGACTCACTGTACTTGTATATTCGTACTCAATGAGTCATTATATACTTATATACCGAGTTTCAGCTCTCTACGTCGATATTTAGGCTATGTGGGGAAGGCTACCCCCGGGGGTAGGGGGGGTGAGGGGGAGTCAATTTGTAGTATTCTTAGGTCAATATAAGCTTATCTAACGAGTTTCAGTCGTTAACTGTGTTATCTCTGGGAATTAACTAAATTTTGTCTTTTCCCGGGTACTTGGGCGTCGTCCACTAATGACGTCACTTTAAAAAACCGATTTTTCGAGTGACCCACTGACCCCTGTCACTATTTTTTAACATTGTAGGATAGGGCACTTAACATAGGCCGTCACCTTTTAACACAAGTGACCCACCGACCCCAACAAGTGATGTCATTAATGGATGACGCCTTGACCACGGTTAAAAAATAACAGTTTTCAGATCCCCGACAAATTTCAGCTTCAAACAGAAAGCTTGGAGCCCAGTGAGTGGGGTAATGCGACATGAAACACTGCAAGGCTTATCGGTCCATTTGCGGCCAAGTGCAGTCGCCCTGCCTCTCTTCCTACTATTTCTGGTATATGTTTCTCCCAGTTTACCTTTTGAAACCTATTCAGTTTCCACTAAAAGGAAGTTAGCAAACACGTTACCTTGTAAACAATATTGCTAAGCGCTAATTTTAGAAAACACACATTTTGATTTCCAATTGATGGAACAAATTCAATACCTTTGCATTTCTTTGTACATGTTGGTATAATATGAAGTAAAAAATTGAATGTTGTTTGTTTTCATTTATTTCTCAACTTCTATCATTAAAACAATTTCTTATTTACAAAGAATACATATTAAGTAAGCACAGCAGCTTTAAAAACAATTTAAAGATGCATTTAGCAAACAGAAGCCTCTTCCTTAATTTTTATGTAATATTTGCATTCCAGCTTTAAGAAAATTAATTCTTAGGCGGATTTCAACTAAATTAATCAATTGATTTTACTGCTTCATGCTGTTGTACAAAGTTCTATAAAGTAATAAGTTTATTGTAGCGGAAGTAACTATGAAACTCAAAAGGATTTTCAAATGAATAATTTGATTGGATGGATTTTGTATTGTTTAGCATGCAATCAATCAAATAATCACTTAAAAACTAAAATCCCCATGACCTAATGCTATTGATGTTATGTTGCGTTGCGAGGTAACACAGGTAACATGAGCTAGAGAAATACGCATAATCTATTAAGATAATTTGTACCCAAAACGGCATGTTTACCGAAAAGATCGTCAACTTAACACAAACTTGAAGAACTTTACTAAACATTAAATTTTCATTAAAAATTTAAAGCAACCAAGGCAAATTGCCCAAATTGAAACTTTGAAAAAACTTTCTCCTTGCAGTTGACTTGTTTAGTTCATGCATACATTTTAAAATTATAAACATTGATAAATTCTCTTGGTAGTTGAATGGTTCAATTAATGCACGTTCATCAAATTTTTAACGGTCTGGCGTGGGGCTTAGTACGTAGAGTTTTCCAAAAAGATTGAGAAAAACTTTACCGTAAGGAAATTTTTCATTTGTCGCTCGAGAAACTTGAAAAGTTATCTGGTGTTAGGGTATTAGTTGCTGATTATTATGGCAAAAAATCATTCAGGTAAGTTGCCTTATGTCTGAGATACACGAAGTTAAGTATAGGGTAAACAAATCTGATCAAAATATTACATGTCAATTTTTGCGTTTCATAAACTCAAGTTGTGGCTTAAGGATCAAATGTACATCTAGGTAAAGCAAGGTATTTTTTATTTAATCTACAACTTCAGTAGAATCTGCTGCATGTGCACACGACTGCTACCTGGTGCGTGTGGTTTCACGAACAATGAAATTTTGAAACGATCCAAAGCAAAAATTTAGGTAGGATCAACTTAATTTCTTCCCTAATTCTCAAAAAACACAATAACTTCTTAGAAATTCAAATTGCTAATAATAACAAGGAATGTTTGTTCTTTCTGTTGCACAGGTGCATTATAATTTTGATGGCTAAACATGTCCTTAATAAAAACAAATGAAAAACGACACCTCCAAAACTTGAAAAAAGTGGGTGCACCATGTATCACGTTACAATCATGCTTCGTTTGATAAGAAGGATCTTGATTTAAATCAAACGGTCGTTACATAATATACTACAGATAACAACAAGCCTGATGAGTGGTTGATTATAACTTTTCTACAAATGTCCTGGAAAATTCAGAACTCAAAATCTAGGGCTATGACGACACCTTGAAAATCATACCCTCTTTTATTTTATCTGGTATTCATACACTAGGACACCTGTGCACATGACTAGATATTGTAAATGTGCCCAAGAACCTAGGCTATATGCTCAACAAATCATAGTGACAGAACCCGTTAGCAAGTACGAAATACAGTCGAAGAAAAAAATTTCTCAATCTTTTTGGAAAACTCCACGTATTTAGCCATTAGCTCCTCCACTGCCTTTTCCATTGGGGCCACCGCTTTTTGTACCATCCACGCCCATTCCCCTGTTTTGTCTTATTTGGACCACCACTTTGGGTGGAATCTACCCCAGCCCCACGTCTAGTAGTTGGCTATATCTCCACCTATTCCTTCCCCGCTGCCTGCCTTCCTCGGGCCACCCATTCAGGCTCCATCGACACACAGTCCTGGCTTATTTCCAGCTCGGACCTCCCATTCCATGACTTTCGTCTCTATTCCACTCTTCACTCCCTCCGGTTCCGTCGTCCACCTCCACCTTCCTCCAAATCTTCACTTCCCGTTCAGTTATCCTTGAACTTTGTCAAGTCCATGGAGGCGCACGATTTCAAATTCAAGATTATTTTGGCATTGAGGATTTCTACATGTTCATGTTGCTGTTGATTGTTCCAAGTATCAATGTAAGTTGATATCTACTATCATGACTGATAAATGGTGGTCAGGGCAAAGCGATTCTTCGAGATAGAGTGAAACTTCAGCAGTTTAAATGTCGTGGGTTGGACAACGCTGATGAGTTGATTAGGAGGACAGTTAAACGGAGTAAATAGCAGGGAATCATAGTGACCTTGATAAGGAGAGAAGGGAAAAGAGAAAAGCAGAAGCAACCTATCACTTTTCACTCCGCAGAAAAAAATTACAATTAATCGATTAAATTTTCTTCTGTAGCCATTTCCCCGAGTTTCATATATTTTTATGTAAACATGACTGACAGTTGTAGTGTATTTCAAGACAAATAATCAAACGGCAATATGTGGTGATAGTTTTAATGTTCACAAGTTTTGCAGAAAGTGGGGCACTCCCAGCTTGAAACTTCGTGCTGTCTAGAATTCTGGAAGATAGTTTTCCCCAAGTGGATAATAGAAGACAAGAATCCAATAAATTGAATTATGACATTTTCATTTTTGAGAGCTCGGCGCCACTACCTAATTTAACATCACGCAGATGGACAATACTCGTACAGATTGAAATTTTGGAGTTTCTCCATCGATGTTTTCTTCAGTTGTATATGCATGCAATAGGTTTTATTAAGTCTATTATGAAGGTGGAAATTCCAAAGTCTTGATGTCCACCCAGCCTCAAAATAAGCAGTAATGGATTGCTGTGTACCAAGTAAAGACCAAGGGGATAACTACTAAATTCGTTTGTTTCACCTTGCCCTTAACTCTGTCGTAAAGTTTCTGCCGAGTTATTGGTTGTCAGAAGAGGAAACGCGAGAGCTGGGTTCGGGCAAAATAACTTGGAATCCAGAGCTAAAGTTGGCTAGCACACCCACGGGCACTGAACCCGGAACAAGTGGGCTTGTTTGGAAAAGGCTGGACTTCAGCCGCGAGTTTCAGAGACAGAGATGGAGTAACTCCGTCGGAGCTGGACAAATAAAAATTTGAAAAGGTCCTGATCGAGGAGCGATAGTTACTTGTATTTCTCAATTAGATTGATTTTTATATTTACTCCAGTCTAATGATTTGTTGGACATTATTCAAAAATAAATGAAACCTTATTTAAAATAAATTTAAATGTCGCGTTACGCAAATTCTAAGTTTTCTCCAAGCTTTTGAGATAGTATATTTTAGACATTGGACATGATTCAGAATCAAGCTTGCAGATAAGCTAGACTAGTGACATCGTCACTGGAAAATGGTCGCTCCAAACTGTTCCAACACAGTCTTTGAAAATGGGGAAATGTATAACACACAACACAAAAGAGGCCAAAGGAAATAGAGATAAAAACGCAGGTTTCTGCTACATCCCTTTTCAAATCCTTCTCAAACGGAAGACTGATTATTGATTATTTTCACCCTGATCGTTACCGCTATCAGCTTTCTCCGTTTGATTGGTGCAACTATTGATTACACAATTTATTGGTTTATCGAATACAAATGGACAATGACGATCTTTTTGGGAATTGTTTTTCGTGATGCAATGCTTTCAACTGTTTTTAAACATAACCATCTATGCTGAGAGATGAAATCAACACCTACGATTCAATTCATTGCTTTGCATGCTGAAAAAATGTATAAAGGCACGAAAGTTTTTCTCACAACGCGTATAAAGCAAACTTTGACAATTGCCAAAGCCTTGAAACTAAACTAAGCCAAAGCTTTATTTGAGTTACATAATGTAACTTACATTAGATTCTTAGACTGAGTGAGACCTAAAACTTATTCCACAAAACGCATAAAGCTATTTATATTAAAATAAATCTTAGCTAGATAAACCTGGAGAATGAATGAGAATTTGATGCTCCCAGTATGAATTTCTTGGCTTGGCTTTTTGCAATATTCGAGGATAAGAAACAAAAGGAAATGTTCTGGAAAAATGATTGATCGAAAAGCAAAAGCTGGAGGAGATACAACGGAAGTGGCGGGATGATGGAGCCTCCATCATGGAGGGGCACTTGATAAATTTAAGGAACACTGGAGCCTGTTGGACAGCAAGGAAAAGGAGTTGGAGCTTACAACTTGGAGGCAAGAGAAGGTGAAAGCTGAGAGGAGACGTTGGTTTTAAATTTCCAGAGAAATAAGCCCTGAAAAAGGGAACTGGATGACACGGAGCAAGAGTTTCGAATCCTGAAGAGACCTAAACCAGGTAGTAGTTAAGGGATTAGGAATTCAGAGACGGAGTTTGACAAATAATTATAATTTATAATTTAAAAGGGTCCAGGTCAACAAGCAAAAGTGTGAGAGTGTGTTCTGGAGGAGGTGGCGCGACAAGGGAGAAGGAGACAGGAAACCTGGATGGAGAGCTACACAATTTGTGTAACACAAAAGAGAAGTGGGTGTGGAAAAGAGGTAAAAAATATTTGGGTATTTATGCTAATTACTACTCATTTATGCTCAAGTGAACAGAAAAACTGAACAGCATAACTGCAAACAATAAATGTGAGTATTTACAAATGTTGGGAATTCAATACGTTTCAATGATATATTGTCACTTCTAAAACACACCAAATGAACCTGCCACCCTCCCCCGGAAAAAGGAGTGCGCATTTGTCCAAAGACGATTTTCCAAGAGTTTGTTGATGTAGGAATACATAATTGCTCCTACTTATTGTATTCAGCTACGTAAAATTCAGTCGGTTTTCAGCCAGATGCCCAACTGAAAGCAACAAATTTTCTGATTCCCTCCAGTGCTCAACCCAATTCCGACTTCGTGACCTTCAGCAATGGCGGTTATAGTGGCGCCTCAACTTTCATGAAAATCCACCATTAAGCATTATTTTGTAATGATTCGCAAACGGTTTGTTTTTTGTGGACGTGGAAGGAGCATTTATTATGACAGATTGTTCTCATTCTCTCCTACCTTCTGAACAACTGAATGAATACGAATTAAAAATAGTATGAAAGCTGACAAAACATACAGTTGACAAGAGTGCGGGCTCTCCCGTGACATTAATATTAAATTGATTGTAATTTTCATTTTGTTTTTTCTCAATTCTTTGCATGGTATGACCTAAATGGAAATTGGTAACCAACCTCCCATTAATCTTGTTTACTTAGTGTAGCTACCCGTGGACTATTTTGCACGGTCCATGGGTAGCTATAGTATTCAGAAAATTGTTAATGTAAAGTTACGTATTAGGGATTCCCACAAATCTTTACGCAAAGTCGAGATCTACCTATGCTGCAGTAAATTCAGAAAGCTGCAGCATGGAGAAAGTCTGTTCGTTTGGATGTAGGAGTATTTCCTTTTAAAATATTGTAATTAATTAATGCTTTAGGCTCTAACTAGTTAGGTTTCAAACTTTTTAAATCAATAAGTTTAAAGGATTTGTAAAAGTAACAGTTAATTAATCAAGCAACATTTTTACGATGCTTCAGCAATGTAACATTGCCAATGTTTGGCTTCCTGGTGGAGGTAAAAAACCAAATCTCCTGATCAGATTCCATTCTTCCATTCCAAGTCCTTTGAGTTGTGGAAGATGAACGAGTTTTAAAATTCCACTTAATCCTTGTATTTTCTCGGATTGGATAAAAAAGCTCTGGACGAGTTTTAATATCGAAGGTATTCAGGTTGCCACGTTGCAGAATTTGGGAAATTCTGGTTCATTAACCATGCACCCTTCCCCTACTTTGCTTTGGGATACCTTATCGCAAAATTTACACCAAAATCTTTCCATTGTGCCTCGGTAACATAATTCTCAAAATCACGCAGTGTTGAGCTTTGGTTTCAGTTTAAACAAAAATTCAGTTACATTAAATTTGTGACATCAATTTTGTTTCTGACATTGTCTCATGAACGAGTAGATTGACTAGTAAGACAATCATGTAAAACTTATTCAATGCTGTATGCATTATTACTGCGGGAGAAAATACGCATTTACGAAAAACTGTGTATCAAAGCGTTTATTTACTGTCATAACTTATAAACCCATAAACATGTAATTTGACGCTGTTAATCCCAAACCAGTTTAGTTAATGTTCGTATACTACATATACTTTATGTTTTAAAGTCAAAAGTAGTTCCAGTTCGTTTTCTGTCTTGCATTAACCATGCAAGGATTTTGTTAAATCTTGCACTTGTAATACTCAGAAACATGAAACCAATACAAGCAAGCTATTGTGCAGCTTGTCTAAACCAAAAGAGTATTTTTAACACAAAGCCCTTTTAAACAAAAGATTCAAGGATTAACAAAACTCCCCTAAATACGTGCATAAAGTTTGACTACCCCATTTAATACGATTTGGTTAGTATGTTTGTTCTTGTATCAGTATTTATGCAAGCTTGAACTCACTAAGCTCAGTTTCTCAGTATTTTTTGATAAAGCGAAAGAATATACAAGGGCTTAAAAATGTAAAAATATCATGCAGTCAACAAAAATTTTCATGACTATTGTCGCAGGATTAAAAATAATAATCTTAATAACTTTGTTATGGAAAGCTTTAAACTATGAGTGAATAGGTTCTAGCTTAACGAACTAGCAAATAATGCTGGGAAGCATACACGATGAAATAAAGCCTGTTTACTAAAGGTTGTGCGTAGTATTACGCTATAGCTACAGTTTTGGTACATATAATAAATCCATTCGGAATAACACTTAAGCCCATCCAACTGCTCTTAATATTGTTCTTAGTACAGTTTCGTTTGTTTGCATGACACTGTCAGAAGTCTTTGAAATTTTATTGAACGGATTCTTCAATTAAGTTACCAAAACGATTCCTGGCAAGAAACAGTTTCACAAATTTGTATAGTCAGATTAGAGTTTATATTATATTGCTTTATGCCCAACAACAAATAAAATTACTGTATTACGTGCCAACTACAACGAGTCAAGATGCCTGCTATCAGGTGTCAAATCTGTGAAGATGTTTTCAAAACCACGCACCATCTCACACTCCATATG